>JBBGZY010000174.1:4345000-4945000 GCA_037952925.1 Lithobates clamitans | reverse complement strand
AAAAATTGGGCCTTTGGTTTTGGTGGCACCAGAACATTGTAAGCCCTCACAGTTACTCTTGTTGGGCGCAGGAACGGGACCTGCTGTCAAATATTATATCAAGGATTGTAATTACATGCCTCTGGTAAACAGGGGCAGAAAAATTGGGCCGTGGGTGGTGGTGGTGGTGCCACAACACTGTAACCCCTCACAGACACTCTTGTTGAGCGCAGGAATGGGCCCTGCTGTGAAATATTAGATAAGAAAAATTGTTATTACACGCCCCTGTTAAACAGGGGCAGAAAAACTGGGCCTTGGGTGGTGGTGGTGCCCTAAACCAAAAATGTGGTTGGAAGCTGGCATCATCAAGATTGAGGAGGAACAGGATACTCAGCATAGGCAGTCTTCAAGGGATCCCACATCCATAGCAAATTTAATCAGTTACATCAGCATCAGGTGCTTGATAGCTGTTGATCCAAGACTGATTCACTTTTATAAATGTGAGCCTATCAACGGAGTCTGTGGACAGGCGCACTCTTTGATCCGTTACAAACCCTCCAGCAGCACTGAATGTGCTTCAGAAAGCACACTGGATGCAGGACAGGCCAGTAGCTCAAAT
This sequence comes from Lithobates clamitans, assembly GCA_037952925.1. NCBI lineage: Eukaryota > Metazoa > Chordata > Amphibia > Anura > Ranidae > Lithobates > Lithobates clamitans. The sequence goes on along the minus strand of JBBGZY010000174.1, from coordinate 4,944,402 downwards.
GCATATTGAGCAAGTTCTGGCCAGTGGTCTTCCTCAAGACCCAGTAACCCAGTGGATGCTCTATTGGAAAGGTCTCCAAGTCTGCTCTTGCCCCTAGATATTCCTGCACCATATAATGCAGACGCTTGCGATGGTTACTTGAACCGATCAGACCTTGGTGCTGAGGACTGAAAAATTGTTTAAAGGCATCAATCAGACAGCCACCTTCTCCACCGCTCCTCCTCTGACTGAATAAAGCCTCAGCAACAGGTCGTCCAGCACCAGGAAATGGTAACCTCCCAGGGTCTGGAAATGCGTTGCACAAACCTTTCTTAAAGGCCTCCTGAAGATTTCATCCTCTGCTCCCTCTGCAAAGGCAGTTCTGCAACCTTACCCTTGTAACGTGGATGAAGAAGGGTTTCCAGCATATAATGATCCTTCTCCTTGATACATGAATTCTAGGGTGCTTTCGCAGGCTTTGCAGAATCAGAGAGGCCATGCAGCGTAAGTTTGCAGAGGCATTCGATTCTGAGTCCTCTGGGTCACTAAGGATCACACTATCCGTAACTACCTCCTCCTATCCACGTACAACTCCTTGGGTTTCTGGGGACTAAAAACCATCCCTTGAAGACTGCTGCTGAGTGTTATCCTCTACATCCATGCTGACACAATCCTCCTCCTCTTCTTCCTGTGTGTTTGGTGGGCCTGCAGGAATGCTATCTGGATAAAGGGGGCCTTGAGAGCAAAGGAAGTCCTCCTCTTCCTCCCGCTGTTCTGCCTCAAGTGCCCTGTCCATGATTCCACGAAGCGTGTGCTCCATCAGGAAGAATAGAGGGACAGTGTCCCTGATGCATGCATTGTCGCTGCTCACCATCCTTGTGGCCTCCTCAAATGGTGACAGGACAGTGCATGCATCCTTGATCAGTAGCCACTGGCATGGTCAAGCTCCCCTGACCCTGTCCTGGTGCCATACTCGCACAGGTACTCATTGATGGCCTTCTGCTGTGTGTGTAGCCACTGCAGCATTTCCATCGTTGAGTTCCACCTGATGGGCATGTCACAAATGAGGAGGTTGGTGGGCAGGTTGCATTCCCTTTAAATGTCAGCCAGCCGAACACTGGCATTGTATGATGGGCGGAAATGACCACAGACTTTTCTGGCCTGCCTCAGGAGATCATGTAAGCCTGGGCACCTGCTCAAGAACTGCTGCACCACCAAATTCAGGATGTGTGGCAAACATGGAACATGGGTCAAGTGTGAGAAGGTTGGTGCCATTGTCGCATACAACCATTCCTGGCTGAAATAGACAGGTTGGTGACCACCGCTCCAGGTAACTGGGTTTGAATTTCCCGTCCCCCGCTAGGTGAATGGTTGTGAGAGCTCCAGGTGCTGGCGATTGCTATTCCAATAGTATAGGTGCAATGAAAAATCTGGACTGCTGCACTCCGGATTGGAATAATAAAGGTAAAATCTTCTTTATTGAAAAAATGACATGATATAAAATGCGTACATTGCTCTGTTGAAGTGATACAGCATAACCGCTGATGCGTTTCACGCTCCCATAAGCGCTCTATGGGAGCGTGAAACGCGTCAGCGGTTATGCTGTATCACTTCAAGAGAGCAATGTACGCATTTTATATCATGTCATTTTTTCAATAAAGAAGATTTTACCTTTATTATTCCAATCCGGAGTGCGGCAGTCCAGATTTTTCATTGCAACTATACATTCCTGGCTGAAGCTGGCATGGCATCAACCACCTCTGAGCCTGCCCCTGCAGAGCTGACATAATCTCTGCCCCAGTGTGACTCCTGTCCCCTAGGCAGACCAATTCAAGCACCACATGGCATCTTTTAGCCTGACTGCGTAGCCCCTTGAATGCTTACAGAGCACCACTGGTTCAGAGGACAAATCTGCAAAAGAGTCCATAGAGGAAAAAGAAGAGAAGGGGGTGGAGGAGAGAGCTGTGGCAGAATCACCACTAGATTTTGGAGGCGTGGTGGTGGAACAAGCTCCAACAACACTGAATAGAAAAAAGAAAAAACTGCACTATTAGTGGACAATATACTGAGCTGCGACTAAAAGCTTTTTACAACACTAAACAGGAATAAAAACAAAAAGTTGCGCTAAAAATGGGTAATAGACAAGAAAATCTGATGAGTGCTCACAAAAAATGTGTATCAATAGACTACACTAAGAGCCCTTGCACACTGGGGCGGGGGCGGCGTCGGCGGTAAAACGCCGCTATTATTAGCGGCGTTTTACCGCCGGTATGCGGCCGCTAGCGGGACGGTTTTACCCCCCGCTAGCGGCCGAGAAGGGGTTAAATACCACCGCAAAGCGCCTCTGCAGAGGCGCATTGCCGGCGGTATAGCCGCGCCGTCCCATTGATTTCAATGGGCAGGAGCGGTAAAGGAGCGGTATACACACCGCTCCTTCACCGCTCCGAAGATGCTGCTGGCAGGACTTTTTTTACCGTCCTGCCAGCGCATCGCTCCAGTGTGCAAGCCCTCGGGGCTTTCACACTGGAATGCAAGGAGTGGCACTTTCGGGTCGGTTTGCAGGCGCTATTATTAGCGCAATAGGGCCTGCAAACCGCCCCAGTGTGCAAGGGCTCTTAGTAGTTCTAAAAATAAACCAATCCATTCAGTGCAAAAGACAAATTAAATCAATAGCCACACTCGGTAATGATACTCAGTGGCCAGTGTAATTCCTCAAATATACTGCAATTTGGAGGTAGGTATTACTAGTGTGATAAACAGGTGAAGTTTATAAGTACAAACACCAAATGATATACTTAATATTATATAACAAAACCCGTGACTAAATAAAAAAGTCCATTTGTGCTAATATATAAATAATAGCATAATGGTGATTAGTCCATTGGAAAAATTGATGATTCTTGAAAGGTGATGTGCTGCAGAGTTTTCCAGAAAAAGTGACAAGTGAAAGGATGCCTCCACCACAAAGAAACACTGCCACTTACCAGAAATCGGTGGTCCCCTATTATCCTCCCTACGTCGTTTCGTCACTAGCGGACATGGTCACAGGATACGGGCGGCGTCCTGACGCACCGCTTAAATAGCATACATACAACCAAGCCTCGGTTTGATTCCCAAGGAGAGAACCACTAGGTGCCATCTTGTTTGAGGGAAAACCTAGAGACAAATATATCTAAAAATATAAAAAACATCAGAAAGGGAATTGGCGCTGTTCTATGTAAAAAAACAACTTGTAACGTGTGTACCATCAAATAGACATATATATATATATATATATATATATGTGTGTGTATAGGTACATATAAGGTGTATAAACTAGCAAGGATAAAACCTTCCTAACAAGTGACCATAAAAAGTGACATGTGCTTAAAAATTAATTTATGCAAAGAATAAAAAAAAAGGAGACGTATAAAAGTGTATCTATGAATATCAATTGATGCTAACAATGTCCATCAATCCACAAAAAACACAATGGGGTTGATTTACTAAAACTGGAGAGTGCAAAATCTGCTGCAACTGTGCATGGTAGCCAATCAACTTCTAACTTTAACTTATTCAATTAAGCTTTGACCATAAAACCTGGAAGCTGATTGGTTTCTATGCAGAGCTGCACCAGATTTTGCACTCTTCAGTTTTAGTAAATCAACCCCTATGTGATAAATATCAAAATGTAAACATGATATAAGTACTGAAAGTGTTATCCAATAATAAATCAACAAATAATAAAATTATGAAAAATGAGTGTCCATATAAAGTGATAAAGTGCTCCTTCCAGCTAGTGAAAGTTTATCCAATGGTAAGCAGTGCCAGAAATGTGACTGTGCTCCCCTCTTGTGCCTTCACTCACCAGAGCGTTTCACCCCTGCAGGGGTACAAGCGTAAAGTGTAGATGATATGATCCCAGTGTCAAGGCTGCAATATCCACCTTGTTCCCAGCATCGGGGTGAAAAGATCATCCACGGGCTGAAGGGAAGGAGACCCCAGTGTCTCCCCTCTGCACTGTAAATCCCGACCAGGTATCCACATACATGTGTTTAAAAAAGGAAAAAAACATCCACATAGCATAATCCCGTTTGCTACTTTTATTGACAGAAAAAAGTTTAACAGTTTAAAAAGAGGAGAGGGAGCTAACTAGCTCACATACTCTCCGAGCGTGGTGCGGGGGGAAACGCTTACTTGGAGCTTGTGTTCCACCGATTGTAAGTCCAAACCAGAAGATCCGGATGTGACGTGCATGCGTAACAAGTTGGTCCCACCTTACGCGTTTCGTCATGCGGACGTCATCTGAGGCGCCTGATCGCGGCCATTTACCATGTGGTCGCTCCGTCAAATGACAGAGCGATCACATGTAAACAAACCGCTGTCAAGTCATGATGCCAGTTCCTCTCTCCCCTAAGTGTACCGATCGGTACAGAGGGAGAGGGATCGGATGGAAGCAGCGCTGTGGGCTGGATGTGTAGTGCCCACAGTGCTGCTCTGTGACATGTGCAGTCACATCCAGCCATCCATCCATCCATGCTCAGCCATCCCTCCATGCTCAGCAATACCCTGCACTACTCTGCAATGCCCTGCAATACTCTGCAATACTCTGCAATGCCCCACAATACCCTGCAATACCCCGCAATACTCTGCAATACCCCGCAATACTCTGCAATACCCCACAATACTCTGCAATACCCCGCAATACTTTGCAATACCCTACAATACTCTGCAATACCCCGCAATACTCTGCAATACTCTGCAATACCCCGCAATACTCTGCAATACCCTGCAATACCCCGCAATGCTCTGCAATACCCCGCAATACTCTACAATACCCTGCAATACCCCGCAATACTCTGCAATACCCCGCAATACTCTGCAATACCCCGCAATACTCTGCAATACTCTGCAATACCCCGCAATACTCTGCAATACCCTGCAATACCCCGCAATGCTCTGCAATACCCAGCAATACTCTGCAATACCCTGCAATACTCTGCAATACCCCGCAATTCTCTGCAATACCCTGCAATACCCTGCAATACTCTGCAATACCCCGCAATACTCTGCAATACTCCGCAATACCCTGCAATACTCTGCAATACCCCACAATACTCTGCAATACCCCGCAATACTCTGTAATACCCCGCAATACCCTGCAATACTCTGCAATACCCTGAAATACTCTGCAATACTCTGCAATACCCCACAATACCCTGCAATACTCTGCAATGCCCTGCAATACTCTGCAATACCCTGCAATACTCTGCAATACTCTGCAATACTCAGCAATACCCTGAAATACTCTGCAATACTCCACAATACCCTGTAATACTCTGCAATACCCCACAATACCCTGCAATACTCTGCAATACCCTGCAATACCCTGCAATACCCCGCAATACTCTGCAATACTCTGCAATACCCTGCAATACCCCGCAATACCCTGCAATACCCCACAATACCCTGCAATACCCCGCAATAATCTGCCATACCCCACAATAATCTGCCATACCCTGCCATACTCTGCCATACCCTGCCATACTCTGCAATACCCAGCCATACTCTGCCATACCCAGCCATACTCTGCAATACCCCGCAATACTCTGCAATACTCTGCAATACCCCGCAATACTCTTCAATACTCTGCAATACCCCGCAATACTCTGCAATACCCCGCAATGCTCTGCAATACCCTGCAATACTCTGCAATACCCTGCAATACTCTGCAATAACCCGCAATACTCTGCAATGCTCTGCAATACCCAGCAATACTCTGCAATACCCTGCAATACCCCGCAATACTCTGCAATACCCAGCAATACTCTGCAATACCCCAGCCATCCTCTGCCATACCCAGCCATACTCTGCAATACCCAGCCATACTCTGCAATACTCAGTGATACCCAGCCATACTTTGCCATACCCAGCCATGCTCAGCCATGCTCAGCCATGCTCAGCCATACTCTGCCATGCTCAGCCATACTACGGCTGTACTCGGCCTCTGTATGTGGCCAGGCTGTGGAAGTCTCATACATGTGGTATCACCGTACTCAGGAGGAGTAGGAGAATCTATTTTGGGGTGTCATTTTTGGTATGTACATGCTATGTGTTAGAAATATTGTATAAATGGACAACTTTGTGTTAAAAAAAAATGTGTTTTAACCACTTCCCGCCCACCGGCCGTCATACGACGTCCTTGACTTTGTGCGGGGATATTTGAATGATGCCTGCAGCTACAGGCATCATTCAGATATCAGCTTTTTCAGCCGGCGATTCCCTACAACATAAGAATGATCATAGTGGCTGTTCTGCTGCTTGATCATTCTTACGGGAGGGGGACGTCCCTCCTCCCGCTGCCCTCAGGTGCTTCTACCGACTCACCGCTACGATCGAAGACAGGATTGTTTTTTTTTTATTTCAGGCTTCCCAGCCTAGAGGTGAGATGTGGGGTCTTATTGACCCCAAATCTCACTGTAAAGAGGACCTGCCATGCCATATTCCTATTACAAGGATGTTTACATTCCTTGTAATAGGAATAAAAGTGATAAAACAATTTATTTTTTGGACAAAAGTGTCAAACTAAAATAAATAAAGTAAAATGAACAATAAAAAAAAAAAAAAATTTCCTGTGTCCCCGTGTGCTCGCATGCAGAAGCGAACGCACACGTAATTCCCGCCCACATATGAAAATGGTGTTCAAACCACACATGTGAGGTATTGCTGCGATCAGTAGAGCGAGAGCAATAATTTTGGCCCTAGACCTCTTCTGTAACTCAAAACATGTAACCAGTAAAAAATTTTAAAGCGTCGCCTATGGGGATTTTTAAGTAGCGAAGTTTGGCGCCATTCCACAAGCGTGTGCAATTTTGAAGGGTGACATGTTAGGTATCTATTTACTCGGCATAACTTCATCTTTCACATTATGCAAAAACATTGTGCTAACTTTACTGTTTTGCTTTTTTTTAAAGCACAAAACTGTTTTTTTTCCAAATAAAATGCGTTCGAAAAATTGCTGCGCAAATACCGTGCAAGATAAAAAGTTACAACGACCGCCATTGTATTCTCTAGGGTCTTTACTAAAAAAAACATATATAATGTTTTGGGGTTCTATGTAATTTTCTAGCAAATAAATGATGATTTTTACATGTAGGAGAGAAATGTCAGAATTGGCCTGGGCACTCCAGAACGCCTGAAGGTGCTCCGTGCATGTTGGGCCTCTGTATGTGGCCATGCTGTGTAAAAGTCTCACACATGTGGTATCGCTGTACTCAGGAGTAATAGAAGAAGGTGTTTTGGGGTGTAATTTGTGGTATGCATATGCTGTGTGTGAGAAATAACCTGATAATATGACAATTTTGTGAAAAAAAAAAATCTTGATTTTGCAAAGAATTGTGGGAAAAAATGACAACTTCAAAAAACTCATCAAGCATCTTTCTAAATACCTTGGAATGTCTTCTTTCCAAAAAGGGGTCATTTGGGGGGTATTTGTACTTTTCTGGCATGTTAGGGTCTCAAGAAATTAGATAGGCCGTCAGTACTTCAGGTTTGAATAATTTTCAGATATTGGCACCATAGCTTTTGGACTCTATAACTTTCACAAAGACCAAATAATATACACCAATTTGGGTTATTCTTACCAAAGGTATGTAGCGGTATAAATTTTGGCAAAAATATATGAAGAAAAATTACTAATTTGCAAAATTTTATAACAGAAACCAAAAAAAAAAATGCATTTTTTTACAGAATTTTCGGTCTTTTTTCTTTTATAGCGCAAAAAATAAAGAACCCAGCAGTGATTAAATACCACCAAAAGAAAGCTCTATTTATGTGAAAAAAAGGACAAAAATTTTATATAGGTACAGTGTTGCATGACTGAGTAATTGTCATTCAAAATGTGAGAGTACCGAAAGCTGAAAATTGGTCTGGTTATTAAGGGGGTTTAAGTGCCCAGTGGTCAAGTGGTTAAGTGAACAGACCTGGCACCTCCTACATTGATAATATCCAGTTAATTCGGAAAAGAAACCAGGTCTATCTTTAAGGGACGGTGAACTTCTGAAAACCACCAAAGGTTTCTCTGGCAAGAAAGATGTCAAAACCCTATCGTTCTTAAGGATATGCCAGTGTTTACTTATTATGTGCTTAACCTTAGAATGTTGACAGGAAAAGTTGGTGATAAAGGGGCAGCGATAAGCCTCCCCAACTGGGCCACCATCTCCTGCTATCAGCAGATCCTTACGATCCACCTGATTAACCTGATTTAAGGTGTTAGCAAGGGAGTCAGGGTCATACCCCTTAGCCAGGAATCTTTGGGTTAAAACCTTCCATTTCAGTCTCAGAACTGGCTTTTGGGCATAGACCTAAGCCACTAAGAGTGGTGGCAGCTATCACTGGAGATAAATGAATTTCTGTCTGTTGGTTTGAAATATGTGGAGGTAACAAAACTGTCTCCATTGACAGAGATCGTAAGGTCCAAAAAGTGGATCTGCTCCAAACTGGTCTCATAACTTAGATGAATGCCTCTGTCGTTATTATTGTGAGAGCACATAAATTCAGAGAGGTTGGAATCACTGCCGTCCCATAGGAGGAGGATGTCATCTATTTAACAAACCCACAAGGTCACTTGGGGCCTTGGCTGGGCATAGATGACATCCTCCTCCCACTTGGCCATAAATAAATTGGCCAAGCTGGGGGCATACTTGGCCCCCATAGCAACCCCTTTTTTTGGTGATAAAAATGTCCATCAAACCAAAAGAAATTATGAGTGGCTGCGTACTCTAATAATACCATAATAAAATCGATCTGTTCCTGAGGAAGGTTGGAAGACTGATTTAGAAAGAAGGACACAACATCCAACCCTAACTGATGAGGGATTAATATAAGGAAGTAACATCTGCTGTTACAAGCTTGGTCCCCACACATGGTTTAAAGTTAGAAAGAAGGTTAATGACATCACGAGTTCAGGGCCTTTTTGTCAAGGGAGAACGGTAACCCTATCTTTTTATTTTTATGTATTATGTAGGTATTATTTTTGCTAGTGAGAGATCTCGCTGTTTAGTTTGTTTTCTTGCCTGCTGTTTATGTTAGGCTCATCACTTTGATGTATATTTTTTATTTGGTCCACAGGTCTCCTTTGTAAGTGTTAGGTCCTGATTGTTTTGTCTGCAGACCACCCAGACAGCCTGTTAATCTGGTTCTGTCTATTTTTATTTTCATTTCTATTTTTTCACTTTTTTGAAGCACTTTATCCATCTATAGTTGTCTTTTTATGCTAATTAGTAAGTCTCAATGCTTTTCGCATGTCTCTTTTTATTAGCTAGTTTATATTTGGCTGCTTCCACTTTGCCCTTACTTATGGGCTTTTAGATATATTTGTCTCTAGGTTTTCCCTCAAACAAGATGGCGCCTAGTTGTTCTCTCCTCTCCTCCTCCTTAGTCACAGGTTTTGTTATAAAATATTAAGTATATCATTTGGTGTTTGTACTTATAAACCTCACCTGTTTATCACACTAGTAATATCTACCTCCACATTGCAGTATATTTGAGGTATCACACTGGCCACTGGGTATCATTACCGAGTGTGGCTATTCATTTAATGTGTCTTTTGCACTGAATGGATTGGTTTATTTTTAGAACTACTTAGTGTAGTCTATTGATACACATTTTTGTGAGCACTCATCAGATTTTCTTGTAATTTAACCATTTTTAGCGCGACTTTTTGTTTTTATTCCAACAGCACTGAACCCTGTCCTGTATCCTTTCCAGCTGCCAGCAGAGTTACCCAGTGCACTGTGAAGGAAAGGTAATGTCCCTGCCCATGCCTGCTGGACCATGAGTCAGTGGTAATATGAACCTTACTGCTGACCGCTCTATCCAACGAGGTCAAAAAATTGCCTTCAACATGCCGGTAAACAGCCAGAATAGCTTTCTGTGAAAAGAAATGGCGTTTTGGAACCTGCCACTGAGGTACTGCACATTCCACAAATTAATGAAAGGGGGCAGAGTCTACCAGCTGAAAAGACAGCAGTTTTAGTTTCAGTGCTAGCAATTTGGCCAAGCTAGCATTTAGACGCTGAGCATGTGGATGGCTGGGACCAAATTTCTTTTTACGGTTCAGCAATTGGGGTAGGAAAATTTGCCTGCTAAAATCAGTTGGTGGTGTACCGCTAGCAGATTACATACTGTGTACACTACCAGAAAAGTAGTAGAAACTGTACACACAGTATTAGACACTGTGTACACTACCTGCACTGTATTAGAAACTGTACAATGGCTGCAATGTATTGTATACTGTGTACACCACCAGAAGTGTAGCAGAAACTTTACACACTGTATAAAAGACACCTGTCCACAGAAGCAATCAATCATTCCAGAGATTCCAATCTCTCCACCATGGCCAAGACCAAAAAATCTGCTCAAGGATGTCAGGGACAAGATTGTAGACCTACACAAAGCTGGAATGGGCTACAAGACCATCGCCAAGCAGCTTGGTGAGAGGGTGACAACAGTTGGTGTGATTATTTGCAAATAGAAGAAACACAAAATAACTGCCAAACTCCCTCAATCTGGGACTCCGTGCAAGATCTCACCTCGTGGAGTTGCAATGATCATGAGAATGGGGAGGAATCAGCTCAGAACTACATGGGAGAATCTTGTCAATGATCTCAAGGCAGCTGGGACCATAGTCACTAAGAAAACAATTGGTAACACATTACGCCGTGAAGGACTGAAATCCTGCAGCTCCCGCAAGGTCCTCCTGCTCAAGAAAGCGCATGCACAAGCTCATCTGAAGTTTGCTAATGAATAGGGATGAGCCGAAAATCCCCGGTTCGGTTCGCACCAGAACCTGCAAACGGACCGAAAATTTAGAACCCCATTGAAGTCTATGGGACTTGAACGTTCAAAATCAAAAGTGCTAATTTTAAAGGCTAATTTGCATGGTATTGTCCTAAAAAGGGTTTGGGGACCCGGCTCCTGCCCCAGGGGATGTGTATCAATGCAAAAATATTTTTAAAAACTGACGTTTTTTTGGGAGCAGTGATTTTAATGATGCTTAAAGTGAAAAAAAAAGTGAAATATTCCTTTAAATATCGTACCTGGGGGGTATCTATAGTATGCCTGTAAAGTGGCGTATGTTTCCCGTGCTTAGAATAGTCCCTGCACAAAATGACATTTTTAAAGGAATAAAAGTCATTTAAAACTGCTTGCGGCTTTAATATAATTTCGGGTCCCGGCAATATGGATGAAAATCAATGAGACAAACGGCATGGATACCCTCCCAGTCCATTACCAGGCCCTTTGGGGGAACCCCGCACACAAATTAAAAAAAGGAAAGGTGTGGGGCGACCGAGGCCCTATATACTCTGAACAGCAGTATACAGGTGGCGCAAACAAAACAGAGACTGTAGGTTTGTTGTTAAGTAGAATCTGTTTGTAATTTTGAACTGGTACATTTTTAAAGTGTAGCTCCAGCCAAAAAATCTATTTTTAAGCTTTTTGGAAAACATTGGGAAGGGTTATCACCCCTGTAACATTTGTTTTGCTGTCTGTGCACCTCGTCAGAAGATTTCACCTCACTTTCTGTCCCAATGACAAATGTTTTATGAAAATTTGGGGTTTTAGTGAAACAAGGATTGGTGATAAAGCATCAGTGAAGAGGAGACATGTTTTTCCCATATTAACTCTTACAGGAGAGAATTTCCCTTCCAAGGGGTAGATTTCATCTCACTTCCTGTTGTTTCCTCCTGTTTGCAAGTAGGAGTCGTTTGAAAGTAGGGGCCTGCCCTATATACTCTGCAGAAATTGGGGCCTTAGGTGTTGGTGTTGCCAAAACACTGTAAGCCCTCACAGTTACTCTTGGTGGGCGCAGGAATGGGCCCTGCTGTGAAATATTAGATCAAGAATTGTAATTACATGCCCCTGTTGAACAGGGTCAGAAAAATTGGGCCTTTGGTGGTGATGGTGCTGGTGCCACAACACTGTAAGTCCTCACAGTTACTCTTGGTGGGCGCAGAAACGGGCTCTGCTGTGAAATATTAGATCAAGAATTGTAATTACATGCACCTGTTGAACAGGGGCAGAAAAATTGGGCCTTTGGTGGTGGTGGTGTTGCCACAACACTGTAAGTCCTCACAGTTACTCTTGGTGGGCGCTGGAATGGGCCCTGCTGTGAAATATTAGATCAAGAATTGTAATTACATGCACCTGTTGAACAGGGGCAGAAAAATTGGGCATTTGGTGGTGGTGGTGGTGGTACTGGTGCCACAACACTGTAAGTCCTCACAGTTACTCTTGGTGGGCGCAGAAACGGGCCCTGCTGTGAAATATTAGATCAAGAATTGTAATTGCATGCACCTGTTGAACAGGGGCAGAAAAATTGGGCCTTTGGTGGTGGTGCTGGTGCCACAACACTGTAAGTCCTCACAGTTACTCTTGGTGGGCGCAGAAACGGGCCCTGCTGTGAAATATTAGATCAAGAATTGTAATTACATGTCCCTGTTGAACAGGGGCAGAAAAATTGGGCCTTAGGAACTGGTGCTGGTGCCACAACACTGCAACCCCTCACAGATACTCTAGTTGGACTGCAGGAACGAGCCCTGCTGCAAAGTATTGCATCAAAAAATTCTAATTACATGCCCCTGTTAAACAGGGGCTGAAAAATTGGGCCTTAGGCACTGGTGCTGGTGCCACAACACTGCAACCCCTCACAAATACTCTAGTTGAGCCCAGCAATGAACTCTCCTTGCAAAATATTGCATCAAAAATTGTAATTACACACCCCTGTTAAACAGGGGGTAAAAAATTGTGCCTTAGCCACTGGTGGCGGCGCCCAGAACCAAAAATATTCTTACAAGCTATCAGCATGATCATTGAGGAGGAAAAGGATAGTCACTCAGCATCAGCATAGGCAGTCTTGAAGGGATCTGACATTTCAAAAAAAATTATTTGGTTACATCAGCATTAGGTGCTTGGTAGCTGGTGGTGATCCAAGACTGATTCATTTTTATGAAGGTCAGTCGATCGACTGAGTTACAAAGTATCCAGCAGCACTGAATGTGCGTTCCAAAAGAACGCTGGATGCAGGACAGGCCAGTAGCTCAATTGCATACTGTGCAAGCTCTGGCCAGTGATCCATCCTCAAGACCCAGTAACCCAGAGGATTTTCAGTGGGAAAGGTGTCCAAGTCAGATCTTGCCCCTAGGTATTCCTGCACCATGTAAAATAGACACTGGCGATGGTTGCTGGAACCGATCATACCTTGGAGCTGCGGACTAAAAAATTGTCTGAACGCATCGGTCAGACGGCCACCTTCTCCACCGCTCCTTCTTTGACTGACCGAAGCCTCAACAACACGTTGTCCAGGAACAGGAGTTTGTAATCTCCCAGTCTCTGGGAATGCGTTGCACAGACCTTTCTGCAAGGCCTCCCGAAGATGTTTCATCCTCTGCTCCCTCTGCGACGGCAAGATAAGGTCCGCAACCTTACCCTTGTAACGTGGATCAAGGAGGGTTGCCAGCCAGTAACGATCCCTCTCCTTGATACCACGAATACGGGGATCCTTCCGCAGGCTTTGCAGGATCAGGGAGGCTCAGGATCAGGGAGGCCATGCAGCGTAGGTTTGCTGGGGCATTCGGTCTGGAGTCCTCTGGGTCACTAAGGACGACATGATCCACAGCCACCTCCTCCCAGCCATGTACAAGTCCATGGGTTTCTTGGGACTGTAAATGATCCCTTGAAGACTGCTGCTGATGCTGAGTGCCAGGCTCCACCTCCATGCTGACACAATCACTCTTCCTCTTCCTGTGTGATCAGCGGGCACGCAGGAACACTGTCTGGATAAAGGGGGTCTTGAGAGGTAAGGAAGTCCTCCTCTTCCTGCCTCTGATCTGCCTCAAGTGCCCTGTCCATTATTCCATGCAGCGTGTGCTCCAACAGGTGGACAAGGGGGACAGTGTCACTGATGCATGCACTGTCACTGCTCACCATCCTCGTGGGCTCCTCAAATGGTGACAGGACAGTGCATGCATGCCTGATCATGGCCCACTGGCGTGGGGAAAAAAAACAAGCTCCCCTGACCCTGTCCTGGTGCCATAGTCACACAGGTACTCATTGATGGCCCTCTGCTGCATGTGCAGCCGCTGCAGCATGGCTAACGTTGAGTTCCACCTGGTGGGCATGTCACAGATTAGGCGGTTCTTGGGTAGGTTAAATTCCTTTTGGAGGTCAGCCAGCTGAGCATTGGCATTATATGACTGGCGGAAACAAACAGACTTTCCTGGCCTGCCTCAGGACATCCTGTAAGCCCGGGTACCTGCCCAAGAATCACTGCACCACCAAGTTAAGGACGTGAGCCAAACAGGGCACATGGGTCTTTGTCCCTGTCGGAGGGCGGAGAGGAGGTTGATGCCATTGTCGCAAACCACCATTCCTGGCTGAAGCTGGCGTGGCGTCAACCACCTCTGAGCCTGCCCCTGCAGAGCTGACAGAATCTCTGCCCCAGTGTGGCTCCTGTCCCCCAAGCACACCAGCTTAAGCACCGCATGGCATCTTTTGGCCTGCGTACATGCGTAGCCCCTTGAACGCCTATGGAGCACCACTGGTTCGAGGACAAAGCACAGGTAGAGGCCATGGAGAAAGAAGAAGAGGAGGGGGTAGAGGAGAGAGGTGTGTCAGAATCACCAGTAGTAGCAGTTTGGAGGCGTGGTGGCGTAACAACCTCCAACAGTACTGCACCTTGTCCTGCATCCTTCCCAGCTGCCAGAAGAGTCACCCAATGCGCTGTGAAAGATAGGTAACATCACTGTCCGTGGCTGCTGGACCATGAGTCAGTGGTAATATGCACCTTACCGCTGACCGTCCTGTCCAGCGAGGCCAAGATATTGCCTTCCACATGCCGGTAGAGAGCCTTCCGTGAGAAAAAGTGGCGTTTGGCAACCTGCCACTGAGGAACCGCACATTCCACAAACTCACAGAAGGGGGCAGAGTCTACTAACTGAAAAGGCAGCAGTTGAAGCGCTAGCAATTTAGCCAAGCTAGCATTCAACCGCTGTTCATGTGGATGGCTGGGAGCGAACTTCTTTCGGCGGTGCAGCAGCTGGGGCAGGGAAATTTGCCTGGTACAATCTGACGTCGCTGTACCGATAGCAGATTGCCCACAAGTACTTGGCTGTGACACACCTAATTCTACACCTTCATTCCTCTCAGTGCAGGTCTCAGAGAGGACTAAAGGTATAGTGGGGTTGGAGATCCCAGCTGATGAGGAGCAAGGAGAGGTCCTCTTTGTTCTTTGGTGTGGGTCTTTTAGGTACGCTTGCCAACGAACTGCATGGCAGGTCAACATATGTCTGGTCAAGCATGTGGTGCCCAAGCGGGTGATGTTTTGGCCACGCGAGATATGCTTGAGACATATGTTGCAAATAGCAGCGGTGGGATCTGATGCACTCGTCTCAAAAAAGGCCCACACCAAAGAACTTTTGGAATAACGCGCATGCAGAGCTCTACGGTGTGATGCAGTCAGTGTGCTGCCCTTAAGCTGGCCCCTGGAGGGCATCCTGCCTCGTTGGTGATGTGCCTCCTCCTTCTCTCTCCTATCAGGCACCCATGTGAAGTCAGTGACCTCATCATCCCCTCCCTCCTCATCACTGGAGCAAAGCTGGCAGTATGCTCCAGCTGGGGGAACATGACTGCCAGATTGCTGTCCTTCTTGGGCACCCCCTCTGTCTGGGCTCACATTACTGCCTTCCTCTAGCTGAGTACCATCATCGGAGCCTTCAAAACGCTGGGCATCCTCCTGGAGCATGTACCCAACACTGTGGTCAAACAGTTCGGGGGACTCCTCCGGAGGACATGGTGGGGCTAGGGAAGGAGTGACTGATGCTATTGAGCCGAGGGAAGCGGCCACATTGGAAGCTGCTTTGCCAGACAACGTACCCTGACCTAGGTGAGAGGGGATGAGGAGGATGAGGACGGCTTGGTCAACCACTCTACCAAGTCTTCAGCATGTTGGGGCTCAACACGGCCAGGTGCCGAAAAAAAGGACAAGTGTGTCCCACGGCCACGTGCTGATGAGGATGCACCATGTCCACGACCAGCACTGCTGCCTCTAGACATAGAGCCTGCTTGCCCTCTTTTATTGGCTTGTGACTGTCTGCCTCTTCTTGTTGGCCTTCCAGACATACTAATGGCCTGCACTGCAGTGAGATGTAGCTGCACAAAACTGGGATGTATATATATATACTGATTATACAGCAGCTAGCAGAATGCCTGCCTGTGGTATTAATAGGATCAGAAGAAGCACACCAGCACTTGTCTTCAGGTAGCTATAGGTGCAACTGTGCAGGGTACACAGTACACTAACTGTAAATACTTCAAGAGCCTGCCTGTGCTATTAATAGGATCAGAGGAAGCACACAAGCACTTGTCTTCAGGTAGCTATAGGTGCAACTGTGCAGGGTACACAGTACACTAACTGTAAATACTTCAAGAGCCTGCCTGTGCTATTAATAGGATCAGAAGAAGCACACCAGCATTTGTCTTCAGGTAGCTATAGGTGTACATGTGCAGGGTACACAGTACACTAACTGTAAATACTTCAAGAGCCTGCCTGTGCTATTAATAGGATCAGAGGAAGCACACAAGCACTTGTCTTCAGGTAGCTATAGGTGCAACTGTGCAGGGTACACAGTACACTAACTGTAAATACTTCAAGAGCCTGCCTGTGCTATTAATAGGATCAGAAGAAGCACACCAGCATTTGTCTTCAGGTAGCTATAGGTGTACATGTGCAGGGTACACAGTACACTAACTGTAAATACTTCAAGAGCCTGCCTGTGCTATTAATATGATCAGAGGAAGCACACAAGCACTTGTCTTCAGGTAGCTATAGGTGCAACTGTGCAGGGTACACAGTACACTAACTGTAAATACTTCAAGAGCCTGCCTGTGTTTTTAATAGGATCAGAAGAAGCACACCAGCATTTGTCTTCAGGTAGCTATAGGTGTAACTGTGCAGGGTACACAGTACACTAACTGTAAATACTTCAAGAGCCTGCCTGTGCTATTAATAGGATCAGAGGAAGCACACAAGCACTTGTCTTCAGGTAGCTATAGGTGCAACTGTGCAGGGTACACAGTAAACTAACTGTAAATACTTCAAGAGCCTGCCTGTGCTATTAATAGGATCAGAAGAAGCACACAAGCACTTGTCTTCAAGTAGCTATAGGTGCAACTGTGCAGAGTACACAGTACACTAACTGTAAATACTTCAAGAGCCTGCCTGTGCTATAATTAGGATCAGAAGAAGCACACAAGCACTTGTCTTCAGGTAGCTATAGGTGCAACTGTACAGGGTACACAGTACACTAACTGTAAATACTTCAAGAGCCTGCCTGTGCTATTAATAGGATCAGAAGAAGCACACAAGCACTTGTCTTCAGGTAGCTATAGGTGCAACTGTGCAGGGTACACAGTACACAAACTGTAAATACTTCAAGAGCCTGCCTGTGCTATTAATAGGATCAGAAGAAGAACACAAGCACTTGTTTTCAGGTAGCTATACTGTAGGTGCAACTGTGTAGGGCAGAGGCGTTACTAGAACATTCAGGGCCCCGGTGCAAGAAACCATGAAGGGCCCCCCTGACCCCGTCCCGGGGCCCTTTGCATTGGTCCTAGGGCCCTTTACTCCCATTGCGGGGCCCTTTATTATGGTAAACAACAAAAGAGAAGAAAATGTGGCCAAGGAAACACCAACTCAGGTCAGACCCAAAGAAACCCTCCCAGCTCCCTCTCATCCCCCCCAAGAGACACCAAGTGTCCCACCACAGTCCCTGCTAAACCAGCCTGCATGGAAAATACCCAGTAAAACAATACATAAAGGCAATGCATTAATACCTCTGTCAGAATAGCAACAGGGCGCAACTATATATAAGTCCCAATTAAAAATATAAGTGGACTAAAAGCCCACGTGGTGTACAAATGACATGCCAAAAAGTTATCCTCCGGTGGATAGACTGCTATTCACTGTGGCCAATCTGTAATATATTGCAAACGCAGGTTGTGATAAACCACCAAAAAAGTGGTGTTAGCCTACAGGTAGCTGGCCCAGTCCACCAGGAACTTTGATTGTGACTATGAACCTCTTGCAATAGCCAGGGAGCCAATGTAGGTTATTAGGGGATCGAGCTGGATGCATGGCTGGACTGTAATTATTCTGTAAACAATGACAAGAAGACTCACCCGATCTTCCCCCCTCCCAGGGACGTGTTACCTTGTAATGAGCTGTAACCTGATACAGCTAATGCTACTGATAGAACGGGGAGCCCACATACCATGTGTGCCTCCAGGACGGGATGAGCTCCCTGTGTGGTCTGCTAGACAGGGAGCCGACACACAAGCGGAGTGAGCTCTGCAGATGCTGACCTGTGCAGAGCCCTCAGTGTCTTTGCCCCACCAGGGATATGAATGGGCGATCAAAGTGCTGCTTAAGCTTCTCTCAGATGCCGGGTCACCTGTGTGAAGTAGCTGATTCCTGCTGGATCCAAGCTGTGAGAATTTTAAAAACACTCCGCTGCACTAAGTTTCTTTAGCACTGTACAGTGCCGAGCTGCCTGTGTGAAGTCTTCCTGCGGTCTTAGGGCCCCCCCACAGTGTCGGGACGCAAGGGCCCGGTCGCAAGTGTGACTGCCGTGACTCTGGTAGTTCCGCCACTGCTGCAGGGTACACAGTACACTAACTGTAAATACTTCAAGAGCCTGCCTGTGCTATTAATAGGATCAGAAGAAGAACACAAGCACTTGTCTTCAGGTAGCTATACTGTAGGTGCAACTGTGCAGGGTACACAGTACACTAACTGTAAATACTTCAAGAGCCTGCCTGTGCTATTAATAGGATCAGAGGAAGCACACAAGCACTTGTCTTCAGGTAGCTATAGGTGCAACTGTGCAGGGTACACAGTACACTAACTGTAAATACTTCAAGAGCCTGCCTGTGCTATTAATAGGATCAGAAGAAGCACACCAGCATTTGTCTTCAGGTAGCTATAGGTGTACATGTGCAGGGTACACAGTACACTAACTGTAAATACTTCAAGAGCCTGCCTGTGCTATTAATATGATCAGAGGAAGCACACAAGCACTTGTCTTCAGGTAGCTATAGGTGCAACTGTGCAGGGTACACAGTACACTAACTGTAAATACTTCAAGAGCCTGCCTGTATTTTTAATAGGATCAGAAGAAGCACACCAGCATTTGTCTTCAGGTAGCTATAGGTGTAACTGTGCAGGATACACAGTACACTAACTGTAAATACTTCAAGAGCCTGCCTGTGCTATTAATAGGATCAGAGGAAGCACACAAGCACTTGTCTTCAGTTAGCTATAGGTGCAACTGTGCAGGGTACACAGTAAACTAACTGTAAATACTTCAAGAGCCTGCCTGTGCTATTAATAGGATCAGAAGAAGCACACAAGCACTTGTCTTCAAGTAGCTATAGGTGCAACTTTGCAGAGTACACAGTACACTAACTGTAAATACTTCAAGAGCCTGCCTGTGCTATAATTAGGATCAGAAGAAGCACACAAGCACTTGTCTTCAGGTAGCTATAGGTGCAACTGTGCAGGGTACACAGTACACTAACTGTAAATACTTCAAGAGCCTGCCTGTGCTATTAATAGGATCAGAAGAAGCACACCAGCATTTGTCTTCAGGTAGCTATAGGTGTACATGTGCAGGGTACACAGTACACTAACTGTAAATACTTCAAGAGCCTGCCTGTGCTATTAATAGGATCAGAGGAAGCACACAAGCACTTGTCTTCAGGTAGCTATAGGTGCAACTGTGCAGGGTACACAGTACACTAACTGTAAATACTTCAAGAGCCTGCCTGTGCTATTAATAGGATCAGAAGAAGCACACCAGCATTTGTCTTCAGGTAGCTATAGGTGTACATGTGCAGGGTACACAGTACACTAACTGTAAATACTTCAAGAGCCTGCCTGTGCTATTAATAGGATCAGAGGAAGCACACAAGCACTTGTCTTCAGGTAGCTATAGGTGCAACTGTGCAGGGTACACAGTACACTAACTGTAAATACTTCAAGAGCCTGCCTGTGCTATTAATAGGATCAGAAGAAGCACACCAGCATTTGTCTTCAGGTAGCTATAGGTGTACATGTGCAGGGTACACAGTACACTAACTGTAAATACTTCAAGAGCCTGCCTGTGCTATTAATATGATCAGAGGAAGCACACAAGCACTTGTCTTCAGGTAGCTATAGGTGCAACTGTGCAGGGTACACAGTACACTAACTGTAAATACTTCAAGAGCCTGCCTGTATTTTTAATAGGATCAGAAGAAGCACACCAGCATTTGTCTTCAGGTAGCTATAGGTGTAACTGTGCAGGATACACAGTACACTAACTGTAAATACTTCAAGAGCCTGCCTGTGCTATTAATAGGATCAGAGGAAGCACACAAGCACTTGTCTTCAGTTAGCTATAGGTGCAACTGTGCAGGGTACACAGTAAACTAACTGTAAATACTTCAAGAGCCTGCCTGTGCTATTAATAGGATCAGAAGAAGCACACAAGCACTTGTCTTCAAGTAGCTATAGGTGCAACTTTGCAGAGTACACAGTACACTAACTGTAAATACTTCAAGAGCCTGCCTGTGCTATAATTAGGATCAGAAGAAGCACACAAGCACTTGTCTTCAGGTAGCTATAGGTGCAACTGTGCAGGGTACACAGTACACTAACTGTAAATACTTCAAGAGCCTGCCTGTGCTATTAATAGGATCAGAAGAAGCACACAAGCACTTGTCTTCAGGTAGCTATAGGTGCAACTGTGCAGGGTACACAGTACACAAACTGTAAATACTTCAAGAGCCTGCCTGTGCTATTAATAGGATCAGAAGAAGAACACAAGCACTTGTTTTCAGGTAGCTATACTGTAGGTGCAACTGTGTAGGGCAGAGGCGTTACTAGAACATTCAGGGCCCCGGTGCAAGAAACCATCAAGGGCCCCCCTGACCCCGTCCCGGGGCCCTTTGCATTGGTCCTAGGGCCCTTTACTCCCATTGCGGGGCCCTTTATTATGGTAAACAACAAAAGAGAAGAAAATGTGGCCAAGGAAACACCAACTCAGGTCAGACCCAAAGAAACCCTCCCAGCTCCCTCTCATCCCCCCCAAGAGACACCAAGTGTCCCACCACAGTCCCTGCTAAACCAGCCTGCATGGAAAATACCCAGTAAAACAATACATAAAGGCAATGCATTAATACCTCTGTCAGAATAGCAACAGGGCGCAACTATATATAAGTCCCAATTAAAAATATAAGTGGACTAAAAGCCCACGTGGTGTACAAATGACATGCCAAAAAGTTATCCTCCAGTGGATAGACTGCTATTCACTGTGGCCAATCTGTAATATATTGCAAACGCAGGTTGTGATAAACCACCAAAAAAGTGGTGTTAGCCTACAGGTAGCTGGCCCAGTCCACCAGGAACTTTGATTGTGACTATGAACCTCTTGCAATAGCCAGGGAGCCAATGTAGGTTATTAGGGGATCGAGCTGGATGCATGGCTGGACTGTAATTATTCTGTAAACAATGACAAGAAGACTCACCCGATCTTCCCCCCTCCCAGGGACGTGTTACCTTGTAATGAGCTGTAACCTGATACAGCTAATGCTACTGATAGAACGGGGAGCCCACATACCATGTGTGCCTCCAGGACGGGATGAGCTCACTGTGTGGTCTGCTAGACAGGGAGCCGACACACAAGCGGAGTGAGCTCTGCAGATGCTGACCTGTGCAGAGCCCTCAGTGTCTTTGCCCCACCAGGGATATGAATGGGCGATCAAAGTGCTGCTTAAGCTTCTCTCAGATGCCGGGTCACCTGTGTGAAGTAGCTGATTCCTGCTGGATCCAAGCTGTGAGAATTTTAAAAACACTCCGCTGCACTAAGTTTCTTTAGCACTGTACAGTGCCGAGCTGCCTGTGTGAAGTCTTCCTGCGGTCTTAGGGCCCCCCCACAGTGTCGGGACGCAAGGGCCCGGTCGCAAGTGTGACTGCTGTGACTCTGGTAGTTCCGCCACTGCTGCAGGGTACACAGTACACTAACTGTAAATACTTCAAGAGCCTGCCTGTGCTATTAATAGGATCAGAAGAAGCACACAAGCACTTGTCTTCAGGTAGCTATACTGTAGGTGCAACTGTGCAGGGTACACAGTACACTAACTGTAAATACTTCAAGAGCCTGCCTGTGCTATTAATAGGATCAGAAGAAGAACACAAGCACTTGTCTTCAGGTAGCTATACTGTAGGTGCAACTGTGCAGGGTACACAGTACACTAACTGTAAATACTTCAATAGCCTGCCTGTGCAATTAATAGGATCAGAAGAAGCACACGAGCACTTGTCTTCAGGTAGCTATAGGTGCAACTGTGTAGGGTACACAGTACACTAACTGTAAATACTTCAAGAGCCTGCCTGTGCTATTAATAGGATCAGAAGAAGAACACAAGCACTTGTCTTCAGGTAGCTATACTGTAGGTGCAACTGTGCAGGGTACACAGTACACTAACTGTAAATACTTCAAGAGCCTGCCTGTGCTATTAATAGAATCAGAAGAAGCACACAAGCACTTGTCTTCAGGTAGCTATAGGTGCAACTGTGCAGGGTACACAGTACACTATCTGTAAATACTTCAAGAGCCTGCCTGTGCTATTAATAGGATCAGAAGAAGAACACAAGCACCTGTCTTCCGGTAGCTATACTGTAGGTGCAACTGTGCAGGGTACACAGTACACTAACTGTAAATACTTCAAGAGCCTGCCTGTGCTATTAATAGGATCAGAAGAAGAACACAAGCACTTGTCTTCAGGTAGCTATACTGTAGGTGCAACTGTGCAGGGTACACAGTACACTAACTGTAAATACTTCAAGAGCCTGCCTGTGCTTTTAATAGGATCAGAAGAAGAACACAAGCACCTGTCTTCAGGTAGCTATACTGTAGGTGCAACTGTGCAGGGTACACAGTACACTAACTGTAAATACTTCAAGAGCCTGCCTGTGCTATTAATAGGATCAGAAGAAGAACACAAGCACTTGTCTTCAGGTAGCTATACTGTAGGTGCAACTGTGCAGGGTATACAGTACACTAATTGTAAATAAGTCAAGAGCCTGCCTGTGCTATTAATAGCATCAGAAGAAGCACACAAGCACTTGTCTTCGGGTAGCTATAGGTACAACTGTGCAGGGTACACTGTACACTAACTGTAAATACTTCAAGAGCCTGCCTGTGCTATTAATAGGATCAGAAGAACACAAGCACTTGTCTTCAGGTAGCTATACTGTAGATGCAACTGTGCAGGGTACACAGTACACAAACTGTAAATACTGTAAAAACACCTGCCTGCCTATCAGTATATTAGGAAGAGAATAACAGGAACGGATCTAGCTAAACTGAATAGAGTGTATATATATATATATATATATATATATATATATATATATATATATATATATATACAACACCCGGGATGCATCTATATACACAATACACTGTAAGTGCAGCTAACTGACTCGACCTGCCTACTCTATCTAACTTAAATCAAATGACACTGTCTCTCTGTCTATCTATCTCTCTCCGCCGCCGCAACACACTACACAAGGCCGCCACGTAGGCAGCCTTATATAGTGTGGGGCATGTACTAAACCCCCTGAGCCATAATTGGACAAAGCCACCCTGGCTTTGGCCAATTACGGCTTTTTGTACACATGGCACTGTGATTGGCCAAGCATGCGGGTGGTAGTGCATGCTTGGCCAATCATCAGCCAACAATGCACTGCGATGCCACCAGTGAATTATGGGTCGTGACGCGCCACTCGAATTTGGCGCGAACGGCCCATATTGTTCGCAATTCGACGAACGGTCGAACAGGTGATGTTCGAGTCGAACATGAGTTCGACTCAAAATCAAAGCTCAACCCTACTAATGAACATCTGAATGATTCAGAGGAGAACTGGGTGAAAGTGTTGTGGTCAGATGAGATCAAAATCTAGGTCTTTGGCATCAACTCAACTCGCCGTGTTTGGAGGAGATGGAATGCTGCCAATGACCCCCAACATCAAACATGGAGGTGGAAACATTATGCTTTGGAGGTGTTTCTCTGCTAAGGGGACAGGACAACTTCACCACATCAAAGGGACGATGGATGGGGTCATGTACCATCAAAACTTGGGTGAGAACCTACTTGCAGGGCATTGAAAATGGGTCGTGGATGGCTATTCCAGCATGACAATGACCCAAAAAACACAGCCAAGGCAACAAAGGAGTGGCTTAAGAAGAAGCACATTAAGGTCCTGGAGTGGTCTAGCCAGTCTCCAGACCTTAATCCAATAGAAAATATGTGGAAGGAGCTGAAGGTTTGAGTTAACAAACGTCAGCCTCGAAACATTAATGATTTGGAGAGGATCTGCAAGGAGGAGTGGGACAAAATCCCTCCTGAGATGTGTGCAGACCTGGTGTCCAACTACAAGAAGTGTCTGACCTCTGTGATTGCCAGCAAGGGTTTTGTCACTAAGTACTAAGTCATGTTTTGCGAAGAGGTCAAATACTTATTTCACTCATTAAAATGCAAATCAATTTATAACGTTTTGGAAATGTGTTTTTCTGGATTTTTTTGTTGTTATTCTGTCTCTCACTGTTAAAATAAACCTACCATTAAAATTATTGTCTGATCATTTCTTTGTCAGTGGGCAAACATACAAAATCAGCAGGGGATCAAATATGTTTTTCCCTCACTGTTTTTGGATCTGACTCAGGTAGAGATGGAGGAGCAAGAGAAGGGGCTTGGCGTTTTGTACAGATATGGCTGTATTAAAGCCATTAGTTGTCTGAGGAATTGTGACAAACACACAGAAAATTCTGCTTCTGTCACATAGGCTGCTTTTTGCTTTAGTAAAATAGAACTAGAATCAGATGAAGAGACTGATGTTAAAATGAGTTCCTGCTCTGGTGCAAGGGAAACATTGTCACAGTTTGAGTGTTGTGTGGACATTTGGCAGAACTAATGTTAACCTGAGGTTTTGCCATGGCTCTCTTTCGTCTGGTGACGATATTTCCATGTGGTCTACTCATGAAGTAGAATGCAGAATTTATGGTAAGTGCGTTGGAAGGAATTTGCAGTAACCTGGGTGTAGACCGTTCTGTAGAGAAGTCCTCATGGTGAAAGGGCAGAATGAAGTGCCTGAGTACCTATAAGGGCTGTAGGCAAAAATGGCAGAAGAGTGTGCGACCATTGGCGTGATGTAACACCTGTTCATTTACCTGAGACTAAGTTCTGAGAGATTGAGTTTTAGCTCCAAGTTTGAAATTTACATTCCAAACATAGTCCCAGTTTTTATAGCAATGGTTAGGGATACAGGGTCTTACCTGTCCACCACACCTGTCATTATATAGGGTCCAGGCTTCATCTGTCACGGTGGGCATACCCCCAAAGGACTCTTCAGAGTGTAAGTTCCATAGGGTCCATCCCTGGACCTGTGTAGCACCTGCTGCTGACTACACGTGTTGCCCAAAGTGTTAAGATGAGCCCCCATGGAGGATCTAATGCCCAAAGCAACATTACAGACCATCCCCACAGCATGGGGTCCAGTTATGGCTCCCAAGGTTTAACCGAGGCTGTGCGGATCCAGATCCACTGCTTCTGCTTGTTATACTGGAAATCAGTGAGGGAGACAATTGAGGAGATGATTGAAGAATCCAAAAGATAAAATAATAAACAAGTTAAGTGCAGAGTGATTTTTTTCGCCAGGGTCCATCACTTAGGACAAACCTGAGGACTCATGGAAGGGGGTAGGGTTATAGGGGAGGTAGTGTCCGCTCACTTAAATATACAAGCCTATAACCCAGGGTCTATGAATACTTTGACTGTGTCCTGTACTGTATGATTAAAGTGTTACTAAACCCACAACAGTAAAATTTGTCTGTACATGCAGTAAAGCATGCTTGTCACACTCACTATGGAACTTAAGGGGTTAATCCTCTGCAGTGTGTAAAAAGGCTGTTTGATCCTGGCTTCTCTGCTCCTCTCCTCCTTCCACTGACCCCTGATAATTTCCTGAAAACACAGAATCCATGGAGCGAGGCTGCACATGCTCAGTTTGGTGTGTATTGCTAGAGAGGTTTTTTTTTTTCTTGGGAGACTTCATGTGATCAGCACAAGGCTAATCAGCACTGTCCAGACAGAAAGTCAGGGGCCTTGCAGTCTCACAGGACAGTCTGTAAACTCCTCCTACAAGCTTTAACCAGTACCTGGCTGGGCACTGATAGAAGTCACAAGACTGCTCTAACTGCTGATGAGAAAAGGTATTTAGCAGTTTATACGTACTAAAATAATTGTACTTCCATGTTTTGTGTACTGTGGGAGACCAGCTATAGTGAATGCCGGTTCCTGGGTTTAGTAACACTTTAAGATATTTTCTAATATACTGGAGCTGAACATAGAGTTGAAAGAACTATTTCCTGGTTGAGGTCAAAGGTAAAAACCACCTTAGAAAGGAAGGAGGCTCAAGGCCTCAATACCACCCTCTTTTGCAAGACCAGATAGGGTTCTTTACAGGACAAGGCTTCCAGGTCAGACACACACCTTGCAGCGGTATTGGCAACAAGGAAAACAACCTTGTGGGTTATAATAGAAAGGGGAACATCCCAGATAGGTTCAAAAGGCCTTAAAGAGCTGAGAGAACCATATTTTTTTCAAAATCAGATAACATTACAGTGCATTTACTAGTAATCACATAGAACAAAGGCTGAGATGCCAGACAACACTTAGAACGAAAAAAACATATTTAAATCCCATTGAGGACAGGTGATTGTATAGGAAGAGCTAATGAGAGACAGTTTGTATAAAAGTTATGACCAATGAATGGGCGGTTAGTGGTCTTTAGAATAAGACCATGTGGGCTTAGATTTCCCCCCTGATGGAGTTTGCATGTGTGAAATCTATTCAGTCCTATCTGACCCTCAGTGACTCTATATACCAACTCTTTGGACCTCATGTCTGATATGCTTGTGATCCTTTTCCATATAATTTCTCCTATTTACAAGGTATACCAACAAAAGTGAAAAACAAAAAACAGAAAGACTGTACATGACCAAATGAAGTAAACTACAAATTTATTGAGCCACTAAAGCAGTGGTTCTCAACTCCTGTCCTCTTCCCACTAACAGGCCAGGTTTGCAAGATAACTGAAATACATCACAGGTGATATCTTTTGCTGCTCAGTGATTGCAGTATTCTAGTCTGCATCTCCCCAAGGTAATACATAAAACCTGGCCTGTTGGTGGATCCTGAGGACTGGAGTTGAGAACCACTGCATTAAGGGACATATACAAGCATAACGCTAAACCCTTCATATCCCCGTGACCCCCCAAAAACAAAAGAAAAACCCACCTAAACTCACCCAAATTCCCTGCCCTAAACTGGGACCAGAATACACCTTCCCTCGCAAAAATACGAGGGGTGGGGGATGCAGTCCCACCAGAGAGCTGAGCCCACCCTCCCCAAAACAAGCGCCCACCGTAAACAGGCCTTAAGCCACCCAACTAGGGACCAAGTATGAACCCGCTCTCACTGGATGCAGTGCTCCACCTTGAAGCCACAATGGGCGAATGAGACACTGTCACGTACCTGGTCGGAGTCTGAAGTGACGAGGTCAGCCTTTCTTGTATCTCTAGCCCGGGTCCTGCTGAGGGTGTAGACAGCAGGAACCAAGGGACAGGAGGAACACGAGTGCCTGTAGATGTAGCCCCTGAAGCTTGAAGTAGAAGATGCGACTCTTGGAATGGAGGAAGTTGCAGCAGGTCGCAGGAACGTAGTTGCGGACACCCTGGAGGCAGTGTTGAGCCAAACAGGAGACAGAAGCGAAGTCACAAGGACAGCCGGGTTTGGTAGCAGGCGGGCAGTATGGTACCAAGTCATCAGGCAGCAGCAGGGTCAAATAGAAAGCCGGGATCAGGAACCAGTAATCAGAAGTAAAGGAGAATCCAGAAGCAAGGTCAAGGAAGGCCAGGGTTCAGCAACGGATTTCAGGCAGGTAACAGCATGATACAACAGGATACGGGTACAGGAACAGCTGAAGATCAGTCACCATCCCCTTAAATAGGCCGTCTGGTGCCAAAGAGAAGCGTGGGCGCGCTCCTACGGACGCGCACACTCCTTTGCGCATGCGCATTGGTGCATCAGTGATCCGCACATTTTCTTATGCGCGCATACGTGCGCGAGTGCGCCCGGAGCGCCACAATAGTTCTCTTACATTGCCCCCTCCTTATGGGCAGCCTCCGGATGCCTTTCAGGGGCTTCTTCTCTGGATGGCACTGAAAAAAGGCTCGTACTTTTTGTGGGGCATGCACTTTAGAAGCTGGTTTCCATGAATTGTCCTCAGGGCCATAGCCTTTCCACTTGATCAGGAACTGTATTTGGCCGTTCCTGGTTCTACAATCTAGAACAGCTTCCACTTCAAATTCTTCACTGCCCTCGACGAGCAGTGGAGGAGGATTTTCCGGATCCCGGTTGGGAAAGGGATTAGGCACTGTTGTCTTTAATAAAGAGATATGAAAAATGGGGTGAATTTTCAGATTCTTTGGTAGAATTAGTTTAAAGGCCACAGAGTTGATATTTCTCCTTACTGGAAAAGGCCCCAGGTATTTTGGACCAAGTTTCTTGGAGGGACACTTAAGTTTCAAATTTGCGGTAGATAGCCAGACCTTGTCTCCTGGTTCCAAACTCAAGTTACCCCTCTTCGTCTTGTCAAAATTTTTTTGTTGTTTGCCTGGGCTTTAGAGATGATGTCTTGCAGCAATTTATTGCTAAAGGCAAAAAGGAAGGGTGGTATCCGTAGTTGGCAAAAAAGGGTGTTTGTTTGGTAGCTGAATGGATGGAGTTGTATGCGAATTCTTCTAGCAGGAGAAGAGGTGACCAATCATCCTGTGAGAAAGAGGAGAAACAACGCAAGTATTGTTCCAAAGTTTGGTTGGTTCTCTCCGTCTGTCTGTTTGTTTGAGGGTGGTAAGCAGTGGACAGACGGAGTTCAATGTTCAAAGCTTCACAAAGGGCCCTCCAAAATCTGGAAGTGAATTGCACCCCTCGATCAGAGACAATATTGTTGGGGATACCATGTAGTCTCACAATTTCTCTGATGAATGTGGAGGCAGTCTCCGCAGCAGAAGGGGTTCCTTGCCAGGGTACAAAGTGTGCCATCTTGGTCAGACGGTCGACCACAACAAATATGGTAGTATAGTTTTCAGACGGAGGAAGCTCTACAATGAAATCCATGGATATCATGCTCCATGGTTTCTTAGGCACAGGAAGGCACTCCAGTAGACCCCAAGTCTTGGCTCGATCAGTCTTGCGCATTGGCAAGTTACACAGGATTTGACATATTTATTACAGTCCCGTATCAAGTCTGGCCAACAGAAAGAACGAGAAATTAAGTCTGTACTTTTGTGGATCCCAAAATGGCCTGCCAAGGGGTGATCGTGGCAACGTTTCAGGACGGAAACCCTAAACTGCTCCAGGGCAAAGATCTGTTCGTTGTGGTAATAGAGCCCATCCTTTAGCTAGAGAGGTAAGTCTTGAGAAGGGGGGTGATCCAACATATCAGCTTTTATTTGACTCATCAGGTCTGACTGCCCATCTTGCCTGCTGTGGTCTTAGTCTTTGGGCTGTTCTCAAGTATTCTAGGTTCTTGTGATCGGTAAAGATAAGTATAGAGTGAAGGGCGCCTTCCAACAAATAATGCCATTCTTCAAGGCCAGTTTTAATGGCTGGCAATTCCCGGTCTCCTACGTCATAGTTTCTCTCAGATGGATTCAATTTCTTGGAGAAGAAAACCACGGGATGGAGTAGAGATTTATGGCCCTGTTGCGATAATATGGTCCCTACTGCGTTTTCAGAGGCGTCTACCTCCAGAACGTAGGCCAAGGATGGATCAGGATGCTTCAGGATGGGGGCTGAGGTGAACAAGGCTTTTAACTGTTCAAAAGATGCTTGTGCTTCCGGACTTCACAAAAAGTGAACGTGCTGTTTGGTTAATATTGTAATGGGAGAGATGATGCCAGAAAGGTTCTTAAAAATTTTTCTATAGAAGTTAGCAAATCCCACAAACCTTTGTACAGCCTTTCTGTCCGTAGGGGCTGGCCATTACAAGACAGCGGCGACCTTCTGGGGATCCATGGAAATACCCTCAGTGGAGATGACAAGTCCCAGAAACTGTATTGTCTGTTTTTCGAAGTCACACTTCTCGGCCTTGGCATAGAGGTGATGTTCCCGAAGTCTACTGAATACCTTCATCACGTGGGTGCGATGCATTTCAATAGTGTCTGAGAAAATAAGAATATCATCCAGATAGACAATGATAAACAGATCAAGGAAGTCCTGAAAAATGTCATTTACCAGGTGTTGGAAGGTGGCTGGGGCATTGCAGAGACCGAAGGGCATGACTAAGTATTCGAAATGCCCAAAGCGTGTCCTAAAGGCTGTCTTCCCTTCATCTCCCTCCCTGATCCGAACCATATTGTTGGCACCTCTCAGATCTAATTTAGAAAATACTCGTGCTCCCGCAACCTCTGGAACAACTCAGGGATCAATCGAAGTGGGTACCGGTTCTTGACAGTTAGTTTATTTAGATCACGATAGTCTATACAAGTTCTCAAGGTGTGTTCCTTTTTCTCCACAAAGAAGATACAGGCCCCTGCTGGAGAGGAAGAGGGCCGAATAAAACCTTTTTCCAGGCTTTCATCAATATACTTGTGCAAGGCCTCCAGTTCAGATTCTGGGTATATTCGGCTGAAAGGGATCTCGGCTCCCGGTAAAAGTTCAATGGGACAATCGTAAGTCCTGTGGGGAGGAAGAGTATCTGCATTCTTTTTGTTAAACACATCCAGGAATCTGTGGTATGCAGCTGGTACTAGCTTCATAGTTTCAGGGTCAGAGTGGATGCTGAGGAGAGAAGCAAGTTAAAAGTCTTTTCCGGGTAACAATGTCCCTGACGATAATTGGAAGAGAAGGAGATATCTCAAGTAAGCTAGTCAATATGAGGGTTATGGGCTTTTAGCCATGGTAGCCCCAGGATAATAGGAAGCATGGGGGAAGTTAAGACATCCAAATGGAGAAGTTCCTAATGTCCAGAGGAAGTCCGGCAGAGAATGGGGGCAGTCTCTTGTGTAACTGGCCCCGACTTGAGACCGGAGCCGTCCGCTAGGTGCACAGTAAATCCCTGCCTCTTGGTGCATAAGGGAAGTTGGTGTAGAGTAACAAAGGCTGAGTCCACAAAACAACTGCAGGCTCCAGAGTCTATGATTGCAGATACAAGAATAGTCCTTCCCGGTAACTGGAGCTGGAGCGGAAGAGGGAGATGTAGCTGATCCCTCCCAGGGTGATGCATCATGTGGGACAGTGTAGAAACAGGCTTGAAAGGTTTTACAGGACAAGTCTGTATGAAATGGCCTGCCTCCCCGCAGTAAAGGCAAAGTCTGTCATGTTGTCACCGGAGGCGTTCAGAAGGAGACAGAGGTGGTCTTGGAAAGCTTTTACGGGGAGATTCATGGTGCTCCTTACTCTTGAAGGGCACCCTTGGTGTTCTGGCAGTGACTGGCAGGTGGCTTAGTATTAGACCTCTCAGATTGCCTTTCACGTAGCCCTCTGTCAATCTGGATGAGAAGATTGAACAGGTCTTCCAGAGATGCAGGTACACCCACACAGGCAAGTTCGTCCTTTAATGTATCAGAAAGTCAAAGACGAAATTGATGGTGGAGAGCAGCTTTATTCAACTGAGTATCCATACTCCAAACACAGAAGTCAGTCACATACTCCTCAACAGATCTTAAGCCTTGTTGGAGTTTGCCAAGCGTGGATTCTGCAGTCTGCTGGAGGAAAGGATCGGCATAAAGCCGGGACATGGCTGAGAAGAAGGAGTCAGTGGTTGTCAGGGACGGATCATGTTGTTCCCTGAGACGATGAGCTCAGGAATGTGGTTCATTTAGTAGGAGTGTAATGATGAATCCCACTTTAATGCCTCCAGATGAGAAAGTTCGAGGTAACAAGGAAAAATAAAGTTCACAGGCATTTTGGAAGGTACTGTTTGCGATCCCCTGAAAAACGCTCAGGCAAAGGCACTCTGGGTTCAGGAGGAAGAGTGGTTTCACTGAGCAGGCAAAAGTCTGTTTGCACAAAAGAACTCACAACAGCAAGGGAGGTAGAGGCAGGTGAGACATCAAGCAGGTTTGATAGTCGTCCTTCTATCCAGCCAAGGTTCTCTTGGAGATTCCGTACAGTATGGGCTAATGCAGAGATCGATCGGCAGATGTCCTCAAAAGGAGAGGACTCCCTTTTAGACTCTGTTGTTGGCTGACTTATACTGTCACGTACCTGGTCGGAGTCTGAAGTGACGAGGTCATCCTCTCTTGTATCTCCAGCCCGGGTCCTGCTGAGGGTGGAGACAGGGGGAACCAAGGGACAGGAGGAACAGGAGTGCCTGCAGATGTAGCCCCGGAACCTTGAGCAGAAGATGCGACTCTTGGAAGGCAGGAAGTCACAGCAAGTCGCAGGAACGTAGTTGCGGACACCCGGGGGGCAGTGTTGAGCCAAACAGGAGACAGAAGCGAAGTCACAAGGATAGCTGGGTTTGGTAGCAGGCGGGCAGCAAGGTACCAAGTCATCAGGCAGGAGCAGGGTCAAATAGAAAGCCGTGATCAGGAACCAGTAATCAGAAGTAAAGGAGAGTCCAGAAGCAAGGTCATGGAAAGCCAGGGTTCAGCAATGGATTTCAGGCAGGTAACAGCAGGATACGACAGGATACAGGAACAGCTGAAGATCAGTCAGCATCTTACGGACACGCACACTCCTTTGTGCACGCGCATTGGCGCTTCTGCGATCCGCACAGTTTCTTATGCACGCATGCTTGCGCGAGTGCACCCGGAGCGCCATGATAGTTCTCTTACAGGCAGTGCCCCATAATAGAGCAAGGTGCAAGCCCAGAGGTACCTCAAAACCTACTAATGTCTCTATCAAAAACACCCACAGTCCAAAGTCTGTCAAAATTAGAGGATGTCAGTGGCTATGGGTGAAACCAATAAGGTTCATGATAAGTAAACTCAAGCAGTTCTCCAGTGTCCAGCTAGTTAATTCTGGTAACAAAGGGTGAGTGACTCAGCCATGCACATGACTATCCAGACTGCTCGTGGCCAAAGCGAGTTGTCCATGTAGGGATATTATGTAATGACAGGAGATGGAGCGGTGTAAAGGAACGGCAGAAAGATAACTCCTAGATGGTAAACTGATCTGTGTACATATAGAACTACCACACAACAAACTCTGGAGACATTTGTCTGGAACAGGGAGATTCCCAAGATAGCAGGTACATTTAACCTGTCGCTGGTACAGTTATATGCAACAAACTCCCGTGTGGTGGTGTTGAGTGTACTCACAGTCTTCCGTTTGTGTTCCCCTCCAAGTGGGTAGATGTATAGACCGCTCAGCCATGACCCGACTCATACGGCTCTCCGGTTGGTAATAACATCCTCCAAGATTCACATGCTGTGCCCTGGTCGGCTGATCCAATCAGGGGTGGCTGATCTCTCCAATCAGAGTAGGTTGATGGACCATAAACTGAATCATCCACGGTCAGGAGCTGAAAGTCCCTGGAACTAGGGGTTGCTGGACCAATAAAGAAGGGGGTTGGCTGCCTGCGTCAGCGTCTACATGTTTCGCTCCTGGTACAGGAACTTCGTCAAGACACGTGGGGCAGTCAACTGTCACTCTCTTAAGTACAGGGCTAAGTTCCACCCCTAATCTTACTTAAAGTGACCCAGGTGCTAAGAACCTGTGATATTAAAAACAAATATAAAAAGTGCACAGCCCACTAAGGTACACTTGTGCATTGACAATGGCATAAACTATACCTATTTCACATGTCCATGCTCAGTAATGGGAGAAACACTACCTTTCCCTCATAGGCATGGAAAGACATGTATTCAGACATAGAAGTCAGAGATATATCCGGCTGCATATCCATCAAGGTATACACAAATTGAACCGGACCAACCACATAGAGCCGAATGCCCATTACAGATGGTAGGCAACACAATAGAGGTAGATATATGTATATTGGCAGCAGATACACTATAAGGAGAGAGCCCAGGAATCCAGGAATTAAGTAAATGCATATGGATCTACAGGTCTATCCCACAGTAACTGTATATGTCACATATAGTTACCCATCTTCATATGGTCATAGTGGGGCATGTCTACAGAAAGCATTGCAGGGACAGGTCACTATTTAACCCCTTGGGGGCAGGGGAATCCAGAAGTAAAAATCATTTTACCTCCTTTTGTAAAAGTATTTTATCCTAATCACCCCTCCTATTTGATAATTCTAATTTATAAATGATCACCTGGGTCACTTTAAGTAAGATTAGGGGTGGAACTTAGCCCTGTAGTTAAGAGAATGACAGCTGACTGCCCCACAAGTCCTGACGAAGTCCTGACGGGTATCGGGAACAAAACTTGTAGACGCTGACCCAGGGATGCGCCCCCCCTTCTTTATGGGCCCAGCCACCCCTAGTTCCGGGGACTTTCAGCTCCTGACCGTGGATGATTCAGTCTATGGTCCATCAACCTACTGTTAGGGCTGGCTCAGCCCTTCCTTCTCTGAGCTGGCTGCTCAGCTGTCGGCTAATTGCCAGCTCTCATCTCTCTTCACAGTTAACCAGCTGTTGTGGATCTGCTTGTCAGTCCCGCCTCCTTAAAGATCTCCAGCTCACTTCATTCCTGCCTTCGCCTTGGTCACATCGCAAGAATCTCCTGCGTTCCTGTTTAAAGACTGGCTTTGCTGACATCCCTTCTGACTCCTTATCCTGCTTGCTGTTCCTCTACTTGGATCCCTGACTTCTGGCCTGGCTGATTACCCGATCTGGTTACTGAACTCTGGCTTGGCTGATTACCCGATCTGGTTACTGAACATGGCTTGGCTGACTACCCGATCCGGTTACTGGACTCTGGCTATGCTTTGACTACGCTTACCCTATTTACCTTTTTATTTTTATTAATAAACAAGTGTGATTTTACTGTACTTCTGTCTCGGTCTGGTTCATGGTTTCTGACAGTAGGCGAAGGCCATGAATTCAGAAGATACAGTCAATCCACTTGTTGGTAATATTTTTTCCAAATTGGATGAGCAAGATCATCGCATGGATCAGTTTGCCATGGCGTTACAAATGCTACTGAGTCGCACGGCTCACCTGGAATCCCCCACCGTGGTTGCTCCGGTACAACCTGAGCTGCAGGCCGTCCTTGCTGCTGCGCCAGTCTCTGTGCAGGCACCGGCCTTGAGTAATACCTCTATAAGAGGTATGTCTGGTTCCACCACGCTTCCCCAGCGATTTGGGGGCGATCCAGTTCAATGCAGAGGGTTTCTCAACCAAGTTGAGATATACTTTGAGATGCTGCCCCAGGCGTTTCCCACGGACAGAAGCAAAGTAGGGTTTGTGATATATTTGCTTTCTGAGAGAGCCTTGGCCTGGGCTAACCCTTTATGGGAGACGCAAAAACCTGTTGTCTTGAATTACCCTGAGTTTGTGGCCTCCTTTAAGAGGGTATTTGACGTTCCCGCACGCTCCGCTTCTGCTGCCAAGTGCCTCATTTCCATCAAACAGAGGATGAGAACTGTTGCCGACTATGCCATTGAGTTCTGTACTCTGGCAGCAGGGGTTGCTTGGAACAATGAGGCCCTCGTGGCTGCTTTTTCTCATGGTCTCTCGGATTCCATCAAGGATGAGATAGCAGCCCGAGATATACCCACTGAGCTGGAGAGCTTGATCTCATTTGCCATCCTTTATTGACTCCAGGCTCAGAGAAAGACTTTCTTTTAAGGAGCGCTTGCAGAAGCCTCCTGTAAATTTGCCTCCGAGCTTTGCAGTCCCACCCGTGCCTCCCTCAACTCCCATGCCACCTGGTACCGAGTCGGTCAGTGAAGATGAACCCATGCACTTGGGCTTTACATGTCTCTCTGCGGATGAGAGAGCCTTTAGGAGGAGGGAGAGATTGTGCCTTTATTGTGGCCAGGCAGGTCACTTTTTGAAGTCTTGTCCTACCCGTCCTGGGAACACCGAACCTTGAGGTCCTGTCATGGACAGACCTTAGGTGGTGTTGTGTTGTCCCCCAGTTATACAGAAGGATAAGCCTCTGGTTTCAGTCACCCTTTCTTGGGCTAAGTCGTCTATCGAGATACAGGCTCTAATTGACTCTAGGGCTGCAGGCCTGTTCATTGATGCTGCCTTTGTATCAAAGCACTCGATTCCACTGCAGCTGCGTGACACTCCACTTGCCATTGATGCTCTTGACAGGAGGCCTCTACAGCCTGCCCATGTGACTCATGAGATGATTCCGTTGTCCATGGCCGCAGGGGCTCTTCACCATAAGATAATCCGATTCCAAGTGATTTCCTCTCCTACGTTTCCGCTTGTTATTGGTTATCCTTGGTTACAGAGGCACAACCCCTCTTTTAAATCGTGCTGGTAATTCTTTTTCCCTCTACATAGCACTGATGATATCTATTATTTATAAAACTCAGCAACAGGATAACAATTGGCCATTTATGTTTCCTATCTTTACACAAGGGATGGTTGGAACGCATAGAAGCCACTGGAAAGAGGCTTGGAACGCACGCGGGGCCGCCATTTTGGCGACACCCGGAAGTGCAAAGCAAACAAGTGGCACACGCCGGATTCTCATCAAAGGGGGTCTTAGTGGGCATATAAGTAAGTATGGCAGCAGTGGCAAGGTACCCCAGAGGAAGTCTAATGAGATGAAACGCGTCGGGAGACTCCACTGCCTGCCATTTAATCTATTTTAAGCGCTTTTTTACCATGGAATATGTAAGTTTTTTACCACAATAAATTTTATTTCTCTTAAACGGTATCACACTATGTGGCCCCCTTTTTTACTTTTCATGAGCCACTACTGAATTGGGCCATACAAGAAAGAAATCTGCTGGGAGCCTTTGATACAGCATCCGGATTTCATATCGGTCCAGCGGGATACTTCATTTACTGCCCGGTGGCAATACAAGCATTTCTGACTCAAGGGATATATGTCTCTGTGAGTCCAACGGTTCTGGTAAGCCTCCATCATTATACACCACTTGTTT
Organism: Lithobates clamitans; assembly: GCA_037952925.1. Lineage (NCBI taxonomy): Eukaryota > Metazoa > Chordata > Amphibia > Anura > Ranidae > Lithobates > Lithobates clamitans. The sequence goes on along the minus strand of JBBGZY010000174.1, from coordinate 4,907,234 downwards.
TCAACCTATGTGACGTAGAGACATCATCATCTACTTTGGATTCCTATTATCTCCAGTTTCTACATAAATAGATACTTACGGACATTCAAAGAACCATTTAGAATATATGATGTTGTGAACTAAATAGTTATATGTATATTTTCCTTGTTTTTTGCCTATTGCTCCTTTCATTTAACTATGGGGTACATAGACACTACCATCAGAATCTGACCCTCTATTGGTTTCCATATTTCCTTCAGGTGAATAGATATTTATCTAAGTCCTTCTCGGTACCACCCCCTAAGTTTGTGGTGGTACGAATTGGTCACTATGCTTTTTGTGACTTTTTTGTGATTTAACATTAGCGCTACACTGTCTATACACAACCCCTCTTTTGATTGGCTCTGTGCTGAGGTTCTCTCCTGGTCACCACAATGCAGTGAAACATGCTTCCGGAAGGTAGCCAAGGTCCTGTGTACCTCTTCACTCTCCTCCCTGCCAGAGGAGTACCGTGATTTTAGCGATGTCTTTGACAAAGGTCAAGCCGGTAGTTTGCCTCCACATCGGCCATATGATTACGCAATTGACCTTCAACCTGGTGCCACTCCCCCTCATGGCTGGGTTTACCCTTTGTCAATTTTGGAGGATAAAGCCATGGAGGAGGATGTTGCAGACGAACTTTCTCTGGGTTTCATCCGCAAATCTTCTCCTTTGGGTGACAAAATTCTTGCTGCTCAGGTTGATGCTCCTCCTGAGAAACCTTGTGACCGCTGCTTTGTCCCAGAGTGTCTCCGTACTGCCGTGCTCCAGACTTACCATTCTCCCAAGGCAGCTGGCCACCCTGGTAAGAATCAACTCATTTGGGCCATCTCCCAACAATTCTGGTGGCATAGTCTATGTGCTGATGTAACTGCCTTCGTATCTGCCGGTTCCATGTGTGCTCAGAGTAAGACTCCACGACACCTTCCAGTGGGCCTCCTACGACCCATACCCAATGGAGAGAGGCCCTGGACCCACCTGTCTGTGGATTTCATTGTGGAGTTGCCCAACTCCCAGGGCAACACAGTTATCCTTATGGTAGTTGACCAATTCTCAAAGATGTATCATTGTATTCCACTTAAGAAGTTGCCCACTTCTAAGTTGGACCTTCCTCCTAGTATGCGCATCTCAAATGTGTTTCATGGCTCCTTTATTAAAACAGTTGGTCTGCAACCGCTTTACCACCTCGGTGCCACGTCCTCACCCTATACAGGTTGAGAACCATGAGGAGTATGAGGTACAATCCATTGTTGACTCCCGTAGGTTCCGTGGGAGCATGCAGTACCTGGTGCATTGGAAGGGGTACAGTCCGGAGGAACGCTCCTGGGTCTCATTCTTGGAAGTACATGCTCCTGCCCTCCTCCGTTCAGCCCTTCCTTCTCTGAGCTGGCTGCTCAGCTGTCGGCTAATTGCCAGCTCTCATCTCTCTCCATAGTTAACCAGCTGCTGTGGATCTGCTCGTCGGTCCGGCCTACTTAAAGATCTCCAGCTCACTTCATTCCTGCCTTCGCCTTGGTCACATCACAAGAAACCATCTCCTGCATTCCTGTTTAAAGACTGGCTTTGCTGACATCTCTTCTGGCTCCTTATCCTGCTTGCTGTTTCACTACTTGGATCCCTGACTTCTGGCCTGGCTGATTACCCGATCTGGTTACTGAACTCTGGCTTGGCTGATTACCCAATCTGGTTACTGAACTCTGGCTTGGCTGACTACCCGATCTGGTTACTGGACTCTGGCTATGCTTTGACTACGCTTACTCTATTTACCTTTTTATTTTTATTAATAAACAAGTGTGATTTTACTGTACATTTGTCTCGGTCTGGTTCATGGTTTCTGACACCTACTCTGATTGGAGAGATCAGCCGCCCCTGATTGGATCAGCCGACCAGCGCACAGCATGTGATTCTTGGCGCATGTTATTACCAACAGGAGAGCCGTAAGAGTCAGGACACAGTCTATCCATCTACCCACTTGGAGGGGACCACGAACGGAGGACTGTAAGTACACTCGACAGCATCACACAGGAGTTTGTTGCATATAACTGTACCAGCGACAGATTGGACATACCTGCTATCTTGGGAATTTCCCTGTTCCAGACAAATATCTCAAGCGTTAGTTGTGTGGTAGTCCTATATATGTACAGAGATCAGTTTACCATCTAGGAGTTATCTTCCTGCCGTTCCTATACATCGCTCCATCCCCTGTCATTACACCATATTCCTACATGGACAACCCACTTTGGCCATGATCATTCTGGATAGTCATGTGCATGGCTGAGCATTAACTTGCTGGACACTGGAGAACTTCTTAAGTTTACTTATCGTGACCTTATGGGTTCTACCCTTAGCCACTGACTGACATCCTCTATTTTTGACCGACTTTGGACTGTGGGTATTTTTGATAGGGACATTAGTAGGTTTTGAGGTACCTCTGAGCTTGCACCTTGCTCTATTATGGGGCAGTGCCTCATTCGCCCATTGTGGCTTCAAGGTAGAGCACTGCACCCAGTGAGAGCGGTTTCATACTTGGTCCCTGGATGGGTGGCTTAGGGCCTGTTTATGGGGGGCGCTTATATGGGGAGGGTGGGCTCAGCTCCCTGGTGGGGCTGCATCCCCCACCCCTCGTTGTTTTGCAAGGGAAGGTGTATTCTGGTCCCAGTTTAGGGCGGGGAATTTGGGTGAGTTTGGGTGGGTTTTTTCTTTCTTTTTTTAGTGGCTCATGCTCAATAAGTTTTTATTTAACTTGGTTTCGTTGTGTACAGTCTTTCTGTTTTTTTGTTTTTCACTTTTGTTGGTATAATATTGTCAGGGCTGGGCTCAGCCCTTCTTTCTCTGAGCTGGCCGCTCAGCTGTTGGCTAATTGCCAGCTCCTTTCTCTCCACAGCGACTCAGCTGTTGATGATCTGCTCGTCAGTCCTGACTACTTAAAGCCGTCCAGCTCACTTCATCTCTGCCTTCGCCTTGGGTCACATCTCAGAGACTTTCTCCTGCGTTCCTGTTGAAGACTTGCTCGGTTGACGTCCCTTCTGGCTCCTGATCCTGCTTGCTGTACTACTACATTGATCTCTGGCTCTCTGACATTGGCATTGGCTGACTACCCGATCTGGTTACTGAACTCTGGCTATGTATTAACTACGCTTACTCTGTTAAACTTTTTATTATTATTAAACAAGTGTGATTAACTGTACTTCTGTCTCGGTCTGATTCATGGTTTCTGACAAATATATAGACTACACCCTCCTGTGACACAGGGGGAGTACTACATTCTTTCTTACTTAGTCGGATTCCCATGTTTCCTTTCTTGGTTTCTATTTACAAGGTATGTCACAGGTCTTCCCTCAACCCTCCTAACTTGCACAGGCTTTGAACTGCTGTGGGAGCCAATTAACCTGCCAATATCTCTTTAGAATATGGAAGGAAACTAGAGTACCTGGAGGAAACCCTTGCAAGTACAAGGGGAACATAAAGTAGAGTCCATGTAGACAGTGCGCAAGGCATAAGTGCTAACTACTCAACCACTGTTCTGCTCCTTTAATGGTTCTCAGGGACAAATGCTGATCTTGACCTAATTGCAGAAAAGTTAGGATTCTTCCCACAGAGTATTTCTGAGGTGAAATCTTTTCTCACACCAAGCAAAGTGTGCTTTACTTGTGTGATAGTAAACCTTGCAGGAGGTAGACTTCCTACCTCCTACATTAACCCTAAAAAGAAAATATGAGGGTATCAACAAAAGTATTTAATGTCTAGGCCCATCCTGCCTAAGTGCCTGTCACCACATTAGCCTACTCAGTTGGCACTGACTGGACTTTCCTTTATCTTAGCTAGTGCTTCGCTAAGTGCCCATTCATTAGAGGCACTGTATATAGAGATCCTACGGTGTGAATCTAACTGTCTCCAGTGCGTACACTGGCTATGAAATTAGGGAACCAATTCAAGTCTGCTGGATATTCAGGAATCCTGTATTGGGAAGTCTAAGTCACTAATGAATGTCATTTTAGCCACCCTGCTTACAATTCCTCCTGCTGTGCTGCCAATAAAATCTGAGATGATGCACTTTCTACCAATGAAAGGATGCAATTAGCATCAATATGTGACACATTGATTGGTTCTCTGCTTAAAAGCATCTCTTATGATAGCTTGCTAACCTCATGTGAACATCAAATACACTTTATGAATAGGTTTAAAAAATTTTGGGATAGGCAGCTAATTATGGGTCCAGGGTCCCATGTGTATCGCATTTCCCAGCTTGATTTTGGTCGTATATCTTGATGTGGTGTGTTATCCATGCTGGAATTTTGTGAAACACATACAGTATCTACAGTGGGGACGGAAAGTATTCAGACCCCCTTAAATTTTTCACTCTTTGTTATATTGCAGCCATTTGCTAAAATAATTTAAGTTCATTTTTTTCCTCATTAATGTACACATAGCACCCCATATTGTCAGAAAAACACAGAATTGTTGACATTTTTGCAGACATTTTTTACTGTATATACTTTTGGTGTTTTGTGTTATGGTGAAGTAAGCACTGTGTTTTCCCATAATTGAGTACATTTTAATAATAAAGTTAGAATCCCTTTCTTCCTTTGTGTGCCAAAGCACATCCATAATGGTTGGTGTATGCTACTGCTCTGGCAACTCGATGACCCTCCAATCTGGGTGTCCAGCGTTACAGAGAAAACCAAATTGCTCAGAGCTCTAAAATGTTGATTAACACTGAGACGCTGTCTAGGATTACCCCTTCAGCTTTGCATCACTTGTCAGCATCTTCCAAGACAGTGGGAGGAAGGATTTCCTCAACTACAGAGCTGGATTCCTAAACCACCACACCAGGGATAACCTGGTCTTTGGGTGCCACGCGAGTTCATTTCTATAGAGACTGACCATTGTGACAACACAATGTTGCATTGTAGGGGTCAAGAAGTGAACTGATCAATTGGTACTGGCTTGGAGTCTAGCATTGGGACAGAATGGCTTCTAAAAGTTCACAATCTAACTGAGCTTTTTAAGTTCTGGACTGTCTGCATTACTTTGTCAGGCTTTACACAGACTTTTCCTTCAATAGAAGATCGCCCAGGTATCCCGCAATGGGGATTCCCTGGGAGTGTTGTAAGGCTATCTTGGTGAACACTCAGGGTACAAAAAATAGACCAAAATGGTATTCCTACAAACTGGTAATGTTGTGCGCCCATAGCAAAATGGAGGAGTGTTGATGCACTGGAAAGAGGGAGACATACAAGCATGTATCCTTGATGTCCACAAAGGCTAGAAAGTATCCCTGATGGAAGCAGGTTATGTCAGGGCTGGTGGATTCCATGGAGAACTTTTGGACTTGAATGAAGACATTTAAAGCCTTCGGATCCAAGATGGGGCAGAGGCCCATTTCTTTATCGTACATCACGAGACACAGAGCAGCCATAATAATGATTGTATGGGTTATATGCCATCTATAGGTGAATGGACACTGGCAGATAGTCAAACAGGATGTCCTCCCCTATGTAAACCCTCCTACACAGGAAGTGCCTCAGTTTTTTCGCCAGTGTCTGTAAGGTGGTGGTCATTTATGTGATACATGTGCTCTTGGAGCATACTTGGAGGCCTTGAATGGTTCTACTGAGAATCAAGGACTTTAATCGGTTCCATTCAGAAACAGAAAATGTTGTCAGCCAAAATGGATGGTACCCAAGCCTCATTGGAGGAAGAGAAGATTCATCGAGGCTTGCCTGTAATGCAGCCTTACGGCGCTGGACCCTGCATAACTCTGTGCAGTGTTTGTTCTGACCAAGGTGCTTTCCTGCAGGGTGCTATACAGGTCCAGGGGAGTGGACCCCACCTTAAGGGGGACCCAGGCCCTTAAGGTCTTTTATGACAACCCGCCGTGATGGGTGAAGATTGGACTCCTGTTATGCTCAGAGTCCTGCAGCAGGAATGGTAAGTGTGCATTTTTGCATTTTTTCAGTTTCTCTTAAAAAAAAAAAAAAAGATCTGTGTACTTACAGTGGGTAAAAAAAGTATTTAGTCAGCCACCAATTGTGCAAGTTCTCCCACTTAAAAAGATGAGAGAGGCCTGTAATTGTCATCATAGGTATACCTTAACTATGAGAGACAAAATGTTGAAACAAATCCAGACAACCACATTGTCTGGTTTTTGAAAATTATGGTGGAAAATAAGTATTTTGTCAATTTTAAAAGTTCATCTCAAAACTTTGTTATATATCCTTTGTTGGCAATGACAGAGGTCAAACGTTTTCTATAAGTCTTCACAAGGTTGTAACACACTGTTGCTGGTATGTTGGCCCATACCTCCATGCAGATCTCCTCTAGAGCAGTGACGTTTTGGGGCTGTCACTGGGCAACACGGACTTTCAACTCCCTCCAAAGGTTTTCTATGGGGTTGAGATCTGGAGACTGGCTAGGCCACTCCAGGACCTTGGAATGCTTCTTACGAAGCCACTCCTTCATTGCCCAGGTGGTGTGTTTAGGATCATTGTCATGCTGAAAGACCCAGCCACATTTCATCTTCAATGCCCTTGCTGATGAGAGGAGGTTTGCACTCAAAATCTCACAATACATGGCCCCATTCATTCTTTTATGTAAATGAATCAATCGTCCTGTTCCCTTTGCAGAGAAACAGCTCCAAAGCATGATGTTGCCATCCCCATGCTTCACAGTAGGTATGGTGTTCTTTGGTTGCAACTCAGCATTCTCTCTCCTCCAAACACGAGTTGTGTTTCTACCAAACAGTATTACTTTGGTTTCATCTGACCATATGACATTCTCCCAATCCTTTTCTGGATCAAATGCTCGCTAGCAAACCTCAGACGGGCCTGGACATGTACTGGCTTAAGCAGGGGGACACGTCTGGCACTGCAGGATCCGAGTCCCTGGCGGCGTAGTGTGTTACTGATGATAGCCTTTGTTATGTTGGTCCCAGCTCTCTGCAGGTCATTCACTAGGTCCCCCGCGTGGTTCTGGGATTTTTGCTCACCGTTCTTGTGATCATTTTGACCCCACGGGGTGAGGAGATCTTGCGTGAAGCCCCAGATCGAGGGAGATTATCAGTGGTCTTGTATGTCTTCCATTTTCTAATTATTGCTCCCACAGTTGATTTCTTCACACCAAGCTGCTTGCCTATTGCAGATTCAGTCTTCCCAGCCTGGTGCAGGTCTACAATTTTGTTTCTGGTGTCCTTCGACAGCTCTTTGGTCTTCACCATAGTGGAGTTTGGAGTGTGACTGTTTGAGGTTGTGGACAGGTGTCTTTTATACTGATAACAAGTTCAAACAGGTGCCATTAATACAGGTAATGAGTGGAGGACAGAGGAGCCTCTTAAAGTGGAAGTAAACCCTGCTATCATTTTCAGCCAAGGAAGCTGCCATCTTGGCCTCCGTTTAATCTTCAACTGCCATGGTGCTGCACATGTAATCAGTTATGACACCAACCATTGAATAGTTTGACAGTTTGGTTGAGAGCACAACCAATATGACAGTTAGTATTTCCGGCATGCCGGGAAATTAACTGTTTTTTGAAACTATTAAATCGATGGGTTTACTTCCGCTTTAAAGAAGAAGATACAGGTCTGTGAGAGACAGAAATCTTGCTTGTTTTTAGAAGGCATCAAGAGGCTAAATAGTGGGACTTTGAGGGCACAACCATAATAAACTACGGAAAATATATAAAAAACTTAATTTTTATTAATAGCGTAAAAAAACACAGAGAATAGACATGAAGGTTAAAAACACATCAGATATAGGCATACAACTACGTTACATACACCATAATGAATCCTATCCTGCAGTCTCCTAGATAATTGCTTGTTTTTAGGTGACCAAATACTTATCTTCCACCATAATTTGCAAATAAATTCTTTCAAAAATCAGACAATGTGATTCTCTGGATTTGTTTCCACATTTTGTCTCTCATAGTTGAGGTATACCTATGATGCCAATTACAGGCCTCTCTCATCTTTTTAAGTGGGAGAACTTGCACAATTGGTGGCTGACTAAATACTTTTATGCCCTACTGTATTAGGAGTATGTGCTGCCATTTCTCCTCCAGCCTCTAGAGGGCGCAGGGGCCTATTTCTATATAGGCAGGAAGTGGAGGGGTGGCCATGTTTGCCATGTGGATGACAGGTTCAACAGGGCCTCTTTAAGACATAACAGTAGCCCATGGATACTAAAGAGTACTTACTATGGGAGAAATGTGTGGGCAGACAAGTCATGATTACGGTATATACTGCATACTTAATCTGGGGGTGCCTGTACAACTGTAAGCCCATACACTCCTAGCAGTGCACTTAAAAAGTGTTGTGTCTCCAGAACAATGTGCATTTGGGACAAAACTAGTATGGGGCCTGGTGCAATTGAACAGGTACATATTTGCAAACTGGCTTAAAGAGGAAGAAAACCCTCTAAAAAAAGAAAAAAGTACACCCTGCAAGACAAAGGCATAATGAGCTAGTATGCATAGCATACTAGCTCATTATGAATTACCTGAGATCAAAGCCCCCGCAGCAGTCCTCGTTCCCCTCCTCTGTCGCCGCCTTGTCTCCCGGAGTGACTTCCATGTTCGTGGACTGCGGCTGTGTGACTGGCTGGAGCCGCGATGACATCACTCCTGCGTCTAGATTAAGGCTTACCTGTAGGTGAAAGTTGTCCCTGAGGGTTTACAACCACTTTAAGCTCATGTTTGCTAACAGCTTATGTTTGCTAAAAGTTCATGCTTGCTAAAAGCTTATGGTTGCTAAAAGGTCATGCTTGCTAAAGCTCATATTTGCTAAAAGCTTATGTTGGCTAAAAGCTCATGCTTGCTAAAAGCTTATGTTTGCTAAAAACGTATGTTTGCTAAAAGCTCATGTTTGCTAAACGCTCATGCTTGCTAACCGCTCATGCTTGCTGACAGATCATGCGTGCTAAATTTGCTGTCCCCTTAAAATAACTCAACACACAGCCATTATTGTCTAAACCGCTGGCAACAAAAGTGAGTTCACCGCTAAGTGAAAATGTGCAAATTGGCCCCAATTAGCCATTTCCCCTCCCTGGTGTATTGTGATTTGTTAGTGTTACAAGGTCTCAGGTGTGAATGGGGAGCAGGTCTGTTAAATCTGGTGTTATCGCTCTCTCACTCATACTGGTCACTGGAAGTTCAACATGGCACCTCATGGCAAAGAACTCTCTGAGGATCTGAAAAAAAGCATTTTTGCTCTACATAAAGATGGCCTAGGCTATAAGAAGTTTACCAAGACCCTGAAACTGAGCTGCAGCACAGTGGCCAAGACCATACAGTGGTTTAACAGGACGGGTTCCTCTTGCCATGGTTGACCAAAGAAGTTAAATGCACATGCTCAGCGTCATATCCAGAGGTTGTCTTTAGGAAATAGGCGTATGAGTGCTGCCAGCATTGCTGCAGAGGTTGAAGGGGTCAGCCTACCAGTGCTCAGACCATACGCTGCACACTGCATCAAATTGGTCTGCATGGCTGTCATCCCAGAAGGAAGCCTCTTCTAAAGATGATGCACAAGAAAGCCCGCAAACAGTTTGCTGAAGACAAGCAGACGAAGGACATGGATTACTGGAACCATGTCCTGTGGTCTGTCTTTAGTTCAGATGGTTTTAAGCGTGTGTGGCGGCAACCAGGTGAGGAGTACAAAGACAAGTGTGTCTTGCCTACAGTCAAGCATGGTGGTGGGAGTGTTATGGTCTGGGGCTGCATGAGTGCTGTTGGCACTGGGGAGCAACAGTTCATTGAGGGAACCATGAACGCCAACATGTACTGTAACATACTGAAGCAGAGCATGATCTCCTCCCTTCGGAGACTGGGCCACAGAGCGGTATTCCAACATGATAACGAACCCAAACACACCTCCAAGACTACCACTGCCTTGCTAAAGAAGTTGAGGGTAAAGGTGATGGACTGGCCAAGCATGTCTCCAGACCTAAGCCCCATTGAGTATCTGTGGGGCATCCTCAAACGGAAGGTGGAGGAGCGCAATGTCTCTAACATCCACCAGCTCCGTGATGTTGTCATGGAATAGTGGAAGAGGACTCCAGTGGTAACCTGTGAAGCTCTGGTGAACTCCATGCCCAAGAGGGTTAAGGCAGTGCTGGAAAATAATGGTGGCCACACAAAATATTGACACTTTGGGCCCAATTTGGACATTTTCACTTCGGGGTGTACTCACTTTTGTTGCCAGCGGTTTAGACATTAATGGCTGCGTGTTGAGTTATTTTGAGGGGACAGCAAATATACACTGTTATACAAGCTGTACACTCACTACTTTACATTGTAGCAAAGTGTCATCTCTTCAGTGTTATCACATGAAAAGATATAATAAAATATTTACAAAAATATAAGGGATGTACTCATTTTTGTGAGCTACTGTATATCAACCACCAGGGTAGCACCAGGAGTCATGCGGCTCAGGAAGATGAACCACATTCTGTCTGGGACAGCACAAGTGCTGTCTCTATCGTCAGTGCATATTCCAGTTATAGAATAGTGGCAGGGGGGACTCTGAAGGTGAATCTACTAGATTCCAAGTTCTACAACAAGTTGGGACAGGTTGTGTCCGGGACGAGAGTCCCACTGGCAATAGGGGTAGATGCACTGGCAACACCTTAGGGACCAGTGCTCCCTTATTTGATGCTTCCCTCTGTTCTGACTTCTGCCACATCATTTGCGAAGAATGAGGGAGGTGGTAACACTGATAATAGTGTTAGCTGAATTAGCCCAGGAAGGCTTGGTACACTGACAGTCTTCCATGGGGTCGCTCCTTGGACACTCCCAGTCCAGCGGGACCTAATGGTCTTGAGTCCTGTGGCACCTGCAGTAATATGTGAGTGAAAGTTTTTCTTTTTCCATTCGGTAGGGGAAAGGAGATATGCCTTAAGTACCGTTAAGGGTCAGAGTTCGTCTCTATCCATTTTTTTCCAGCGGCCGTTGTTTCTCACTCCTTGATTCATACTTCATACAGAGTGTAACATAGACAGTCCTAACTGTCCTTGCAGAGGCCACTTTTTGAACCAACTGGGAGATTTATTGGTCCTTTATCTCCGAAAGCGGCTTCTTTGGTTGCTATTACTTCACTAAGTGGAGTGTCAGAGTTGGCGGCTCTTTCATGCAAGGAGCCGTTCTTGGTCTCCCATCATGATAAGGCGATGTTGCGTCCTCATCCATTTTTATTGCCTAGAGTGGTGTCTAGTTTTCGCTTGAATTAAGACCATGTCTTGCTTTCTTTTCTGATCCTCAGTTGGCAGGAGTAAGATCACTGCATACTCTAAAGGTAGTTCAGGCAGTCAGAATTACCTGAATTGTCGGTACAAGTCAGGAATCCTGGTTTGTGCTGCCGGTAGAGCCCACGATGGGCAGGCGGCATCCAAGTTAACTATTTTCATTGGATTTGCCAGTTAATTATTGGAGCCTATGGCTTGAAAGGGCAAGGTCCCCCACCCCTTTTTTTGGTAAAAGTGCTCGCTACCAGGTGTGTGGGGGCATCATGGGCCAGCCTCCATCAGGTGTCAGTGGCTCAGGATTTTAAGGCCATTACATGGTTTTTTTGTTCATACATTCACAGAATTTTACCAGATGGATATCAAAGCAATAGAAGATACTACTTTGGCCACTGTATGTTTTGGGCGGCAGAAGAAGTCCTTCTCAGGTGACAGTTTTTGTGATTGTGCCTCCCTCCCTTCAAATGAATTGCTTTAGGACATCCCATATAGTTATTATTATGGCTGCTTTGTGTCCCGTGATGTACGATAAAGAAAATTGTATTTTTCCTACAGCTTACCTGTAAAATCCTTTTCTTGTAGTACATCGCGGGACACAGAGGTCCCTCCCATCTTTTTGGGATATTCATTGCTTTGCTACAAAACTGAGGTACTTCCTGTGTAGGAGGGGTTATATAGGGGAGAACTTCCTGTTTGACTATCTGCACGTGTCCTTTCACCTATATGTGGCATATAACCCATATAGTCATTATTATGGCTGCTCTGTGCCCAGTGATGTACTCCAAGAAAAGGATTTTACAGGTAAGCTGAAGGAAAAATCTAATTTTTGGGATTTCGAACAGTGAAAAGTTTGGAGTAAAAACTCTGAGACCTTTCTGTCATTGGAACAAAAATAGTGACTCCATGGCTCAAAAGATCTGTAAGCATTGAAGTTTGCTAGCCTGTGCACAGACACAGGCAGGCTGAACAGCACGAAATGAGAAGGGGCAGAGAGTTCTAGCATGTAGCCCCAGATGTCCCCACGCTTTGGAAAAGTGGGGCAATCCTTTCACACCAAAGAGGAGTTATCTGTAGCTTCAGGAGCATAGTGTTTGCTTTTGAACTAGGCTCCTGGTTTGGATCTTGCCTTGGAGGTTGATGCCTGGGAGTAACGAAGGGAACTTTTCTTGGCCTCAGGAGGGGAAAGGAGTCTTGCTACTTTATGTCTTAGACTTCTTCAGATGGGGCAGATAAGTACTTTTACCCTCAGTGACAACCTTTATAAGGGTGTCCAAAGCACCAAGAGGATGTTCACTATCAAAAGACATGAGCAAGCATTTTTTGTTAAACATCGCTGTTCTGCAGACCAATATTTCAGCCAAAGAGTTCAGCCAAAGTTCATCAGGAATATTCCAATGTGAATATAGAACACCTTCAAGTAAAGGGTGGCTCTGAAACAAAATGCTCAGAAACCTCTACCACTGCTGGTGTGTCAGACAGATTCTGGGATAGACGGGGAACAGGGCATGAACAGAACTAGTGCACATGTGACACTGTAGCTAAGCTAACAATGCAACATGTAGCATAATAACCCTGTCCCTGAAAACTAACAGGAAAAAAGGAAATAATGGTGCTCAATGGTTTCATTAAATATAATAGCTTCTTATGTTCAGCACACACAGAATACCCATAAATGAGTCTCAGAGACTGGGTTACACCAAAGAATGTGCTACGGCTCTGGACCTGCAAAGCATTCTGAAGGTAACTAACACACTACACACAGTTCTGGAAAGCACTACAAGCACAGCCCAGCATCTGGAGGTCTCATTCTAGGAAAGTCCTACATTTACTAGTCCAGGTATCACCCCCAAATGTAATGCTAAGGATACATCAAGTTGATAAGCTGCATAAAGAGGCCAGTTCAGCAGCAGGTATATGAATATTTGAATATAGATTACTTTTGTACTTCAAAGAGAAAGGGGCCTGGAAAATAGTTAAGCTTCTCTCAATAGACACAAGATGCCTGTCCTCCTAGGACACTAGTCAAAGAAAAGCAAAGCGTGCAGGCAGTGTCCAATTTTACCTATAGGCAGCAGTATAACCCAGTTGTCTTTGAATAACTAAATCAGTGTGTTCCTTAATGGCTAATTAGCCCGTATTTAGGGTGTAACATGTTACTAGGCAGCACCCCTTTTTTTTTCTTCCATGTGATTGGGTATTCTTTGCAAAGTGAAGCTTCATCTCATTTAATAAGCTCTAGATCAACTGTACTTGCAATGTGCACAGTCTGTTTGCCTTTAGTAAATCCTCCCCCTTGTGCTCTGAGGCTACATTCACACGGGAGTTTGTATGTGGAATTTGCTGTGTTCAAAGGCATCTAAAAGCTTTACTTATCAGTCAGAATACTGTAGCAAAAGTGCTACAAAATTTTAGACAGCCAAAATCCTAATTAACAAGAATTCAACTACAAGTTAGTCTAATTATTCATTAAACAGGTGTCCAGCAGACAATTGATTATAAAAGAACAATACTTATCAAAGAAAACACTTCCCCATTTTATGCTGTCAGCAATGGCACCACATGGAAGAGGGCCTGAGGTGAAGGATACAAGATCAGCAAAGCTCTACTCATCAGTCAGAATACTGTAGCAAAAGTGCTACAAAAATTTAAAAAAGATGGAACAGAGATGTCCAGGCCATCCACGGTAGTTAATACCTTGACAAAAGTGTCTTCTGATGAGAAGGGTTGAAGAAAATCGCCATGCAAGTTCACTGCAGTTAGCTAATGAAGTAGAAAGCCAAACTGGGGTGATACACTGCAGAGGAATGGAATGCATGGGTGTCATCCACAAAGGAAGCCTTTCCTAAAGCCCATGCACATAAAAAGCCCACCTAGAATTTGCCAGGGCCCATGCTGAAAAAGAAGAACACTACTGAGACTTTGTACTCTGGAATGATGAGACCAAGATAAATGTTTTTGGAACTGATGGCTTCAAAACTGTATGGCCTTGCAAAGGTGAGGAGTACAAAGAAAAATGCATGGTCCCTACAGTAAAACATGGTGGTGGCAGTGTCCTTCTGTGGGGCTGCATTGAGTGCTGCTGGTGTGGGGGAGCTGTATTTCATTGATGGCATCATAAATTCACAGATTTACTAATTTATACTGAAAGAGAAGATGCTACCATCACTCCGTGCCCTTGGTAGTTGTGCACTTTTCCAACATGACAATGATCCAAAACACACATCTAAGGTCACTGTTGCATTTCTGAAGAACAGGGTGAAAGTACTTCAGTGGCTAAGTATATCTCCTGATCTGAACCCAAACACCTATGGGGAATTCTGAAGAGACGAGTTGAGCATCACTCTCCATCCATCATCCAGGCTCTAAAAGAGGTTGTTCTTAAAGAATGGAAAAAGATAGATGTTGCAATTTGTTGCCAACTTGTTCATTCCATGCCTAGAACACTTGGTGCTGTCCTTACAAATCATGGAGGTCATACAAAATACTAGATGTAGTAGTTTTTGTTGTGGGGTGTATTCATTTTTGTATCTAACTAATTAGAGTGAAACTGAAGATTTTGTCATCTAAGTTTTATTATTAACCTTACTTTCATGTAATGAGCTAAATAAATGTTTTATAAGACCCAAGTTTTGTCAACATTTTGGAAATTGTTCTTGTGTTTCTCTGAGATATTGATTAAAATCTTACTTTTCAAAAGGGGTGTAGTCATTTATGCTGAGCACTGTAACTCTGAATTGACAGTGGGCTAATTATATATTAAGATATAGAAGTTCTATATATGGAATAGTATCAGTCAGTCTATCAGTGGGTCTTCATTGGGTTAAATTATTGAGACTAGATGTCAGCTGTTGATTTGCACACCTTGTGTGATTAATTTTACAGAGGTTCCCTATGTCATAATAGGACCCTTGAGTAAATTGCATTATACTCTGTATATATCAGCTGGTTAAATGCGTGAGTGATATCATGAATGTGACCCCGGGTCTATTTTAGATGTGACAACGTTGTCATTTTTTTAATAATGTATTGCGTAAGCCACTATCAGTTTTTGATGTTTATATTGATATTTATATATATATATATATATATATATATATATATATATATACACACACAAAATATTTATATTATGTTTATAGTATATTGAAGGTGAAACTGCAGTTTATCCCACATTAGATGTACTTCATTGGATGTCTCCCCACTCTTTAGCTTATCAATTTATTTTTGTTCTGTGGGCACCACCAGTTATTTTTAAATGATAAGTCAGTACCCTTCTCATAATTGGGTCTTTATTTATTTGATCAATTTGGATCCCCCTGTGTTTTAAATTATTGTACTCCGATTACCTGCAGCGAGTATGGAGACAGCCAAAACTCTGTAGAAACACTGACCTTGGATGAAGACTGGCTGCACCTAAGGTCAATATTTTCATGTAACCACTCACATGTGTGCAACAGTATTTAAAAGCTCTGGCAAGAATCTACAGATTTTTGCTAGTGACCACATATGAACTCTTGTGTGAACGTTGCCTAAATGTTTATAAATGAAGGGTTACATGTCAATGCAGTGCAGCGTATTTCCAGCAATGTTCTGAGGTTTGTGAAGAAGTCAATCTGTGCTCTGCTAGAAATGCTCCCCTAAAAATCACAGCAGAGTTTCCCTGAGGTCTGATAGTTTTCCGTTTGTGTCCTGTACTCACACCGATAAAACACTGACTTCCAGCTCTTAAGTAACCATGACAGTATTAACCACTTGCTGCCCTTCCACAGTAGTTTTACTGTAGATGGACAGCCCAGTGACAAACTGGTATCTCACCCGGCACATGCACAGTAGCACACCCATGACTGATGCATGTGGTGGACACAGCAGATCACAGCGCTGGGGAACCCAGGCGCTATGAGTGGCTGGGGTATCATGTGATTGCTATGATTGGTCATAGCGATCATATGTTTACAATGTAAAACATTTATGAACAGCTTTAGTGTTGTAGAGCTGTAATTGGCCCACAGCTATCACATGGTACCTGATACCCTGTGCCATGTAATTGGTTGTAGCCAATCACAGCATGTCAACAGAAAACAAGCTGTCATGAATGGAAAGCAATTAATGACAGTTAACAATTTCTTATAACACTGAACAACACTGTTATAAGCAATAGTGTTAAAAAAATATCCTTGATCAACCCCCCTGGAAAAAAATGTTTAAAAAAATTACCATTCACCAGTCACTATCCCTAAACACTGCTACTACAGTTATGTGACGAAGCTGTAATGCACTGATGACAGTATGTAAAAACACATTTTATTTACTTCATTTTCCAAAAAATTGTGACAAAAAAGTACAACTTCAAAAACTAGCCATGCCTCTTACTAAATACCTTGGACTGTCTACTTTCCAAAAAGGGGTAATTTGGGGGATATTTGTACTGTCATGGCATTTTAAGGGCCTCCAGAATTAAGCTAGGCCATCAGTACATAAGGACTGATCACTTTTCAAATATATAGCAAAAAAACCCAGTGGTGATTAAATACCACCAAAAGAAAGCTCCATTTGTGTGAAAAAAATACAAATTTAATTTGTGTACAGTGCTGCATGACTGCGTAATTGCCAGTTAAAGTAACATAGTGCTGAATAGCAAAAAATGCCCTGGTAATGAAGGGGGTAAAACCTCCCAGAGGTCCAGTGCTTAAACTCAAGCCTTTACGTTGTTTACATTTCTCTTAACTATGATTCTGTATGGGTTACAGTTATGGCCATAAGAGACATCATGTGTTACTGAGATCAGGCAGTTTGGAAAGCGGGGGGGGGGGGGGGGGGTCCTAGAATTGTCCTCAGAATAAAGTTAAAATGAAAATATTTTATTCATTTGCTTGAATATTTCAAAGCGGAACATTTTGATTCTTCATAAACTCAATCATGATTTTATAGAACTTTGTATTGCTTTTTTCCCTTTGAGCTCATATAGACCCAGCCATACCTATCAAGCAAAAACATTTCTTATCAATATAGTTCCATAAAGCCTTATCCTAAACTTCAGAAATGTATGAAAAAAAATCCATGAAACATCTGTCAGATTTGTATGTTATCTAAACCATTCTGCGATTTTATTGATTTTGTGGAGTTCACATATTTTATACAGCAAACACTGTAGGCCTCAAGAAGCTGCAGCTCTATTGTTTAAAATAGCAGCGAGGTATCTTTTAATATCAGAGATTCTGGACAATAAATAGTCTATCTCTTTGGATGTGAATGCTTAACATGACGACCCGCTGCAGCTTCATAATGTGACTGCTATTTTACAGAGCTTATACACAAAAATATATATATGCAATCTTTTTGTCTATATTTTATACAAATACAACAGTAGTTTGTGAATACATTGTAAGTACATTTACATGATAAGCAACACAACTTCCCATATCTCTTGATAACTCTTTTTTTAAAATGCAAGAAAGATACACAAAATTCAGTCTGGAATGCAATTTCTTCAACTTCTTTGACTTTTAAAACCTTTTATAATCTAAATAATTTTTTTTTAGCATTTGTAAGTCCAAACTTTTTTCCACCTAATAAAAATATAAATTTCAGCAATAAGTCAGAAGAGATTTAATCAGTTCCAAAAACTTTTCAAAGTGATACAGAAAGGCATAGGTTTTTTCTGTGTAATATACAGAGTGATCTGTACACCACGCTATATATTATGCCCATTTCACTTATTTTCAGCTTAAATGAAACAATGAAGAAAAACTTGGGCTGTGTCCGAGAAACAAACAGCATGTCCATGGATTTTCCTTTTTTTTCTTGAATTTTTTTTTTCGCTTTGCAAGTGCATATTAATACGCTGTGGTGTTGTACAATGTTCAGTAAAAGGGTAAACTAAATCACAGTATAAAAATATATCATACAACTATCGCTATAATAAAATAGTCCTTTTTTTCTATGGTAAAAATACATCTGTAAGTGACAGGGAGGTTGTAGCACCATTAGAGAACGGTTTTCCCTAGTTACATTAGCAGCATGATGATCCAATAGTACAATATTGTAGGAGTGTTTTTGAGAAGAAAGACATTCATACTGGTTGGATTGTACCACTGAAGCTTAAACTGAAAAGTGCTTACACACATATCAATGTAAGGATCACTTTTATGGCAAGATTTCTGGTCAAGAGACACTGCCCCCCAGGTAAGTACGTTCCTTTTAAAGTGAAATGAAGGTGTAAAATCTTCCGAGGTTCTCTTCAGCCTCCCTTTCCTACCTTTGTCAGCCCATAGGCCACAAAAGACATAAGGCAAGTAAAGCTTCATGAATAAAATGTTTTAATAACGTATTTTGGCTTAATGGCCCTATTATAGTGCATAATGACTACAGTGTTTAGACACACAGTAAGTCCCTGATAGGAAGCTGCCAAGGCCAACATGAAAGGTAGCTGGGAGCTACATGTGGCTCAAGGGCTCCTGGCTAGGGAATACTGCTACACTGCAATGATCATCATGAACTAAAACATTTGCAGTAACTGGAAATTCCATTGAATATGAACAACCAGTTATATGTATTATTTGTAAAATAGAAATTGAAATATGTATCCATTGAAAGTGTGAGAATTTTCTTTTTAATTGTGGAAGGAGTAGGGAAATGTTAAAGCCACTGTCAAAATGTTAACGCTGTCTTTGTTCCACCTGGAAGATACTTTAACTGTCCCAATGTCACTGGGATGCAAAGCAAGGGACATCTAAAGCTGGCCATACATGGATTGAAATTTCACCAGTTTAGCAGGGACAGGCTAAATTTCAATCCATGTATGGGCACTGTGGTTGAACAGATGTTGATCTACTGATCAAATTCTGTTTAACCAGCCTGTTGGAAAATTTCCTGTTGATCAGCACTGATCAGTGTATTCTAATGGCTGGGAAGTTTCCCCACTGTCAGAATAAAAAGACACATTGGGGAGGATTCTCAGATCCACCTTGAACGTGTGGATGGGGGAATCGGGTCAATTTTTTTTTTTTTTCAACGTGCTGATTTACCTAAAAAAAAAAAAAAAAAAAGACTTATCTATGGCCAGCTTTAGATTTTTAGTTCTAAAGTTTTAGTTTAGAACAGATAAAGATGGAATTCTCTGAATTGGGACAATTGTTCCATTGGCAGCTATCTAAGAGGATTTCCCTTATTTTGCAGAGTTTCCACTCACTTCTTGTTGTGTCTTGGATCACACACATTTTAAATTTGAAGGAATAACTGTTGTAAAATGTCACTCGGTTGTTAACACTAGGGTATGACATGTCCAGGGCTTTTTTTCAGGGGGAACTTGGTGGAACTCAGTTCCACCACCTCTGGCTCAGACCCTTTGGTGCCTGCTCACTACAATCACTTGTAAACACAGAAGTCTGTTTTCTGTGTTTACAAGTGACAACTCTGCACTCTGTGTGTAACCACTATGAACTCTGCACTCTGTATGTAATGCAATCCTGATATTTAATGTCCCTTTAAGACCCTTCTACTGTTTGAGAAATATGACCACACCCACTATTTGATGTGATTTGGTGTGATTTGGAGGGTGTGTGTTGGGGAGGAGTTTTGGGGGGTCGTGGTTGAGTTCCAGCACTTATTGTTTGAGAAAAAAAGCCCTGGACATGTCAAATGACTGATCTAAGTTTAGATTTTTCATTCAAACAGTTCCTACAAGCAAAGGTGATATACTTCAACAATTGACACATAAAATTGACATGTGTTCATCGCCATAATCAAAAGGCAAACGCAAGTTCAGCCCTGTATTTACCACCACTTCAAATCCATGAATTTAGAATCAGGTGTTCCAGATAAAGTATAACTTATTGGAACTGCATCATAAGTAGGCAACTGGTCTAATTTAAACCTCAGATATCTAAGGTCTGGTGTTCTCTTTGCTACTGGAGTGTGTGGTGTCATGCTAAGATGAAAAAAAATTCTCTAGGGCCCTCAGAATAAAGACTGTGGATGTCTACGAGTCTGGCAGGGGATTTAAGCATAACCCTTTTTTTTTTTTAAGTCAAATCAATTAATAGGGATTAAAATGTACAAATGGGATACATTTTTTAAACAATGGCTACTTTATTCAGGAATGGCCAGCCCGAAAAAATCAGCCCAAGAGTGAACCATTTGATTCTAAAAAGTCTTCCAGAACACCAATAATTCATTATGGGTGACTCCTGCAACAGTTGGTGTTAAACTCCATGCGTCTAAAATTAGAAAGAGACTGTTTAACCTGCATGAGAGGTATGCCAGGAAAAGGTCTTTGCTGTTCAAAATAAACAAAACAAGACTACAGTTTACCATTGAGCACGTGGGCAAAGACCATGCCTTCTAGAACAATATGCCATGGACTGATAAATCAACAATAGAGTTGTTTAGTCAAAATAATTATAGACATGTTTGGTGCCAAAGGTAGCATTTAAGAAAAACCTCCTGCCAACTCAATATAATGGTTTGGAGTCGCTTTCAAGGCCTAAGCAGCCTGCAGTGCACCCTAGCAAATCCACCAAAGATAGGCTCCAAAAGATGAAGTAAAGGTTTTTGGATCAGCCGACTCAAAGCCATGATTTCACTCCTAGTGAAATATTGTGAGGATTTTAAAATGGGCAGTTTGTGCACAGAAACCCACAAACATCCTGCAACTGAAGGAATTTTGCATGGAGTAGTAGTCAAAATTTGATATCAGAGACTGGTGGGAAATTATGTAAAACTCCTACAAGAAGTGATTCTGCTGAAAGGGGCAATACCAGCTTCTGAGGTGTACTTTGCACACCATTACATCTATTAATATTTTTCTTGACTAAAATATTAAAAAGCCAAGTTTTCTTTGTGTTTTAGTTTATATCAGTTGTGTGGCTAGAAAAAAACCTAAAAAAAACTGGTATCAGTCCAATTTTCCCTTGTGGAATTTATTCCTTGTGTTTTAGTTAAAGTATATTACATTTACCTGTAGGCATGGTTTGAATGAAGAACTTATGTTTACCTGTTCAAATATGTCAACAATTTCCATGGGATGTACTTTGTTTACATGTCCTAATAAATTCATATTTGAGTAAAGGGAAAACAGGTTTATAAATTATGAGTAGTTATGTTCCTAAAGAAATCTTGCATTGTATTAGTAATAGTCTGAAGAGTATAGTACAGAAATTTAAAAGTGGGTAGGTTGGCTGGATAGCCACATTATCTGGCTCTGTCAGTAATGTAGTGGAATAAGCAAATAGTAACCTGTAGCAGCCAGATTGTTTAACTGTTCAAACTACAGTACAAACTACAGTAAACAATTATTGATTGCTATGCATTGGTATTCTTAACACTGCCATATTGACTCAGCCTGTTTTTTTTTTTTTTTTTACAGGCACCTTTTAATCTGCATCAAAAGTCAAGTTAATGAAGCTTATCTAAATCATGTTGGCTTCACACAAAATGCTAAGATGGTACAGTAAAATTGCTAGAAAAAAGGTTTAGGGAATAGAGGGTTTGCATGGCATTGGTAATCTCAATTTGGTTATTTTTCCCTTCTACTTTTTTTTTTGTTAGCTTAGTTATGGGCAGCGTGCGGTTCTCCATTTGTTGAGGATCTAAAAGTCCTTGGGTGCCCTTCAAATATGATTAGATCAGCTTTTTGAGGAATGTCATCTATCACACTAAGTGTTAGACTGCATGTGTTTCCCTCATTTCATCACTCTACTATATCAGTAGTTTCCCTTTCTCATATTTGTTATTACTGGAGAGACCAACTGTGCTGTGGGTTTTTTTGTAATAGAAAAAACACTGGGGTCAGATTTGCTTATGTGACCCCAAAATAAGTGCATGAATTCAAGACTACCAGACAATGTTTATTCCACATTAATCTGCCATATAGCATTGGTTAAGAATAAGAAAATAAGTGCCAAATGTTTGAAGGAACTAAAAAAGGGACATATCTGTGCTTTTATAGTAAGCTCTTCATTTAGGTGCTGACAATGTTCCACATACTGTACATGCTTAAAGCGGAGGTCCGCCAAAAAAAAAAAAATTAAAATATTAAAAGCCAGCTACAAATACTGCAGCTGCTGACTTTAATATATGGACACTTACCTGTCCAGGGAGCCTGCGATGTGATCTATGCCAGGGAGTGGGAGCAAATACCTGTATTAGACAGGTATCTGCTCCCTCCTCCCCCCTGAAAGGTGCCAAATGTGACACCGGAGGGGGGGAGGAATCCAAAAAGTGGAAGTTCCATTTATTCCACTTTAATTATTATATTTTTTTTATATTTGAAATTATTCTGCCCCACACACAGGATAGTGCTTGACAACAGTGTGCCTACTGCAACTTCAACCCTACTACAAAAAATGTATGCAAAAAAAAATAAAAAACAGACTTGGATACTGTGGATTCATAATAGGAATAGCTGTGTCAACTAAGCTGATTTGCACATCATGATAGACGATTCCCTCTACCAGGAGTAATAATGGTGACATTAACCTACACCTGTTCTAAATAAGGTGCGGCAAATAACCAGGCATTATTATTACAAGTGTAAGCCTGCTCGTCAAACATCTCTCTGAAGAAGGCAGTGTGTCTTGAAGTGTGTAAACCTAATCAGTAGGTATTGAAAACAACACTAATACTTGTGTGAAAGGAATCCATGGTGGAATTCTGCAATACTCCACAAGTATCTCTGGCAGCAAGAGTTATTAAAAATACAAAAAAACAAAGACACTGGTTTGTGCAACATAGCAATTGGATAAGCAACACTGTAAATAAAGTTGTACCTGTTCAAAACTAGGGTTTCTCACAAAGCATTATTACTATAAGTTCTACATCATTTTAAACTAATGGAAATTGAACACATTATTAAAAAAAATCTATAATAAAAGCATTACCTTATTTCTCTCATAAAAGGTTCCACATTTTTTAGCTTTTTATTTTTTCCCCAAAAAAGTGCTATATTTCATAATATGTGTAACATAGATGTCAACCAAGCTTAATTTGACAAAATATTGGCCTATGACACACATTAAAAAAAACTAGGCAAATAATCCTGAAAGTAAATCTTAACATTCATAACCTCAACGCAAACAGCTCTGGCTCATGTATCAGTCAGCATATGGTTCTTAAAAAAGAAGAAAAAAAATATATACTGGCAAAATTAGTAAATTCACTGTAATCCGCAAATTAGAGGTTGGACATACAATAAATGAAAAAGTGTTATAAAAAAAATAAAAATACACATTTTGCCAGTGGACTTCTTCTCCCCTCCAAATTTAGTAGTGTATGCCCACTATGGAAAATGGGTCAAAGGGGTCAAATGTAATTGGATAGCAAAATATGGATATGCTGCCAGTAGTGGGGCTAATTTAAGGCATTAAAAATAATCAGCAATTGCTTATATATTTTAGATCTAGGGTAAGACAATTGTAACATTATAGCCTGTCTGAAGCCATGATGACCAGTTATGGTTCAACATATTGTCTTGATTATTTTTTTTTTTTATAATTTTTTAATGGAATATAATTCTTTAAGAAAACATCCTTCCAATAAAATGCAGAATTTGGCTAATTATTACTTTAAGGGTGTTGGCGCAAGTTATATATATTTTTATATAATATATACACACACACACACACACACAAATACATAAAACATTTTACACATCCAGATACTAACTGAAACATAGTATACTATAATAATATAAATATATGGCACTTTTATTTAGCCAAAATATCCAATATAAGGCCATGATTTAGGACATGTGGCAGGCTTTAGCCTATATATGGTGTTTTTTTCCCTATGTATTAAAAGGCAGGTTTAATGTGTCTTAGGTAGTCTGCCTAATAAATGGACAAAAGTAAAGGAAATAAGAGGAGATGAAAATAAGAAATAAGGGTTGTGAAAAAACCACAAAAAGAAATTTAAAAAAAAATTACAAAAAAACAAAAAACGCAGCAGTTGTGAGTTGGAAACACAAAAACTAAGCTTTCCAAACATTTCTAAACAAAATGGCAATCAATGATTTAGGTGTGTTTCTTTTTGAGAAATCTACAGCCCTTTTAACTACCCTTACTCAATGTGGATTAGGCTAGTTATTAACATTTTTACCTATTCCCTTCTGTATTTTATTGCTGCGCAGTATTTTTTTTTTCTGTGAAGAAAAGGCAACCTTGAACACTAATTGTTCAATGAAAGCCATCAAATTGTTTCATAGAAACTATAGGGTGAATATTAAAATATCAGAGCTGTCAGTGCACCTTATATGCACAGATTTGTTATTTTCACTCTGAAATGTTAAAAGCAGTTTGCATAAAAAAATACAATTCCTACCATATAATGCCTTTAGAAGAAAAATACTGTTAGACATACAATGAATATTTACAAGTTACTGGAAAAAAACAATAACTAAAAATGACTAAGAAAATATAATGGAAACTTTATTTCCCATAATGTTTATATTTTTGCCCTGCCATATTTTCTCAGGTACACTTTATTATAACTAATTTATATATATATATATATATATATATATATATATATATATAAACCATGTAATTCTTCGGTTATAGACTTTGCCTTCCCTGCTAATGCCTAAAATCAGATAGCAGAGCATGTTGATTGGGGCTGATTATAACAGTTTCTAAGCAAAGTGGTGTAAGCAATATGCTTTTACATAACTCCTTAGAGTCCTCTTTTGAAACCTTGGCAATAAAAAAGGTCCTAAACCAAGTAAAAATATCTGCAAGTGCTGGCGGCGTGTATCTGTTGAATGGCAGGACCATACCATATAAACAGATGAACACAAAAACTATATATATTTATATATTTTCTTTTTGACACTGGCTTAATGAAGGCACATATGTAGTAGTCAATACTACAGGCTGAGGCATTTCTTTCATACAATCTTCTGACAACAAAGGTCTTTTTTGCCCTGGCTGAAAAGAGCCATATGTAAAATTGATAAAATACAAAAGTGCAACCCATTGTGAATATTTAACATAACTGCATTGCATAACAGTTTTAAGTTGAAGGTTTATCGATACGTTGCATTAAAATTGTACTTTTTTAAATTAAACTCACATCAATGTTCCAATACTTTTTTTGTAAAAGTGTATTCTTAGAATTATGAATTCGGCATTTTAACATATGAACATTTGTTTTATATTGGTGATAACGCTTTCATTGATACTTGACCAATTTGAATAATTTAACGATAAATTGGGCATTAAAGCTATGAATATTTCCTACAGATAGAAAAAAAAAATTAGCTGGCATTATAGCATAGTGCCACAGAGAGCAAGGAGTCTAAAATGAGAGTAAACAATTAAGACATTTGTAAAAAGGTGAAAAGCTAACAATGTACTGGCTTATTAAGGTTGTTAAAGTATAGACTAGTAGAGGTGTTTCAAATGTCTTTTCATTGGCACTAAGATAAAAAAAGCTATCTAATGCAATCCATAGTATAAACTCCTACTGGAAAGCTTGATGAAATCGTGGCAATGTTGTGGTTGAATTCAGATTACTTGTAAAAGCAGAAGACAATGAATGTAAAGAACCAAAACACATGTTATTGCTAGGATCTTGAGGATCCTGTGGTTGTGGGGGGATCTGTGCCATTGATGAATTAGCTTCTTCTTGAGAGTAACCCATTCCTAAATTCCCAACAGATACTGGTGCATTGTAGGGGGGACCGTTGGAAGGTATGAAGTTGAACAACTGATTAAAGTCCAATGAAGATGGGTTAAGAGGTTCACTAATTGATACAGAACTTTTAGAGAGGGATACTCCATCATGACCATCCTCTAATGGCCCAACTTGAGGATCCAAGCCTAGCTTTGATGAAGATAAAGGGGACTCTTGAGAGGAAGGCGTCATGCCACTTTGCAATTCCATAAGGTAACTCTCTATTTCCACTTTCAAAGGTTGTTCTTTCTCAGGCATGGAAATGGCATATGAGGTAGAATTAAGTGGGTATTTCAGCGAAAGCTGGTGAGAAGAATGGACAGGATCCATATCTATTGGACATGGCATACCCAAAGGCAATGTTGAAGCAACCATTTGGTGTGTAGTTGCAGAGCTCTGCATGGACTGAATGTGTGTGTTATAGAGGTTTAACTGCAAACTGTTTGTGAATGGCTTTGATATCAGCTCATTGGAAGCTAAGGACATCACGGGAAGCAGCTCATCTTTAATAGGAACACTGCAGGTGAAGTGATCCAACAGGTCCATAGGTTCCGTTTTCACTTTAAGCAGTTCTTGATTGTGACTTTTCTTCATATGACGGGTTAGATGATCCTTACGTCCAAACCTTTGTGCACAATATTGACAAAGGAAGTCTTTTCTCCCAGTGTGCACTACCATGTGTCTGCGGACGTCTTTGCGAGTGTAAAAGCGTCGGTCGCAATGTTCACACTGGTGTTTTTTCTCCTTAACACCACTGGAAGATTTGCCTGCATGGGTCTTTAGGTGCTCCAACAGCACCACCGTGCTTTCAAAAGTCTGTAAGCATACTTTACAGGTAAGGTCTCCACTTGTAGCAGCATGCAAAGCCAAGTGACGTTTAAACCCAAGCTTGGTATTGTAGTTTTTTCCACATTCTTCACACTTAAAGGCTTCTTTATTGGGATCATGGGTATGGAGGTGATTCTTTAGGTGGTCTTTCCGGTGAAACATTTTCTCACAATAATTACACTTGTGGGTTTTCTCTGGAGAATGTGTAGCCATATGCCTTTAAACACAGATATAGTCAAGTAAAATAACTGTTAGAATGACAAAGCAAAAGTTTATTTTTTTCAAACTTAATAACATAGCTCAAGAAAATCAAACCTTTACCATAAAAAATGCTTAGCATTATGTATCTTATTAAAACAGACTAAACATTTTTTGTTAATAAAAGGGAGTTGTCCTCCAAATTCTGTTGCACAACAGTTTTCAGTTTTCTTTAAGCAAAATGTTACAGAGGAAGCTTGTTAAATTACAGTCAAATCAAAAGACATGCAATAAATGAGCAAAAAGTTAGCTGGCAACCCCATTCAGAGCCAATCAATGAAGCAGCAAGGTTGGGGCATTGGCAGTTTAATGTTTAAATCTTACTAGTCAGTACTCTCATTTCCACGGTCAGACATTCCAATTGTTTGGCTTGTGCACTTATGGAAATCACCAGCCTTCCTCTAAGCCCACCAAGAGTGAGCTCCCTAGATGTATTTAGGAAATTCTTAACACCCAACACGAAGAAGCTGCAAGTTAACACACCTTAGAGGTACATTAATGCAAAATGATTTTTAAATCTACACTGTGATTTTATTGCACTTAGTAAAAAACATTGTCCCAGATGTGCCATCACATACTTTAAATGTAACCATTTACAACAGACCCAGAGGCTGATTTTGAGGAATTATGCTTTTGAAAATGCTAGTTCCCCGGCTGTCACACTGTTTTTCTTACTTCCATACTTTCAGTCACTGCATGAAACAAGAAGACAGATAAGGACTTCTATATTTTCTCAGATTTTTTTTATTTGCATACTTTTTATGGGTTAGTAACTCAGAAATTACTTAAACAAGTTGGTCAATATAATAGCCATCCAACTAGCATTTACAAAAGGATGTCAGCAATAGTGGTGCCCATATTCTTCTTATAACATGTTTACTTTAGCTTTTCTAGAACAGTGCCTTTGCATTCTCCAGGAAACTCCCCAAACCTGAAGTGTGCACCTAATCCGGGATTCAATAAATAAAATTAGAGTGTTTATTTGAGAACAGATCTTCCTGGCATTTCCCTGAAAGTGCTAAAACTTTCCCACCCCTCCCACAAATTTGTGTTAGACAGGGAGGCAGTCCATAAAAGTGATAGGCCAAACAGAAATGTATGGGGTGCGAGAGAGCTTTTACAGTACAAAGAAATACCAAGGCTTTGCCAGATAACACTGGTCCAGCTTTGGCTGAAGCAGAAGACTGAAAATTACTGTAGGTCTATGCAGGCACTTCTAGGTTCCTTTCCTTTATACCCATCAGCAGCATATAATTCCTTTTATGTTGAAGTGACAGAACCACTTAAAACTAGTCAGTTTGCAGAATAAGACTATGGAGCAATTTCATTTTGCAATCCTCTCCCTAAACTTCTCTAATTGGCACTGAACAGAGTTGCCCTTTAACAAAAGCTGAAAGATAAATAAGAGTTTATACCTTAATAATTTGTATTTAGAAACAAAGGCCTTGGTGCAGTCTTGTTGCGTGCACTTGTAGGGCCTCTCTCCTGTATGAGTGTATGAATGGACTTTTAATTTTTCAACACTGTTAAATGCTTTGTCACACAGTTGGCAAGGGAAGTTTTTTCTTGGTTTTGTTTCACCACGTTTACGCTTCCCTGAAGGGACTTTCTGGGTATCTCTTACTTCTGACAAATCACCAGGAATGACAGTGGCCATCGCAGCCTATACCAGGCCTTCTTGTTGGACAACTGGCAACTGCCCAACTCCACTAAGTGACAGCGTTTTTGGTGGCTTCAGAAGTTCCATGTGGTCGAAAAAAAAACAATAGGGGACTGAAAAAAGAAAAATAATATAAAATAACTATGTAGCAATGGAGCTTTATTCTAAATTCTGTTGCCTTAAAGAGCAGAAACATAAGAAGAGAAACAAATGTATTATTGTTATTGCATTGAAAGTTGGGTTACAGGTTCTGGTATCCTGTAATAGTGCTAGAAGTTAAAGGTACTTAAAATGACCCAGCAGACACAGCTGAATAATTGTAATTTTATATTCTTGTGTTCATCATTTGTACATGGTTTTCTTTCTGATATTCTAATTTCCTGAATGGCCCTGAATCTAAATTGAAAAATACAGACCCATGTGTTCCCTTGTTCCAGCACTGTTCTCTCTGTCTCTGTCAGCACACACAGCAGAGCAGGAGAAAGACTGCACAGAAACATGTGAAAAAACACCCACAGTCCTACCCACAATCTGTGAAAAATAGGATGTTTGTACTCATCCTATGACAAGAGCCAGCGCTCTTGAAGGTATAGTGCCTCCTCCCCACATCTGTCCGTTGTTGCAAGCAGTCCAAAGGAAATAATACTATATAAGGGGATGGAGCTGTGTTTCTCAGGGGTTGGACTACGAGAAAAAGATTTTACAAGGAATTCAAAAATACTATTTATGGTCCATTGGGAGACACAGCATAATAATAATTAAGCAACCTAGGGACGTCCAAAAGAAGTGCCAACTGAGCAGTGAGAACATTTAAATATAGGTGAATCAGCCTAACAAGAAAAACCAAACAAGGCGAAACCAAGGTCTGAAGCAGTTGCTTGCAGAACCTTTTAACTAAAACTAGCATCTGCCAAAGCAGACACATTAACCTTGTAAATATTGTAGAAAATATGATCAGAAAGCCAGGCTGCAGCCTTAGGAATCTGTGCAATCGAGGAACTCCAGGAATGCAATCATGCAGATGCCGCCACCGATGGTGAATCTGTAAATTACTGTTGTAGCATATGCTACAACAGCAGCTTTGCTCCAGCAAGTTCCCCACTGTGCGCTAAATAAACAAAAGTCACTTGCTTTGGCATTGCTGCCGGGGCAAGTGACTTTTCAACTTCTGATTGGCTGACGTATACAGATGACATTAGAGTCTCTGTCTCAGCCAGTCAGTGGAAGCCTTATGTTTTCAATAAAAAAAATAGACTTCTCCAAAGTGGTGAAGATTCCAGAGCAAGCAATTCTCTTCCACAAAGGGGAAATTGCTGGAACACCTGCCAGAAAAGAATGGAGTTTACAGTAAAATACAGGTTAACCGTTGGCCACACAGAGCTGGCATCTGCATAATTTGTTTAAGCCCAGCTGGCCCAATGTACAGTCAGGTCCATAAATATTGGGACATTGAAACAATTCTAATCTTTTTGGCTCTATACACCACCACAATGGATTTGAAATGAAACAAACAAGGTGTGCTTTAACTGCAGACTTTCAGCTTTAATTTGAGGGTATTTACATCCAAATCAGGTGAACGGTGTAGGAATTACAACAGTTTGTATATGTGCCTCCCACTTTTTAAGGGACCAAAAGTAATGGGACAATTGGCTGCTCAGCTGTTTCATGGCCAGGTGTGTGTTAGACCCTCATTATCCCATTTACAAGCAGCAGATAAAAGGTCCAGAGTTCATTTCAAGTGTGCTATTTGCATTTGGAATCTGTTGCTGTCAACTCTCAATATGAGATCCAAAGAGCTGTCACTATCAGTGAAGCAAGCCATCATTAGGCTGAAAAAACAAAACAAACCCATCAGAGAGATAGCAAAAACATTAGGTGTGGCCAAATCAACTGTTTGGAACATCCTTAAAAAGAAAGAACGCACCGGTGAGCTCAGCAACACCAAAAGACCTGGAAGACCACAGAAAACAACTGTGGTGAATGACCGAAGAATTCTTTCCCTGGTGAAGAAAACACCCTTCACAACAGTTGGCAGAATTAAGAAGACTCTCCAGAAGGTAGGTGTATGTGTGTCAAAGTCAACAATCAAGAGAAGACTTCACCAGAGCGAATACAGAGGGTTCACCACAAGATATAAACCATTGGTGAGCCTCAAAAAACAGCAAGGCCAGATTAGAGTTTGCCAAACACCATATAAAAAAGCCTTTACAGTTCTGGAACAACATCCTATGGACAGATGAGACCCAGATCAACTTGTACCAGAGTGATGGGAAGAAAAGAGTATGGAGAAGGAAAGGAACTGCTCATGATCCAAAGCATGTCACCTCATCAATGAAGCATGGTGGTGGTAGTGTCATGGCGTGGACATGTATGGCTGCCAATGGAACTGGTTCTCTTGTATTTATTGATGATGTGACTGCTGACAAAAGCAGCAGGGTGAATTTTGAAGTGTTTTGGGCAATATTATCTGCTCATATTCAGCAAAATGCTTCAGAACTCATTGGACGGTGCTTCACAGTGCAGATGGATAATGACCCGAAGCATACAGCGAAAGCAACCAAAGAGTTTTTTAAGGGAAAGAAGTGGAATGTTATGCAATGGCCAAGTCAATCAGCTGACCTGAATCCGATTGAGCGTGCATTTCACTTTCTGAAGACAAAACTGAAAGGGAAAATGCCCCAAGAACAAGCAGGAACTGAAGACAGTTGCAGTA
Organism: Lithobates clamitans; assembly: GCA_037952925.1. Classification (NCBI taxonomy): domain Eukaryota; kingdom Metazoa; phylum Chordata; class Amphibia; order Anura; family Ranidae; genus Lithobates; species Lithobates clamitans. The sequence goes on along the minus strand of JBBGZY010000174.1, from coordinate 4,875,859 downwards.
GAGGCCTGGACAATTATTATTATACAGGATTTATATAGCGCCAACAGTTTACGCAGCGCTGTGCAATATACAGTTATAATACAATAAAATACAAGAGGATTAAGAGGGCCCTGCTCAGAAGAGCTTACAATCTAATAGGGTGGGGCAGGTGGTACAAAAGGTTGTAACTGTGGGGAATGAGCTGTTTGAAGTGGTAGGAGATTAGTTGGAGACGTGATAGGCTTTCCTGAAGAGATGAGTTTTCAGGGATCGCCTGAAGGTAGCAAGAGTAGGGGATAGCTGGATAGATGGAGGTAGCGAGTTCCAGAGGATGGGAGAGGCTCTGGAGAAATCCTGGAGATGAGCATGGGAGGAGGAGATGAGAGAGCTTGAAAGCAGGAGGTCTTGAGAAGAGCGGAGAGGTCGATTTGGGTGATATTTGGAGACAAGATTGGTGATGTAGCTCGGGGCAGAGTTGTGAATAACTTTGAATGTTGTGGTTAGTATTTTGAATTTAATTCGCTGGGTGATTGGGAGCCGGTGTAGGGAATGAAGGAGAGGGTTGGCAGACACTGAGCAGTTAGTAAGGTGGATAAGTCTGGCAGCAGCATTCCTGATAGACTGAAGAGGGGATAGCCTATGGAGAGGTAGGCCAATGAGAAGGGAGTTGCAATAGTCAAGGCGAGAGATAACAAGGGAGTGAATGAGGAGCTTGGTGTTTTCATTTGTTAAAAAGGGGCGAATTTTAGAGATGTTACGGAGGTGAATTCTACAAACTTTTGACAACGATTGGATTTGAGGCTGAAATGACAAGTCAGAGTCTAGGATTACATCTAGTACCCTGGCGTGAGGGGAGGGACTAATGGTTGCATTGTTGATTTTGAAAAGTCATGGAGGGGGGCACGGGCGGGGGGAATGATAATAGCTCAGTTTTAGAGAGATTTAGTTTAAGGAAGTGGCGCAACATCCATGCTGATATGTCAGTTAGTAAGTTAGTAATTCAAGAGGAGACTGAAGGAGTGAGGTGAAGGGTAGACAGATAGATTTGGGTGTCATCAGCGTATAAGTGGTATTGGAAGCCGTGAGCGGCTATTAAGTGACCAAGGGAGGAGGTGTAGATAGAGAAGATAAGGGGTCCAAGAACAGAGCCTTGGGGGACCCCCACAGAAAGGGGCAATGGAGAGGAGGAGACAGAGTTGTAGGTGACACTGAAGGAGCGCTGTGATAAATAGGCAGAGAACCAGGATAGAGCAGAATCTCGGAGGCCAAGGGAATGTAGTTTATTGAGAAGGAGTCTGTGGTCAACAGTATCAAAGGCCACAGAGAGGTCAAGTAGTAGGAGTATGGAGTACTGGCTGTTGGTTTTAGCAGTTAGTAAATCGTTAGTGAGTTTTAGTAAGGAAGTTTCCGTGGAGTGCTGCGAGCGAAAGCCAGACTGTAAGAAGTCAAGAAGGTTATTTTCACTGAGGTAGGAGCTAAGACGGTTGTAGACTAAGCATTCTAGAAGTTTAGAGGTGAATGGGAGCAATGAGATGGGTCTTAAGTTGTTCAGGTTGGTAGGGTCCAGTGAGGGCTTTTTAAGAATGGGAGTGATCTGCGCATGTTTTAGAGGGGAGCGGAAGATGCCACTAGAGAGGGAGAGATTGAAGATGTGGGTGAGGGAGCATAGAATAGAAGAAGAGGGTGACCGTAGTAGTTGTGAGGGAACAGGATCCAAGGGACAATTGGTTAGGTGGGCATCCGAGAAAGGTTTTGTAACCTCTTCAGTAGTAGCCAATTTAAAAGAGGAGAGCGTTGAATGTGCTGCTAGGCAAGGTATGTTGGGTGGGGAAGACGTACGCACAGTGGAGATGTCCTCACGAATTGCATCGATCTTGTCTTTGAAGTGATTGGCAATCTCTTGGGCAGCGAGTGAGTTAGTGGGTAGAGGGGGTGGGGGACGAAGCAGAGAGTTAAAGGTTGAGAAGAGCTGACAGGGACTGGATGACAAGGAATTAATAAGAGAGACAAAGTAGGCTTGTTTGGCAGCATGGAGGCATGAATTGTATTTTAGAAGGGCAGATTTATATAGGGTGAAGTCTTGCAGGCATTTGGTTTTACGCCACAGTCGTTCAAGAGCACGGCAATGTCTCTTGAGATTTCTAGTGTTGTCAGTTTGTCAGGGCTGTAACGGTCGGGGCCTGATTCTGCGTGTGGTTAGAGGAGAAAGTGCATCTAGTGATGATGAGGGTGAACTGTTGTAGACAGAGGTGGCCAGGTCAGGACAGCGGAGAGATTATGTCATATAGGTGGTCAGTAGCAGAATAGAGAAGAGAAGGGTTAAAGTGGCGAAGGTTTCTACAAGTAATTGTTTGCTGCTTGGAGTGATGGGTGGTTGGAGGCAAGGATACATGTAAAGGATATGAGGTTGGGATCAGAGAGTGGATAGGGGGTGTTGGTGAGGTTGCCAGGGTTGCAGAGATGGGAGAATACAAGGTTTTTTAAGGGAAAGAAGTGGAATGTTATGCAATGGTCAAGTCAATCACCTGACCTGAATCCGATTGAGCGTGCATTTCACTTTCTGAAGACAAAACTGAAGGGAAAATGCCTCAAGAACAAGCAGGAACTGAAGACAGTTGCAGTAGAGGCCTGGCAGAGCATCACCAGGGATGAAACCCAGCGTCTGGTGATGTCTATGCATTCCAGACTTCAGGCTGTAATTGACTGCAAAGGATTTGCAACCAAGTATTAAAAAGTGAAAGTTTGATGGATGATTGTTAATCTGTCCTATTACTTTTGGTCCCTTAAAAAGTGGGAGGCACATATACAACTGTTGTAATTCCTACACCGTTCACCTGATTTGAATGTAAATACCCTCAAATTAAAGCTGAAAGTCTGCAGTTAAAGCACATCTTGTTTGTTTCATTTCATTCCATTGTAGTGGTGTATAGAGCCAAAAGATTAGAATTGTGTCGATGTCCCAATATTCATGAACCTGACTGTAAGTGTATAATGAAATCCCATTCCTAGGGTTCATCTTTAGTGAGAAAAGGTCACAGTTATCTTACAACTCATAGGCTCGCATAGTAAACGGATTAAGCTACTTGAGATGGTGGATGTGGAAGCTGGAAAAAAAACCTTGATGGCCCTCACCAACATCTAGGCAATGAAGAGAATCCCCTTAAGAGTAAACTGCTGTAGGATCCAGGTAAGGCAACACCATACATTAGGGTGAAAGCAGAAACCACTCTGAGAAAAAATAGTAGATCCTTGATCATGTATAACTTCATGAAAAAAAAATTACAACATGATAGCAAGAGGATGTGGGAAAAGAACAGTTAGTACAGACACCAGGCCTTGGATAGTGCCAAAGGGCCAAATATTGTTCTACTACAAAACAGCAGGAAGAAAAAACACAGCTCATCAAAAAAAGGGCGTAGAGAGATCTCTAGAGGCTTACACCAGTAAATAATAGGTCTTCCACATTCACATAAAAACCTTGCAGGAAAAAGATTAATGTACTATAAATATGGCTGGCATTACAAAATCCCAAATACTCCACTCTCTCAAAACTTGAGTTTTAAAAAACCAGATTGTCAAAGCCAGAAAAGTACGGGGGAATACATTTCTGGAAGGCTCTCAGCCTTGATTTTTCGAAGTAGATGGGCAAATGGATTTAGTGGAGGAAAGGCATAAAAGCAGGGCATTCTGATCTCATGCTACCAGGGAATCCGCTGCATCCGCCGTCAGGTATGGCATCTTGGAGAAAAATCTTTCCAGCTTCTTGTATACCCTAGATGCCAATAAGTCCACATCTGCGACTCTCAAACACAGACACCTTAGAATAGGGAGACCATTCTTTTGGGTCCAGACACCATCCTTCCAATGCGCTGCATCAGAAGGGCCCAGCAGGAGAAGAAGGTACAGCAGGAGATTCAAGCAGCTGAAAGAAAAGTTTACCAACAATATAGCAGAATAGTAAATGGCAGTGTGGGTTTAAATAGTGTCCAACATCAAAAAACACCATGCACTGCCCCAGATAAATTAAAGATAAGGGTTTTCACAAGAGCAACTGTCCCCCTCTGCACAGTGAGCTATAGATGCTTGTGTGGCAAATACTACACATAGTAGCTATACTTCAAAAATCCAAGTATACTAAAAAGGATAAAAAAATGTTCATATAAAAAGACCTGCTTTAGCCACTCAGTACCAGTGAATCTTCAAAGATGGGGACAGACAGCCCTGTGACAGTTCTAATCTCAACACTTTGCAAGGAATCCCCAGATGTACTGGCTTGACCTGAATAGCGTCCTGTAAAAACTGGAACACTGATAGGTTTGTCACTGCCGACACCAGTATAAAGAACTGGGAAAACCTGTGATCATTGGCTAACTAGAGAGATGTCCAGGATTTTCTAATTCAAGCCAAAAATGAAGCAGAAAAGAAAGACATGCATTTGCCTGAGGACACTAAGCAGGTGTGAGGTGGTAGGTGGTTTGGCCCTCGAGGGGGTTTGGCCTTCAGTATTCTATGTGCCTAGCATCTTTTTCTACTGTATAACCCCAGGTTGTTTAATTATGACCAAGCTGTGTCCCTCAACAGACCACAGAGAAAAAGTCTGCTCAACTGGGCTAATACTGAAATAAAATATAGACTTAAAGAGGAACTCCAGTCTCCCCCAGAAAAATTAAAAGTCAGCAGTTACAAATACTGTAGCGGTTGACTTTTAATATATGGACACTTACCTGTCCAAGGATCCAGTGTTGTCCTCACTTCAATCTTCAATCAGGTTCGGGTCCAGGTGCCAGCATCTTAAAGTGATTGTAAAGTCTCTTTTTTTTTATATTAAAATAACAAACATGTTATACTTACCTCTCCTGTGCAATGGATTTGCACAGAGCAGCCCCGATCTGCCTCTTCTCGGGTTCCTCTTTGGCGCTCCTGGTTTCTCCCTCCTGTTCAGTGCCCCCACAGCAAGCAGCTTGCTATGGGGGCACCCAAGGCGAGCTGCAGCTCCCTGTGTCCATTTAGACATGGAACTGTGGTTTGTCCCTACCCCCTCTCTCTCCTGATTGGCTAACTGACTTTGATTGACAGCAGCGGGAGCCAAAGGCGCTGCTGCTGTGTCTCACCCAATCAGGAAGGAGAGTCCCGGATGGCCGAGACACTCGTGGACATCCCTAAACAGAGATGGGGCTCTGCACACAGTAGGCTTTTTATCCTAATGCATAGAATGCATTAAGATAAAAAAACCTTCTGACTTTACAACCCCTTTAAGTAAGAGAAACCTTGCGGCTTCCCACTGCGCATGCCGCTCTGCCCTTTGTGAATGGTCCTGCAGTTTTCTGGGACCTTTGATGTCAAGGAAAGGGAGGTCAAAACCAGGTACCCAGTCTCTCAAAAACTTCCACTAACTAAAGGGGGGGGGGGGTGCAAAGAAGCAGAACTTTCCCTTTTGGGTGATGTTTCCCTTTAAGATAAACTGAATGTTCAATGCATCAATGTTTCTCAGCTTGATATAGCTGTTAACATATTCATTTTACTTACTTCAAAGGATAATTTCACCTTTCTTTGGTAAAATATTACACCCGTATTTAGGGTGGTACGTGTAAAATGTTACCAAAGAGCAACTGCCACAATGCCCCCCATTCCCTCACTGTGACAGCAGGTGGGGGATTCTCTTCCTGTAACAATTCTAAAACAGCGTGGCTGTGTCGGGCTCTGCCCACATGGCTGCGTCATTTATTTACAGCTTCCATTGAACGAATGAGCTACAAGTATTGTCTGCCTTTGTGGCAGAGGCTTGTAGTGGTCAATGAACTGGGAGGGTGCTACTGAGCACACTTGTAGTTCATTGGTTCTTCCTACAGTGTAGTAACTGTCTGCCTGTATGGGAAGTACCGGCAGACAGCTGACAGTCTGCAGGATCCTGGCATTGCACCAGCGATCTGCTGATCGTGGGTGCAATGTTTTACAGGTTGCAGGGTAAAAAATAAAAAATAAATGCACACTTTTTACCTGCAATAAGATGTGCATTTATTATTATTATTTTGTTTTACAAAAGATGAACTAAACTCCAGGCAGCCACTCTTGTGATCAAGTGACCCCCTGCCAGGCAACAGCAGTGTCTTCTACCTTCATTTCAGCAACACATCTTGATCAAGAACACATCCTCTGCTTACTGATTACACAGTGAAGGCGTAGTCCACCAATAAGGTTTTTTCAGATCCTTCCACCTGTCAGCTGGAACTCATACATGAGCACTGTCCACATGAGCACAGCAGCAAAAACTGATTGACTCCCCTGTCATCTCTGCAGATGACAGGAGGCTGATATCAGGAAAAAACTCAGGAATTTAAAAATATATCAAATAATTTTAATGAATACATAACTGCATTCATTAATGTATTATTTTACCTGCCTTCAATTCCACAAGCAAGGGAAAAGTCATTCACATCAGTAAAGCACATTACCTTTTCTTTTTTCTTTTTTTACAGCATAGCTGCAGTAAGACAATACAGTTGCTTTATAACTGAGCCCCTTCTTTCTCCATTGTGGATTATGTCTGTGTCTACCACTCTCTTGGTTACCATATTGTAAAGTGGAAGTTCAGGCGAAACCTAATCTTTAACGTGCTCGCTGACACATTCTAAATTTAATCTATCTAACCTTGTAAAGCAAAAATTTCTTACCTATTCTGCAGCTAATCTGGTCTGGTCCCAGCATCAGCTGTCAGCGGCAGCTTCAAGCATGGAGGCGGGTGCAGGAGAGGCAGCTAACAACGGAAGCCCCATAGTAAGTCTATGGGTAACGTCACTTCCCATGCATTTCACAGCCATTGTCGGTCCTCTCCTGCACATAGCTTCTGCTGCTGGAAACCAGACCGGATCTGCTGCAGAATAGGTAAATACAGCGATTTTTGCTTTACAGGGTTAGATAGATTAGGTTTAGAATGTGGCAGAGAGCAGATTTAGAGTTCGTTAGTTTTTGCTTGGACTTACACTTTAAGGCTAGGTTCATACTTATGCAATCTGGATGCGGGTTTCCCCACACCCAATTCGCATGACAGGAGAGCGTGCCCGGATCGCAATGGAGCCAGTTCACACACCTCCGGGGCAGCCACCGTCCGCATTTGGAAAGGGTCCTCTGCGTCTTTGGTGCCGATTCAGGTACCGATTCAGGTGCGAATTCAGGCAAAAATTTGTACCCGATTCGCACCTGAATTGGTGAACAGGGACGCACCAGCCCCCTGCTGTGACCCGTGGCCACAGCATGAGTGAACCCGGCCTAAGGCTTTGTTTCCCCATGTACTGTGTTTTGTGAAAACAAGTAAAACGGAGGCTGCTAAATGGTTTTACAGTGCTTGATTCTGGATTCACTATGTAGAGTCAAAGACCTGGAAAGAGTCACACAGGAAACTCAGATTTTGCAGACTTACAGACTTGATTGTTCCAGGTGAGTGACTCACTAAGTAGTGAGGATCAGGATATCAGTCTACAATATTTTTTATACTCATAGGTTCCTTTTAATCTAGATTTTAGTATTACAATTTATGACCTATCACTCTGTGTTTTATAAGCTTTAATAAAGGCCATCTTACCTAAATTTCCTGGAGGTCTCTACCCCTATAGATATTATGTACACAGTATACTTTAGATATTAGGCTGTGTATCTTATTTCTGTGTTTTCTATAGGTAAATATAGTAGCTGAAAAAAGGAGTAGGTTTTTTAGGGCAGGATCAAAAGAAGTCCCTACTAAAGCTCCAAAAGAGATGAAGGATGAAGAAGAAGGACATGGGTGATGGCACTGGATGATGTTACCCCAAAACATGTTTAACAAAATGGAATGGACTTGACATTTGAACGGGGCAACAAACAAAAGTACAAGTTGGTTTACATAGAAGAAAACATGCGGTTCTGTGTAAAAGTTCCATGTCTGTACAGAACATAAACATTCAGATTGTGTATCCATTTATCGGTATTCTGTTTATACTCTAATGGGCTATTTTAGGCAAGAAAAATACTGTCCGACTTGTCCAGAAAAAACCCTACAACGTTTTTAAAGTGGAACTTGAATCTCCCAATCAACATTGATTATTTTTAATCCTCAGGCTGCTAGCATTAGTACATAGATAGGAAAGTAGATCATATTTACTGGTTTTTAACTTTTTTTTCTTACATTTCTTCCGGGTTTCTTGCCTAGGCAAATGATGTCATACACCCCAGGAGTCTTCAGAAGGGCAGAAGAGGAGCAGGGGTTTTCTCAGCTAAGCTCACTCTCCTGCATGCATGCTTGAGCTAAGGGCAGATGGATTCCAGGAAGTAAATGCTACCGTAATCATTTGCCCTTACTCAAGATGGACAAAGCCAGAAATGCTAGAGGGTCATTTTTCAAACTGATTTTTAAAAAAAATAAAGCATAGAGACATGGAGGGATGGGGGACTTTGAATATTAAAAATAAATATTTTTTTTTTAGTTTGTGGTGCTCAGATGCAGTAAAGATCTGCTTTAAACACACATTTCTCATCATAGCATCTCTGTAATGATGCTCTGAAAAGAAAAAAAATATTTTAATCAATGGCTACAGATAGATAGTTAAAACTAGTTTAATGTAGATTTTAAAATGTTCACACAATAGAGAAAACAGATACCACTGGAAGTTAAATGGGCATGTACAGATTGTTTCAACATTGGCCACCCACAAACTTTTTAGTCATCTGCTTACATCATCCATTTCATAGATTCTCTTCCAAAATGCAGATTCACTATACTGTATATGGCACATAATTTGCTAAACGGTTACACAGTATGCTGTGAATCATAGTACCAGCTTGTCTCTGTGGTCACGATGGGATCAGACCAAAATGTCCATATTGCATGATCAACTCTTTTTCCAATTGTGGTGTATTTGCATTTAATTTTTGCAAATTTTTTGAGCCTTTGCACTGTACATTTGATTTAGTAATTTCAGAACATTAAACACATACCACCTTTTAAACAGGAATAATTATATTTTGTTAGTGACTGTAAAGCAACATGTATTTTACAATTCAAGGTAGAGAACAAAAGTCTAAAAATGAATAGTATTTAACAAAGCAGACAATGGGGTTGGTTTACTAAAACTGGAGAGTGCAAAATCTGGTGCAGCTCTGCATAGAAACCAATCATCCTCCAGGTTTTATTGTCAAAGCTTAACTGAAAAAGCTGAAGTTAGAAGCTGATTGGCTACCATTCACAACTGCACCAGATTTTGCACTCTCCAGTTTTATTAAATCAACCCCAATGGATGCAAGATCCTCTGCTGCAGGGCGAACAGATCTTTGCCAAGCCTGCTCACTGGTTTCTCCCAATACAGGGCTGTTTATATTTACTGTCTGTTACACCAGCCTATATGCCAGTAAATAATTTAAAGACTTTACAAGCAGAGTCAGCTTAGCTCTACTTCAGAGCAAATCAGTCTGAATACTAGTCAAGCACTCAGTGAATGTACATGTATATGAACTCAGTACATATCTAAAGTCCCAAAGGTAAACTGATCAAACAGACTTCATAAAACCTAAATGGAGGCATTTCATTATCTTATTAACACAAATTATATAGTCTTATGTAAAGAAAAATTAACTCATGTATTTAATTAAATAAATAAAAGTCATACTTAAAAATGTAAATTGACAGATTCCGTTCGTTTCACACCTGATGGTTGTCCAGTAGATTCCGCAGTTCAGTTCTGGTCTTTAACCTGTCCCGCTAGCACGTCTTTGAAGAGACCAGACTTTAGTAGTTCCCATTTTCTTAGATCTGTGAAGAGTAACACAAGATATAGTAAAGTAATGGTGCAATATTTCATTAAGTGGTAGAATGTAGAGCATTGTCCACTATTTAAGGGAAAAATTACAGATATACTATTACCCTGCCTGATCTGTCACATTTTATAGCATGGATCCTCTACTACTAATCTGTTGTAGCTAAATCTGTGCAATAATCTATGCAATAATGTCTAAGGAGCAAAAAAATAGGATATTTTCGTCATTTCCACTTACCTGTAAAATCCTTTTCTTTGAATACATCAAGGGACACAAAGTTAGGCTAATATTCATTACCTACTGGGTTATACGCCATCTCTAGGTGAATAAACACTGGTAGACAAAGTCTTAGACAGGAAGTCCTCCCCTATATAACCCTTCCCATACAGGAAGTACTTTAGTTTTGTAGCAAGCACTGAATCCTCAAAAGAGGGGAGGGACCTCTGTGTCTCGTGATGTATTCAAACAAAAGGATTTTGCAGGCAAGTATGATGAAAAAATCCTATTTTCTTTACCATACATCATGGGACACAGAGTTAGGCTAATATTCATTACCTACTGGGATGTCCCAGAGCAATAGCCTTGAGGGGAGGGAGACCCCCCGCCAAACAAAAATAGACATCAGATGGCCAAAAGCCGGATCTTCGGATGCTCTAACATCTACCTGATAAAATCTTGTGAACATATGCACTAAAGACCAGGTAGAAGCCTTACAAATCTGAGCCACAGATACCTGATGGCAAAAAGCACAGTGGGTTCCTACACCCCTGATAGAATGAGCTCTCACCCTAAAGGGAGGAGCCTTACGTTTCAGACCATAGACCTGAATGACCAACTGGAGGACCCAATTGACAAAGGAAGCTTTGAAAGCTGCCTGTCCCTTCTTGGGTCCTTCTGGTAAAACAAAGCAGTCTGATCCTCGGATCTCCGCAGATCTAGACAAATAAACTCGACTGCCTGGACAACGTCCGAACGAGGCTAAGAGAAAAAAAGAAGGCAAAGCAATGTCCTGATTTAAATTAAAGGCCGACACCACCTTTAGCAAGAAGGATGGAATAGAACGCAACACCACCTTGTTGTGGTGAAGAATTAGGTATGGTTCCCTACATGAAAGGGCCGCCAATTCCAACACCCTTCTAGCCGAGGTTATGGCCATCAGGAAGGCTAGCTTGCGTGACAGCAAGACTAATGGAATTTCCTTGATAGGCTCAAATGGTTGTTTCTGTAACACAAACAGCACCAAATTTAAGTCCCAAGGACACATAGGTGACCTAATAGGGAGAAGCAAACGAGTTGCCCCCTGCATAAAGATTCGGACCAGTGAATGGGAGGCTAAAGGCCTTTGGAACAATACTGACAGGTACGAAATCTGACCTCTGATTGTACTTAAAGCCAATCTGATTTCCACAGCCGAATGTAAAAAAGAGAGCATTCTCCCAATCACGTATTTTCAAGGATGCCATTTTCTGGCTTCACACTAGGCAATATAAAAGTATTCTAGATCCTATGATAAGGGACTCTGAGAAGACTGTAGCTTTGCTGTAGAATGAAAACCTATGACCTGGTGATCAGGTCCTACAAAAGGCCTCTGGGGGCTTCCAATATCCCCCATTGAAGAAAATTGCAGTAGGGTCCCAGAAAGTCTTGTCTGCTGAGTATTCAGAGGAATACAGGACCCTCCAGCAATAGACACTTCTCGCCAAGCAGAAAGAGTGGAAATCCACGTGAAAACTCACCCTTCAATGTAGAGATAATCTGTTAAGTAGATCCCAAAGGCCATATCATGGCTCTAAGAAAGACCGTGAGTTCACAAACCACACACTTATTGGGCATAGAGAGCAGGTCTTCTGACCTGTAGCAGGGGGAGTTCCCAGAATTTTCCACAGGTGCATGCCTTGCAGCACCTAGGTGATGTCCAGTGAAGGACATGCCAAGGTATCGACCCACAGAAGAACCCCTAGATGAGACTGGAAATGTCTGTGTTGAAAAACCAGTCACAAGGGCTAGATAGGATACACCTATAGAAGGGATCCATCCATAGCAGGGAGAAAGGAACATCCCATCCCCTTCCAAATACTGGCACTTCTCAGGTCCAAAGAGACCACCTTAGTGTTTTCTCCAGAGACCAGATTCCATAACAAATCTGAAGGGAACAAGGGAACTGAGAGAGGATAGTAAAAGAATATTCTTCATCAAACTCACATCCTTCATCAATACGGGACAGGAAAAAGTTGGCTATACATAGGGAAGAGGTTGAGGGTCCAAAGAAAGTGGACTCCATTAGCAAAATTTGAGCTGAACAACCCCAAGTGACGGTAATCTAAGACTACAGGTGCTAGATACATGGATATCCATATTTACTCCAAGTCTACAGGAGATAGGATGCTCAACATTGCTCCGGCAAATGGACCATCTTAAAGGAGGGTCTAATGAGTGTTTCGCAAAGGGGCTGCTACAAAAGCGCAGTAGGACGGTCATAAAAAACAGAGCTGTCGGCATGGCCTGTGTCAGAGAATGCAGAGGGTAAGGTCTTTTCCTGGAAAAGGTGCAGTAGGGAATGGATTCCTGTGGATTTGTAGATCAATAGTTCACTCAAGAGAGTGGTAGGGTTAAAGAGCATCTGTGGGAATGAGTGCAAGTCTGAGTAGGATGCCATTCCCAGGGATATGCTCCTATAGGAGGTAGGAATCAGATTTCTGCAGATGCAGAGCATACAGAAGAAAGCAAGGAAGATGCACAATAGGGTGCAATAAAACCAACAGGGTGAGGGAGTCATCTTAAAAAGATGCCCAGTTTGAGGATTCAAGCCAAAGGCCACAAGGAACACCCTAATTACATAAATACAGAGGGGGTAAACAACCCAGAAGGATGAACAAACAGACCCCTAACATGGAGAAGTAGAAGTGCATCTTCATATAGAAAGGTGAGCAGAGGGGTTAGAAGACTTCTGGCTTTGAACCCTTTGACTTGAGCGGGAGGAAGGCTCCCACTGTCTGCACTACTGCTGTAATAGATGAGACTGGAGCTCACTCTGACCATCAAAGAAATGCTGATGACTTATCAAGAGCGGGTACGGGGAGGAGTTTTCCCTTAAAAAATAACGGAGTCAGATGTCCCTTGGATTTATCATTGGCATCCCAGGCATGTAAGCCAAAGTTCCCACACATGTGAATGGACTTCAATGCTGTGCGAGAAAACAAGCTTAGATGCTTGCAACAGGTTGCCACAGTTAAAGAAAAAAAGCTCCAGACAGAGAAAAAGAGAGTATAATTCCCATATACCCCTAGAAAAAAAAACGAGGGGGGGGGTGGGAAGAGAGAAGATTCTACCGATGTCCAGATGTATACTTTCGATATTTGTTTGTAGCTGATGATATATGTTTTTATATCCTACTGCTTTTAATGTTGGAATAAATATGTAGTTTGAATGGAGATCTTTTCTTTTTGATTTTAGTAAAATCCTCTCTCTTCCCATCTTCTCTCTGTTTTGTCTCTGAGTGTACAGTATATGGGAAGTATACATTTTTTCTATTGGATATATTAGGAGATAGTACCAGGGTATTATTATAACAAGATCCCCCACCCATTTTGCAAAAAGCTCTGGACAATTGCTCCAAGTGATCAGTGAAAGGAAGGCTTACTCTTGCAAAGGTGGCACCCTCTTAAAGGAATTCAACTCAAAAGGAACAGGGTTTCACAAATCAAGGTCACCTCTGACACACAGCGGAGAGTTAATCCAGTTAATTCAAACTTAGAACTAAGTAGGTATTCTGACTGCCAGTTATTATACACGTTTTATATACTGTAGTGCCAACAGTTTGCACAGTGCATAAGCACAGTTACAATTCAATTAGAATACAAGAGGGTAGGAGAGCCCTGCTCAAGAAAGTTTACAATCTAATAGGGAGGTGCAAGCAGTAGAAAAGGTAATAACTTTAAGAGGGATGAGCTGGTGGAAAAAATACAAGTTCAGTTTTTAGGTGGAAATGGGATAGGCTTCACTGAAGAGATGAGTTTTTAGGGATTGTCTAAAGGTGAGGGGTGTGGTAAGTCCTGGAGGTGGGCATGGGAGGTGGAGACAAGGAGATAGCAAGCAGGAGTTCTTGGGAGGAGTAAAGAGGAAGATTTGGTTGATATATTGAGACAAGTTTGGTGATGTAGCTTGGGGCAGAGTTGTAAACGGCTTTTTATGTTAGTATCTTGCATTTTATTTGTTGAGCGAATAGCAGAGAGGTGTCAGCGGACATTGAGCAGTTGGTAAGGTGGATGAGTCTGTCAGCAGCATTCATGATATGAATGGCATAGCCTGTGGAGAGGTAGGCTTATGAGAAGGAAGTTGCAATAGTCAAGGCAAGAGATAACGAGGGAGTGAATGAGTAACTTGATGGTTCCATTGGTTAAGAAGCCATGTATTTTGGAATTGTTACAGTGGTGAAGTCTACAAGATTTGAACAGTGATTGGATTTGTTTAAGGTGGATTACCGGATAATCTACAGTGGGAGGAGACCACCTAGCATTGTATTTTTAATCTGGGGGAGGAGAATGTTAGATGTACTAGCAGACTTAGATACATTAACAAATTGAAGCCAAACTCCGTCTAACACTTTATAATCAACTACATTCTTTTGGGATGAAGGTTTTATATAAATAAAAGATGCTCATTGTAAGCACCCCTGCCAGTGTTAAATGGTTTGTCTCAACCATCTAACCGCTACATTTGCAGGAGTGCTTGTGCTTTTTTTAAAAAAAAAAAAAGATTCTGGTTGGATCACCAGATAAAAGCACAAGAAAGAAAGACTAAAAGAAAAAAAAAAAAAAACGAATGCAGCCACCACATCTAAGAATTGATAAGTTGCAATATAATAAATATTTGCTTTTGGGTTTAATACCGCTTTGAATTACTTCATAGAAAAGGACTATACTGTCATCTGTTATGCTTGGGTACATATAATTTGGGACACGAATATATAATAGATAGATAGATAGATAGATAGATAGATAGATAGATAGATAGATAGATAGATAGATAGATAGATAGATATATCTATAACTATATATAGATATGAATAGATATATCTATATATAGATTTAGATATATATTTTATCATTTTTAATAGAACACTGATTGTTTTTTTTTGCTTTTTTTATACAGATTCACTTTTTTTTGCTTGAGTTTAAACTTATATTTTGCACATGCTAATATCACTGTAGCATCACTGGACATTATTTTTAGAATTATTATCACTTGGTTATCATATAGGATCATTGGGTATCAATATTTAAAGTTAGAGTTATCTTCACTTAGTTGGTATATGTTTTGAGATTATCACAGTTAATCACATTTATAGAGCACTGTCACTTTTTACTTCATACTTTGCCTAATTTCTACTTTAAGTACCTTCTCTTACATGCATAACATAATATAAACATTTACATGCCAGGAAATGAAGCCGTACCCAGTAACATATACACAACATATACTTGTATACCTGGCAAACACTACATAAAAATAAGTGTAAAAGTTTGCAAAAACAAAGCATTCATGATGTATGTTTTTCTGTTAGTAAATATACTGCACTTCATGACATCATACAATCAATTCATCATAACCCTCTCTTATAAATCTTTTCTTTCACTCTTATTGTCCTGAAAAGTTAAACAAATGCTTTCATGTAAGACTTCAAAACTCCAAAAGTTAAGATCCTTTCACACGAGTGATTAACACACTGCTATTTTCAGCAGCAAAAAATCTGTGGATTTTTGTGGCTGGAATGGCATATCTGTGCAAACAGCTGTGGGTGCCCAGCCCATAGAATGCGTTGTATGGGCTGAGTGGCCGCAGATAGTCATGACAGTCCCCACAGCTGGTTACCTTCAATAGTCATCGTTATTGAAGGTAATTACCGGTCTGAGCTGTTTATGCTTGTCTATGTCTCAAACATTAGTGTGGGTCACTTTTGGACGTACCGGAGCTAGAAAGTGGTGGAGAGCAGTGATTTGTGACATCAGATCCTTAAAAGACCTCTTATAACCTAGAAGTCTAATGGTTCTAGTAAGACACCTGTGCACTTTGAGGTGTGGGAGCAGTGTCGCCAACCTACCAGATTGAAATTTACTGGCACAACACCCAAAATTTACTGGCACCACCAAGTTTTTACTGGCATTTCACAAAAGTTACAAAATTACATTTTTAGGTGTAAATTTCAGTATTTAGGCTACAAACAGGTATGCTAGGCAAATAGCAATGTGATTTAAGGTAGATATTAAGGTAAAAAACATATTTTTGTTATTTTCGACATAATAAGGAATTATCTAGTCCAATCACCTCCTGCCTCCATCACCTGTCACCATTACTCCCTGTCTCCAACACCCCCTGCCAGACTGCCTCCATCCCCCTCTGCCACCATCCCCTTCTGCCACCATCATACCATGTCTCCACCCCTCCTCTGCCACCATCACACCCTGCCTCCATCCCCCTCTGCCATCATCACCCCCTGCCACCATCCCCCCTCTGCCAGACTGCCTCCATCACACCCTGCCTCCATCCCCCTCTGCCATCATCACCCTCTGCCACCAACCATCCCCTCTGCCACCATCACCCCCTGCCACAATCCCCCTCTGCCACCATCATACCCTGCCTCCACCCTCCTCTGCCACCATCACCCCCTGCCAGACTGCCTCTACCCCCCTCTGCCACCACCCCCCTCTGCCACCAACACCACCTGCTCCAGTCCATCCCCCTCTGCCACCATCCCCTTCTGCCACCGACCCCCTCTGCCACCATCATACCATGTCTCCACCCCCCCCTCTGCCACCATCATACCCTGCCTCCATCCCCCCTCTGCCAGACTGCCTCCATCACACCCTGCTTCCACCCCCCCTCTGCCACCATCACACCCTGCTCCATCCCCCTCTGCCATCATCACCCCCTGCCACCATCCCCTCTGCCACCATCATACCCTGCCTTCACCCCCTCTGCCACCATCACCCCCTGCCACAATCCCCCTCTGCCACCATCATACCCTGCCTCCACCCCCCTCTGCCACCATCCCCCTCTGCCAGACTGCCTCCATCCCCCTCTGCCTTTATCCCCCTCTGCCACCAAGACCACCTGCTCCAGTCCACCCCCCTCTGCCACCAACACGACCTGCTCCAGTCCATCCCCCTCTGCCACCAACACGACCTGCTCCAGTCCATCCCCCTCTGCCACCATCACCTTCTGTCACCGTCGGCTGGGCTGTCACTCTGTCCCAGACCCCCCCCGGTCCCCGTAGACTCTGGATTGCCTGGTCCTGGATGCAGGGCTCCCCTCCATTCTGCCGGCGCGTGCTGCTCAGCCTCCGAGACCTGCTGTCCCAGACTCCCCCCGGTCCCCGTAGACTCTGGATTGCCTGGTCCTGGATGCAGGGCTCCCCTCCATTCCGCCGGCGCGTGCTGCTCAGCCTCCGAGACCTGCTGCTCCAGTGCTCCAGAAGTGTTACAGATTTCAAATGTTGGCGCGCCTGGTGGCGGGATGTGCTAATACATCATTCGCCTCGCCACCAGTAAAGCGCGCCAGCGCCGCTCAGCCTCTGTGAGATCCGCCCCCCCGCCGGCCGAATAGAGGATCTGCTTGGCAAGCTCCGGAACTGCGCATGCGCAGTTCCAAGCCAAACCGATCACGGCTATTTTTTACTGGCACATTCCCGCTACTACGGACATTTACGGGCGGGGAAAAAAGTGCCCGTTTTTGCGGGCTGCCCGTAAAAATACGGGCGGTTGGCAACACTGTGTGGGAGCACTTGAAGGAACACCAGATGGCAGTGGTTTTCTCACAGTACGACTTTGGCTGTTTGGCATGAACTTTTATTTTTTAATTACTTATTTATATTACTTATGCACTATTGATTTTTTTTTTCAAATATTTTTAGACAATACAAAAGAAAACAGTACAGCCAGGTAATGTAGGTTGCTCAAGTTAAAAAGTGTTATCTTTATTAAAAAGGATACTACACAAGGAGACCGTGTCTCTCTCTCTCTCTCTCTCTCTTTGATCTATTTACTGTTTGTGATATAAATTTATGTATTTGAGTGTATGATGCACACAATTTGGACAACACAACAATTTTGTGTGTATATTTTCCTTATCTTGTATTCAGATATGCCGCTGTTCGAATATACATTTTATGCTATTAGATTATAAGCTCTTCTGAGCAGGGCCCTCTTAAAGTGATTGTAAAGTCTTGTTTAAAAAATAAATAAATAAATAAACATGTTATACATACCTCCACTGTGTAGTTGGTTTTGCACAGAGCAGCCTGGATCCTCCTCTTCTTGGGTCCCTTTTTGCTCCTTCTGGCCCCTCCCTCCTATTGAGTGCCCCCTCAGCCAGCGGCCCTCTTTGGGGGCACCCAAACCGAGTCAGAGCTTCGTGTATCCATTCAGACACAGGGCCCCAACCTGGCCCAGCCCCCTCTCTCTTCTGATTGGCTGACTGACTTTGATTGACAGCCGTGGGAGCCAATGGCGCCGCTGCTGTGTCTCAGCCAATCAGGAGGAGTGTCCCAGAAGGCTTAAACACTCGTGGACATCCCTGGAGAGAGATGGGGCTCAGGTAAGTAATTTGAGGGTCCTGGGGAAGCTGCTGCACACAAAAGGTTTTTTATCTCAATGCATAGGATACATTAAGATTTAAAACCTTCTATCTTTACAACTCCTTTAATTCTCTTGTATTGTATTGTATTGTAACTGTATTGTCTCCTTTTTTTATTGTAAAGTGCTGCGTAAACTGTTGGTGCTATATAAATCCTGTATAATAATAATAATAATAACAATAATAATGTACACTGGGAGCAAGATTTTAATTTATTTTACACATTAATAATAAAATAGATCCTCAAACAAGATGAGTTCTGAAGTCTACAACACTATGTGTGTGTTTTTTTTAATTTAGGGTTTAGTATCACCTTAAGGCCCCTTTCACACTGGGGCTTCGGTGGTAAAGCTCCTCTATTTTTGGCGTTGCTTTACCGTAGATTTGCAGGGATTTTCCGGCCACTGGCGGGGCACTTCTAACCCCTGCTAGCGGCCAAAAAAGAGCTAAAACGACCTGCAAAGTGCCGCTATGCTGCAAGCTAGGCCTGTCTGTTTTGATCTGGGGGCTGTGAGTGGTCAGAGTAGCAGTGCGTGTGGCCACCTGTGCACTAGTTCTGAGGTGCCTCCCCTGCTTCCAGGGAGAATGTTCTGGAAGAGGGGCAGGGCCTAGAACTGGAGTGGCAGGCAGCTTGTGTGGGAGCCCTGACCAATCCCCAACTGGAATTGGCAGGGGGTGGGCCTCCTATATAATCTGAGTTAACGTGCCACTGGGAGGAGATTTTGGCTGAGTGAAGTGGAGGATGGAATACTAGGCAACAGCAGGAGGGCACCCACATCGGGGGGGTGCTGATCGCAGGAGGAGGCCCGGGGAGAGCTGTGAAGGAACTTTGCCTCTACACGGTCATTGGCAATGTCTTTATCATCACACGGTCATTGATAAAGAACTCCTGAAGCAGAGGGGCAGGTGAAGCTGTCGGAACGTATGGTCCGGTCAAGTTCTCCATCAATGACTCAGGGCAGTGAAAGTTTGGTGAGTGTTACCACAGTGGAGGGCTGGATGTGCCAGGAAGTCTGTGAGAGAATGTTGCTTCTACATGATCATTAGCAAAGTCTTCATCATTTACACGGTGAATGATGGGGAGTCCTGGATCAGAGGAGAGACTGTGGGGTGATGTGCCAAATCAATGTGGCCTGAGGGCACAGGATTTGCAAGCTGGGCTGGCTGGGAACAGTAGTCCACCATCCAAGAGAATGCTTTTAAACTACTAGGCCTCCGGGGAGAGGTACTGCAGGCCTCAGGCTATTAGCAGCGAGCAACCAGAGCCTGTTAAGGACTTGTTCAGAGTGGGCCCTTATTGCTCAATAGAAGAGGATGTGACATTATTTCACTTCAGTATAAGTTATGTGCAGGAGGAAAGAAGTCTTGGGCAGGAGGAAAGAAGTCTTGGGCAGGAGGAAAGAAGTTCTGGGACCATCACTCTTACACGGTCAAGAGTGATGTCCTCATTCTTTACACAGTAATGGATGGGGAATTCTTGGAAGAATTAGTCTACAGGAGTTAAGCAGAGGAGGAGCAACAGTCTGCATGGTGATGCAGGAGGAAGATCATATTAATCATAAATGCACATCATCTCTTCAGGCTCTAACTATGTGCTATTGTGTAATCTGTAAAATATGATTGCAATTGAAACATCCTATGGGCATCCCATATACCCTTTGCCCCAACCAAGTTGTACCCCCAATAAACAAAAACAAAACCAGCAAAAGACTGTTCATTGTCTCCGCAAGTGATGTATGGAGTCTGGCAGCGGAGTGAATTGGTGGATTGTCTATTGCTAGTGGCAACTGCACCGCTATATTTAAAC
Source organism: Lithobates clamitans (assembly GCA_037952925.1). NCBI lineage: Eukaryota > Metazoa > Chordata > Amphibia > Anura > Ranidae > Lithobates > Lithobates clamitans. The sequence goes on along the minus strand of JBBGZY010000174.1, from coordinate 4,855,659 downwards.
TGTTTTTTATTTTTATTTTTTAAATATTCAATCCTCTGTGAAATAACTTAATTTTCTTTAGCATTTACATGCCACTATCAAAAGTGTGTGTAAAGGTATTCTTTTTTGTTTTCGTCTGTGGCCAGTATTGCTGCTCAGCAAGTCTTAACTGATGAAATCTGAACCTCAATTCCCATGATGTAATGCAAGCTTTCAGTTCTTTGCTATGTGTCAGCTATGTTGTCAAACTACAAGATGCAGTGAAGGGGGTGAGCACATACATCTTTTTCAGAACTGTCAGCTGCAGGGTTTTTTGAATTTATTATGTCAGGACTGTCAATGTCAGTCCATCTAAAGTTATTCTACTGTCTCCATCCTTTCAGGGTAATGCAGAGCCCAGTGCTCCACTGACCCCAGCATCAGTGGTATTGTTGGCTTAAGAAAGAAACATATACCAGACATTATCGCTTGATGCTTACAGTATGTGTTCAGGTTGTACTGCAGATAGCTGCTTTCCAACTGTAAGTATACTAGGGTGTATTTGGTGAATTTAATTGCAACAACTCCTGGTTCAAAAGTAGAATGCTGCTTTACAATGAGAATGGATGAAGTAATACTGACAGGAGGATTGGATAACTGACTTCTGTGCTGTTTTGGATGCCTATGTATTTGGATGTTCCCATCGGTCCTATATCTTATCCTTATCATAAAAATGTATTAGACATACAAACTTCTTGTGCAAATGTGATCCTCATTTCACTGCCCAGTTTGCACTGCACCAGGCAGCTTTTTGATTTGGGAGTCAGGTGCCTCTGCTGTAGTTCCCAACCTACTGAAATGAATTGAAGGACTGTCTAGCACACAAGACAATGCCCCTGTGGAATGTGATATGTTTCTATATAGATTCTGTATGTCAACTACCTTTTTACTATTTAAAACCTGTAAATATTTAGTAATAAAATATATATATATAATAAAAAAAAACAACATGTCAATAAAACATCAGTTAATACAGTTGTGTTCAGAATCCTGTGATGAAAAATATCAAAGCTGCAAATGTGAACCTCTTCCTAGGATAATACTACTTTCCTGGCTATCACTTCAGCTTTCCTTTATCAGTGGAACCTAAAGGCTAAGTTTACTTTTAGTAACATTCTACCCCGTATTTAGAGTGTAACATATAACATTTTACTATGCACCAGTTCTTGCACCTTCCGACAACAATATTGACCAACATCCATTATAGTTTCCCGTTTGGCTATTGTGACAAAAACATAATTCTCCCACATCCAGTGCTCTCGTAGTTCATTGACACTTCCTACAGCTTTTAAAACAGAAAGGAAATAGGAATGGTTATATTGCCTATATAGGTATCATAAATATTAAGATGCTTAAATTTTTGAGACCTAATCTAACGGTAATCAGTGTGTGTATTGGCCACAGAATTTTCAAGGATAACATACATTTTGGAGTTTTAAAGGTTCTTGGATTGCGCATGCTCATACTACTTCTTGGGGGCCACCACTGCAAAGTCTTCTGGATGGGCAGGATAATATACAGCCTTTCCACAGGATACTCAGTCAGAACTTTACAGTGGCAGCTGTGTGGCTTCCAGTAGGCTACACAGCAAAGATTTGTCAGGACAGGTAACTTCAGTGATGGTGTGAGTAGGGTTGGAGATCAGCTAACTGATGATAACTGTACTAAGTAGAAATCAATATTCACAGACAGAAACCAATACCTCCAATAGCTAATACCAATTTATAAGATATCACCTTACTGGGTGAGAGCAGATCCCTGGTAAAGGAAATGTACATTGGTCTGTAGATATGTTCTCGCTTGCGTTTAGGACTAAAGAATAATTTAATATTTATTTTTTGACAAATAAATATGAAATGCTGCATATCACCAATTTAAATTATATCACATTTAGCCAGCTGGTGGAGCTGTATCATCTGTTTACTAATGTTTTTTGTTGTTCTTTACCCCTGTGTTGTAAAGTATATAGATTAAATCCCTCCTGTTCAGTTCTCTTTAGAGCGAATACAGCTTAATGAGTCAGAGGAGGTATGAGGTTTTCCCTATGTGTGGATGCAGGTTTTTTACTGTATGACATTGTGGGTGATTTACTAAAACTGGAGAGTGCAAAAATCTGGTGCAGTTGAGCCAATCCGCTTCTAAGCGCAGCTTGTTCAATTAAGCTTTGACAAAAAAAACAAACAAAAAAAAAAAACCTGGAAGCGGATTGGTTTCTATGCAGAGCTGCACCAGAAATTGCGCTCTCCAATTTTAGTAGGTGAACTCCTTTGTGCAACTGGTTCTAAAAATAATACAGGCATTCCAGGGCACATCTATTTGCTAAGTATTACTTAGGGGATATGACACAATTCAAGTAAGGATACAAATAGATGGTCTTATGAGAAGCTACCCATGCACATTCTGCACAAGACTTTGCTCAGCACCACCAAAGTGGTGCCCTGACCAACAAAAGCTTTAAAAAAAATTGCAAAAAAAAAAAGAAGAAGCAAAGGATAGTCTGGCTACATGAAGTATTGAATGGAGTTGAGCATCAGTGCAGAGAACTGCCAAGCATGATATCTACTCTCTGATATAATTGGGGCCCCAAGTACCCTCTTTTCATGTATTGTGTAAAGGGTATATATCCAGTAATACGTCAAATTTTACCACAAATCTACCTCTCAACCTCTAAAGAAAGATTTGACATGGCAGTGCTCATAGTGAATTTATGATTACATTGTAATACCAATGCAGACACTGACATGAATGATTTGAAGTTTTTCATTCTCTAAAATATAGAGTGTGTATGAAGATATGACTAATCTGCAGAAAAATTATACATGGGATTCCCTTGATTCTTGATTCTCTACAGATCCACATGAAAATATTCAGGCAAATCATAAATGAACAAGTTGGTGATTCTCCCGTGATGAACAGCCTGACACCCCACCTGTGTTCCTCTGCCAAGATACAGCTTCCTCCATTCTGGAACCAGGAAACAGGTATTACAGCTGAGAACCCAAGAACCCTGCACCCAAGAACTAGACGACATTAGCTTAGGCACAAACTGGAACCCTTTATTGTAAGTTCACACATAATATATACAACACAAAATCAGATCACTTGATCACATTACCCTAAACAATGCAAACTTTAAACAGTAATATCACCAGTCAGTACATCTCACAGTACATCTAACGAACAGCTAACAAACACATAAACATCTCACAATAGTTGACTGATGAAGCAAAGTGGACACAATACTAATTACATCTCCAAGAGGATTAGCAGACAGACAGAAACAGTGGGTGACTCAACTAACAATGAGAATTCACACCTAGGAGGCACACAATGGGGGAATTATACAATGAGAGCAAGACACCTTAATAAACAGATTTTCACAAAGCAGGAGACACCAGCATCATGTTGTTGGAACTGATTATAATCTTCTGCTGAGAGTCTCAGAGTCTAGGAGGGGTTGAAGCAGTCATTGCTGGTTTGGGCATAGAAACTCCAAATCTGTATCCAGGTCCTAGGTTCCCAGAGTTTGTGTGTTTTGGAGAGACATGGACCCAAATCTGGAGCAAAACCACTCCAAAGGTCCCCCAGGCACACACCTCCCAAAGAATAAAGCCCCCTCAAATGCCAGGGCCCATAGTCAGTATGCAAGAGGCTACCATGCAGTCCCCCCGAAAAAGCCCTTGTCCTGGTTGGGTCTGTCACAAAATCCAAAATAAAAAATGTAATGCAGTTTACCAATCCTTAGATGTGGGAACCTATTCTGAAATATAGGATCTACCATTCCTGACTCCTAGAATTTCCACTTTTCCAGGAGCCAAGCTAATCCTGTAATGTGAATACGATCCAAGTCACTAACCTGGAACACACAGAAATCATAATTCCTAATCTGTACAAATATTCTGCCTCAGTAACTTGAAGTATGGCAGCCACTGAATCAATCTGAGGGCAAGACAACCAGTATTTTCAGAAGGGTAGGTTAGCAATGGTAGCTTCTATATTTCTCCCAGAAATGGTTTCGAATGAAGGACAATTTCCAAAGCAGTATAATATATACATACACACACCCATTTATCATAAATCCACACATCCACATACTGCCAACCTCCTACCCAATTATGCCTAAAATGGTGTAAAACAGAACCATGGGAGGCACAGAAAAGTACAAGTCAACCATTTCAACTCCCGTGGAAACATGTAGATGCATATCTTGGATTTTACCAGCAAGTTATAATAAAGTGAATCTGTCTCTTTGTCTTCAGCTTTCACAGGTATTAAACCAAGATTCCAACAGCTGAATGAAGCAGTGGACAAGGGAAAAGGAGGGAAGTATCAGTGGGTAGGCTAGCGAAAGGACATGTCACTTTGTCCTAAATGGGCAAAGCAGCATTTTTTTAACTGTTTTTAATCTTGATTGATGTTCATTAAATGACATTACCAAATCTACCAGTACAGATTTGAAGATGAAATATTCACATGGTATAGCCCAGTATAACTTGAAGAATTTCCTGAATGCATTCACTAATAACCCATTCGATTTCTGTATTTAACAGTAAAAGCTTTTTATAACCACTTCATCGGCTAATAAAAATAGTGCTACACTGGCATTAGGCAAAATTATTAGGAGGGATAGCATGAAGCCTGTAGTAGGTGTTCCAGCATCCCAAACTGGTGCATTTCAGATAATCAGATTACAGACAGAATGAAATTGAGATTGTTCTTTAACAGCAATATCACAACACTACCGGTCTACTTAAAATTACAGTGCAAAAAGTGCACCTTCCACTTGCTCTGTTACCCCCATTCAGTTTTGCCAACCATCAGCATTTTTATTGGCAGCCAGTAAAAAAACAGGCAATTTTCTCCTGCCAGGAAATGCCAGTAAAAGTAAAAGGTTGCCAGTAAAAAATATGGCTGCGACGCTCGGCTTGGTCCGGAGCCGGCTGGGACCATCCGAGTGCTTGCTACAGTGTGATTGGGCAGCTCTGGTGGAGGCGGTGCCTGAGCATGTCATGTGATGCCATGGTGCAATGGAGCCAATCAGAGTGGCCAGAGCCTCGTGTGCGGGTCTGCGGTATGGAGCAAGGCAGGCTGGGACCAGGACCGTCAGTGCTGTTTAGACTGGAGTGGACTGGAGGGACCACTTGGCTTGGAGAGAGACTGTCACTGTGACTCAGGAGGGGACATGTGGTGTCGGTGAGGCGTCATTATCATCTGTGCTGCTGCACACTGCTGTCAGTGTCACTGTGAGAGTCAATTTTATGTGTGTGTGCTGCCCATTCTAATATCTTGCCCTCCTGAGGCCAGTCCCTGAGCTACTTACTTACTATATCAAAAATTAAATAAGAAATATGTTTTTTGCCTTATTATCTATCTTAAATCATATTGCTAACATATTGCATTTGTAGCCTAAATACTCTAATTTGCACTTAAAACTGTAATTATGTAACTTTTGGAAAAAGTTACTGTGCCAGTAAATTTTGGGTGTTGTGTCAGTAAATTTCAATCTGGTAGGTTGACAACACTGCCCCAATTCCCTTGCCAGAGCAAAACCCCATACACCTGGGTGAGAGGCTTTTAACCAACACCTACCCACAATACACAGTTCAGCCTTTGAGAACCTAATTGTAAGGCTTGTGTGCTATCATGTGGGGGTGGAAGAAGGGATCTAAAGCCATGTATAAACTCCAACTAGGCGTGGGTCCCAACCTACGAAGCAAGTTAGCAGGGGGCTCAAGAGGGTGAGTGTTGGGTAATTAGTAAGATATTTAACCTACCTGCCATAATCTGATTTAATGATTGCTGAGAAAGGTTGAATTCTCTTTGAATTAGCTTTGCAGAGTGTCTGTTCTATTTAACCAAATCAGACCTGTTCTAGAAAATTACACTGAAAAGTGGAGCAGTGAAGCCCAGTCACTGTTGCATTACTATTAATCATAAAGTGATGCATATGTAATTAGCAAATTTGTACATGGGTGTATAAATACAATTATACAAAATACATTAAAACCATTTTTTTTTTTTCGAAACATTAGGACGATGACAGTAGTTATGTTGAGCTGAACACACATATGCATTATGAACACGCATACCTATCTAAAATAACTGCAAAAAGATTGTTGATTCTCTTTATAGTAATGATTCAGTTTCAGTTTTATGCAAATCACGAGTCCCTAAAACTCTTCAAAACATTTTAAAAAATTCCTTCCTTGTAACTATGGTAACATCACAGTTTGTAGACTGGGCTTCCTCTCACTGTCATCTAATCTTCTTGAATTAGCTCACTACCTTCTGCACAGAGCCTAAGGTCACATTACAGTCCTCGTGGAAGAGCCTGGGGATGCATTACAGTCCTTCTGGCAATGTCCTTCACTGAAATAAGGGCCCATTTACACCACTGCATTGTGATAATGCGCAAGTTACTGCAACATGTTACATGCACTAGTGCGCTGCCTTTCATTGTGCATGGCACCCCAGCGCACCTCTAAGATGCACATGTGCTGCACAGTAGTGTAACACAACACAATGTCCTTGCATTGTGCCGTGATAAAATGCAGCCTGTCCTATTTTTGCAGGTGATGTTGTGTGTTTCAGGCCGTTCATTTTAAATGGGTTATTTAATTCACAGCAAGAGCGTGTTGCACATCATTTTGGTGTGAATAGGCCATAACAGTTTAGTCCTACGTGTAAGCACACCAGGGAAGCATTCTTCATATAACACTAGTTAACATGCTTATCAGTATAGTTTGTTTCAATAAATATAACTGTTACTTTTACTGGAAAGCTTGACCAAGATGTAAAAGTGGGAGAAAATATAAAGGCATGCAAAATAAAGAATGCACATACTAAATGCTTACCAAATGCTCCCTACAATTACCAAAATACAAGATCTTTTTCTATAGCGAGCTTTTAAACTACTTGGTTATGTGCAAAATGCAGGTTCACTTTAAAATCTGAACCATCAGTGAAGTGTACGTCAAAGTGAAATGTTTAGCTTTATTTCTCTATTAGCATCTTTTCTATTCTAAAATTTTTGCTTTATGTAGAAGTGTGCATATACTGGGAAGGAGGTTGAAGAAGTAGTAATTTTTATGTTAAATTTTGATTTTGTTTTAGTCATAGGGATTGATTTACTAAAACTGGAGAGTGCAAAATCTAGTGCAGCTCTGCATAGAAACCAATCAGCTTCCAGGTTCTATTGTCAAAGCTTAATTGAACAAGCTGACGTTAGAAGCTGATTGGCTACCATGCAGAACTGCACCAGATTTTGCACCCTCCAGTTTTAGTAAATCAATCCCACAGTCTTTTAACTAAAAATGCCATTTTAGTTTTAGTCGTATTTTAGTCCAGTAAAATCTCCAGTACAATTTAGTCAACTAAAATCAAATGGGTTTAGCTATATTGTAATGCATTATTTAAGAATTTCCAAACTCATACTCCTCCTGGAGTAAAAGACTAGTGTAGCGCTGGTAGATTTAGTGGGTCATCTGTTCTGTACATAGTTCAGATTCAATCTATTGTTAAATTAGCCTCTGTTCCAGTTTGGCTGTGTTGCATGCAGTTCCACATTGTGCCTGCGGGTGTCGTTGTCACCATAGGTCGGTGTTGGAATGCAACAAGCTGAAGTATATGAGTGCTCTTCTTTCCCGGAGACAACTCTGCAGAGGTGATCCTCTGTATTGCATTCTGGGAGAGAGTATTTATGGGACAGATGCCATGTGCTAGGGGTCAGTTTTACCTCGTGGCCCTCCAGGCTAGAGGGCTGCGTTGCTGCAGCCGTGCAAGTAGGCCCAGGAGCCTGTCTGGGGCCTACTACTGCTGGGATGGTCCTGTGCTGCCTGTCCTGTGGGAAGAAGCCGGACAATTGAGAAGATCTAGGGGAGGACCCAGCTTGGAAGGGACCATGCAGAAGGCTGGTCTTAAGAAGGGCCTGGTGACTCGATTGGACGATGCATCTTAATCTAATCTACTGCACAAGTACTGCTGGGTCGGCTTAAAGGTTCTGGTACTGTGTTTGCTGTTCATCGAAAACTACTACATCCTGTAGCAGAGGATCGTACAGTTTTGTTCCACTCAAGTCTGTGGCAGAGACTTTTTGTTCGTGCTGCGCTCCGGCTGCTAGGTTAGTGAGAGAGACCTATCCAGGCGGGCAAAGATTAATTCCTGAACTGAAGATACATTCATCCTTGAGATTTCAATTCCTTAGTGCTACAACGAGAAAAGGTATTTGAACTTCCCTGCAACTCTTCTTCTTCCTCTTTGATGGCTCCAAGATGGTGAGAAATAAGATTCTCTGGTCTGATGAGACCAAGATAGAACTTTTTGGCCTTAATTCTAAGCAGTATGTGTGGAGAAAACCAGGCACTGCTCATCACCTGTCCAATACAGTCCCAACAGTGAAGCATGGTGGTGGCAGCATCATGCTGTGGGTGTGTTTTTCAGCTGCAGGGACAGAACAACTGGTTGCAATCGAGGGAAAGATGAATGCGGCCAAGTACAGGGATATCCTGGATGAAAACCTTCTTCACAGTGCTCAGGACCTCAGACTGGGCCAAAGGTTTACCTTCCAACAAGACAATGACCCTAAGTGCACAGCCAAAATAACGAAGGAGTGGCTTCACAACAACTCCGTAACTGTTCTTGAATGGCCCAGCCAGAACCCTGACTTAAACCCTGACCGTGGAGAGACCTAAAAATGGCTGTCCACCAACGTTTACCATCCAACCTGACAGAACTGGAGAGGATCTGCAAGGAGGAATGGCAGAGGATCCCCAAATCCAGGTGTGAAAAACTTGTTGCATCGTTCCCAAAAAGACTCATGGCTGTATTAGACCAAAAGGGTGCTTCTACTAAATCCTGAGCAAAGGGTCTGAATAATTAGGACCATGTGATATTTCAGTTTTTCTTTTTTAATAAATCTGAAAACATGTCAACAATCCTGTGTTTTTCTGTCAATATGGGGTGCTGTGTGTACATTAATGAGGAAAAAAATGAACTTAAATGATTTTAGCAAATGGCTAAAATATAACAAAGAGTGAAAAATTTAAGGGGTCTGAATACTTTCTGTCCTGTATTTACATACACACACATATACACTGTTCAGATGCATTCATCAGATTGCCATGACAGGAAGTGATCTGTAAGCTGTGCTGTTCATAGGCCCCGCTTACACATATGAAATTTAACGTGCATGTTGCAATGCACTTCAGTGCTTGTGCACAGGTTTCACATTGCTTTTTAATGGTGCTAGTTTAAATCTGTACAATGCATTAACATGCTGGCTGAAAAAGTCTGTTTTTTTAATGTGTGAACGCACACTTAAGCCCTATTGGTAGCAATGGCAGTGCATGATAACCAGCCTCTCCCATAGCAGCCTCAACAAGCAAGCGCAGAATGTATATAAACATGCATGAAATAATGCATCAATGTGCATAAAAAGACAACACCTCTCCTAGCAATGACACAAACCTCTTAACCTAGCCATATATGAAATTGAACTCTTCTTGCTAACTTGACCGAAAATTCACTCTGTGGGTGGTCCTGTTGGCACCACCCAGCTTGACAAAAGACACATTTTTAATTCTTCAATCCTTTGCGAAGGAGCCAGGGAGAATATTTTCTTTGGACAGCACCTGGCATCCAATCAGATTCAGTCCCCAACTGGTAATTCTGACAGCCAGTGTGCCAGCTCTAAGAATGCAAAAGCCGGCACAGCAGATTGGTACATCCACGTTGTTTAACGCATGGATGGGGGAATTGATTAAAATTGATCTACATGAAGTGCCTAGTGTGGGGGCATCTGTGACAGTCCTTGCATGTACCTCTTCTCCTTGTGGGCCTAGACCGAGCCCTGTGGGAATTTTCTTAATGCATGAACCTATGCTTTTAACATGTTTGGTTGATTTTGTACAACTGTATACCCTCTAAATAATCCACCACTCTATCCCCTGAGAAAAAACTTGCATTGAAACAAGTTGGGTTTTTCCATATGGACGTATACACTTCACGGCAAGATCTGTTACAATTTTGGTGCCATGTGAGTAGTCTAATGATACAACTGTAAACAGTTGTACAACTGGAATGAGGGGTTTAGTACTATAAATGAGGGATTTAGTACTATATGTCAGCCATATTCTTTTTTTGTAAAACATTTGCACTTACACAAATTTTAATGATGTTTTAAAAAATGTTGCACTTTTTAAAGGAGTGAATAATTCCTGTACCTTAAAAGTCTTCACCAAAGCCAATTGTTTTCTCCTCTACTGTAACTAGGCAGACACTTAAGTTTTCTTGGATATAAACATAGGCACATTTATGCAAAAAAAAATTATCGTAAAAATATTATCAGTGGTAACAGAATATAAAATGTGCAAATTTATATCATATCAGAGGAACAGAGCTAGAGGGCTAAGTCAAAGCACAGGTTTATAATGCACACTGCTGCTCTGTCATGTCTTTCCATGTTTACTACAGCACCTTCAACCCTATACTTAGCACAGTGTACACATTCTAAACTATGTACATATTTTACATGTCTGGAAATACTGGAACCTCCAAAGCCCACATTCTATTAGTATATGGTACTTACAATGCCCTCCCAGGGTAATTCTTCAGCAGCTCTCCTAGTATGTATCATTTAGATCAAGCAACTCATCTCAGCTTTCTCACTAGCAATTATTTTACAAAAGTGGCAAAAAACAAGTCCATAAAATAACAAAACACCTAAAAGAAATCAAATATGTAAAAATGTAAAAATGTAAGCTTTAACCCTATAAATGTTTTTTTCCCCCATGTATCAAAAGCCATCACAATTTTTTTGTTATTGGCCTTTATAGGGCATTTCAGCTTTCATGTTTTTTTGCTTGCCAAAGCCTGGGATGGGAAATTTCCCACAACAAACTGTGATCACTCAAGCCCTCATCCCTTTAAATTGTAATAGCCAGTTGTGCAATGCCACAAAATGCAAGACAAGTGTAGCAATCCACAAATGTTGCCCACTGGTGAACATGGAGTCATGTTTGTGATTACGTGAAATTTTTACTTGAATTTTTCACTTCATAAGGCAAAAAATAATTTGTAAAGTTCACTAACTCTTAGCTGCTGAATAAACATTTTTGTCTGTGGCTTATTAAATTAAGAGATGAAAACTGATTGTTTACTAAAGCCAACTGTTAAATTGATCCTGTATTTTGATCACAGTAGACAAAAAAACGGTTTATACTTTACAAGAGGGATCATATGATATCATGCCTTTCCATGAACCCCACACCCCATCCTAATATACCACCAGAGACTCTCAAAAACACCTGGTACTTCTAGATATGAGAGAACACATGACAATGGATAGGGGCATCGGGAACAATATTTACAGCCTGCTTATGGTCGCTCTTGTATTGGCTATTTAATGTTGACCTTTACTTTGCCTATGCTACTAGGCAGGGGAAACCAGACTTTGCAGGTAGGGAGGGGAATATTCTCTTCCTCTACCTTTTCTCCAAACAGTCTACTGCTTGACAGAATCAGATCTGAAGATGTAAAGTTTATTTCTGGGAAAGGACTGAGTGGACTGGGTACTCTTTACTTCTCTAGTGACTGTCTGAGAAGCTGAGTCTAAAAATGCAGACCTGCTGTAGAAGATGAAAAATACAGATGACTGAAAATTGGACCTGACAGTGAAAGTGGAAATGTTGCAGTCTGGACAAAGCATATGTAATTAAAACAGTGTCTGTTTCTATGCACTGACACTTGTAGTATAACAATTATGTAGGTATGTTTTATAACTACAGGTCACAGCATGGCCAGACTTTATTGTACTGTATACATGGGGAATTGATGCAATACAACACTCATGGAATAAGTTAATCTGGTCCCTGGACAGTTCAATTCATTTGGCACCAATGACCAGTTTGTCTTTAGCCTATTAGCTCAGCAAGCCAATTCTTGAATTTTGAAATGTCTTCATTCCCATATTCTGCAAGATCTTTGGGATGGTCACCAACCCTGTTAGGCTGAGAAAGAGTCCTGAGCTCCCCAGCGATGCAGAGGATTTAGATGTCAGAAGAGTCTCATCTCCCATTAAATAACCTTGAACTTCAGCTGTTTTTGCTGTCTGTCGCATTGGACCATTATCCTGGTGGAAAACCATTTACTCTGGATACATCAACCATCATGGAGGAATCAGAAGAAAGCATACCTCTACTCTGCAAAGTAAGAATCCACCTGCATGCTGTGGAATGCTTGTCTAAGGATTTGGTAGACTCTACATGCAAGGCCTTGCAAATGGACTAGGGACCTGGCTTGGAAAATTGCAAGGGGGAAGTGAAAAAACACATAGTCCACAACTATTAACCAGTACAGACTTTAAAACTAAAACTTTTGCATGTCCTCAAGTAATCTGGTTTCCTCCTACACTCCAAAGACATGCATGTTAACTGACTGCTGTCTAAATTGGCCCTAGTATGTATGAATTTGGGTTAGAGACCTTAAATTGTAAGCTCCTTGAGGGTAGGGACTGGCGTGAATGTATGTGCTGCATAAATTGCCGGCGCAATATAAACACCTGTAAATGAATATATTGTGACAAACAGCCCATGCCAGTTGTGGGTGAAGTGCATCTGCTGCAAAGCATTTTGCGGTTCATGAGGTAAATGGGTGGCAGTGGAAGGTTTTTTAGCAAGATGCAGGGGCTTAACCACTGACCACACTATGTTCCCCACCTGGGGTATAATTTGTCTTTCCCTGTGTTAATGGGTGTTGCTGGGAAGGGAAGCAAGCAGGCTGTGATGTAACATATCTTCAGGTCTGAAGCAGACCCAGTGGGGACTATTCACTAGGCCAGGAGGCTGAATAACTGTTTTCTGCTGGACCCTTGTTTGTTTTGGACTGTGATGCTTACCCCTGCGAGGGAATCTGCTTGCTTTGCTGTAAAGCAGTGGTTCTCAACCTGGGGGTCGGGACCCCCTCGGGGATCAAATGACGATTTGCCAGGAGTCCACGAATCCTGGCCTGTTCCTGAAGCCTGCGCCACTCTCCCAGCCTTTTTGCGGCTGCCCAGCAGGGCTGTCTCTGGAGCCTATGGCTGCCCAGCTGGGCTGTTCCTGGAGCCCGCGGCCGCCCACTCAACCTCTTCGCAACCACCCATTCAGTTCACGGCATTGGTGGGGGGCAGAGACTAAAGGTCAGCTGACTGGTGAGGAATGTGAAGTAGGAGGGGCTGGAGGAGACCCTATCTCCTGATTTTGGCATAGGTGTCACTGCTGCGAGACACCACAGAGCTGGAGACAAAGTTAGTAACACTACCTGTGATTAGAATTGCCATTAAAAGTCCCCACTACAGTTCTCAGATCAGCAGATGACCTTGATCAAGAGCACTTAAGTTGTCTGATCAGAACTCCCCCCAGCACTGCCACACTCATCTCATTCCCCCACCCCCCACCAAGGAATAAAAATAGAGAATACATGGAAGGGAGATGAAAAGAGGGGGAGGAACCAAGAAAAAGGGAGAGAAAGAACAAGAAAGAGGGCTAGAGAGAGGGATGGGGAAAAAAAAATAAGAAATTAGGATAGAGAGAGATAAAAGGGAAAGAAAGGAGAACAAAGAGAAGGAGTGGTACATCCTAAAATGTACCATAAGAGGTTTTAATACTGTACGAGTGGAAGGGACAGGGAGCGCTAAATGTCCATGGGTTAGGGGCGCAAATTACTTGTCTTGCCTTGGGTGCTGACAACCCACGCTACGAAAATAATTTTACTGTTAGGGGTCCCCACAACTTGGGAAATGTTATCAAGGGGTCACGGCATTCGAAAGGTTGAGAACCACTGCTGTAAAGGCTGACCAATAAACATGGGCAGGAAGCCCTTCAACCTACTTGGTGCATGGAATACCTCTCTGTGAGCTCCCAGCTTAAAGCTGAACCCCACAATAATAAAGCCCTGTACACACGATAGGATTTTCCGATGGAAAATGTGTGATAGGACCTTGTTGTCAGAAATTCCGACCCTGTGTAGGCTCCACCACACATTTTCCATTGGAATTTCCGACACACAAAGTTTGAGAGCTTGCTGTAACATTTTCCGACAACAAAATCCGTTGTTGGAAATTCCGATCGTGTGTACACAAATCCGACGCACAAAGTGCCACGCATGCTCAGAATAAATTTAGAGACAAAAGTTATTGGCTACTGCCCCGTTTATAGCCCTGACGTACGTGTTTTACGTCACCGCATTCAGAACGATCGGATTTTCCGACAACTTTGTGCGACCATGTGTATGCAAGACAAGTTTGAGCCAACATCCGTCGGAAAAAATCCATGGATTTTGTTGTCGGAATGTCCGATCAATGTCCGACTGTGTGTACAGGGCATAAGAAGAATAATTCATGTTAACTTTGCATTACTCTGGATCATGCAAAATATTTTTGGGAAGAAACACACACACCCTTCACTAAGGATACATGTTCTTTTTGTCAATTTTGAAGCTCAACACTACATTTCAAATATATGTATTATAGTAGGCAGGTCAAGACAATAGAGCTAGTAAATAGTTTGAGACCCCATACACACAATTAGATTTTCTGCAGATTTTTGTCTTCAGATTTACCAAAACCATATAATATGAGGTCAAAGCTTAAATGTTTCAATTTGTATACAATCAGGCAGGCCCTTGTACTACATTGTTTTAGTAAATCTGAAGACAAAAATCTGCAGAAAATCTAACAGTGTGTTATGGGGCCTTACTTACATGAAACTCATAAGGATATAAGTGTGGGAGTTGTCTATGCTAACAGAACAGTCCTTTGAAGTGCCCATTGATTTCTTGTGTTCAATGAGAAGCTTAAAAGGCTAACTCCACTTTCGTGGGGGAAAACAAAATAGCAAATAAAGAAAAAATATAGAACATATAAAATTCCGACACTAATCATGTTGTAATTAAATGTTATCAAAAATAACCTTTCCTTTTCAATCTGCAGCCACAGTAATTTTCTGAGAATGCATTGCAATATGGCTACCTGGAGATGTTCTGTACAGAGTGTGTACTGACCACTCCCCAGAAACATAATTTCCTGCTTGTGTGATTGGCTCACCAATTTTCAGGTATCCCCTGCAACAAAAATTTCCATTTTGGAAAGATACTTTCAATAGGAGCAAGTCGAAAGGCATGCAGGCCCAGCAGATTTCCTCATTAGTGCCCTGCAGCTGCACACCTGACAGTTAATTGTAAAAACCACTCCCATTAGACCCACTCAGTACAGAGGCACAGACAAACACTCATGGATTTCTTCAGAACAAAAAGGTAGGAATCTGCAACAAAGGTTGTTATAATTCTTGCAATGTATATTGATCACCCAGAGGGGAATGTTTTTTTTCTCAACAAAAGTGGAGTTACACTTTAACCACTTCAATACCAGGCACTTAGACACCTTCCCGCCCAGCCCAATTTTCAGCTTTCAGCGCTGTCGCAATTTGAATGACAATTGCGCGGTCATGCTACACTGTACCCAAACAAATTTTTTATCATTTTGTTCCCACAAATAGAGCTTTCTTTTGGTGGTATTTGATCACCCTTGCGGTTTTTATTTTTTGCGCAACAAATAAAAAAAGACCGAAAATTTTGAAAAAAAACAAGTTTTTCTTTGTTTCTGTTAAAACTTTTTGTAAATAAGTACGTTTTTTTCTTCAATGACGGGCACTGATATGGCTGCACTGACGGGCACTGATATGGCGGCACTGATGGGCACCGATGAGGTGGCACTGACGGGCACTGATGATGGGCACTGATAGGCGGCACTGATGGGCACTGATAGGTGGCACTGATAGGTGGCACTGGTATGCGGCACTGATGGGCACTCATAGGTGGCACGGATGGGCACTAATAGGCGGCACTGATGGGCACTCATAGGTGGCATTGATGGGCACTTGTAGGTGGCATTGATGGTTACTTATGGGTGGCACTGATAGTTGGCACAGATGGGCACGGATGGGCACTGATAGATGGGCACTAATGGGCATGGATGGGCACTGACAGGTGGCATGAATGGACACTGATGGGTGGCACTGGTGGCATTACTTGTTTGCAGTGATGCCCCTAAGGGTGGCATTGCTGGGCATCACTGCAACATAATTGTGCCAATCAGTGCCCATTTGTGGGCACTGATTGGCACAGATTTGGCATACTGGGCACATGTGGATGGCCATGGGGTACATACCTGGCCATCCACATGTTGCCCCTTCCCTGGTGGTCCTAGTGGTGATCCCTGGTGGTCCAGTGTGGTGATCTGCGGGGGGGCTGCGCTGATAAACAATCAGCGCAGACCCCCCCCTGCCAGGAGAGCCGCCGATCGGCTCTCCTCTACTTGCGTCTGTCAGACGCGAGTGAGGAAGAGCCGATCAACGGCTCTTCCTATTGACAGCGTGATCAGCCGTATTTGGACACGGCTGATCACGTGGTAAAGAGCCTCCGCCGGAGGCTTTTTACCAAGATCAGTGTAGCGGTGTGTCAGACTGACACACCGCTCCACCGATCGCCGCGATGCGCGCCCCCGGGGGCGCGCTGCGGCATGTTATCCTGAAGGACGTCATATGACGCCCAGTCAGGATAACACAACCACTTCCCGGACGTCAATCCGCCATAGGGCGGGCGGGAAGTGGTTAAGGTATATATTAGTAAACAAGGCTCGTAATATTTTTATGCTTGTGACTTATTACATTAGAATATTACATTTATAAATAACATTACATTTTAAAGAGGTTTCTATGCTCTTACTTTAGTCCCTGCCACAGTTTTAAAATGGTACAACAGTGCCCAGTCTCGGTAGCTCCTGCAGCCCCCACATACAACCCCTGGAATCACTGGCTGTCAATGCCACAGCCGGGGTCCATCACTATTCCCAGGAATTGAAACAATCAGCTCCTGAGCTTGCAGTGCTTATAGACACTTTCTGTCAGTATGGAGGCTAGGACAAATCTGTTGCAGCTCTGGCCAGGTCCTCCCTACAGGAGTGGATGGTGGAACGGCTACACTGGGGGTCCGGATCTAGTCTTTTTAAAAAAAAAAATACAGTTTAACAACTTCTTGTCTGTGGTATGCATAAATTCGGAAGGGAGCGATTATACCAGGATCATGGCTGCAGCTGATCCTGATATCATTCTTTAGAGCAAGCAATGGACTTTCTGGTAAAAGTGATCCAAGCTGCTCTACAGCCGGCCAGTCACTTACAGGCAGTGGAAAGGGGTCCCACCTCTTACTGCTGCCATCTGCCGCCTTTCTCTTCCCACTGAGCAGAATGGGAGGAACTTCCGTCTCTTCCCCAACTTTGTGACTTCAGAAATCGGAAGCCACAAAGATTTCATCACTTCCGGTTTCTGTGTGTTTACAAGCCCTTACCAGCTTGTAAAGCAGCCAAATAGATCTCGATTTGATTGCTACCTTGGAGGACAGAGGAAAGATCGCAAATGTGAACACTCACGTAGATCCTGCACAAATATGTAAATGGTGATCGCATCACACATATGAGGTATTGCTGTAAACGTCAGAGTAAAGAGCAATCATTCTAGACCCTCTGTGTAACTCTAAACTGGTAACATGTAAAGGCTTTTAAAGCCTTGTCTATAGATAATTGAATGTAATGTATTTTGTCACCATTCCATGGATGTGTGCATTTTTAAAGCGTGACGTGTTCGGTATCTATTTCCTCAGAGTATCATCTTTTATATTTGACCAAAAATTGGTTATAGCCTTGTCTATAGATAATTGAATGTACTGTATTTTGTCACCATTCCATGGGCGTGTGCATTTTTAAAGCGTGATATGTAAGGTATCTATTTCCGCAGAGTATCATCTTTTATATTTGACCAAAAATTGGTAATTATGTTTGTGTGCACTAAAAATGAATGAAAGTGTTTTTTTCCCCTGAAAATGTGTTTGATATATCCTCCCCAGAGTAATATTCAAGTCCCAACAATGATGGTGGATTATCTGGATAACATAACCAATGTCATTCAAATTTTTAGTGACTGCAAGCCTGTAAAGAAGTCACTGTCATCCTAATTTGTGATCTCATCAACCCAACTCATATCTTAATGTTAACCTAACAAATGTACTGTGTGCCAAGCAATGTACCAATGAAAGGAAAATAAAGTTCTCCTAAAAGTAGGATACATATGTTCACTTCGAACTTTACCATTCTGTTGTAATACATAAATGTTGTATGAATGTGATATATTTTTGATCAGTAGACTTTGTTTAAATTTTGCGGCAAATATATGAAGTGTGCAAATTACATAAATGTTACATTGTGAAAAATGCACCGTTTTCAAATTTATTTCCAACAAAAACCAAGGAAATAAAAATGTATGTATCTAAATTTGCTACCAGTATAAATCCCTCTTTGTAATGAAAAAAGATGTAGAGTACATAGAGTAGACCAGAAATGATCAAAGGTGTAATGTGTGGAACTGAGACATGATCAAAATTAAAAAAAAAAAAAAAAAAGCTCTGGGACTCAAGAGAATTTAGGGAGAAAAAGGCCTCAGGACTCAAGTGGTTAATAGGAAAATAAAAAAAAATACATAAAATAGAAAAATGACCAAGAAAGCTGAAAAAAATGTAGTGTAAAGATGAAATATTTTTTAAAACCACATGAACATTGTCCTCTAACTTTTGACATTTAAAGAGAAAGTAAACTCTGCCCCTCAAGCGCTCCTTAGCAATGCAGCCAGTATGTTCACGGTTTCTATTACATTCTGCTCAGCTAGTAACCCTTTGTAATGTCTCTTACTTGTATTTAGTGCAGTTTATAATTTGTTCCTCCTCATCCAAAGCCGGCGCCATGTTAAGTAGTGTCTTCCGTGTTTGCAGCACTTTTGGGATTCCGCCCTTCCTTTTTCTCCTTGACGTAATCTTGCGCATGCGCAGTGAGTTTGTAGCCAAGCCTGGTTTTTGTTGTGATTACTATGGAAACCCTGTCACCGGCAAAGCGAAAATCCCAATTGAGCTTGTGCCCTAGTGGGATTGCCGAGCGATTCCATAGAGAGACCATGATCTTGGCACGGCATGTTATTGCAAGGACTAAGGCACGAGAAGTGTGCCGTAAAAAAGGGACATTTTGCATGTGATATCAGAGAAGTAAACAGCAATGGATTACAAGAAAAGTAAGTATGATAGAAGAGATCCAAATACAGTGTTTTGCACAGTATGTGTTGATTATTTAAATTAGAAAAATTTAACTTTAAGAATTTACAACCAATTTAATGAAAAGGCATACTTTTGCTAGCAATGCACTAAAAAGGGCTGAAGTAAAAGCAAGGCCTCAACTTTCATATTTCATCAACAAATGGCAATACTGACATGTGAACAGTACTGACATATTCTGTAGGTTCTCCTCAGACCATTACGGTGATTGGTTGTTTTTTCCTTTTTCTTTTTTTAGGATAGGAAGTAAAAATATTTATTGATAATTAAGAACACAGGATTTAGGTATTCTGAGACAACTGGGTTATAATGTCTCCTACAGAAGGAATTGGAAATTAGCAAACAATGCTAATGTTTAAAAAAATGATTAAAAAATGTTTATCTACAGTCTAGTCATTTTTCACTCTTGCTAGTCTATTTTTTTTCTTCAATCAAAACGTTATTTATATGCTACTAAGTTGGATTCTTTATGCAGTTATCCAGATAGGTGTACCTCAGCAATAGGATATACCCAGGCCCTGCTAGATCAAAGGTTGTGGGGCTTGCCTGGAATGTGACCTTCAGTCACTGGGCTCTGTTTGTGGTGTTTTTCAGACCTCTGTAGAATGTTATTAAGGTGCAGGGCACTTTCCAGGTCCAGAAACTTGGCACAGCCTCTGGTGTGACCCAGATTTTGAAAACTCTTTAATGAGTATGGCGTGTTGCCTAAGCATGCTATTTTTAATCAGAACTATTCAGTACCATCAATATGGTACAGTTGGTACACAAGTATGGTACTGTTGGAACTTTTCTGTTGGTTTACACAGAACACTGGGGGATTAAATATTTGTCTGGAATGAGACCTTCAGGCACATCGCTCTGCTTATACTGCTTTCCAGACCTCTGTGTACTATGGTATTAAGGAGCAGGGCCCTTTCCAGGTCCTGAACCTTGGCACAGCCTCTGATGTGAATCAGTCTCTGAAGACTCCTTAATGAGCACTCCATATGAGCTTAGCACACCATATGAGCTGAGCATCATGAACTATGTTTATTAGAACTATTGAGTACCATCAATATCTCCCCATTTCATTGGTTTTCAGAGAAAGGATTAACACACTGGGATATTAAATTCTGCATCACTAGCTGGAGTCAAGTGTGCACCCTACGTTCTGTTCCTACCATTTCAGCAAGAGGCCATTGCTTTTATTTGCAAGAGGTACATGGTTCCACTTCAGTTAGTCCTTGCCACTTCAGTTAGTCCTTGCCATCTGCAGTGCCATAGGCACCTGCAGCCATTTAAACCTCTTCTGCTTGCAGCAGCTGGTTTGGAGTACCTATGGTTCTTACCTCGTGTTTAAATTTAGGTTGTCTCGGTTAGACAATGCAACATGTCAGATTCCAAGCTGCACTGAGTCTTTCGAACTCGCAATCCACTAATACTTTGGGGAAGGTCTGCAGTGACCCTCCTCAGGCACCCGATACAGACAACTTGGACTGTTGTCCCCTGCTTCAGCCCATGCACTCCTCATAAACTTCTCTATCCAGGGAAGAGTTCTCTGCAGCCATTTTAGATTTCCTGGGACAAAGAGCAACTATGCTTACCGACTTACAACACAGAGGCTGCAAGTATAATGTCACACCTACTCCTCCAGAATGTTTGACATACCTGAAGTTGTAGAGGCATTTGAGCCTTGTTGTGAAGGATATGTCCAATAAAGAGTCTCATGAATTCCTGCTGGATGAAGGTTTCTGAGGAGTCCCAGTTTAAAGATATACAGTATATCTCTGCTTGTTAATGAGCTGCATGCTACCTTAAAAATGGAACAGCTGTAACTTCTGCTAATGCTGTTACTAGTCTGGGATCCCTTGACAGGCCCTAAGACTATCAAAAGATTTCTGGTATACTCTTTACTTCAAGGTACTTTGTACAGAGATTGGAAAACTCCTGCTAAACAGAAGCAGAGCATGATCCCCTCCCTTCGGAGACGGGGCCACAGGTCAGTATTCCAACATAACAACCCCAAACACACCTCCAAGACAACCACTGCTTTGTTAAAGAAGCTGAGGGTAAAGGTGATGGACTCGCCAAGCATGTCTCCAGACCTAAATCCTATTGAGCATCTGTGGGGCATCCTCAAACAGAAGGTGGAGGAGCACAAAGTCTCTGACATCCATCAGCTCTGTGATGTCGTCATGAAGGAGTGGGAGAGGACTCCAGTGGTAACCTGTGAAGCTCTGGTGAACTCCATGCCTAAGAGGGTTAGGGCAGTGCTGGAAAATAATGGTGGCCACACAAAATATTGACACGTTGGGCTCAATTTGGACATTTTCAATTAGGGGTGTACTCATTTTTGTTGCCAGCGGTTTAGACATTAATGGCTGTGTGTTGAGTTATTTTGAGGGGACAGCAAATTTGCACTGCTAACCAAGATGTACACTCACTACTTCACATTGTAGCAAAGAGTCATTTCTTCAGTGTTGTCACATGAAAAGGTATACAGGTACTCCTCACTTAATGACCAGGTTCAGTTCCAATGACCAGGTCATTAAACGAATTGGTTGTTAAAAGACGAGTCACAAGTAATCAATATTTTAATCATTCTTAACTGCTATACTGTCCTGTATTGTAAAAAGCAGGCCTAAACACACAACTCCAGCTCAATAACGTTGTTTTAATTTGCATAAGTACAGAACACAGACAAAATTTCTGTACTGTACAATACAATGATATATAGCACGTCATTCAGGTGTGGAGAGCTGGTCGCAAGTCCGAATGGTCGTTAAACAGGTAATCCGTTAAACGAGGAGCATCTGTAATAAAATATTCACAAAAATGTGAGTGGGTGTACTCACCTTTGTGAGATCCTGTATATCAGGTTTGGTTAATCCAGGATCTAAATCCATTTATTATCTCTTATTTTCTTAAAGCGTAACTCCACTTTTGTTGAGTAAAATAGGATTTTTATAACAGCTTACCTGCAAAATCCTTTTCTTGGAAGTACATCATGGGACACAGAGCACCACAGTAATAACTGTATGGTTTTTACGCCACCTTCAGGTGATGGACACTGGGATAATTACAGACAGGAAGTCCCCCTCCCTATATAACCCCTCCCACACAGGGAGTACCTCAGTTTTTGTAGCAAAGCAATATATACATATCCCAAAAAAGAGGGGAGGGACCTCTGTGTCCCGTGATGTACTTCCAAGAAAAGGATTTTACAGGTAAGCTGTTATAAAAATCCTATTTTCTTTTTCGTACATCACAGGACACAGAGCACCACAGTAATAACAGTATGGGATGTTCCAAAGCAATGCCATCTGAGGGGAGGGAGACACAACCTGTAGGGCGCCAACAGACTTGAGGACCTATACTGCTGCCTGCAGAACACTGCGCCCAAAGGCTGCATCCTCTTGTTGACTTACATCCACCTGGTAGAATTTCGTGAGTGTATGTACTGATGACCATTTTGTGGCCTTGCAAACCTGAGCCATGGAGGCTTGGTGACGAACTGCCCAAGAAGCACTAACTGCTCTGGTAGAGTGTGCCCTAGGATGAAAAGGCAGAATTTACCCTTTTAAATCATAGGCCTGAATAATGACCTGACGGATCCACCTAGAAATAGTTGATTTTGATGCTGCTTGCACCCTTTCTGGGACCTTCTTGTAGCACAAACAAAATATCCTGGTTTACATGAAAACTGGATACTACCTTAGGTAAAAAGGATGGCCGAGGACGTAAGACCACCTTATCTTTTTGAATGATCAAGTATGGCTCTTTACAAGAGAAGGCTGCTAACTCAGAAACTTTCCTTGCGGAGGTTATTGCCACTAAAAATACCAATTTCTTTGTCACAAGGACCAATGGAGTATCACATATTGGTTCAAAAGGAGGTTCCTGAAGGACCGACAAGACCAGGTTCAAATTCCATGGACACAGAGGTGATCTGACCAGAGGATTTATATGCGATACTCCCTGAAAAAAGACCCAAAGTAGGGAATGAGAAGCAAGAGGTTTTTGGAAAAAAACTGACGAAGCTGACGAAAACTGACTTTACCCTTGATAGTACTCGTGGCTGTTTTCATCTCTACTCCTGGTTGCAGGAAGGATAGAATTCTACTTATGACATATTTGTGAGGATGTCAACCCCTACTCTCGCACCAGGAGATGTAGGCCTTACAGGCCCTATAATAGATAGCTCTAGAGGCTGGTTTTCTTGCAATAATCAGGGTAGTTATTACTGGACTTGAAAGCCCACAACACTCTAGAACGAAGGTCTCAACAGCAAAACCATCAAATTTAGCGTTTGTAAGACAGGATGGAACACTGGCCCTTGCAAAAGCAAATCTGGGTGGGACGGGAGAGTCCAAGGATCCCCTACTGCCATTATCATGATTTCCGCATACCAGGATCTCCTGGGCCAAGCTGGAGCCACTAGGATTACTAGTTTCCGTTCCCCCTTTAATCTGCGTAGGAGACGCGGGAGCAAGCGAACTGGAAGAAACGCATAGATCAGTGAAAACTGATCTCAAGGAGTTGCTAAGGCATCTGTTCCACAAGCTAGCGGATCCCTTGTCCTTGACACATAATTGTCCAACTTCTTGTTGAACCTAGATGCCAACAGGTCCAGGGTGCCCCACTTTTGGCATATGGCCCGAAAGACGTCGGGGTGCAGAGACCATTCTCCTGGGAGCAACTGTTGGTGACTTAAGAAGTCTGCCTGCCAATTTTCCACTCCTGGGATAAACACCACAGATAGGCAGGGCAAATGGTCTTCTGCCCAATATAGAATATGGTTTACCTCTCTCTGGGCAGCACGGCTCTTGGTGCCGCCTTGATGATTGATATAGGCTACTGCTGTGGCATTGTCAGACTGAATACGGACAGGACAGTTTCACAGTCTGTCTGTCCAGGCCTTCAAGGCCAGACATGCCGCCCAAATTTCTAGAATGTTGATGGGTAGGAACCTTTCAGAATCCGACCATTTCCCCTGGACAGTGTCTTTTTATAAGACTGCTCCCCAGCCCAAACGGCTGGCACCAGGCGTCACTATCTTCCAAGTGACGGGTATGAAGGTTTTCCCTTTCTGCAAATTTTTGGCTGACAACCACCAACTGAGACTCTGACGAACACTTGGCGTCAAACCCATTGGATAATCCAAATCCTGGCTTTTCCTGCTCCAGGCAACCAGGATACTGTTTTGCAGAAACCTTGAATGGAATTGGGCATAGTGAACCACCTTGAATGAGGCTACCATCTTCCCTAACAACCTCATGCAAAGGCGGACGGAAGGACTCTCCTTTGTCCTGACCGTGAGCACCACTTCTCTTATGGTGCAAACCTTTGCCCGGGGTAAAAACACTTTCTTGTGGGTAGTATCTATGACTAAACCCAAGTACTCCAGTCTTTTTACTGGCTGTAAGGACGACTTTTCTAGGTTGAGAACCCAACCTAAATGTTCCAGATATCTGACTGTGCATATCACATACAGGTATGCCACCACTGTTATACCCTGGGCTCTCGCGAAAAGCTGACCCAGGACCTTTGTAAACACCCGAGGTGCGGTGGCCAACCCGAAGGGCAAGGCCACAAACTGAAAATGCCGCTGTTCTACTGCGAATCGCAGGAATCTCTGATGAGCTGGAAATATTGGAACATGGAGATATGCATCCTTGATGTCTATTGATGCTAGAAATTCTCCTCCCCGAAGGGTGGATACTACTGAGCGAATTGTTTCCATGCGAAATGAACGAATGTTTAGGAATTGGTTCAGACCCTTGAGATCTAAAATGGGTCTGACACTCCCATTTGGTTTCGGCAGCGTAAAGAGGTTTGAATAAAACCCCAACCCCTGCTGTCTTAAGGAAGTCTCTATGATCACCCCCTGAGATAGCAGCCGGTCTAGTGCCTGAAATAGGGACTTTTTTATTGGGTCCTTGGAAACGCTCGATCTTAGAAAGCGAGACGGTGGAAACTCCCGAAACTCTAGGTTGTACCCCAGAGACGCTGTGGAGATGACCCATTTGTCCTGGATTTTCTCCCTCCAGACTCCTGAAAACTGCCGGAGCCTCCCCGCCACTCAATTGAGCGGGGGCACCCCTTCATAAGGTTGGCTTGGGACTCTGCTTTGTAGACTTCTGCCCCCAGGGCTTTTTCTGGCCCTGCATTTGGTTCTGAGGCCTTCCTCTGGGAGTTGACGGCGGAGGCCGTCGGAACTGTCTGGAGGCCGTTACCCCTAGCAATGGAGAGGCAGAATGATTTGAAAGAGAAATCACAAATAATTGTTCCCCATGAAAGGTAAAACCAGTCAGCAGCTTCTTACAAGGTAACTCGCGAGAAACCCGATGAATAGAATCTTTAATAGCGTCAACCGCAAAACAAAGGGCCCTGGGCAAATCTGCCCAAATCCGGGGCCTCTTCCCCTTTGATGACTTGTTTTACTTTGTCATTAAGAGATTGACAGCTGCCAATTGCCACTACTGCAGGCTGTGCACCTGCACTAGCCATGGAATATGAGGCTTTAAGCATGACTCCAGGCTCTTATCTGCTGGATCCTTAACTACTTCAATACTAGCCACTTAAACACCTTCCTGCCCAAGCCAATTTTCAGCTTTCAGCGCTGTCGCAATTTGAATGACAACTGCGCGGTCATACAACACTGTACCCAAACAAATGTTTTTATCATTTTGTTCCCACAAATAAAGCTTTCTTTTGGTGGTATTTTATCTCTGCGTTTTTTTTATTTT
Organism: Lithobates clamitans; assembly: GCA_037952925.1. Lineage (NCBI taxonomy): Eukaryota > Metazoa > Chordata > Amphibia > Anura > Ranidae > Lithobates > Lithobates clamitans. The sequence goes on along the minus strand of JBBGZY010000174.1, from coordinate 4,829,728 downwards.
TTGCGCAACAAATAAAAAAAAACGTAAATTAAAAAAAAAAAACAAGTTTTTCTTTGTTTCTGTTAAAATTTTTTGTAAATAAGTATGTTTTCTTCTTCAATGATGGGCACTGATATGGCTTCACTAACGGGCACTGATAAGGTGGCACTGATGAGCACCGATGAGGTGGCACTGATGATAGGCACTGATAGGCAGCACTTCCTGTTGACATCGTGATCAGCGATTGGACACGTCTGACAACATGGTAAAGAGCCTCCGTCGGAGACTCTTTACAAAGATCGGTGTAGCAGTGTGTCAGACTGACACACCGCACCACCAATCGCCGCAATGTTATCCTGAAGGACGTCATATGACGCCCAGTCAGGATAACTGAACCACTACCCGGCTGTCATTCTACTATAGGCCAGGTGGGAAGTGGTTAAACACCTGAACATTGTCTACTGGACAAGTAAGACTCTTATTCAGAGAAGAAGCAGCCGCATCTACTACTGGCAAACTCCATTTTTTAATAAATTTCTCCTCCATAGGATAAATCTGAGAGAATCTTTTAGGAGGAATAAAATGCCTATCTGGATGATCCCAGTCAGCATAAATAAGCTGTTCCAGCAACGGGAAAGGAAAAGCATGTGAACCCTGAGGAGGCTTCATTGAACCCAAAGAGGAAAAAGGTGCTTCAGCCGTCTCTGATAAGGGTAATTTATAACAAAAACGCACTGTTTCAGTGAGTGATTGAACTAGCAACCTTTGAACCTGAAACCAAATCCTCTGGGATAGAGTCCTCAAATGAGGAAACATCCTCCTGCCCCTCCAGTGGGCCCCCCAGGGGCACATCCGAATCCTCTACCCACTCCTGATCCGCAGATGCCGAGTCCAGGGCAGGGGAAGGGGATCTTTCATGTTTCCTCCCAGCATGGGAGGAGGATGCGAGCAAACTAGCTATCTTCCCTTCCAAACCAGCCAGGGCTGTAGCCAAATCGTCTTTAGTGACATATGCAGAGGCTGGAGTGTTGGAGGTAGCTACAATGCCTGACGGTTCCAATGGCTCAGCCTGGGCAGCCACATCAGGACTTTCAGGAGAGGATGATACTGTGGAGGCATGACTAGGGTGCTCAGACCCTGACCGCTGCGCTTTTGCGCTTCTTCTCCCTGCTTTTGTCCCCCTCTTTTGGGAATACATAGTCCTAAGCACACAGCAAAGTTACTATTACCGTCCATCGATTGCTGAGCTCAGTCTTAGCAATGGTTAATATGCCGCTATCAATGTCAGCAAGATGCTAAGTAGATGTGTCTGAATTGCCTGTAGCCAATCACCCACCGCTTACATGCCCTTGGACTGTGTCTGTGTCCTTCCTTCAGCCAGCACTCTGTACACAGCAATGGCTTATACGAAGCCGCCGGACCACGCCTGTGCCGTGAGAAAGCGTGCACGCCGTTCCATGTTCACGCCAGCGGCATCGAGCCCTGCCTCTTGTGACAACCTCTCAATCCACAAAACTGTGAAGGAGGAGAGCGTTCGCGCATGCATGTGCTGCAGTACACATCAGCAATCCTGGGGGGGGGAGGGGGTGAGTATACTGATGCCTGGATTCTCCCCCCTTCTTCCCCCTATGAGTAGCTGCTGACAGGAGCCTTAACTTACCATTCCTGCCCCAGGGTATAAACTGGAATACTCACAGTGACCCAATCTTCACCCATCACGGCGGGTTGCAGTCATGCCAGACCTTCAAGGATGGGGTCCCCTTTTTAATGTAGGGTCCACTGCCTTGGACCCGTATAGCACCCTGCCAAAACAAAACCTGTGGTATGAGAATGTGACCAAGGCGTCGGATCCCAGGGCCCAGCTCTCTTAAAGAGAAGCACCAACACCTTAGACATTGGCGAAAAAACTGAGGTACTCCCTGTGTGGGAGGAGTTATATAGGGAGAGGGACTTCCTGTATGTAATTATGCCAGTGTCCATCACCTGAAGGTGGCGCATAACCCATACAGTTATTACTGTGGTGCTGTGTCCCGTGATGTACGAAAAAGAAAAAAAACATTTCCCCCTGGGTGATCTATGTATATTGCAAGGATTATGGCAAACTTTGTTGCAGATTCCTACCCTTTATTATTCTGAAGAAATCCATGTGCGTTTGTCTGTGCCTCTGAGCAGAGTGGGTCTAATGGGAGTGATTTCATAATTATCAGTCAGCTGTGGCAGCTGCAGGGCATGAACGAGGAAAGCTGCTGGGCCTGCATCCCTTTAGATGTGTTCCGACTGGAAATATCTCAACAAAAATGACATTTTTGTTGCAGGGGATGCCTGAAATCTGACTCGTATCTTAGGGAGTCTTCTGGAGAAAATTGGCAAGCCAACCACACAAGCAGGAAATGATGTTTCTGGGGAGTGGTCAGTACAATTTCTGTGTACAGAACACCTCCATGTAGCTATATTGCATTGCATTTATAGAAAATAACAGCGGCTACAGATTGAAAAGGAAAGGTCATTTTTAATAACATTCAATTACAACATGACTTGTATCGCAATTGTACACGCTATATTATTTTTTCTTTGCTATTTTTTCCACCACGAAAGCGGAGTTACCCTTTAAACAAATAATTTTTTTATTAATCTGTTGCAAACTATTATACCTGTAGACTTGACTACTAACAGTACTTTTTGTTGCCAGCTGACAATGTGTTTTGGACAATGTGTAGTCTTACAAGTAGCAGCAGCATTGTTCAGCTACCATGTGCTCTTTTTAGCTGGCTGTTGGGCTGTATATCACAGTCTTTAAATGGGCAATTGAGGGAGCTCACATGGTACACTGAAACTGCTAATTGCAAAACAGTGCCAACCTGGGTTTTGCATTGCCAGCCTGCTACAATATGCTTTGTTATGACAGGATCTTCAGTTAAAATATGCAACAGAATTATATATAAAAAAAATGATTTGTGAGTGAGATTTTGGTTTACATACCCTTTAAATATGGATAAATTAAATTATAGTCAACAGCCTAAAGATTTAGGGCAGCATCACTCTGGAGTGGCACATTTACAAACCTTTAAAACGCAACCTATATATGAGAATGGTGTCTGTGCCAAGCAGGTCTAATAAGCAGTGAATGTGACATTCACTGGACAATAAACAGGGTAAATAGTACATTAAACACTAGTAATCATTGAAGGGAAAATGTTGATAAATGCTGCTTGATCTGATCAATGTGTTTTTGAAATGCTAGAAAAGGAACACTGGACATTATGGTCCACTGTCTACAAATAAAGCCACACCAAAAACTGTCACTTTTACAGTATTGTATTTCAGACTCTAACGTTACATAAACATACACTTATTTTACTTTTCTTGGAGTACCTCCAAGACCTCCAAGTCACATTATAGAGTTGACCAAGTGACATACAGCAAAAGAGAGAGAAAAAAAAAACACAGGAAACTACTTAAAATTTCATAGACAACCAATGAATGATAAACTCAGATCAGTAAAATACCTTACAGCCTCCATAAAAGGAACACACAAAGACTTTAACGACTGAAGAGTCACTAAAAGCCATAGTTATCTTCTCCAGATAGTGGTTTTCACTAAGTGGCAAAGCTTTCAGGAGAGTTTACAGGTAATTACAAAATTTGCAAGTGGCTTTATACACACTTGGAAGAGGAATACAGTTGGTCATAAACGGGCAAGTAAATCTAAATTAGAACTTAGATGACAGGTTAAAATGTGTATGTACAGGGGTATAGGAAATGATCGCCCCCTTTAAAATAATCACATTTGTTGCTTTGCAGCCTGAAATAAAGACAAACACAGTTTTTGTTTTATCCAGCTGTAATTACTCAGTGCAACTTGAGCTATTCTGCAAAGAAGAGTGGGCAAATATTGCAAAGTCTTGATGTGCAAAATTAGTAGAGACATATCCCAACAGACTAAAGGCTGTAAATAAAGCAAAAGTGGCTCAACATTTCTTTAAATTTGTTTCTGACATATTGTAAATACAGTTGGATAAAACAAAAACTGTGTCTGTCTTCGTTTCAGGCTGCAAAGCAACAAAATGTGATTTTAAAAGGGGAGGGGGATGATTCTTTTCTATACCCACTGTAGCTAAAGATATACAGTATATGTAAAAATAACCAAACTGCATATAGTTTAACATTTTTTATACAGCTCTTTTCAAGACAAGTAAATAACTACAATATAGATATAAGTATAAGTAATGGAAATTTTACACTACATTGTATTAATTGCTCAGTTGGGTAAATATAACACAAAGGTGGTTGTTGTTTTCCCCTACAATGGAGCCGTACTTACACTTTTGTAAAGCAAAATTAATTAGTGAAGAAGTTGTGCTGCTTTCAAACAAAAAAATCAACAAAAACCTGACCATATTTACTCTCATGTAAAAAGGAAACCCAAAACTTAGAAATATGAAAGCTTTCTATGGCAGACTTGTAAATTCAGCTCACTAATCTGGAAAAAGCATGCAATGAGTGAAGTCTGACCTCCTGCATCCTTGTTTCAAGTCAGTAACTTGCCAGGATTAGAATTACAGGTTTGGATGTTGAATCTCAAGCAAAATCAAGCAAGCAAGCAAATCAGCAGTGGGAACTATCTTAATTCTATCCTCATAGGTTCACTTTAAATCTCAAACTGTAGTAGTAATGTCCCTTTTATCTGGACGCAGCAGATCATTTTTCAAAACGGCTGCACCCACAACAAACTCTGTATACCATTGCAACATTAATTTTGTCACAGACAAACTCTGCAAAAACAAATTACTTTATCTAATTAGTGCACTACTGCTGGATATAGCATTCTATTCTTGGAGGTATTATATTTAACTATGACCTGATATTTCAAAACAACTGGTATTTTATTGCCAGCAACTTTCAAACAAATTGTCAAACATGAAGAAGGGTCTTGAAGGATATTTAATTATAATTGAATGAATTGTGGAAGGTTTTTGTTCTTTGTTATAGGTATAGTTTTGATGTAACATACACAACCAATCAAAAATAATTCCACTTTCGAATAACCTATAGAAGAGATCAGTAAGTAATTACAAATTAGATTTGTAATTCCAATTAATTTAAAATGATCTTAAGCATGTGACTCTTTTCTCAAAAGACCTAGTATACCTAACGTCTTTCCTCTTCCTATGATCTGCTGACTCCATCCCATACTTGGGCATTTGTCCAAAGGCCACGTATGCTTTATTATCCTGGGCCAACTATACCCTATGCTAACTAAACTTTCTTCCCTCATGACCCAATGAGCGTCCTTGCGCATATCGTAGCTAGGCAAAACTACAGTGGTAAAAAATTATGCTGCAATCTACAATCCTCTTTTTCATGAACTACCAGTCTGTGCACCTTCACTTTATTTGTGAATACTCAATGGCATTTTTTCTAGTTCATATGGGGTTGGGCCTGCCCGAGGTTTCCTAGGGCCACTATTTGCCTTCCTAAATTCTGAGGCGGTTTAGGCTTACCCAAAATAAAATATTACCACACCGCCCAAATGGTTCAAAGTGATCAAACTACACACAACATAAACTCTGTTATGGGTGGGAATAGAAGGAGTGGAATGTGATCCAACAGCTATCTCCAATCTTCTTTAGCTCACCTCAAAGGTCTGTCAATTTATCACAAACTCCACTTTTGGATCTACTTAAAAGGGGTGCATGTCTCCCTTAACCTCATTCTGTCCTGCAATTGTTCCACCCATCTTATACTTCTGCTTCTTTTCCAGACCTGGGTATCACTCAATTTAAAGTGGAACTCTAGTCAGAAAATTAATTAGATCACTTCATGTTGGCCCCTTTTGCAGGTATAGCTATGTAAAATATTAAAAATAAGTGCCTATACTGTTTAAAATCTAGTAACACAATGGTGGTTATTTACGAAAGGAAAATACACTTTGCACGGAAAGTGCACTTGGAATTGCAGTCGCTGTAAATCTGAGGGATAGATCTGAAATGAGTGGAAGCTCTGCTGATTTTATCATCCATGCTGTTTTTTATTTTCCTTGCATGTCTCCCTCGGATCTACAGCGACTTTACTTCCAAGTGCATTTGCAGTGCAAAGTGGATTTTCCTTTAGTAAATAACCTCCACTGTCTCACTCAGCTCTTCACATGCTCAGTTGCTTTCTTTTTTGGCACCTAAATTCAGAGCCACTAGAGGCCGATCTGCTGGTAGCCTAAAGTTTTTCTGCTGCTCAGGGGATATGAGCTATAGCCAAATGGCAGCCTCCAGCAAGAAGGAACAGGAGCACTGCTGGAGACAATGTACAGCACGCAATAATTTATATAGCATAATTATTAATGTGGAATGTTACTTTTTATCAAGTTGTTATGGGTAAATTTCTGCTTTGACGAAAAGGTACCAGCTAGCAGGCCCGGATGGAATTCTTCCCTTTCCTACCCTGAAACAAGGCTTTCATCTACCATTAAAGGAGCCGTTCTATCACATGCAAATGAAGATTTTTTTTTTCAAGCAGTCCATCATCTCACTCATCCTTGAATCAATTTACTATGTTTGAACGCTTTTGCGAGAAGGACACCCACTCCTTAGGTCAAATTTACGCTCTGTACCTCACAATGCTTAGCAAACACTTCCCACACCCCCATTCTACATCAGCAAATAGGAATCCAACCTCAGTGTCACTGTAGAGCTTGACCATTGGACCAATATATGGCAGGTCACTAAATCTTGCTCTATAAATGTTGCTATGCTGGAAACCACATATAAAGTCCTTGCTTGCTGGTATCTGGTCTCAGCACGCATCTCAAAATATTTACAGAATTACCCCTTGCACTGATTTAAAGGCTGCAAGGGATCGAGGACACACTTACATGTTTGGTGGACATACCCAATTGTATATAGATTCTGTATGGGGGTCTTTAGTTTTCTTTCTACTTATACCCCAGAACCCACTATAGCTATCTTAAATATGTGCCCCCCCCCCCCGGATATTACTAGAGCGCAATTCAAACTTATTTTACACATCACAACAGTTGCTAAACAATTGCGTCAGCCTGGAAAACCTCACCTCTCGGTCCACAGAAAGATTGACCTCACCCCTGCATGATGGAGCCCTGGATAGATAAGTTCTGGCATGCTGATTTTGACTCTGCATTGCTTGACCCCCTAGAGTCCAAGACTCACCCTTTCTTTCCTTCCCACGAAGCACAAGGATCTCTGGGAACTCCCCCCTCTTCACCCCTCTTCATTTTTCTCTTTTCTTTTTTTCTCTTTACTTCTTTCCCGTTTATCTACCCTTCCACCTTACACTCTTCTAGTTCGCTTACCTTGAGAGGAGTCATGTCATTCTTCAAATGTGTAGTCCATGATGATCCCTCTAGCCTAGGATTTGTGGAAAAGCTGTATGAGGCCCTGGCCTAGCTCACGTGCCTCCAGTTTTTCTTACTTATTCCACACGTCTACCTGTATATCTTGTATTTTTGTACTGGTTGTTATGTCTGAGAACTGCTTAGCAATGTGAGTTTAAACAAGATGCAGTATTTGAAACCGAATAGGTAGGTACTAAATCTCCCAAAATGCTTCACGAGTTCCTATGTATAATTGTCTGCCTTATACACAGTCTGCCTTATACACCAATCAGCCATAACATTATGACCACCCACCACACCAGTACTTTCCTTTACTGCCAAAACAGCCCTGACCTGAGCCACTGGCTCCAAAGTAACATCCACATATAAAGCGGGACCCAAAGTTTCCAATCAGAATAATCCTCAAAGCATCACACTACCTCCACCAGCGTGCCTTCTTCCCATACTGCATCCAGGTAAGAAATGCATGCAGATTCAGCCATCCAAATGATGTAAAATAAATTGATTCATCAGACAAGGCCACCTTCTTCCAATGCTATGTGGTCCATATCTGATGCTCACGTGCCCGTTGTAGGTGCTTTTTGCTGGAGAAACGGGTCAGCATGGGCACCCTGACCGGTCTGCAGCTACACAACCTAATATACAACAAACTGTAATGCACTGTGTATACTGACACCTTTCATATGAAACCAGCATTAACATTTTTCATCAATTTGAGCTACAGTAGTTTTTCTACTCGGATCAGAGTACACAGGTTGGACAAAAAAAAAAAAAAAAACTCAATGTGTATACTATAGTCTCCACCACCTTCTTTCCCTTTATATGACGATGATGCCAAAATCTGGTCCATTCGTACACTTCTGAAACAAAGGCTCCTCCATTCCCACTACTGGTGACTTTTAGCTAAACATCCCCCTAAAATTAGAAGTTGATATCCTTATCCACATCAACATCGGGAATGCCTAGGACACTTTCCCCACTGTTTTTTCTTCTACAAGGATTAGAACTGATCATGTGCGGAAAGCCGACAGACCCCCCCCCCCCTCATTTCCCCATTTAACACTCATGAAGTAATAAGCAACTGAAAATACATGTATCAGTTTCAACAAACTATACCAAGTAACTGGGCAGAGGAGTTTGATAAAACACCTGAAATAGATTTCCTGCTTAACAAAAGTGGAGTTTTACAATATAAAACAACACTGGACCAACTGCAATACAGCCATTTACTTTCTGCTTTGGGTGTTTAAAAAAAAAAGTGAGAAACTTGAATTTTATTTATAAGATTTTTTTTTTTACAGAAGGAAAAAAAATTGAGGCAAAAGTCATACAGTCAATGATTTAAACAAAAACCCTGTCTAGTTGTTAGGTCAAATTGGATATAATGTGACTTTACACAAGCTAATATTTATGTACAATTAAATATGGTATTATTTACTCTATAAGTAAAATCGAAACTATCCTTTTAACATTAGCCAAAACAGATATAAACTATACTAATACCACTAGGATTAGTTCCTAATTTTGGGCAGGTGAGGCCCTTTTATCTTAATGCCACCCTGTGAAACCATCTGCTGTGGTAGGGTGCAGGTGTCACCATCAGATCCAAGCAGTAAAACAGTAGTCACTACTTAGACAAAGCAATTTCTCTACAACAAATGTCCCTAGAATCTCCCACACAGTGCTGTACTGCAAGTGAAAACATAGCAGAAATTACTTTTATCTTACACAAGGTGCCATTGTTGGGTGAAAACACAGGTTTGGTCTCCTTTTTTTGGAAATCTACAACTCTACAGGGCAACAGCCACATAGAGATTGGAGCCCAATAGACTGTTCTGTGCCTGAATGCAGCAGATCATTAGTGTCCATGAGGTCAAACTTAAAATGAATTTTGCATTATGTGGTACCAGTAATGTAAATGATGACAGACTTGTTACTTCAACTGATTAATCAGCTGTTGTCCATTCTTTTATTTTTCTTGGGCACCAACTCCCAATAATTCATCTTTGACTTGGCAATATATGAAAAATGCACAGTGATTTGTTTGAAGTGGTATTAAGCGCAAAACAAATATAAAGTAATATATTGCATTTTTTTTCTCCCTGTTTTCACCTGATGATCTGGCCAGGAATGCACCATAAAGTGCCCCAACTCTGGCAGGAGCAGCACAGCGGCACCTTTGGACAGCAGTGTTGTCAGTCTGGGGGGAGGGGAGTGTTATATGCACTAGCAGATTTAGATACACCAACAAACTGAAGCCAAACTCCAGCTCACACTGCAGTTACAGCAACTGTTTTTTGTTTTTTTTTTTAGGACAAAAGGGTTACATGAATAAATAAAAGCTGATCATTGTATTATAAGCACCCCTGTAAGTAGTTTATCTCACAACCGTGATACATTTGCAGGACAGCTTGTTCTGATGGGAAAAAAACAGACTTACTGACTGAATTACCAGATCAGCATAAATAAAGAAAAGCTGATCATGTTAAGCACCCTTGTCAGTGTTAAATGATCTGTTGCATCCCTGTAACTGTAATGCCCCGTACACACGGTCGGATTTGCCAATGGAAAATGTGTGATAGGACCTTGTTGTCGGAAATTCCGACCGTGTGTGGGCTCCATCAAACATTTTCCTTCGGATTTTCCGACACACAGAGTTTGAGAGCAGGATATAAAATTTTCCGACAACAAAATCCGTTGTCGGAAATTCCGATCGTGTGTACACAAATCCGACGGACAAAGTGCCACGCATGCTCAGAATAAATAAAGAGATGAAAGCTATTGGCCACTGCCCCGTTTATAGTCCCGACGTACTAGTTTTACGTCACCGCATTCAGAATGATCGCATTTTCCGACAACTTTGTGTGACCGTGTGTATGCAAGACAAGTTTGAGCCAACATCCATCGGAAAAAATCCTAGGATTTTGTTGTCGGAATGTCCGAACAAAGTCCGACCGTGTGTACGGGGCATAAGAGAGCTTTTCTGTTGAAAAACAACAAACAGACTTACTAACTGGATCACCAGATGAAAATAGAAGAAAGCAAGCCTAAAAAAGGAAACTAATACAGCCATGCAATATTTTAAATGTTTGCTTTTGGGTTTAATACGTATGAACATATGAAAAAAAAAAACAGGTTCCATATGCAAAAAAAAAAAAACTCCCTGACTATTAATATTTTGTTCATATAAAACAAGCCTTACTGCAATATCCTAGTGATAGTCTGTTATTCTATGCTTTCAGAATAACCCAGACTGGCTTGATATAGTTCTTTTTTCGGTTTTGTTTTTTGTAGTTTTAGAGTTCTATACTAAGAGGTCAAGACCTACCAGCTGTGACACTTTTGTAAAAATACATTTAGATTTATTTTGAGTGGAAATGCATTACATTAGTCTTATGTACACCATATGAAAGCTTCGGGAAACCCTTTAAGTTTTTCCTGGGTTCTTTTTTAGCAAAGTCTTGGCACCCACTATAAAGATGTCAGAAATTGTCATAAAACACATATGGTTTTACCATAAAAACATTTTCTTCAATAAAGAAACCTTTTTTGAACCTTCTTTTCTTTAATATACTTCTACTCCCAACAATCCTTATTTGAGATATTGTATTTTTAGACCTAAATTATAGTGAAGATGCATACTGCTGCCAGAGAAAAGCATTCAGAGAGCCACACAAACACACACCTTTACAGACATAAAAAGATCCTGTTTGTTCATGATATTAGTTCTCTAAACCATTTAACAGACTCGTTTCACAAGGTACCTCTTTATAACCCAAAACACTGTGTGTGTATGTGTGTGTGTGCATCTCCTGGTGTGTGGAAGTTCTTCTCCAGTAACTCATCAATTTTATATATCACAGTTTACCAGTACTTAGATGTGTTGGTTGCACTAGTTTTCCTTTATCAGGCCAAAAACATTTTCAGAAAATATGGGGAAATACCTATTGCTCTGTCCAGAAATGCAGTGTCCTTATCACTTCCTGCATAAAAGCAGAAATATCCTTAACTTTCTTGTGTAAACTACTTTTCCCATTAGTCTATCATATAATGGAGATGAACAAAGACTGATATATTTGAAGCCCAGCCTTTGTGACAACCCGTGGATTCGCCCATAGATACAGTGCGGAAATGAGTGTAGCCACCCAGAGACAGGAAGTGTCTCATTTACTGGATTATCAAGCAACAATAAAGGAAAAAGCCTGAAAATGGAAAGCTAATGCACCATATCCAAGGACTGGTAATCTGCAATATGTTACATTTTTGTTTGTAGGTGTAAATGCACCAGGTGTGTGTTTTTTGGTAATGCCTCTTAATGTGAGGCTACCGTCCAAATCAGGAAGATATATTAAGCATGGCATAAAACACACACACACACTCTACAATATCTAAATAACTGTTTTTTTTAAACAAAAAACAAGTATTTAACATGTAGATCAAAGCATCTACCATGCTTGCCTCCCCAGTCTTAGTTCAACAGAACACGATCTCACTTCAGGATCATCATAAAATAAATAAAAATAAAGTACAATTTCACCCCACTGTTAACTTATATGGATTATTAGATTATCCAGACACAAAAACAACAGTTGAAACATGATATAAACAAAGATATATGGTTGATATTAGTACTTTGTCTACTACCCCTATAAGAAAAAAAAGCTCCAGTAACCACAGTAGCTACAAAAAAAAAAAAAAGTCCTTACTAGTGCAAATTTAAAAAATGTCTGCTGTACCTTTAAATTATGTTTTATAAAAGGTAATACATGTTAATATATGTATTATTTCCTTTTTAAATGAATACTTAATACTTAACAAATTCAAAATAAAAGAATAAGCTGGATGCTCTTCCTCTAACAACTGTAAATTAAAATTAATATTTACAATTAACTTAACTTAATTAATTTAAATTTGTAAAATCTTAAACTGGAGATTCAAGCAGCAGACGTAAACCTTAAACCTTCCAGAAAAATTCCTCCTAGGTGTACATATATTGCTAAGTAACATTCTTAGCATCAATGTTGTCTATAATAAAAACAATTTAATTTTGTAAAATGGTAATTTGGTCAGTTCAACAAGCAGGGGTAAAGCCACAAACCTCCCAGAAATACTTAGGCTAGGTGTACATATATCACTAAGTGTAACATTCTTAATAATCAATGTTGTCCATATTAACAACAATATTACATGAGATAAATATTTTCCCAAATAAATATTCTGACAGCTTGCAAACAGCAGTGCCTTTCTAGACATGCATACATTTAAAAAAGGTACCTGTTCACAATTATAAAGAACATTTAGCTAAAATGATTGCCCTGCTGATGTTCAACATCTGTTCATCAATACTATTCACCCTATAGCACTGGGAATTTCACATTTCCTGCTCAATCACCAAGAACTTTGATTAGCACTTTAACCATTTTCAAATGGTGAACTTTGGTTTTAAAAGGTGTTTTAAAGGAAAGGCATTGGAAGGACTGTGATTAGCCATTTGGTACTAAAATACTAAAAACTGAATGGAAAAAATATCTAAGATGAAGAGAAATTAATTTGATCTGACCCACAATTCTGATTTCTATACTTTAAATTTATGAAACGGTGAATGTGACATTCACTGCAGGTAAAAACCACAGTAATATAAAAACACAAGCCCAATGAATAATCACCAGCACTCAAGGTTTGTTAAATGTCACATCAACTGTTTTATATATACACACTCTTAAAAGGTATTCAACAATAAAAAAGCACACAGATTATTAATAGTTACATTAATCCATATAACAACTGGTATCAAGTAAAGCTTGATATGATATATAATATAAAAAGCAGGTCATGTGCACAAACAACAGATAAAACAAGATATATAATAGAAAATAATATTAGAGCAACTTAGACCATACTTTATATAAATTAATATGTATGTTTATATTTGTAAGCCAATGCCTATTGAATAAATATATGGATTTCCAGAGAGAAATGAGCATTGATCCATTGTATTTAGACAAAAGACCACTTCCAACCCCATAGAAATATTTATCACGCATTCACCTAAAAATTACTCAAGTGACCATTGTACTAACTATAGGGTCTATTCATAACCCAGATTCATTCACACACGATTCACACATTGTTCTAAATGAATTAAATTAGAAAGTGTGGGTGGAAGCTGTGTTAATTGTGTGTAAAAGCATATAAGACAGCTATGTAACAAATAAAGTAAATATTGAAGGTGAATGTGTATCAAAATGAAACAGAAAATTAAGTGTATGGATTTACCAAGACATTTCTAATGGTGTTGGCAGGGAAGCAGTAGCCTAAAATGTTACTGTTATGTTAAAACCAAATGACACTGATAGGGATAAGTTATAGTTCAGCCTTAGGTAAGGGAGTTCGTTAAGCATAACTATTATATTAAAATTAGGGGGACATAGTGGAGAATTAGGTATAGGTCTAATATCAAGAGAGAATTTTAGGTGGTTTTAAGTGCTAGAGTAAAGGGTAGGTTAAGAATGAAATGTAACACCCACCCTCACCAAGAAAGCTTTTTTTTTTGTTTTTTGTTTTTATTGTGGGGGGGGGGGGAGGGGTGTATCTTAAGTGTTAAAGTTAGGTAAGGCCAAATGGATAGGTAATAGTTGGGGGACATCCCAGACAAGACACTATGGGGGTTATTTACGAAAGGCAAATCCACTTTGCACTACAAGTGCAAAGTGCACTTGAAATTGCACTGAAAGTGCACTTGGAAGGGCAGTCGCTGTAGATCCGAGGGGGACATGCAAGGAAAAGAAAAAAAGAGCATTCTAGCTTGCACATGATTGGATGATAAAATCAGCAGAGCTTCCCCTCATTTCAGATCTACCTCTCAGATTTACGACTGCAATTCCAAGTGTACTTTCAAGTGCACTTGTAGTTTGCACTTGTAGTGCAAAGTGGATTTGCCATTCGTAAATAACCCCCATTGGCTACCAACACTGGACTCAACATTCTCAGCACAGCACGAAAAACAAGCATCTGGGTTTCAAGCACCGAGAAGTAATGTAATAAATGTGCACCTTAGAGTTTCTGTTGCACATTATTCTAGAGCACTGTGTTGCAAAACATTATGAGCAATTCAGAAATCACTTTGCTTTTACATTCAGGCCCCTGTTGCCAGATCATCTGCGGTGGTTTTGGCAACCACTATTTAAATGAAAACCATTTAATGCAAGAATCTGAGTAATCTGTGTTAAATGCATTATAACAGGGTTACTGATCGGAGATTTATTCCCCCTCTTATTTACTTGTATGTCTAACACTTCAGCATGACTCATGAGGAAATGAAAGGTTAACTGAAGTCTGTTAGTTGTTGTCAATTGTCACCTGCCTGACGCCACATACTGCACCCTCAGGGGCAGGGAAGGGTGAATGAGGGAGGGCAGGCAGTTGAAAACTGGCAGCAAACAGTGGGCTTCAGGTGACCTTTACCATGTGGACAAGTCAAATACACAAAGTATTATTATGATTAAAAATAATCTTTAAAAAGAAACCCTGCACTGTTATAATATTTGACTGCCTTTATGTAAAAGGTACTGCAATAAGATTTTTAACCTGTACTAGGTTTCCCCTCACACTCCAAAAACATGCTGGTGGGTTCATTGCCTCCTGTCTAAATTGGCCCTAGAATGTAATTTTATTGGTTGAACTAGATGGACTTGTGTCTATGTAACTATGTATGTATGTATGTATGTATGTGAGATAGAGACCAAATTGTAAGCTCGTTGAGGGCTTGGACTGATGTGAATGTACAATATACTGCATATGTAAAGCAATGAGCAAATTGCCAGTGCTATATAAATATCTTTAACAAAATGTATAAACTTCTCTGTTACCTTCTTCTAAAACTGTTGGACGCCTAACAGATTCTGGCATCAGTACGTGACTAAGCTGGAAGAAGCAGGCAGCAAGAAAAGACAGGACTGCTAAACTGCATACTGGTTACAGGTGCTGGACTTAAAGTACCAAAGCCACTGGATCAGCATCACATACAGCCAACTATTGCTTTCACAAAGAAAGGTCAGCAACAGCAGTCATGTTTTTTTCTTTCAGTACAAGTTTCCTTTATTGGCGCTATTCAAATTCATTCTTTACAAACCATGTTTTTAAAATGGTTAGTCCATGGGTGGCATTCGATCATTCATATTTAAAACTTGCTTAAAGTTTGAAATTTTTCTTTTAATCTCTTTTAAACAAAATTATTTAGAGGAAAACAACTTGAGATGATTTACAAAAAGTTGAACAAAGAAAAAACTTGAACAACAGTATAAGAGATGCCCATGATAACCAACAAGGTGTTATCTTTCACATGCAGCATGGAGGGCAATTGGTTGCAATGGATAACAGCTCAAGAGTTACTCCACTTTTATTTGCCCTAAAACTTCAGTCTTGGTATGAGGGGTGCATACTAAAAATAAATTGCTTGTCACATTTTCCTTGCTTGGTAAGCCATTTTTCCCTTTTGAACGTCATACAGAAATTTGTAGATGTTCCCAAGTCCTACCAACAGTTCATGTGCAAAGGGCATGTGACTAGTGTCTCAGCTATGTAACCCAACTATCTGTGTGTATATCTGCAAACATGAATTGTTGTCAGACTTAAGAACAGGTGTATAGGAAACACTGCTCAACTTTAACTGCACCATAACCTTCAGTCAGCATCCTTACTCAAGGAATAAGGCAAACATCAATTATAGAAACCTGGCTCATTGACCTTGGGGATAAAATCAGCTACACTATAAGCCACCTAGAGGGTGTATTTATATAGAACACAATCACTGAGCACAATGTATATATACCAAGGAAACATGGCTCCCCCATGTATGGTGACAGACTACACATAAAACAAGGCATTAAACAGTAAAAAACTGAATATGTCACCCTACAAAAGAATGCTTGAACATAAAGCAGTTCATCAATTAAAGTATCATTTTGCCAAGTCTCTAAAAGAGCAGATAAAATGTTAGGATTAAGAAATCCAACTCCAATGACAGGGTGATGTGTTAAACAAAAATCTTGCCTCACATATAACATTTATTTAAGCATATAAAACACCGCCTAGCTGAGCAATGTATAGTATATTTTTTATTCAAATGTTAAGGATGTATGCCTTATCTATGAAAATCATAAGTTACAAAATAGGCATCACAACTCTAACACAAAATACATTTACACCAAGTGACTTCTGAATTGGAAAAAAGCAATCAAGCCAGTGTGTTTTGGTTCAAGAAGATGAAGCAAAGTGGATTATAAAATACACTATTTGATCACTTAAGATCAATGCTACCCATGAACCACAAAGCTGTTTTACAGGGCTATAAAAACCGAGCAGCTAAAAGATCAGCCAGCCATTCTGTAGAAATAATTGTTTAAATCAATAATTAGATGATTACAGCTTTACCACACCATAATGAGCATGTCGTTTTAGCAACTGCAATATTTACAGGGAAAATTATGTTAATTAAAATCCTAGCAAGACAACCTGAATGGCAATGGCAAATGTGTAATGTATACCTTGTTCCCAACTACCTATAATAGAATATGATGCATTAATGGCATTTAGCTACTGATCAACACTATAACACAAGGTTCCTGTTACATTTGTCTTATTCCTTTGCTCTGCCATGTTTGCAGCAGTATCATATTACGTGCTCCAACTTGTACCCTATTGGCTCACTTTAGCAACAAGGGTCACATGAGTGTCATCTGTATTCAGAGATGTGGATTTAGTAAAGGCAATCTGACCATTCATTTTGCAAGGGAATTTACACTTTGCAATGGAGTTTTCTCTTAGCTTAGTGAATGTGGTAAAATTCACTTTGCAGAGAATACCCAATCATGTGCAAGGCAAATAAAAACACAGTGGGGCTGATTTACTAAAACTGGAGATTGTAAAATCTGGAGTAGCTGTGCATGGTAGCCAATCGAGCTACACCAGATTTTGCATTCTCCAGTTTTAGTAAATCAACCCCAGTGGTTTTTTTTTGCACATGATTGGGTTATGGAAGTCATCAGAGCTTCACCTTTGTACTAAGTTAAGGGAACACCCTCTTTGTAAAGTGAACAGCTTATTTTGCCTATAATATGTCAACCCCAGTGATTGCCTATTAGACAAAACAGTACAAGTTCAGAAGTTGCTTAATGTGTTGGTACTAATAATGATACATTAATTTCCTATCAAAACTGCAAATACAGTAACAGATAAAGAAGCTTTTAATAAACTGCCACATTAGAATATATCTCTTTGATTCAAAAGACATCTACAAAATGTACATAACATGCAAGATAATCTATTAATCTTCAATAATATGGGTTTTATTTACTAAAGTAGTATTAAGGTTAATGTTAGTGCATAAGGGGAATATGTGTTTACTCTGAATACCTAATCATGTGTGAAGGAAATTAAAAAAAAAGGTTTTTTTTCTGGCACATGATTAATTCACCTAATTTATTAAGATCAGTAAACAGTCTCTAATACTTTAGAAAAATCAACCTCTCTCTGTGTAAAAATACTAACACTTGTCCAAAAACAAGGTCTATGACATTTTGATGTACTGGACATACTTGTGCTGTGTTAGCTGCCATCTTAGACAAAAGGAGACAACAAAATCACCCCTGGTAGTTTTCTTCTATAGGATATCTGGACAGGATGTCAGCTATGTGTTGAACAATATTGCCTCCCACTAGACCACCTTCATTTCACATATCTAGTTTGATCATTTTCTCAAATATTGTTTAAAACTCTTAATATCCATCACTTTATAACTATGCAAAATAAATAATTCAGGCAATGAAATGTATTTCTGTCAATCCTAGGAAGTACAGAAAACATGAATGTAGAGTATTTAATTAAAAGTTTAATGACAAAGCCACGCAAATACCCTCACATTATTGTAACATACAGAAAAAAGTAACTGAGCTAACTTGCAACTAAATACTAGAACACTTATCAGTTTCATTTTATAAGAAAACCCAGTCAAAACTGAAACTGTAATGTGATAACTGAATTCATCAAAATATGTCAGTTATAAACACTTTATGCAATGGTCTAAAACCCCTATAGGTTCATATGCATCACAAGAGAAGTACATTAGAAAAACAATTATCTTAAACAGTATTATAAATACAACACAATACAAATCATCTAGCACACCTTCCAACACAAAAAAGCTGAAGGTTTATCAAAGTTACATATTCCCCTTAATAACAGGCTAATAACACAAAACAAGCAGTTTGTTATATTGATTTGCTACAACTGCAAACTACTGACACAACTTCTTTTTAAATAACAAAACAATGGCTTTCGATGCACTGCACATCATTAAGTACATACAAGTCACAGTACTCTATTGAATGTAGAAAAAAGGTTAAATGATTCTATTTCATCTTGATAGCTCAAATACACAGCTATAGTTCAACCATGAGAATCTATACAAAACCATTTCGTTCCATCAAATATTTACTTTAACCAAGCTACAATATAATGTAATTGTTCAAGATGTACATGCCAGCATCATTTAGCTTAATCCAAATGTTAATGCATGTTACCTTTACATGGCAGCAATTATAAGGGCTTGAAAAGGCCCAATATAGAATGGATATTTAGGACATGTCACTCAGGCACCAGCAAGTCATATACACAGATATAAGGGAGGCATACAACAAGCAGAAGCTGTTCAAAGAGTTAACAGAACTAAACTGTACACAGCCACTTTACACAATCAGCCACAAGAAAAGCTAAAATGTAGCAAAGATTAAAATGTAACAAGCTCATTATGTGTCAAATAAATGAAATGAGCACTGTGACTCAACTTTCAAGAACTACACCAGATAAAGGACCTCTCTTTATTTGGTTTCATTTCAATTGATTTTACAGATTAGAAAGCAACAATGAAAATTGTAATTGCATGTTTTAATGCAAATCTCTTTCTAAAAATAGCTTTTATTTCCAAAAGATGAGATATATTTAGATTCATCAGTTCTTATAAAGAATCTGATTAAGACAACACAAAAATGATTTATAAATTTGCAATATAAAGATGCCAACTAGTGATCAATTGTATTTTTACACATCGCATGAGCAGCAATACAGGAACATACGAGGACCATAAAGAAGAACCACATTTTGAAGAAGTGGCTTTTAAAAAAACCCACTATTGTCCTTTTAAGTATTGTGCATCACAAAATGAATATTTTAATTACTTGTTATTATTAACCTAATACTTGGCTAGTCTGTCCTATGAATTTCATAGTCAAAGATGATCATATTTACTGTTGTATTCTCTATATCTAAAAACCTCCCAAATTACTTTGCCTCATGACAGATTTCACAATCAATTTACTATGGGGCTGATTTACTAAAACTGGAGAGTGCAAAATCTGGTGCAGCTCTGCATAGAAATCAATCAGCTTCCAAGTTTTATTGGTAAACCTCAACTGAACAAGCTGAAGTTAGAAGCTGGTTGGCTACCATGCACAGCTGCACCAGAATTTTGCACTCTCCAGTTTTAGTAAATCAATCCCTCTATTGAATTATCACTCAAAAGATACTGAGCTAAAAGAATTAAAGGAGCTGCAAACATCACAATTGACATAAATTGTGGAAAAACAGATTAATAAACAAGTGCTGCGCTAATAAGTAACAAAGTTTCATATATATGATAAATTAAAGTGCAAACATATGTTATATAAAAGTTTAATTGAATTGCAACTGTACTGTTTGCCCTAACGTTGTGCAGCTCTGCGTAAACTGTTGGCTCTATATAAATTCTGTATAATAATGATAATAATAATATACCCACAATTCAAACTAAGTACATAACATGTTATATGTCCACACTTCTGCATGCATAGATTTTCTTAGAAAGAGATGCTGTCTAAGGCTCCATGCACACTGGGCTTAAAAAAACTCAATTTCCTTTGACAGAAAAAAACACTCATATAGAGCATTTTTTGTACAACGTTTAGATGAGTTTAGGAGAATTTTGTGGGTTTTTTTCTGCCAGAAAGCTCCAATCAGGAACGCAAACCAGAAGGGTTTTTTTTTTTCTTGCCTCTAAATGTTGAGCTTAAAATATGCCTGTAGTCCTCCTAATGTGCATGGACACATAGAATGTTAGCTTGTAGAGCACAAAACTCCTGTAGTCGCAGCAATTTTTAAGCCAGTGCGCATGGAGCCCAATAATGATAATACTAATAATATAACCACAATTCAAACTCTGTACATAACATGTGTTAGATGTCCACCCTTCTGCATGCTTAGGTTGCCCTAGAAAGAGATGCTGTCTAAAGAAATGTGTACAGGAAACTAGCACACATTCAGCTAGCTTTCTGCTGCTGCTGCTGCTCATGTCACCAGTGTAGTGTTGCATAAGAATGAGCATTAGACATGGATCTTAGGGCTAGATAGTCATATTTCAACATTTTTACTTTGAAATCTTATCACTTTGCATGTCTGACCACTTTCACATGTTCAGAACTATGGAGTCCATGCAGGAAGCTCCTACTACACCCAACAGCTTGACTATAGCAGAAAATACAACCGAGAATCCACAAAGCATTGGTATGCAGCAAGGTTTTGATGGAAATGTACAAAGCCACTAAAGAATGAGCCCAGTGCAGGAGTTGGACAACGTGCTCCTGTCTTTTTAAAGCATCTCCTCTGCCCCCAGCCCCACGTGGATCACAGCATCAGCAGCAGCTCCATCTCCTTCCCATTGCACACAATGCAATATGCATGTTGCTGTATACTAAAGAAGGGGGGGGGGGTAATCAGCAGCAGGAACTGCTGGATCTCTTACAGCAGGTGAAGTGTATAAAGTGTAACCCTAAATAAAAAAAAAAGACTGATTATGCCACATTAGTTGCCCCCTCCATCAGCTCAGCACTATGAAGAACACAAGCTTGCAGCCTTTAGAAGAGCGATGCAATGGCTGAGTGTTCACAGCGGCGGGGGGTGGTGGGGGGGAAGGCAAGAGCTTGCTTTGCAAAGATAAGTTTTTTTTTTTAGCATGTAGAAAAGTGACAAGGAAGACAGTTCACATCACCTCCACAACCACTTCTAAAAAGGCAGCCATGAATTGCTCTCACACACATCGTGCCAGCTCCCCATCCACGTTGATTATGTTATATTTTTTTGTTTTTTGTAGTTGTTTGTCTGTTTGTTTGTTTTTTTTTTCAATAATAAAGTCATAAAACACAGAAAACATCAACACAGACGCCTGCCCCGGACTCCTCGCCACCAGCCCCATCTTCACTTTACAAAAACTTTTACAAACTTTTTAAGAAAGGGAAAAAATAGGAGAATGTGTGTAAAAAGCTGGCAGGGCTGCGGGAACGGAATGGTTAAGGAGGCAAGTTGGAAAAGCCGGGACCGTGCGATGCTGCGAAACACCGGGACCGATGGGCAAAGCTGGGATTTTTTAGGATTTTTTTTAGGATTTTTTTTTTATATAGTTATGCCTTCTATTCTCCCTCCATTTTGGTTGTTTATGATACTGACAACAAGCTGTCCCAGGAACCCGTCCTCTGTGCCCGATCCGGCCATCGATGCAGGGAAATAAGGATGGGGGGGGGGGGGGGCACATAACGATCGGTATGGGCACCCCATCTTAGAAAGGGGGGGGGGGGACAGAGGGGGGGTCAGATCAGATAGGACCCTGCAGCCCCCCCTGTAAAGAAGGGCATGGAAATGCAGCAAGGAGCCCCGGATTAAAGATGAAAGGAGTGCAAGATGGATGGGGAGCCCCCCGGGGTGCCCCCCATGGAGATCGGGGCAGTGTGGGCAGATCGGGGCATTTTATACTGATTATTTTCCCTTATTTTTTTGGTCTGCCTTTAATGTCTTCCCCTCCTCTCTCTCTCCCCCTCCTCCTCTCTGCAGCCTCCTGTCACTAGATTCACTGAAAGAAAGAAAAAGCTGCTCACAACTTCCATCCTGAGCTTCTCTCCGGGGTCCCAACTTGGGGTCCCAACCTGGGGTCACCCCCCCTTGCCCCCCCACCACCAAAAATCACTTTGTCCCCCAAGATGCCACCATTTAATGCACCCCCTTCTGATTAAATGAATTTCCCTAAAAGTGCCACTTCCCCCCCCCAAGTGCCCCCCAGGACCCCCCCAGTCCAGTCCCGGCACAGGCGGAGAGGAGGGGGTGAAGTGCTAGAACTTTTTTTTTGCCCAGCTCTCTCCCTCTCCCCCCCTCCTCCTCCTTCTCCCGTCCCCCCCCTCTCCCATAATTTAAATAACCCTGATTTTCTCCGCTTCAGAAGGGACTGCGCCAGCCCAAACCAGCCGCAAACTCACCGCGGGAGCCTTAACATCCTTCCTACGGTCGATTTTCGGGGTTTACGCGCCTTTCCGATTTTTTAATAATTTTTTTCCCATATTTTCGCCTGGACGCTGCGGGCCTGGAAATTGTTTGCTTTCCCCTCTCTCCAGCAGCCATTGTAGTGTATGCGCTGCGGAGCAGCCAAACTTGCCCCGGGAGACGCGCCCACCTCAAACGCCGCCCTGTTTTGCCACTAAGCTCCGCCGCCTTGCCCGCGGTCCGCGGAGCCGCAGCCAATGACCTAGGCGGTGCTGTCACCGGGCCGGCCGGGGATTGGCTGGAGGGCGCGCCAGTCTTTTTCGGAGCGCTGTTGTGGGGCGGGTCCAGGGCGGGGAGCAGGTTGGGGCGGGACGTAGAAGGATTGGCTGGCGGGGGTGGCAGTCAGGAAAAGGCTGCTGGGGATTGGCTGAGGGACTTGTCAGTGTAGAAGGGGCGGGGGTTTGTTTAGCAGGTTAGAGTGTGCTACTACTTAAATGGGAGCGAGGCGAGAAGTTGACGTATTTCGAATTGGAGTTTTCCGACTTGTGTGAGGGGGTTGTTATGACCTTCCCGGTCACAGGTATTGTCACCCCGCTGGCTCTTCCGCCCTTCCATCTATTTGTCCGAGGCTGTGCTCCTCCACCGGCCACACACAGGCTTGTCATTGTCACCCCAGTGTGTGTGTGTGTGTGTGTGCAGCACATGTCCTCCTCCTGGGGGGGTCAGGGTCATGACTGCTGAGCTCCACTCACACGGTGTATGCATGGCCTGGGCTGCTCTATGGGGTACACTGGGATGTGTGTGTGGGGGAGGGGGTCACCAGGTAGTCCTGTGACTGAGGACACATGGAGGCTGCCATTACTGCCCTCCTTCCTGCTTCCTCCCTCACACTCCTGTCACTTCACCCTTCCTTATGATATTCTGACACACAGCTCACTCCAGTCAGCTCCTAAGGCTGCTTTCATACTGCTCCAGTGCAAAAATGCATATGCGTTTTTGTCGCAGTGCGTTACATGTTTGCTGCAGTTTCCATTCATTTCAATGAAGAAGCGTTTTTTTATTTACTGCACCAAAAATGCAATAAGCAGGACTTTTATAAACATGACTGGTGTGAAGAGTTCCAAAGAATACAAAGGGATGCATTATGCGTTTTTGTCGCGGTGCGTTACATGTTTGCTGCAGTTTCCAATCATTTCATTGAAGAAGCGCGTTTTTATTCACTGCACCAAAAATGCAATAAGCAGGACTTTTATAAACACGACTGACTGGTGTGAAGAGTTCAATAGAATCCAAAGGGATGCATTATGCGTTTTTACTGCGTTTTAAACTAGAGCATTGTGAAAACAGCCAAAAAAACACAGCAGACTGGTGTAAAAATGTACGCAGGATATCCAAAGGTTCGTTTTATAAACAAAACAAACATGTCATGTCATTCTTACTTCCTCTGTGCAGTGGTTTTGCACAGAGCTGCCCCGATCCTCCTCCTCTTCTGGGGTCCCTCTGCGGAGCTCCTGGCTCCTCCTTTTTCATCAGATTTGGCGACCCCTGAGAATTTGTAACAGACGTGAGGTTCCGTCGCCGCCATCTTGCTACACCTTACGAACGTTATTTCCGTTACAAATTCTGACGGGTCGCCTAATCTGACTAAACACCCCATTGGAGAGCCACTCTCCCTTGGGGCACTCGTGTGGGCACACTCCCCTGTCTTGCTGCTGCGTCCATTTACACAGACAGCAGGACTTAGCCCCGACTCTTGCGTCATTGGATTTGATTGACAGCAGCGGGAGCCAATGGCTGTGCTGCTATCAATCTATCCAATCAGGACAGAGACACCACTGAAGCTGGTGTGCTCCTCCTCGTCGCTGGAAAGACCGGGTTCAGGTAAGTAAAAGGGGGGCTCAGGGGTGGGCTGCTGCATCACAGTAGGTTTTTCACCTTAATGTATAGAATGCATTGAAGGTTTACAACCCTTTAGAGGGATGCATGATGCGTTTTTAGCAACAACGAAGCAGTGTGAAAACAGCCAAAAAGCAATAGACCGGTGGAAAGAGTTCCATAGGATTTAGGGCCAGTTCACACCATAGAAACGCAGTCCAGATGCATTCCAGATGCTTTTCTGCATGCGTGTTTTTAATGTGTTCCAGTGCGTTTTTGGTGTGTTTTTAATGCAGTCCAATGCACCCCCCCCCTTTTTTTTCTTAAAGGAGAAGTATAGCCAAAGCTTGTTTGTCTGTACGTCTATGGTTCACAGGAGTGCAATTCGTTTTGCACTCCTGTGACCCATTTTCAGCAGACAGCGGGCTGAAGTTCACTCTCTGCTGACGTTACAGAAATCAGTCCAGGCACCACGTCATCACGACAATAAAGTTTGGATCCGCCAGGTGTCTGGACTGACACCCCGCTCAGCCTCTCAGCGAGCCGCTGAGAGCCTGAGACGGCCGCTCCCCGCCCCTCCACAGCTCGGCTCCTCCAATGAGCGAGGAGGAGGCAGACCGGAGAGCCGCTGATTGACAGTCAGCAGCTCTCTGCTCGGGAAGCTGAGAGAACTGAGCCATTGGCGGTGTTTGATCGCTCAGTTCTCAGTTAAGAGGCGCTGGGGGACAGATGCAGCATCCACCTAGGTAAGTATGATTCTGGAAAAAAAAACAAAAACATACATCTCTTTTAAAGGAGAAGTATAGCCAAAGCTCCATTGGCTGGACATCCCCCTATGGATCACAGGAGCGCAGTTAGTTTTGCACTCCTATGTCCCGTTTTCAGCAGAGAACGGGCTGAAGTCCGCTCTCTGCTGACGTCACAGGAATCAGTCCAGGCACCGCGTCATCCCAACAATGGAAGTCGGGATCTGCCAGGTGCCTGGACTGACACCCATCTCAGCCTCTCAGGGAGCCATTGAGAGCCTGAGACGGCCGCTCCCCTCCACAGCCCAGCGCTCCAGTGAGCGAGAAGAGCGCTGGGCTGTGGTGGGGAAGAGCTGCTAATTGACAGTCGGCAGCTCTCTACTCGGGGAGTTGTCAGTGATCAGCGATGTTCGATCGCTCGGCTCTCAGTGTAGAGGCTCCAGGGGACAGATGCAGCATTGAACCGATGCTGCATCCCTCTAGATAAGTATAATTGGGGGGCAAAATAAAAATCCTTTATTTCTCTTTTAAAGGGTAAGTTCACCTTTACAGAAAATCACAAGAACTGGTATTCCCATTGGAAGATTTCCTCTCTACTACTGTTGTGGTGTCATCCTAAAATTTGCGATTTTCTTTCTCTTTTGCTCTGTGATAACGGTAAATAGGAAAAATAGAGGGTCAATATTCCTAAAGGGCACAGACATCAATAAAATTTGACAGGAGTTCTAATCCCTCTTCCCTCTCTCCAAAGCTTTTAGTTATATTTGAAGCCATTAGATGGGTAGGACAATCAGATGTCATCGGATGAATAGGCATGCAATAGTAGAGCCCATGTAACACAGGTTCTTCTAAGGGTCCATTCAGATGTTTTCCAGTGAAGTGGATTGCAGGAACGTGCTTTTACATGATAGGCCCCGTTCACACAGGGTGGATCCGTCCAAACAGAATCCACATGCTCAGCGGGGGAGCTCTCCACTGATCCCCGCTGAGTAGGCAGGTGACAGGTCCTGTGCACTCCGCTATGCAGAGCGGATAAGGACACATCACCTCTATGGGGTGGTCAGATGAACACGGACTGCATGTCTGTTCCATCTGATTGTCATCCGATCTGACCAGCTGGACGCATGGCGAATGGATCACCATACGTCTGTTTTCAGTGGATTTTGCCAGACTGGATGCCTGGCGGGTGTCAGCAGACACGTGTTCGCTGACATCCGCCTCCCCATAGAGGATAATGGGTGGTCCGTGGTCCGATTGGGTCTGCCTGAAAAACAGACAGGCAGACCTGATTGGTCCAATCGTGTGAAAGGGGCCTTATGTGGTAGTGTCCATTCATTAACAATGGGACCCCAAAGCCCTTCTGACGCACATGTGAGATGGATGCTGCAATAAAAAAATGGTTCATGTCCTGTTCTGTTGTGGTGCATTGACAGCCATTTGAATTGAAAGTTTCACTAAGGGCTAGTTTAAACCTGAATCACACAGGAGCACGGTCCACATTCCTGTGCAACTCGGTGCGCTGTGATTTCATTCATTGGAATGGGCTGAAATCATACTGGATTATTCCAAAAGTAATGCACACTGTAAAAATAGGAAGCGATAGTCCAGCCACCACACACCTCGCCACGTCCAAGTAGTTAGCAGGCAAAAGCAGCCATTGTTCAGTTCATCCAGGCCATGCCCCCAACAATGGAGGAGTAATACATGCACTAGTTTTAACAAACGCACTGCACCTGGATCACATGGTACTGCAGAACAGATTGTAAGAATAAAGGAAGGGTGTATGATTGATCGGTCCCCCCACTCCATTCATATATTTCATTCCTAGAAGCTGTAGTATGGCTTCTATGTAGGGTACAGCTAGATGGAACTCTACAATTGGTGCATCCCTACTGTTTAATTTTACAGTTTTGAGCACACATAACCACCTATGAATATTAAACCCCTTGTGACTGCTATATAACATAAATCTAACTGTAAATCTCCTCTTGCCATGAGAACATTAAATTGCAGGAGAGTTCAACTGTGTGTGTTTTTATTTCCCAGACCTGCCATGTAGAAAAAATAGGTATAGAGTTATTGCCAAGTTAAGTGATGCATGCCGCCAACACTGCTAAACTTGGCCTGGGCGTCTCTGGTAACAAAAAAGGTTAAAGAACCCAGGACCAATTGAAAACCTGGGAGCCTTTTTTTAAAATTGGCCATTGAAATCCCTAAATATAACCAGTGGCATCTTTATCTTATTTACTGTAATAAGGAAGTGGCCAGCATGTCATTAAGGATCTGACACTGTCCAAAAATGTCCCCCCCCCCCCCCAGTACACGCTGACTGATCAGCAACTAATCTAATCTAATTTTTAAGAGTTGCATGGAAGAAACTTTTTTATTTTCTGTCTAAACCATTTTCAGTGTAAGAATTACCAACAGTTGTGACCTGAGACCGGAATTACCAACAGTTATGAAGATATTTACAGCATTTCTCAAATGATTACAATTATTATTTTAAGGGTCCATTTTATGTATCGATAGTACTGAGTGTAATGCTTCCTAATTTTTTTTTTTAAAGCTAACTCCACCGAACTGTTTTTGTTTTGTTTTTGTGTATTGGAAATAGTGGGGGAGGGTTAAATTAACTCTTGTTTTGTTTTTTGTTTTCTTGTTTTTGTAGTGTCTTTGTTATCATTTGGGAAATATCCCCTCACATTTTGTCCTGGTGACAGGGGTCAGACAGACAGGTTTGTTGGGAAATCTAGCCACGTGGATCGGGACAGGCACTGCAATTGAAACAAATTTATTACAGTGAGGGAAGGTAAGAGCCTCTGTGGTGACTATTTTCTGTGCTTTTCTGTCCTGGTGATCCCCACTCCTCCTCCTTTTTTATCTTGATGTGATAAGGACAGGAAATGCTAAATTTCCCCAGTGGAATCACAGGTAACAGTTAAAACCCGACTGTAGTTCAGAGTCTTCCTGACTTTTCAAAACTAAAGAGAAAAAAATGTCTGGAGTTGCACTTTTTTTTCCAGATACAGATTTTATGATTTTTTTTTATCCCTTTCCAACTTCATTTAAAAAGCTGATAGCGTTTGTACTGTCCCCCTATTTAAAGGATAAGTTCACCTTTACAAAAAAAATCAAATAAATGCACATTTTTTTTACAGGTAAAGAAATATGCATTATTTATTTTTTTTATTAGGAACCTGTAAAGCATTACACCCATGATCAGCAGATCATGGGAATAATGCCACAGACGTACAGACTGTCCATATATCTGTCTGGCTGTACCTCTGATACGAGAAGGCAGTTACACTCAGACAGAAAGTTCAGTTAACTACCTACAGCTCTCAACAGCTCCTTGGTAGTTCATTGAGAACTACAAGCCAACAGCTGCAAAGGCTGTTGGTACTTGCAGTTTCCAATTCACAGAACTCTGTGAATGAATGATGCGGCCGTGTGCTCCCCTGTTTGCTGTCAAAAGGGGGGATTAGGGGGGGGGGGGGGCGGTGCGGGAGCCAGTGCATTTGTAACATGTTTTGGCTGGAGATGCACTTGAATTAAAAAAGGAAATGTTTTGTTCCTTGTTTTCCATCAAGTTTATAAATCAATCCATATACCAATTGTTGCTGTGTCTGTGAAGCTCTGTGGATGGATTTTTTTTACATGCATTTACTGATGTTACCTCTTCATGTCTCAACCTTTTTCTGACACTAGTTGCTTACAAGTTAAAATCAGTATATTTTGCTAGAAAATTACTTAGAACCCCTAAACATTATATATATTTTTTGTAGCAGAGACCCTTAGAGAATATTGTTGCAATATTTAATGTCACACTGCATTTGCTCAGCGGTCTTTTAAATGCTATTTTTTTTGGAAGAAATACTTTCATGAATTAAAAAAAAAAAAACACAGTAAAGTTAGCACAATTTTTTTGTATAATGTAAAAGATGATGCTAGAATTTTTGCTCTGGCTCTAAAGACCGTGTTGATACCTCACATGTGTGGTTTGAACACTGTTTACAGTGATCAGTGTTGCCGACTATAGCCAGCAGCACTGATCGTTCAGGAAAACCCAACAGGGTAGTTGTACGGAAGTCAGTCAATTGAATTATGTACAACCAGGGAGCCCATATATGGATCAAAATTCAGCCAGTCCCTGCTGAACTGGCTGGATTTCAATCCATGTATGGTTGGCTTTAGGCTCATGTGGCACCAGCAAATTTGAAGCAGCTGCAGAATTGTTGCAATGAATTGCAGTCAAGTGAGGTTTCGCTGTAATTCCAAGTGAATGGCTAACTTTGTGCAGGATATAGTGTTTGCTTTTGGAATCTCCAGTAGCTACCAATGTTATCCAGTCTGCTATTGGCCATGCCTCATCAGTGATTTGTAGCTGCTTAAATAAGCACTGTAGTTAACTACAACAGAAATTATATAGCTAGCTACAGATTGCCAGAAGAAACCAGCAGACATATTTGTAACTGCTACAAATCTTTGCTACAAAGTTGCTAGTGTCCTTAGCTCTGAACAGACTTCTTATGTGTTATTTAACACCGGGTTAAGTTCACATTAGGCCTGGACATGCTTCATCCCATTAGTCAGTTGTGTAGTGTGAACGCTCAGAATTGTGCACAGGCTTGGTTAAGCATACTGTGCACAGGACCCCTTAGAAGAGCTGGTTGGAGACACAGTTCACTTGGAGTCTGGCACGGTTTGCGTCAGTATGAGCACAAGCACAGGAATCTCCATAGATCATTGGGCAGGGAAGCAGGGATCAATGTGCTCTGGCTTGCAGAGGTGATAATGTACGTGTTCACAGGAACACTTCCTTTCAAGCATGGTGTGAAGGCAGACTATTGGGGGGGGGGGGGGGGGGTGGCAATTGTACTTGTGCATGGTACAAATCAACTGTGTTCAGTATTGCCCCGTACACACGGTCGGACTTTGTTCGGACATTTCGACAATAAAATCCTAGGATTTTTTTCGACGGATGTTGGCTCAAACTTGTCTTGCATACACACGGTCACACAAAGTTGTCAGAAAATCTGATTGTTCTAAACGCGGTGACGTAAAACACGTACGTCGGGACTATAAACGGGGCAGAGGCCAATAGCTTTCATCTCTTTATTTATTCTGAGCATGCGTGGCACTTTGTCCGTCGGATTTGTGTACACACGATTGGAATTTCCGACAATGGATTTTGTTGTCGGAAAATTTTATAGCCTGCTCTCAAACTTTGTGTGTCGGAAAATCCGATGGAAAATGTGTGATGGAGCCCACACACGGTCGGAATTTCCGACAACAAGGTCCTATCACACATTTTCAGTCGGAAAATCCGACCGTGTGTATGGGGCATTAGAGTACACCATAAGTATCCATTAATAAGTCTGAATAAATCCCATTGCTCAGGAGTCAGCTAGCATAAAAAGTACAACTGAAACATGGGTTTATGTGAGCCTTTCTGGACAGTGAAGCTTATCTAAACCCAAAAACAAAAAATGTTATGTATTGCAGCTTACCAGGTTTAGATATGGTAGCTACATTCTTCTGATTCTGCTAGTAACAAACTTAAGCCGGCCATTCAGGAGGAACCGGCTGAGTTTCAAATCATGTATGGGCAGGCTGAATGTAACCAAGTTGATTGATCAACTTGGGTACAACCAGCCTGTTGGATTTTACATGCAATTATTGCTAGCTGCTGTTATAGCCGCTAATAATAATCACCATGTTCCCCCAGTGGGGATGGCTTCTCCTGCCCCGCCCTGCTGTGAGAACACAATGGCTCTGTGGGAACCTGTGTTTGCAGGAAAGAAAATCACTCTGTTTATGGCTGGCCTTACTGTCCTAGTATGACAACACTCCTTCACTATTCTTTATCAGAACCCCAGAAACAAGATATGATCACTCCCCTCTCCTATTTGTAACATATAGGGGCATCGTCCTGTAGCCCTTAGCTGAAAACAACACTAATTGAGAGAGCACAGGAAGTTCACAAGATTTATGGCAAGATCAAAAGATATTTATAAAGCAGAACTAAAGTTACACTGTTACTGTACATGCTTTGAGCAGACATGCTTTTTATTGCAGAATAGACCTGCAATATCTCTTCTACAATAAACTGCATCTAGCTGCCTGCTCACAGCCATCCGCGGACTGTAAACTGAGCTGCTCAGCTTACAGCAATCAGCCCGATCCCTGTGTGCTGGAATGACTAGCTCCTGAGCATGCATGTTATCCTGCACCAGTCAATGAAGATGGCCGAAATCAGACACAGGAAAAGATGTTGGTGAGGGACCATTGGAAATGTGATCTTTAAAGAGGTTGTAAACCTCTGAAAAAATTTCCCAAAAAGCCAAACCTGCAAGACAAAAGGCATAATGAGCTAGTATGCATCGCAAAATACTTACCTTAGAACGATGCCCGGTCACACGTCTGACATCTTTCCCAGAGTTACTTCCGGGATCGCGGGCTCCAGCCTTGTGATTGGCCAGAGCCGCAATGACATCACTCCTGCGCTTGGGCGCAGATGCCGCTGGCCACGGCACGGGTCCTGAAGAAACGTCACGAGCGGACCGTTCCTTCGGTGCACATGCACCGATGACGTCGGTGGCAGCGTATATAGTAAATATCTCTTAAATGGTGCAAGTTTAGGAGATATTTACAGTACCTACAGGTAAACCTTACTATAGAATTACCTGTAGGTACAATTAAAGAGGCAGATCGGCAAATGGTAGATAGTATACACTGCTCAAAAAATGAAAGGAACACTTTTCAATCAGAGTATAGCATCAAATCAATTAAACTCCTGGGATATTGATCTGGTCAGTTTAGTAGCAGAGGGGGTTGTTGATCAGTTTCAGCTGCTTTGGTGTTATTGAAATTAAAGTGGTTGTAAACCACTTTAAACTATAGGCAAGCCTATAATTAGGCTTACCTGCAGCTGCACTGGATATCTCCTAAACCTGCACGGTTTAGGAGATATCCCTGTATTTGCATATGCCGACATCATCAGCACATGCGCACTTAAGCCAACAGAAGCAATGGCACGTATGTGCCATTGCTTCAGTTGTACTGTGCCGTTCTCGGTGGCTCCCGCGCACATGCACGGGAGTGACATCATTGCAGTTCCGGCCAATGACAGCGACAGAGCCGCGATACCCAGAAGTAACCCCCGGGAGAGATGTCGCCGGCCGAAGGGGGAGATGAGGATGGCTGCAGGGGCTTGGTTCTCGGGTAAGTAATTCATAATGAGCTAGTATGCTATGCATACTAGCTCATTATGCCTTTATCTTGCAGGTATTTTTTTGCAATTGTTAAAGAAGGTTTACAACAACTTTAACAAGTGCACTAGATGGGCAATGAGACGACCTCCAAAACAGGAATGGTTTTGTAGGTGGAGGCCACTGATTTATTAATTTTTTCCCTACTCGTCTTTTCTGACTGTTTTTCACTAGTTTTGCATTTGGCTAGGTTCACTACTGGTAGCGTGTGGCGATACCTGAACCCTATAGAGTTTGCACAGGCAGTCCAACTCCTCAAGGATGGCACATCAATATGTGCCATTGCCAAAAGGTTTGCTGTGTCTCCCAGCACAGTCTCAAGACCATGGAGATTCCAGGAGACAGGCAGTTACTCTAGGAGAGCTGGAAAGGGCCTTAGAAGGTCCTTAACCCATCAGCAGGACCGGTATGTGCTCCTTTGTGCAAGGAGGAACAGCTTGAGCACTGCCAGAGTCCTACAAAATGACCTTCAGCAGGCCACTGGTGTGAATGTTTCTAACCAAACAATCAGAAACCGACTTCATGAGGGTGGCTTGCGGGCCCAAGGTCCTCTATTGGGCCCTGTGCTCACTGCCCGGCACTGTGGAACTCGATTGGCATTTGCCATTGAACACCAGAATTGGCAGGTCCACCACTGGCATCCTGTGCTTTTCACAGATGAGAGCAGGCTCACCCTGAGCACATGTGACAGACATGGGAGGGGGGGCCCATGAAACACAGAATCCCTTGGGGTGGTTGGGAGAACCTTTTTTCAGCTGCCCATGAACCTCCTATTCTAAGTCACCCTGTGTCTCTTATATATATATATATATATATATATATATATATATATATATATATATATATATATATATATATATATATATATATATATATATATATATATATATATATATATATATATATATATATATATATATATATACACACACAACATTCCAGTGTGGCTGTACAGTGAGTCCGATTAGTACAGTTCAGCCAGGATTTCTTGGTCACCTTGTGACCTTGTGCCCCTATTAGAGACACAGGGTGACTTAGACATAGGAGGTGCATGGGGAGCCGAAACAAGGTTTTCCCAACCACCCCAAGGGATTCTGGGTTCCACGGCCCCCCCACCCAAAGTGACTCTGTTACATCTCTCCCCTTTCCACAGCAGACTAACACAGGAGGCGACCCTAGATGGGTTGACTCCGAAGTTAGTCAGTAGTTTCAGTCCCCCAATGCCGGTATCCACACAGTACCCCAAATTGTCCAAAACAGAGCATTACTCACCCAGCCAACCTCTGCCTCTCTCAGAGAACATATCCGACGCTGGGGAGGCGCGTGGACTGGCCCTTCTCCCTGGAGTCTTTTTAGCCGCTGGAGAGAAGACAGGATGACTGGGATCACTCCGTCTTGCTGTTGGGGATCTGGGCCGACTGCCCAGCATCCCTGGGGTATACAAGTGGAGACTGTAGTCTCATCCACTTTTGCGAGCTGAAAATCCCCAAGTGCTTGCAAAGCATGGCTGACATCCTCCTGTCTCGGTGCCACACCATTTTCTGGGGTTGTGTCAGTGGAGACCGAAGTCCTATTCACTACCACACGAACTCTCTCTTCTGTTAGTTGAGGGCAGAGGCCAGCAGCACTCTGGTCTGTTGCCAGCTCTTCTGCTAGGTTGCTGTGAGTGGAGACCGCAGTTCCATCCACCGATATCAGCTCAAGCTGCAGTTGTGTGCAGAGGCCAGTAGCATTCTGCCCTGTTAGCACTTCAGCTGAGGACCTCACATTATCCACTCCGGCCAACTGTTGGGGAGTGACCCTGACCTTCTCACCATGGGCCCCTGGAACTGCCGTAGGTGTGGGGAAGAGGTCTTGGACCCTCTGTCCAGTTGCCAGCGCTTCAGCTGGAGGAGTCTCTTGCAATTCCACAAATGCTGCTGTTGGCACTGGGCAGAGCTCAGTTAAGTTTGGCCCTGATACCAGCTCTTCTGCTGGAGGCGCACCAGGTCTTCCTCAGCAGAAAAGTCTATCAAATCCCCTGTCTCTGCAACTGGTGTCTGGGGATAGAGGTTCACCATCTCCTATCCGTGGAACCCAGAAGATGCTATTGGTGCTGGGCAGAGGTTAGCAGAGCTCTGCCCCGTTGTCAGCACTTCAGCTTTGGGGATGGCAATCTCCAAATTTTCCACTGCCAATGCTCTGGCATGCTGCTGTACAGGCACATTCCTCCATCCAACCTCGTCTTGTGCAGGAACAGGTTCGTCAAGGTCAGTCAGCACTTGCTGCATCCGCCATAAGACCTCCACGTCCATAGCTGCAGGGGCAGGTGGGTAAAGCACACTGTTACTATGCTACATTGCCGACTCTTCAGCCAGGATTTCAGAGCTGTCGGCTGGTACTTACTGATGGTCCCAGGCAAAGGGAGCCCAGCCCTGGCGCTGAGCAGAGTCTAGCAGCCGTCTGTAGGCAATCTCCAGCTCCCATTTTTGAACGGCCAGAAACTCTAAATCTTCCAGTGCCCAGTGCACTTCCGAGACGTTCAGTAGCTCTCCTCTGAAATGCATGATTTCGTCCAACTGCTATTCCAAATAACTCCCAAAGTTAGGGTCCCTGTCAGCTTCACATACAACAGTTCCAGGCCGCCGTAGCCAAAACCTTCTGTTGGGCTGTCTTCTGCTATCCAAGGGCATGCTTGGGATACATGCCACTGGAGGGCTCTGTAGCTCTCATTCAACCGCATCTCTGCTCAAACCAGCCTGCTTAATTCAGCTGTCTGCTCCTTGTGCATTTTTCTCCCAAAAACAGCACCCGCAATCCATACTAGGACCAGCACCTTTCCTGGATGGAGGGGAGAACTTTTCCCTGGTGGTGCTGCTCACAGGCTAGCGTTTCCTTCCATAGTTTGCAGCGGATAGAATCATACCATCCCAGCAGGACCTGCTGTGATACTGTTCCTCTGTGCTGTAACTGCATCTTTCGCAACCTCATTCCGAATTCCTCTTCCATGGCGGCTGGTATCTGTACCTCTCCTCTCCTGCTGTCCGGACCTTGGGTCCAGGTGGGGGTTTGGATGTCCCAGACTGCAGGAGGCATCCCACTGCTTGCCACCAATGAAACAAATGTCCCACACCGCGCTTGAGTGTTTTCATCATACACTGCTTCCTCCCAGTCTGAATATAGATATTAGATGTTCCAACCGCTGATAACAACAAACAAGACAATACTCGTTTGGTTGATGAACATGGACCGTTTATTGAAAACACAGGTAATACTCTGGACAATCCCCCCCCTTTGCATTCCGGGCGGGGTAGACTGTCCAATCAGAAGTGAGAGCTGTTGGAGGAGTTCGCCCCCATTAATCTCACAGCTAATCTACATACATATCCCATAATATCCAAGGCAGACAGACACAACAGAACATTGGACTACAGCCACACCTCAAACGACCCAGCAAAGAGTACACAACAAAATGAGACAATATACATATATACACACACACACAACATTCCATTGTGGCTGTACAGTGAGTCAGATTAGTACAGATCAGACTGGATTTCTCGGTCAACCTGTGCCCCTATTAGAGACACAGGGTAACTTAGACATAGGAGGTGCATGGGGAGCTGAAACAAGGTTTTCCCAATCACCCCAAGGGATTCTGGGTTCCGCGCCCCCCGCCCAAAGTGACTGTTATGCCCTCTACACACGATCGCACATTCCGACAACAAAATCCATCAGATTTTTTCCGACGGATGTTGGCTCAAACTTCTCCTGCATACACACGGTCACACAAATCTGGTCGGAAATTACGAACGTCAAGAACGTGGTGACATACAACACGTACGATGAGCCAAGAAAAATTAAGTTCAATAGCCAGTGCTGCTCTTCTGCTTGATTCCGAGCTTGCGTGGCACTTTTTGTGTCGGAATTGTCTACACACGATCGGAATTTACGAGAGCGGATTTTGTTTTCAGAAAATTTTAGAGCCAGCTCTCAAACTTTGTGTGTCGGAAATTCCGATGGAAAAAGTCCGATTGAGCCCACTACGGTCGGAATTTCCGACAACAAGCTCCGATCGCACATTTTCTGTTGGAAAGTCCAATCGTGTGTACAGGGCATTATGCTGCCTGTAACATCGTTCAGCATTTGGTGGTGGGTCAGTGATGGTCTGGTAAGGCATATCCATGGAGGGATGCACAGACCTCTACAGGCTAGGCAATGGCACCTTGACTGCCATTAGGTATTGGGATGAATTCCTTGGACCAATTGTCACACTGAATGGCCCCCATGCTCGCCTGACCTAAATCTAATAGAACACCTCTGGGACATTATGTTTCGGTCCATCTTGAACCTTCAGATTGCACCTCGGCCTGTTCAGGAGCTCAGTGATGCCCTGGTCTTGATCCAGGGCACCATCCATCGCCTCATTAGGAGCATGCCCCGACATTGTCAGGCATGCATACAAGCAGGTGGGGCCATACAAACTACTGAGTACCGTTTTGAGTTGCTGCAATGAAATTTCAGCAAAGTGGACTAGCCTGCTGCATCATTTTTTCACTTTGATTTTCGGGGTGTCTTTGAATTCAGCCAATTGTAGGTTGATAACTTTTATTTCCATCAAACGATGTGGCATTCTTTTCTTCCTCACACATTACCCAGTCTATATCAGTATAGATATCCA
The DNA here is from genome assembly GCA_037952925.1 of Lithobates clamitans. Lineage (NCBI taxonomy): Eukaryota > Metazoa > Chordata > Amphibia > Anura > Ranidae > Lithobates > Lithobates clamitans. Next base: position 4,792,498 of record JBBGZY010000174.1, on the reverse strand, counting down.
GCATGATAGTTTTCCCCATTGAGATCTGATGTGTTTTCAAAGTGTTCCTTAATTTTTTTTGAGCAGTGTATTTAGAACATAATTTTATTTTTTTTTAACTTTCTGCACTTATAGCCTATGTTTATAAATCTGCATGTTGAGAATTAATATTTAGTTGCTGTTATGCGTTCAGTGGTTTTTAAAAGTTGTGGGGTACCAATACAAGTCAAACTGCTCCAGGTGCCTTTGAGCTAAATTTTTTGATTATGAGAACGATTGACCCACAGAAGCTCTAATTGGGAAGACCTCCCATAAGAGCACACAGTTCTTGGTTTTACTTCACCCATTTAAATCATGCACACATTTGGTATTCCTGCAGTGGTGCTTTTGTTAGGTATTACCATAAATTGTCCAATAGGTTGTGTATAAACCTGGTTACATAACCAGAGGCCCCCAAATTACTGTACTCTGTAGCATGTACTGCAGAAATCATAATGTATAACACTGTCATTCAAGGATAGCATTATATTCAAAAATAGTGATTGGCCACATAATTAAAAGTAAAACAAGTTCACTTTGCAAAGTGAACATGAGCCAGGTGGAAAATTGTTGGCCAAACAGAGTGCACCCTAGAGTCCCGTACACATGATACGAAAAACGGAAGTAAAATTTCGTCCAATGAACGATCGTTAGTATGGTGCTTTCGACAGCCGATTCCGATTTTTCCTACGACAAAGCCTTAATTTGTACAGACTATAACATTTTAATCGTATGTGAACACAACATCTGATTTTTGTATAATTAGTAAGGTTTCCGGCCGAAAAAAATCGTAAGAGCAAGACTACGCATGCTCAGAAATGAAAGAATACAAAAAAAAACAATTCAACACATTACATCACTTCTGAAGTTGAATTCTGTTGTACGAGAATTTTTGTATGGTGAGTAACCTGTTCACTTTCGACATGAGACTAGCATGCAACAAAAAACAGATGAACGGTCGTCCAAAAATCTGATCGTGTGTACGAGACTTATCAGTGGGATTGATTTACTAAAAGTGGCACGTGCAAAATTTGGTGCAGTTGTGCGTAGTAGCCAATCGGCTTCTAACTTCAGCTTGTTTAAATAAGCTGTGACAATAGAACCTTGAAGCTGATTGGTTTCTGTTTTATGCTGCATAAGATTTAGCACTCTACAATTTTAGTAAATTAACCCCAGTGTTCTGCACTACCATTGTATTCAGTAAGCTGCAGCTGCCTGAATCGTAGTCCCGCTATAAGTCGTTAATCACCGCCATTACTAAAAAAAAAAAAAAAAAAAATACATAAATATATCCCATAGTTTCTGGACGCTATTACTTTTGCGCAAACCAATCAATATACGCTTATTGGGATTTTTTTTACCGAAAATATGTAGTAGCATACATTTTGGCCTAAAGTGATGAAGAATGAAAGCTCTATTTGTGAGATAAAAAGGACATCAATTTTAGTTGGGTACAGTGTCGCACGACCGCGCAATTGTCAGTTAACCTCCGTGGCGGTATGATTATGCCAGATTTTCGATGCTCAAAACGGTACATTGTTTCGCATGGAAATTTGGCCTTTTATATTGTAGGCCTGTAAGTCTTAGGAACAACTCACTTTAATCTGTCCAAACAAGAGTCTAGTAGACATCCTGGGTATGTTAAAGTTTGAAACACGAAATCATAAATTATAATATAATAAATAACTATAAATCTAACAAATAATAATATAATAATAACATTTATTTAATAATGTAATCAAATCAAAAACACTGACATTTGCTCAGTTGCAGAATTGTAGCTGTCATTACTTTTAGGCTACTTTCACACTGGGGCATACGGGCGCCGCCGGTAAAGCGTCGCTTTGGCGGCGCTGCCCCATTGTTTTCAATGGGCAGGGGCGTTTTAGGAGCGGTGTATACACCACTCCTACAGCGCTGCAAAGATGCGGCTTGCAGGACTTGTTTGACCGTCCTGCAAGCACATGAAGGGGGAGTAAACCTTCTGGAGTTCTGGAATCAATTAATCATTGATTCATTGATTGAATCATTGAATAATTCTAGAGTGATTTTCCACTTTAATAATTTTAGATTTAAAAGGAATTTACATGGACCAAGTGAATGTTAAATTTGGTGATATTCTGTAACATATGAAAATCTAATTTTGTATTTTGTTCTGTTTTTTTATTTTTCAGTAAGATGGCTTCAATTAGAAATATTGATACTAATCCATGCTTGGAGGTTAGTTGGAACATTTTAAAAGAATGATTTATAAGAACACATTTTTATATAATTTTTTCGTTTTTTTGGAAAAAAATTGAATATATACAGTCATGGCCAAAAATATTGGCACTCCTTTATCTGTCAGATAATGCACCACTCCACCCATAAAATTGTTGCAATTTAAAATGTTTAGGAATTCTTTATTTCTTTTATTTGTAATGGTATGACACAAAAAAGTGGAGAAAGAAAAAGCCAAATCTGACACATTCCACGCAAAACTCCAAAAATTGACTTGACAAAATTATTGGCACCCTCAATTTAATATTTGGTAGCACACCCCTTGGAAAAAACTGAAATCAATTGCATCCTGTAACCATCAATGAGTTTCTTACACCTGCTCCAGGTTTCTTAGATTGGAAGGGTTCCTTTTCTCAACTGCTGTTTTGAGATCTCTTCACAGGTGCTCTATGGGATTAAGGCCTGGTTCACACCTATGCATTTTTAGAGCTTTCTGCATTTTGCAGATTTGCACTACAGAACGCATCCCATAGGAAACCATGTTAAATGGACTGTAGTGTAAAAAGTGCAAAAAGCACTTAAAATACATAGGTGTGAACCAGGCCTTAGATCTGGACTCATTGCTGGCCAGTATGGATGGGCTCAGGTATGTTTGCAGCTCCACATGCCCGAGCCCGCCAGAAAGCTTACACTGCGCAGCGCTAATCACAGGCAGTGAGACCTTTCCCGATCTGTGCAGCCGCTGATCGGGAAACGGAGGTCAAACTGACACTTGGCCCTACATTGTACCCCAGAATTCTTTAAAAGTCTTCAGATTTCATAATGTCATGCAAATGGTCAAGACATCCAGTGCCTAAAGCAGCAAAGCAACCCAAAAATATCAGTGAATCTCCACCATGTTTGACTGTAGGGACTGTATTCTCTTTAAAGGCCTCATTTCTTTTTCTGAAAACGGTAGAATGATGGGCTTTACCAAAAAGCTGTTTTTTTTTTTTCAACTGAACACAGCACATTCTCCCAAAAGAATTTTGGCTTCCTCAGATAAGTTTTTGCAAACTCCAATCTGGCTTTTTTAATGTTTCTGTGTCAGCCGTGGGGTCCTCCTGAGCCTCCTACCATAGCGTCCCTTTTCATTCAGATGGTGAAGTATAGTGCGAGCTGACACAGTTGTACCCTGTGCCTGAAGGTCAGCTTGAATTTATCTGGAAGTTGAATGAGGTTCTTCTTAAGACCCCTTTCACACGAGGCGGACTCCGTTTCTCAGCGGGAGATCAGTTCGTTGATCTCCGCTGAGCCGGCGGATGACAGGTCCCTCTCTGCTCACTGAGCGGGGAGGGGCTTGTCAGGCGCCGCTGCCGCCTATGGAGGGATCGGATGAAAACGGACAGCATGTCCGTTTTCATCAGATCTCACCCGATCCGCCAGCGACGAACCTGGACGTAGGGCCATCCGTCTGCTTTTAGCGGATCGGATGGGGTCGGATGTCAGCGGACATGTCTCCGCTGACATCCGACGCTCCATAGACTAACATGGAGCGCCCGTTCAGATCCGCCGTCAAAACTGACAGGCGGACCTGAACGGTCCGATCGTGTGAAAGGGGCCTTATCCACCATTCGAACAATCCTTTGTTGCAATCTTTGATTACTTTTTCTCTTTCCTCCAGAGAGATTAGCTACAGTGCCATGGGCTGTAAACTTCTTAACAATGTTGTGCACAGTGGACACAGGAAGATTAGGATCTCTGGAGATGGACTTGTAACCTTGAGATTGTCCATACTTTTTTACACTTTTTGTTCTCATATCCTCAGACAGTTCTTTGCTGCTTTTTCTCTTCTCCATGCTCCTTGTGGCAAACAGACACAAAACAGAAAGGTTGAGTCAATTTTTCACCCTTTTAACTGGTTACCGGTGTAATTTCTATATTGTCAGCACCTGCTAATTGATACAGGTGAGTTTGATTACAAATTACAGGAGCATCACAAATTTGGAATGCAATTATTTCTTACAATTTTGAGAAGGTGCCAGTATTTTGTTCAGTCCATATTTGCAGTTTTGCATGCAATGTGTTAGATTTCGCTTTTTGTTTCTCTACTTTTTTGTCATACCAATACAAACAAAAGAAATAAAAATGAGAATGCCTAAACATTTGTAATTGCAACAATTTTCTGGGTGAAGTGGTGTATTATTTGACAGAAATACAGGGGTGCCAATATTTTTGGCCATGCTATGTCTATGTAAATGTACACTATATGACCAAAAGTATTGGGACACCTGCCTTTACACACACATGAACTTTAATGGCATCCAATTCCTATTCTGTAGGGTTCAATATTGAGTTGGCCCAACCTGCAGGCCAATCAAGTTCCTCCACCCCAAACTCACTCATTCATGTCTTTATGGACCTTGCTTTGTGCACTGGTCAAATCATTTGGTGGAGGGGGGTTATGGTGTGGGGTTGTTTTTCAGGGGTTTGGCTTGTCCCCTTAGTTCCAGTGAAGGGAACTCTTATGGCGTCAGCATACCAAGACATTTTGGACAATTTCATGCACCAACTTTGTGGGAACAGTTTGTGCTCAACACTAGTGCACTAGTAGACATGGATGAGCGAGTTTGGGGTGGAGGAACTTGACTGGCCTGCACAGAGTCCTGACCTCAACCCGATAGAACACCTTTGGGATGAATTGGAGTGGAGACTGCTAGCCAGGCCTTCTCTTCCAACATCAGTGCCTGATCTCACAAATGCGCCTCTAGAAGAATGGTCAAACATTTCCATAGACACACTCCTAAACCTTGTGGACAGCCTTCCCAGAAGGGTTGAAGCTGTTATAGCTGCAGAGGGTGGGCCAACTCAATATTGAACCCCAGGGACTAAGACTGGGATGCCATTAAAGTTTATGTGCGTGTAAAGGCAGGTGTCACAATACTTTTGGCAATATAGTGTGTGTATATGTGTTTACAAACAAAAAGGCCTATATCTCAAATATTGTTCACAAATCTGTCTAAATCTGTATTAGTGATCACTTCTCCTTTGCCGAGGTAATCCATCCAGATGCTGATTAGACAGCATGATTATTGCATAGGTGTGCCTTAAGCTGGCCACAATAAAAGTCACTCTAAAATGTGCAGTTTTATCACACAGCACAATGCCACAGATGTTGCAAGTTTTGAGGAAGCGTGAAATTGGCATGCTGACTGCAGGAATGTCCACCAGAGCTGTTGCCCTTGAATTGAATGTTCATTTCTCTACCATAAGCCGTCTCCAAAGGCTTTTCAGAGAATTTGGCAGTACATACAACTAGCCTCACAACCGCAGACCACGTGTAACCACACCAGCCCAGGACATCCACATCCAGCATTTTCACCTCCAAGATCGTCTGAGACCAGCCACCCTGGACAGCTGCTGCAACAATCGGTTTGCATAGCCAAAGAATTTCTGCACAAACTGTCAGAAACCGTCTCAGGGAAGCTCATCTGCATGCTCATTGTCCTTTTTGGGGTCTCGACCTGACTGCAGTTCATCTTCGTAACCGACTTGAGTGGGCAAATGCTCACATTCAATGGCGTCTGGCACTTTGGAGAGGTGTTCTCTTCACGGATGAATCACAGTTTTCACTGTGCAGGGCAGATGGCAGACAGTGTGTATGGCCTCATGTGGGTGAGCGGTTTGCTGATGTCAACGTTGTGGATCGAGTGGCCCATGGTGGCCCTGGGGTTATGGTATGGGCAGGCGTATGCTATTGACAACGAACACAGGTACATTTTATTGATGGCATTTTGAATGCACAGAATTACCGTGACGAGATCCTGAGGCCATTGTGCCATTCATCCACGACCATCACCTCATGTTGCAGCATGGTAATACACGACTCCATGTTGCAAGATTCTGTACACAATTCCTGGAAGCTGAAAACATGCCAGTTCTTGCATGGCCAGCATACTCACCAGACATGTCACCCATTGAGCATGTTTGGGATGCTCTGGATTGGCGTATACGACAGCATGTTCCAGTTCCTGACAATATCCAGCAACTTTGCACAGCCATTGAAGAGGAATGGACCAATATTCCACAGGCCACAATCAACAACCTGATCAACTCTATTAGAAGGAGATGTGCTGCACTGCATAAGGCAAATAGTGGTCACACCAGATACTGACTGGTTTTTGGACCCCCCTCCAACCCCCCCCCCCCCCCCCCCAATACAGTAAAATTGCTCATTTTAGAGTGGCCTTTTATTGTGGCCAGCCTAAGGCACATAAAAAAAGTCGTAGATCTTTCAGTTCAGCTCATTATAAATAGGGGCAAACACAAGTGTTGCATTTATAATTTTTCTCAGTGTATATACATACAGTTGTGCTCATAAGTTTACATACCTTGGCAGAATTTATGATTTCTTGGACATTTTTCAGAGAATATGAATGATAACACAAAAACCTTTCTTTCACTCATGGTTAGTGTTTGGCTGAAGCCATTTATTATCAATCAACTGTGTACTCTTTTTAAATCATAATCACAACAGAAACTACCCAAATGACTCTGATCAAAAGTGTACATACCCTGGTGATTTTTGTTGTGATAACATGCACACAAGTTGACACAAAAGGGTTTGAATGGCTATTAAAAGGTAACTAACCTCACCTGTGATCTCTTACCTTGTAATTAGTGTGTGTGTATAAAAGGTCAATGAGTTTCTGGACTCCTGGCAGACCCTTGCATCTTTCATCAAGTGCTGCACTGATGTTTCTGGATTCTGAGTCATGGGGAAAGCAAAAGAATTGTCAAAGGAATCTGCAGGAAAAAGTAGTTGAACTATATAAAACTCTAATTAACTCTCTGGAAAATTAGGGGTTTTGTTGAAACCAAACCACGGTCAGGTAGACCAACTAAAATTTCAGCCACAACTGTCAGGAAAATTGTTCAGGATGCAAAGAAAAACCCACAAATAACTTCAGGTGAAATACAGGACTCTCCAAAAACATGTGGTGTGGCTGTTTCAAAATACACAATAAGGAGGCACTTGAAGAAAGATGGGCTGCATGGTCGAGTCACCAGAAGAAAGCCATTACTATGCAAATGCCACAAAGTATCCAGCTTACAATAAGCCAAACAGCACAGAGACAAGCCTCAAACCTTCTGGCACAAGGTCATTAGGAGTGACAAGACCAAAATTGAGCTCCACTACATTTGGAGAGGAGTCAACAAGGCCTATGATGAAAGGTACACCATTCCTGCTGTGAAACATGGAGGTGGATCGCTGATGTTTTGGGGATGTGTGAGCTACAAAGGCACAGGAAATTTGGTCAAAATTGTTGGCAAGATGAATGCAGTATGTTATCAAAAAATACTGGAGGAACATTTGCGCTCATCAGCCAGGAAGCTGCGCATGGGACGTACTTGGACATTCCAACATGAGAATGATCCAAAACACAAGGCCAAGTCGACCTGTCAATGGCTACAGCAGAATAAAGTGAAGGTTCTGGAGTGGCCATCTCAGTCTTCTGATCTCAGTATCATTGAGCCACTCTAGGGAGATCTCAAACGTGCAGTTCATGCAAGACAGCCCAAGAATTTACAGGAACTGGAGGATTTTTGCCAAGAGGAATGGACAGCTTTACCATCTGAGAAGATAAAAAGCCCCATCCAAAAATGCCACAAAAGACTTCAAGCTGTCATTGATGTTAAAGGGGGCAATACACGGTATTAAGAAATGGGGTATGTAAACTTTTGATCTGGGTCATTTGGGTAGTTTCTGTTGTGATTATGATTTACAAAGAGTAAACACAGTTGATTGATAATAAATGGCTTCACTGTTGGGGCCATAATCAGGAAGTGGAAAGAACATAATTTCACCATAAACCGGCCACGACCAGGTGCTCCTTGCAAGATTTCTCACAGCGGAGTGAAAGCAATTATCAAAAGAGTTGTGCAAGAGCCAAGGACCACTTGTGGAGAGCTTCAGAAAGACCTGGAATTAGCAGATACAATTGTTTAAAAGAAAACCAATAAGTAATGCACTCAATTGTCATGGCCTTTATGCATGCTCACCACACAAGACTCCATTGCTGAAGAAAAAGCATGTTGAAGCTCATTTAAAGTTTGCTGCACAACATTTAGACAAGCCTGTGAATTACTGGGAGAATATAGTCTGGTCAGATGAGATCAAAATTGAACTCTTTGGATGCCATAACACACATCATGTTTGGAGTTCGAATGGCAGTGCACATCACCCCAAAAACACCATCCCAAAAGTGAAGTTTGGAGATGAAAACATGGTGTAGGGGTTGTTTTTCACCATACGGTACTGGCAAATTTTATATTATTGGAGGAAGGATGAATGGAAAAATGTACCAAGGCATTCTTGATAAAAGTCTGCTGCCATCTACCAGGATGATGAAGATGAAACGAGGATGGATATTTCAGCAAGACAATGATCCTAAACACAAAGCCAAGGGAACTCTCAATTGGATTCAAAATAGGAAATTAAGCTGCTAGAATGGCCCAGCCAATCATCTGACTTGAAACCAATAGAAAATCTATGGAAAGAACTAAAGATCAGAGTTAATAGAAGAGGCCCATGGAACTTTCAAGGTTTGAAAACTGTGTAGATGAATGGGCCAAAATCACACCTGAGCAATGCCTGCGACTAGTTTCTCCCAGGAGGCATCTTGAAGCTGTCATTACCAACAAAAGCATTTTGTACGAAGTATTACATTTCAGTTAGCATGTTCAATACTTTTTCTCTGTGTCATTCCATTTTATTACACATCTTCTTTTGTGAATGTATTTTTAATTTTTTTTTGTATTTATGGATTGCATAGGTTGTTACCGACGTGATAAATTTCATGTGGATGGCACCTTTAGAAATATTATTACCTAGAAAAATGGTGACTTGTTCATTTAATTTTTGCCTGCTTTTTAGTTACACATGATAATGGAGCAAAACATTTCTGTCCCTTTGTTTCAAGGAAAATGATGCCTCTACAAAGTGTATGAATAACAATAACTACAGAAAGGAAATGTGTAGCTATTACTTTATCAGATACAAAGAGTGCAGAAAGTTTTGGGTAAGTTAAAGTTATTTTAAAAAATGTAAAATATGAATTTACTTGCAGTGTATCACGCCTTAGTGTAAAAATGGGACAGTTTTACTGTATAGAAATTTGGGTACATTTTCCACTTGGTCTCCCTGGGCCGCTTTAGGTGAAAAAAAGCATCTGTTTATTTGGACCATCTGTACACTGCATGTTTTATTCTTGTATATTAGTTTGTGCTGACTAGTTACAGTATATGTAACTGTAGTCACTGTGGTGATGAACTCTTTCACTGCCAGGTCCGAATGTCGTATGTACCTGACAGCGGGGGTATCGCACTCAATCCGGTGGCTGCAGCCACCAGGATTGTGTGTGAAACTGACAGGCAGTCCCCTGCCTGTCAGGTGAGAGCATTTGGGCTGCTCCACTGCCCCTCGATCGCTGGCACGCACCCCGGTATCTGCGCATCCCCTGCCGCCGCGCTCCGCCATGCTTACTATGCTCCGCTTGCCCATTGGCGGGCCCGGGATCTCCATACTGGGTGCCGGCGGGTAGAGGGGAAGGAGAGTGGACACGCTCTCCTCCCCTATTACTTGTGACCCGGAAAGCACCGTCTCTCTTAAGTCACTTCTGGGTCAATTGCTCGGTGTCCCTGGCTCACTCTGCCAGGAAAGCATGTTTTGCAATGCGATATGCGATGTGCATTGCAAAACATTCAGTGGAGTACAGGGGAGATGTGCAGGGTCTAAAAGACCCTGCATATCTCAATAAAGAGAACCTGTCACCTAAAAAAACAAAGTTACACCCAAGCACATAAAATCCCCCCCCCACATATACGCACGAACATAAACATGTGTCGGGGTGCCTACACGTGAAAATTTTGATTGCGATACACATGTTACATATCGCCATGTACGCCAGAGTGAGAGCAATAATTCTAACGCAACACCACCTCCGTAACCCTAAACTGATACCTATAGGGACTTTTGAAGCGTCGCCTACAGAAAATATAGGGTACTAAAGTTTGACGCCATTTCACGGGCGCACAAAAATGTATTGTTTGGCGTGTTGGGTATTTATTTACTCGGTGCAACCTCCTCTTTTATATATTACCAAAAATGTGGGTAATTTATTGCATTTGTTAGCCCTAAAATTCATGTTAGTGTTTATTAAAGGGGTTGTAAAGGTTTGCGTTTTTTCACCTTAATGCATCCTGTGCATTAAGGTGAAAAAACATCCGACAATACCAGCCCCCTGTTTTACTTACCCGAGCCTCTAAACCTTCTGCGTTCACCCCCGATGTCCTCTTCGCCGCTCAGCCTGGCCGTTGATAGGCTAGAGTGGATGGATTGAAAGCAGCACAGCCATTGGCTCACGCTGCTGTCAATCACATCCAATGACGCGGCATGGCGGGGGACGGGGCCGAGTGCTACAGTGAGCGGCTATAGCCGCCGGCTGTATCATGGGAGAACTAACCACCATGCAAAGGAGCTCACATGAAGGTGTTTAGTTCTTGCGGGGAGGAGCTGAGACAGCCGCCAAGGGACCCCAGAAAACCAGGTTGCACAGTGGAGGTAAGTATAACATGTTTGTTATTTAAAAAAAAAAAAAAAATTTCCTTTACAACCCCTTTAATAAAATTTTGCGTTTCCTAGGCTTTTGCGGTAATATGTGACATAAATTGCAACTACCACTATTTTTTTATTCTCTAGGGTATCTTCTTTCAGAAAATATATAATAATTGTGGGTTTTGTGTAATCTTCAGGCCTAAAATGATTTTTTTAAACGTTTGCAAAATAAACGCAAAAACGGCTCTGGCAGCAAAAGGGTTAAAGGATATATGTATATACAAACCTTTAGTTTTTTGGGATGGCGTAGGAATTGATCTGTCAGATTTTGACTGGTATCTACATCCCAGCTAGGTGGGCTCATTCTTTAAATTGGTATTGGTGAACATTATCACTAACAGAAAGTGCTAGGAAATACAAACGGGTTGATTTACTAAAACTGCAAAATCTGGTGCAGCTGTACATGGTAGCCAATCGGCTTCTAAATTCAGCTTGTTCAATTAAAGTGGTTGTAAACCCACTTTTTTTTTTTTTTTTTAAACTAATACCTGCAAGACAAAGGAATAATGAGCTAGTATGCATAGCATACTAGCTCATTATGTAATACTCACCTGAGATCGAAGCCCTCGCTGCGGTGCCCGTACACTAGTCCGGCGGCCGACATCACTCCCGGGGGTTACTTCCGGGTATCGCGGCTCCGGCTCTTTTGCCGGAGCCGCGATGACGTTATTACCGAGCATGCGCCGGTAACGGCACAGTCTCACTGAAGCAACGGCACTTACGTGCTGTTGCTTCAGTTTGCTTCAGTGCGCATGTGCCGATGATGTCGGCACATGCAAATACAGGGGATATTAGGCGTACCTGTAGCTACCCAGAATATCTCCTAAACCTTTGTGGTTTAGGAGATATCCTGGGTAGCTACAGGTACGCCTAATTATAGGCTTACCTGTAGCAAAAAATGGTCTGTAAGTGTTTACAACCACTTTAAGCTTTGACAATAAAACCTGAAAGCTATACTGTCCAGTTTGAGTAAATCATCCCCATAGTATCTTAATTGTACAGGACACAGGACTATTCATATACCATGGGTTACATGCAGCTACCTTCAGTTGATTGGTTAGAAAAAAAACTTACTAGAGCTGCCCACAGAGGGCACCATATAACCCACTCTGTGAGCCAAATTTTTTTTTTTAGGCGATGCATCGGTTCTCTTATAATGTATATTTCCTTTTTAAACCCAACTTAATGATGACGTTGAATAATCATGTCATGCCCATGCTACGTGGATCAGGCAACTTTTTTCCAAGGCACATGCCCTTAGAAAGAAGAGGAACTATTTCCTTATCAGAGCCCATTCTACTAGGGCTGTTGGTGTCTCTTGGACTTTCCAGCCTCGAGCATCTGCTTCCCAGATATGTAAGGCCACCACCTGGTCCTCTGTTCATTATCCAAGTAGATGTTCAGGCTGATGCAAGCTTTGGCCACAATGTGCTTCAGCTGTTATCCAAATTGTATTTATTTTTTAATTTTTTAACCTTTTTGTTTTTATGTGAACTTGTTGGCAATTATGCTTGCTATGCCACCCCCTAGTCTTATCCCATATTTTTTGAATACAAGTTATATACGGTAGGGTTAAGATTTAGGCCAACATGTATTCTACTACATGTATTTGGTAAAAAAAATCCCACAGGCTGAACCAAAAAAATCTTAGTGTATGGCCAGCTTTAAAAAGGAGGTTAAAGGTAGCCTATGCCAGGAGAAACTTAGAAGTTTCCATTGCTAAATGCTAGTGGCCTGGCTGTCATGCCAATCAATTCTTCAGTTCTTTGAGCCCCTGACCTTGTATAAAGTATGCAGATCTGCAGCAGTTCTGACTTCCATTTGTTGCATGCCTGTTCCAGGTGAGTGGTTCAGAATGTTCTATAGTCATCAGCAGTACTGTTAAAGTGGTTGTAAACCCGGTTACACCACTTTTACCTACAGGTAAGCCTATAATAAGGAGATATTTACCATATATGCTTGCGCCAACGTCATTGGCGCGTGCACACTGAAGAAACGGCTCGATCGTGCCATTTCTAAAAGGCCTGTGCCATGACCGACGGCTCCCATCATTGCTTCTCTGGCCAATTACAGTGCTGGAGCCCGCAAACCCGGAAATAACTCCGGGGGACATTTTGCCAGTGACAGCGGTGTACAGGGACCACTGCAACAACTTCGATCTAAGGTATTTCATCATGAGCTAGTATGCGATGCATACTAGCTCATTATGCCTTTGTCTTGCAGTTTTTTGTTTGTTTTTTTTTTCATATGGGTTTACAACCACTTTAAGCAACTAACTTTTTAGAAGGATGTCAACAATAGCAGCCTCTCCATCTCTCTTCATACAGATTTCCTTTAAGGTTTAAAGTAGAACCAAATTCTCAAAAAACCCTTAGATTTGAGAGTTCCTGTAGGTAAAAGTGAATAGCATTTTTTTGTTTTAATTAAAAAAAATGTTCTCTCCTAAAGTAGGAAAAGGGTTAAATGCTCAAGCTATGGGACTGGGAACAGCAATTTTACTTACTCCATGCTCTGCTCTTCTGCAAGCCTGCATGCTCCTCTACTGTCATTTGGTGCCCTCATGTCCAGAGCAGGCCTGTGGGCTCTGCATTGGATTAGATGATGTGAGAGGAGCTGCAACCTCCGGAGTGTGGGGGAGAAGAGGCTGCAGCAGCCAGTCTTACAGCCTGGAGAGAGCCTGCAGGACAGGAGTATGAGGTAAGTAAAACTGCTTTCAAAGCCAGCGCAGCTCTTCGCTTCCAGAATGGACTCGGCATCCTTCTAAAATTCAAAATGTGAGTTAGCTGAGCTGCTGATTTGGACAAATTCAGTGCTTCCACTGTGACCTGTGATGAATTATTCCATAGTGTATGCTGGTCCATAAGGACTAGTTTTAAAGTTAGTTAGCAGTTTAAAAATAGGTAAATACTTTGATGTCCATGGCCTGGACACATAAAACTTAAGGATTAGGGTTAAAGCGGTTGTAAACCCTTACATATACCCAATGAAAGGACTGGCCTCAGGTGATACACAGAGATGAAGCAAATCCTCCACCTGTTTATTTGCACTGCTCTGTCCTCTACAGCTGTTCAAAGTCTTGAATATACACAGCATTTCTGAGCTGCAAGAGCCAGGGGGCAGGATCTGATGTCCAACTGCTCAGAGAGTAGAGCTGAGTAAATTCTGAAACTTGACCCCCCCCCACACACACACACACTCACTCTGATAGGGAACTATGCCTGTGTCAGTCACAGGCATCGTGCTGGAGGCTCCTTTCCTCAGTACCCTCTCATCCCTTGGAGTTGGCACAACCTGTCAGAAATGACTCATGCAGATAGCAGAGGAAGGAGACGGCAAATAGAAATCACACATGCTTTGAGTCAAGTGCGCACTATAGGAGGATATGCTTTATTCATTTTTCAGGTCAAAAGCTTGAAACTTTAGGTGTTAGGGTAGGATAATGGTTAAAAAGTGGCTCACCTTACATTGCTGGTGTTTGGCAATATGCCACCTACAGTAAATACCTAATGTTGCCACATGGGTTAAAGTCCCGAGAGCTATTCAGACCAGAGTTTACTAAAGCCTAGATGCCCAGACTAATTTTAGCAGCCTCAGTTTACATCTGCTGACTTGTTAAGAAATCTTCATAATTTGCCAGCTAAAAAATCCACTTTTTAGGGACTTGTAAGACTTTTAAATGTTAGCTCTGTTTTTTTTTTTTTTTTTTTATAAATCTTTATTTGTAGAATTCTTCATATGATACAAAAGTAGTAAAGGCTCTAAAATGTAACAGCTACAGAGGGTAAAATAATTATTTGATCCCCTACATGATACAAATGCTATAAGTTCATATTTGGGCACCAGTTCTCAAAAAGGATATCGGGGAACTGAAGAAAATGCAGAGAAGGGTATGGGAAGAGGCATGGAAGAGCTCAGCTATGAGGAAAGGTTAGAGGGACTGCATCTATTCTCTCTTGAGAAGAGGAGATTAAGGTGGGATATGATCAACATGTACAAATACATAAAGGGTCCCTATAGTGAACTTTGTGTTGAGTTATTCTCTTTAAAGAGGAAGTAAAGTCTTCCTCTTTAATTGTACCTACAGGTAAGCCTATAATAAGGCTTAGCTGTAGGTACTGTAAATTTCTCTTAAACTTGCACCGTTTGGGAGATATTTACTATATACGCTGCCGCCAACGTCATCGGCATGCGGACTAAAGGAACGGCCCGCTCGTGGCGTTTTTCAGGGCCCGTGCTGTGACCGGCAGGACCCACGCGCATGTGCGGGAGTGACGTAATCGTGGCTCTGGCCAATCACAGGGCCCGGAGCCTGGAAGTAACTCCGGAAAACATGTTGGCAGTGTGAGCGGTGTGCCGGCGACGATCCAGGGTTTTGTTCTAAAGTAAGTATTTCATAATGAGCTAGTATGCTATGCCTTTGTCTTGTAGGTTTTTTTTGTTTTTTTTTGGGGGGGGGGGGGGGATTTTTTTTTTTTAGGTTTACAATCTCTTTAAGGTCATCGCAGAGGACAGGGGGGCACTCTTTAGATCTAGAGGAAAAGAGTTAATTTCCAAATACAGAAAGGTTTCTTCACAGTATGCGCTGTGAAAATGTGGAATAGACTCCCTCCAGAGGTGATTCTGGCCAGCTCAGTAGATTGCTTTAAAAAAAGGCCTGGTTTCTTTCCTAAATGTACATAGTATAACTGGGTACTACATTTTTTTTTTTATAGGTAAAGTTGATCCAGGGAATATTCGATTGCCTCTCTGGAGATCAGAAAGGAATTGTTTCTTTATTGGTTGAACTAGTGGACTTGTGTCTTTTTTCAACCTGACTACCTATGTATCTATGTAAATGGAGTTGCAGTTCAGTGAGTAAAATAAGTATTTGGTCCCAAAACAAAACATAACTTAGTACTTGGTGGGGATACCCTTGTTGGCAAGCACAGAGGTAAGACATTTCTTTTAGTTGGTTACCAGGTTTGCACACATATCAGGAGGGATTTTGGTACACTCTTCTTTACGGATTTTCTCGAAATCCTTAAGGTTTCTTGGCTGTCATTCGGCAACTCGAAGTTTCAGCTCCCTCCATAAATTTTCTATAGAATTAGGGTCTGGAGACTGGCAAGGCCACTCCATGATCTTAATGTGCTTCTTTTTTGGCCACTCCTTTATTGCCTTGGCAGTATTTCTTGAGTCATTGTCATGCTGGAAGACCTATCCACGACCCAGTGTTCTGGTTGAGGGAAGAAGGTTCTCATCCAAGATTTTACAATACATGACCCCATCCATTGGCCCCTCAATGCGGCAAAGTCGGCCTGTACCTTTAGCAGAGAAACGGTCCCAAAGCATAATGTTTCCACTGCTGTGCTTGACTGTAGGGATGGTGTTCTTAGGGTCAGAGTCAGCATTTTTCTTCCTCCAAACACAGCACTTTCTCCCAATCCTTCCCTAATCATTTAGATGTTCATTGGCAAACTTCAGACAGACCTGTACATGTGCCCGCTTAACTATTCCAGACCACCCACTGCCGTGTTACGTCGGCTGTTTGAAGAGGAATATCATTGTTATGGCAGCAGCTAGCTGCCATAACCCCGGTATCCTCTTCTTCAGTGAGCGGTCCAGTTTAAGATAAAAGTGGTCGCTTCAATTCTCATGGGATGTATGTTATGCACTATATAACTAGCCAGTATGCTAAGAGGTGACAAGCAAAATATCCATTGAAGGAACGTGGATAGCCCACAGAAGGATTTATCTGATGAGAGGTTATGTTCCTTCTTTTCTCCTCTTTGTTTTCTCTTCATCCGATGTAATGGAGTATATGCCCCCTTTTTCTGTGCTCTTTTTGTTTTTTATCTTATTACATATGTAAGATGTGACTTCTACTCTGTAAATTGATGTATGCGCTCTGGAACTGTATACACCTATTCAATTTTAATAAAACCTTTTGTTTGAGAAAAAAAAAAAAAGATAAAAGTGGTCTCTGCGGCGGATTTGCTGTGAGATTACTTTTATTGGCGGCGGGAGAGGGCCCCCCTTCTCGCCGCGCTCAGGTGCCCCCCCCCCCGCTTACCGGAGCCATTGGCAGCGGCGGAAGTTATTAGGTCCTTGTGGCCTGACATGAAGACGAGTGAGGGGAAGATGGCCCCCACCTGTCTCCATATCATTGCAGGGCGGAAGCGACGTCAAAACGTCACTTCCGCCCATAGCTCTTAAAGGGCCATTTAAAAAAAAAATTTTTAAATTACATTTTTTTTTTTTTTTGCATTTTTGTGTAAATATGAGATCTGAGATCTTTTTGACCCCAGATCTCATATTTAGGAGGTCCTGTCATGCTTTTTTTTACAAGGGATGTTTACAATAAAAGTGACACAATTTTTATTTATTTTTTTAAAAACTGTGTAAAAAAAAAAGGTAAAAAAAAATTTCTAAACATGCCCCGTCCCGACGAGCTTGCGTGCAGAAACGAACACATACGTGACAAGCGCCTGCCTATGAAAACAGTGTTCAAACCACACATGTAAGGTATAGCCACAATCGGTAGAGCGAGAGCAATAATTCTAGCCCTAGACCTCCTCTGTAACTTAAGACATACAACCTGTAGATTTTTTTTAAACGTCGCCTATGGAGATTTTTAAGGGTAAAAATTTGTCGCCATTCCATGAGCGGGCTCAATTTTGAAGCATGATATGTATGTTGGGTATCAATTTACTCTGCATAACATTATCTTTCACAATATAAAAAAAATTGGGCTAACGTTACTGTTTTATTTTTTAATTCAAAAAAGTGTATTTTTTCCAAAAAAAGTGCGCTTGTAAGACCGCTGCGCAAATACGGTGTGACAGAAAGTATTGCAATGACTGCCATTTTATTCTCTAGGGTATTAGGAAAAAAAATGTATAATGTTTGGGGGTTCTAAGTGATTTTCTAGCAAAAAAAAAAACTAACTTGTAAACAACAAAGCTCAGAAAGAGGCTCGGTCCTTAAATGGTTAAGGAGGAGGGATCTTGCGGGCGCTGCAGGATTTCAATCCATGGCGGTGTAAGGTGTAAGGCTGGATTCACACCTATGAATTTTTAGTGCTTTTTGCAGATTTGCACTACAGCCCAGTTAACATGGTTTCCTATGGAACACGTTCTGTCGAGCAAATCTGCAAAATGCAAAAAACACTAAAAATGCAAAGGTATGAAACAAGCCTTACCAATAGGGGTGCGCATCTTCACTGGTCTCACGATTTGATTCGATTGTGATTATCTGGTCAGCGATTCAATTCGATTTGATTCCGTGATGCATCACGATTACTGACGCGCTCCCACCCTGCAATCTTCTGGGACACATCACAGGTCCCAGAAGGTTGCCCGGCTATGCAGGACAGCGCAGTGAGACATGCGCACCGGCTGTGAAGCTGCAAGCTGTCACAGCCGGATGCCCACAGTAGTATTGCCAGCGCCGTGGACAGGCAGGGGAGAGAAAGGAGGGTTTGGGAGGCCACGTCACTGGATTGTGGGACAGGTGAGTGTCTTTTCATTAAAAGTCAGATACACTTTTTTTGTAGCTGCTGACTTTTAATAAACAAAAAATTTACTGGAACTCTGCTTTGAATTAAAAATAACCTCACTCCTTTAAAGCGGAGTTCCACCCAAAAGTGGAACTTCTGCTTTAAGCACTCCTCGCCCCCTGACATGCCACATTTGGCATTTCATTTTTTTGGGAGGGGGAATGTGTGTCCTCCTTTTTAGTGGGACTTCCTGTCCTGGCTGCCTAGGTGACTCCTCTCGCCCTAGGCGGCCCCTCCCTGCCAGCGATCTTCTCGGACACAACACAGGTCCCAGAAGATTGGCTGGCCAATGGCAGAGCGTAGTGTGGCTCGCGCAGTGCGTGTCAGGCTGTGAAGCCGTAAGCTGTCACTGCCCACAGTAGATATGTCGGGGCTGAGGAGGAGGAGAGGAGCAATGCTCCGTGCGGCCGCATCGATGGACCGTGGGACAGGTGAGGGTCGGTTTAATAAAAGTCAGCAGATACACTTCTTGTAGCTGCTGACTTTTAATAAGCTAAAAAACAGGTGGAACTCCGCTTTAGTAAAAGTGCACTAATCCGGTGCACTACAGGGTACAGGAATTCACACACACGGCTGCTGGGTGGTCAGGAGGGATTAGAATCCCCAACTGACAAACAGCACTGAAGTTCCCTGTACTGTCTCTGTGCTGACATTTCTCTGGGCTCCCCCCGTTTGCACCTTCCAGCACACTAGGAGTTAACACAGTAGAATGTGCAAAGGGGGGAAACCGGGGAAATGTCAGCACAGAGCAGTGTTGGAGCTAGTGTAAATAGAGTACAAACACATTTGTACTCTACATACTGCTGTTAAAATACCTGTGTGGTAATAAATGCAGAGTTATAATCCATTAAGTGCCCACCGCTTGAGATCATTCACAATCTCCTCCTGTGTAGTTCTGGACTGATCCCTCATTTTTCTCATCCTCACCCCATGAATCAAAATCTTGCATGGAGCACCAGACCGAGGGCGATTTATGTTTTTTTTTGTATTTCTTCCATTTGCGAAAAATCACTCCAACAGTTCTCTCCTTCTCACCAAGTTTCTTGCTGATGGTCTTGTAGACCATTCCAGCCTTGTGCAGGTCTACAATCTTGTCCCAGATGTCCGTTGACAGCTCTTTGGTCTTACACATGATGGTGGATTTGAACGGAAGAAAGGATTCTGTGTCTTTTTTACACATACGAGTTGTCATTTGGAGCACCTTCTTAAATTGTCAGGACTAATCTGTGTACCACATGAGCACATACTGTAGACAATCTGCAGGAGCCAGAATTATTGTTGGTTGATAGGGGATAAATAACTCATTTTACTCACTGAACTGCAACTTAATTTATAACATTTGTATTAGTGTTTTTTCTGGATTGTTGGTTGATATTCTGTCTCTATCATTTAAAATACACCTATGATGAAAATTGTAGACCCTTCATTTCTTTGTAAATGGACAAACTTACAAAATCTTCAGGGGATCAAATATTTTCCCTTCTGTATGTGTCCGCCATTCATCATAGAGAAGGCGATTCGTGAGAAAAAATCAATACAGTATAGCTAATTTATCAACCCAAGGAGTCTGCAGCAAATGATTTAGAATGAGCATTTATGATCTTGTTCAGCCAGATCCAGACGCCCCTGTTAGACAGCACAGACAGCTGCAGGCAGATAAAAAAAACAAAAAACTCCGGTCTCAAAATGGACAGTCCAAGTTGAAGTGGTACTAATGCCTCGTACACACGAGCGGACTTTACGGCAGACTTGGTCCGTCGGACCGGACTCAATCATGTGTGGGCTCCAGCTGACTTTTTTTTCCCAAAAGTTCGACGGACCTAGAAATGAAACATG
This sequence comes from Lithobates clamitans, assembly GCA_037952925.1. Classification (NCBI taxonomy): domain Eukaryota; kingdom Metazoa; phylum Chordata; class Amphibia; order Anura; family Ranidae; genus Lithobates; species Lithobates clamitans. The sequence continues at coordinate 4,772,231 of JBBGZY010000174.1, read as the reverse complement.
TTTCAAATCTTTCCGACGGACTCGAGTCCAGACGAAAAATCCGCTCGTCTGTATGCTAGTCCGACGGACTAAAACCGACGCTAGGGCAGCTATTGGCTACTGGCTATCAACTTCCTTATTTTAGTCCGGTCGTACGTCATCACGTAGGAATCCGTCGGACTTTGGTGTGATCGTGTGTGTCCAAGTCCGTCTGTTTGTAAGTCCGGCGCACCTACGCTACAATATCCGTCGGAAAGATCGTCGGACCAAGTCTGCCGTAAAGTCCGCTCGTGTGTACGCGGCATAAGAGTACTTTTGAGGACTGACCAATCTGTTTGTGTATGGTGAGATAAAAATATCACCAGGGTTCATATTAAAGTGTAACTAAACCCAACAGCAAAAATTCAATATATTGTAGCTTATTAATCATTGGATGTGATGGCTGCATTAGTTTTTCTTTTCATTCAGGCTTTTTTACTTTTTCACCTGGTGATTGGCCAATAACACACCTCCTTTCTTAGGGTGGCTACATTCACTCTTTCACTGAATGTATGAAGGAGCAACGTAGGCACCCTTGGACAGCAGCATTGTCAATCAGTGAAGCAGGGTGGTCTTGTATGGACTATTGGCTTTATATGGACTTTACAGTAGTGACTAATCATTTAATGCTGAACTCCAACTAACCTATCTTAAATTGGAACTTTATCCATAACAACTTGATAAAAATGTTCTTTATCAAGGAATATACATTCCACATTAACCACTTGAGCCCCGGACCATTATGCTGCCTAAGGACCAGAGGTCTTTTTCCAATTTGGCACTGCGTCGCTTTAACTTTTAATTGCGCGGTCATGCAATGCTGTACCCAAACGAAATTTGCGTCCTTTTCTTCCCACAAATAGAGCTTTCTTTTGATGGTATTTGATCACCTCTGCAGTTTTTATTTTTTGCGCTATAAACGGAAAAAGACCGAAAATTTTGAAAAAAAATGATATTTTCTACTTTTTGTTATAAAAAAAATCCAATAAACTCAATTTTAGTCATACATTTAGGCCAAAATGTATTCGGCCACATGTCTTTGGTAAAAAAAATGTCAATAAGCGTATATTTATTGGTTTGCGCAAAAGTTATAGCGTCTACAAACTAGGGTACATTTTCTGGAATTTACACAGCTTTTAGTTTATGACTGCCTATGTCATTTCTTGAGGTGCTAAAATGGCAGGGCAGTACAAAACCCCCACAAATGACCCCATTTTGGAAAGTAGACACCCCAAGGAAATTGCTAAGAGGCATGTTGAACCCATTGAATATTTATTTTTTTTGTCCCAAGTGATTGAATAATGACAAAAAAAAAAAAAAAAAAAAATATTTACAAAAAGTTGTCACTAAATGATATATTGCTCACACAGGCCATGGGCCTATGTGGAATTGCACCCCAAAATACATTCAGCTGCTTCTCCTGAGTACGGGGATACCACATGTGTGGGACTTTTTGGGAGCCTAGCCGCGTACGGGACCCCGAAAATCAATCACCGCCTTCAAGATTTCTAAGGGTGTAAATTTTTGATTTCACTCTTCACTGCCTATCACAGTTTCGGAGGCCATAAAATGCCCAGGTGGCACAAACCCCCCAAATGACCCCATTTTGGAAAGTAGACACCCCAAGCTATTTGCTGAGAGGCATATTGAGTCCATGGAATATTTTATATTTTGACACAAGTTGCGGGAATGTGACACTTTTTTTTTTTTTTTTTTTTTTTTTTTTGCACAAAGTTGTCACTAAATGATATATTGCTCACACAGGCCATGGGCATATGTGGAATTGCACCCCAAAATACATTTAGCTGCTTCTCCTGAGTATGGGGATACCACATGTGTGGGACTTTTTGGGAGACTAGCCGCGTACGGGGCCCCGAAATCCAATCACCGCCTTTAGCGTTTTTAAGGGCGTGAATTTTTGATTTTACTCTTCACTGCCTATCACCGTTTCGGAGGCCATGGAATGCCCAGGTGGCACAAAACCCCCCCAAATGACCCCATTTTGAAAAGTAGACACCCCAAGCTATTTGCTGAGAGGCATGGTGAGTATTTTGCAGCTCTCATTTGTTTTTGAAAATGAAGAAAGACAAGAAAAAACATTTTTTTTTTTTTCTTTTTTCAAATTTCAAAACTTTGTGACAAAAAGTGAGGTCTGCAAAATACTCACTATACCTCTCAGCAAATAGCTTGGGGTGTCTACTTTCCAAAATGGGGTCATTTGGGGGGGTTTTGTGCCACCTGGGCATTCCATGGCATCCGAAACTGATAGGCAGTGAAGAGTGAAATCAAAAATTCACGCCCTTAGAAAGCCTGAAGGCGGTGCTTGGTTTTCGGGGTCCCGTACGCGGCTAGGCTCCCAAAAAGTCTCACACATGTGGTATCTCCGTACTCAGGAGAAGCAGCAGAATGTATTTTGGGGTGTAATTTCACATATTCCCATGGCATGTTTGAGAAATATATCATTTAGTGACAACTTTGTGCAAAAAAAAAAAAAAATTTGTCTCTTTCCCGCAACTTGTGTCGCAATATAAAATATTCCATGGACTCGACATGCCTCTCAGCAAATAGCTTGGGGTGTCTACTTTCCAAAATGGGGTCATTTGGGGGGGTTTTGAACTGTCCTGGCATTTTATGCACAACATTTAGAAGCTTATGTCACACATCACCCACTCTTCTAACCACTTGAAGACAAAGCCCTTTCTGACACTTATTGTTTACATGAAAAAGTTATTTTTTTTTTGCAAGAAAATTACTTTGAACCCCCAAACATTATATATTTTTTTAAAGCAAATGCCCTACAGATTAAAATGGTGGGTGTTTCATTTTTTTTTTTCACACAGTATTTGCGCAGCGATTTTTCAAACGCATTTTTTGGGGAAAAAACACACTTTTTTAAATTTTAATGCACTAAAACACACTATAGTGCCCAAATGTTTGATGAAATAAAAAAGATGATCTTAGGCCGAGTACATGGATACCAAACATGACATGCTTTACAATTGCGCACAAACGTGCAGTGGCAACAAAATAAATACATTTTTAAAAGCCTTTAAAAGCCTTTACAGGTTACCACTTTAGATTTACAGAGGAGGTCTACTGCTAAAATTACTGCCCTCGATCTGACCTTCGCGGTGATACCTCACATGCATGGTGCAATTGCTGTTTACGTTTGACGACAGACCGCCGCTTGCATTCGCCTTAGCGCAAGAGCAGGGGGCGACAGGGGTGCTTTTTTTTTTTTTTTTTTTTTTTTTTTTTCTTTATTATTTTTTTGCTTTCTTATCTTATTTTTAAACTGTTCCTTTCATTTTTTTTTTTTTTTTTATCATTTTTATTGTTATCTCGGGGAATGTAAATATCCCCTATGATAGCAATAGGTAGTGACAGGTACTCTTTTTTGAAAAAATTGGGGTCTATTAGACCCTAGATCTCTCCTCTGCCCTCAAAGCATCTGACCACACCAAGATCGGTGTGATAAAATGCTTCCCCAATTTCCCAATGGCGCTATTTACATCTGGCGAAATCTAAGTCATAAAATGCTCGTAGCTTCCGGTTTCTTAGGCCATAGAGATGTTTGGAGCCACTCTGGTCTCTGATCAGCTCTATGGTCAGCTGGCTGAATCACCGGCTGCATTCTCAGGTTCCCTGTTGAGACAGGAGAGCCAGAGAAAAACACGGAAGACGGTGGGGGGGGGGGGCATTCCCTCCCACGGCTTGTAAAAGCAGTCTAGAGGCTAATTAGCCGCTAGGATTGCTTTTACATGAAAGCCGACCGCTGGCTGAAAAGAATGATACCAAGATGATACCTAAACCTGCAGGCATCATTCTGGTATAACCACTCAAAGTTGTGAATGGCGTACCTGAAGACAAAAAAATGGTTAACAATAAAGCACAGTAAACGGTAAAGTATAAATAATTACATACCTGAAAAACAAACATGATAAAACAAAATAACAATAACAATAACAATAAAACATTGCAGAATAGAATACAGTAAAAAAGAGCAGAACAATAGAGAGAGAGAATAGAGAGAGAGAACAATAAAACGACAACAATTTTTTTTTATTTTATATATATATTTTTTTTTTACACTTTTTTTGTAACTAACTTTTATAACGGTAACCGGTTCCAGGTTCGGGTCTCTCAAAATGCGATGGCATCTTGAGAGACCCTGTGAAAGTGTGCCCTAGTCTGTGGAATGCTGTACCCTACGCTAATACTCAACTAGTGAATGGTAGCGTTCAAAACATTCACCAATGCAAAGACCAGGATTGTCAGGACAGGAGGGACAATAATAGCGGGTGTCACGCCTATATCTGCGCTTGCTGCAGACACGACATCTTTTTTGGGGGGGTTTGTTGGGTAGGGGTACTCGGGAGGACATAAAGAAAATGCCTCTCATGCAGCCGACTGCATTTAGTTGGGGATGTGAATGGGGGAAGTACGGGCGCTGCAGAAGCGGTGGGTTCCCAATTAGGATTGGCGAATGCAGCAGGAAGGGCATCATGGGCACGACGGGCCTGGGTTTGTCTTCTTGGTGGCAGCAGGACACTACTTGTGCTTGCCACCTCACCAGCTTGAACTGCACTTATGGGACTCGCCACGTCACCAAGTGTTACTGCAGTGCTGGTTTGACTACGACCGGGGTGTACTAGGCCACTGGTGCTTGCCAGTTCACCAAAACGCTACAAAAAAAACTGTTAGCGATCGCAGGGATCAGGCCTGACTCTGCGAACGCTGCAGTTATGCGTTTAGTCTTTTGTAAGTGACAGTGATCGATCGATACTGCACTTGGGTGGGCTGGGCTGGGCTGGGCGGAGGGGCAAAACGCAGGTGCTAGCAGGTATCTGTGCTGATCCCGCTAACACTGCGTTTGTGGGAACCCTAAACTGCTGGTGACGCTAGTATAGATCTGATCGGATCAGATATTGATCCGTACAGATACTATACCACTAAGGGAGGTGTACGGTGCGTGCGTGGGTGTTAGCGCTACTGGCGCTAACCTGACGCTGCCTGGGGCTGGTGCTTGCCAGTTCACCAAAACGCTACCAAAAAAACTGTTAGCGATCGCAGGGATCAGGCCTGACTCTGCGAACGCTGCAGTTATGCGTTTAGTGTTTTGTAAGTGACAGTGATCGATCGATACTGCACTTGGGTGGGCTGGGCTGGGCCGGGCGGAGGGGCAAAACGCAGGTGCTAGCAGGTATCTGGGCTGATCCCACTAACACTGCGTTTTTGGGAACCCTAAACTGCTGGGGACGCTAGTATAGATCTGATCGGATCAGATATTGATCTGATCAGATACTATACCACTAAGGGAGGTGTACGGTGCGTGCGTGGGTGTTAGCGCTACTGGCGCTAACCTGACGCTGCCTGGGGCTGGTGCTTGCCAGTTCACCAAAATGCTACCAAAAAAACTGTTAGCGATCGCAGGGATCAGGCCTGACTCTGCGAACGCTGCAGTTATGCGTTTAGTGCCTTGTAAGTGACAGTGATCGATCGATACTGCACTTGGGCCGGGCCGGGCCGGGCGGAGGGACAAAACGCAGGTGCTAGCAGGTATCTGGGCTGATCCCGCTAACGCTGCGTTTTTGGGAACCCTAAACTGCTGGGGACGCTAGTATAGATCTGATCGGATCAGATATTGATCCGTACAGATACTATACCACTAAGGGAGGCGTATGCTGCGTGCGTGGGTGTTAGCGGTACTGGCGCTAATTTGACGCTGCCTGGGGCGACGCATATCACCGCCGGGCGATCAGGGGGCTAAACCTTTATTTGGTAATAAACGGCGGGTTCCCTGACACTATAAAAAATAAACGAACTAACCAGCGTCACCCATAACGGTTATACGGTGATCGGTGGTGAAAGGGTTAACTAGGGGGCAATCAAGGGGTTAAAACATTTATTAGATAGTATATGGGGGTCCCTGTCGCTATAAAACACTGACGGCAAACCTAAATATTTACCTCACTAACTAGCGTCACCAGCGACACTAATACAGCGATCAGAAAAATGATCGCTTAGCGACACTGGTGACAGGGGGTGATCAAGGGGTTAAAACTTTATTAGGGGGGTTAGGGGGGTACCCTAGACCTACAGGGGGGTAATACTAACTGTCCCAACACTGTAACTGTCACAAACTGACACTATGCAGTAATCAGAAAAAAAAAAAAAAACTGCTGGTGTCAGTTTGTGACAGGGAGGGGGGGGGTGATTGGGGGGGGATCGGGGGGCGATCGGGGGGGGGATCGGGGTGATGTGTGCCTGGCGTGTTCTACTGTGTTGTGTAGTGTTTGTGCACTCACATTGATGTCTTCTCTCCTCGGCGCTGCAACGGAATACCGAGCCGAGGAGAGATGACATCATTTCCTTTGCTGCTGTTTAGCATACAGCAGCAAAGGAAGTGATCTGATTGGCCGGCGGCGATCGCGAGGGGGGGGCCACGAACGGATGGCCTCCCCCTCGTCTCCGATCGCCGGGGGACCAAACGGGACCGCCTCGGGCGGCGGGGGGGGGGTCCGATCGGACCCCCCACCCGCGGGAGGCAAATCACGTACATGTACGTGATTTTGCCTGCCCGTGCCGCCTTGCCGACGTACATCGGCGTGAGGCGGTCGTCAAGTGGTTAATACTTATGCTACCAAAATGAGTGTCTGCTGTAAATTGCACTAGAAATAAGGTCCAAGTGAAAAATCAATCCATAAAGCAGAAATAACAATCCATATGTGATAACGGTGACAAATTGTGCAGAATCTTCAAATAAATGTGCATCCAGCTCCACACCCAAGTGAAAAAGGTAGCCTGCTTACCAGATATCCACCTAGCGCAGGGAAATCGCCCCCAAACCCTTAAAGTTGTATGGGACTGCTGCTGGAACGATGTCACTCAAAAAACAAAACAAAGTGCTTCCATAGTGCAATATGTATAAAAAGTAGCAATTTAATGAAAAATAAGTGGGTTACACTCACAAGATCTAAGATGTATAAAAGCAATACAAGCCGAATAACTCATCCATGAGGTCCGCGGCGTCTCCTATGGCTTCCATTCACTTCCTTCTCCCATTGCCCATCAATTTTCTGAAAAAATGTAATGATGTCACTGTCGTAGGCTCTACCCTATGAGTTTCGTCACGATAGGACGTTGCCTGGGGATTGACCAGGTGCATCTGTCATTACGCATATGGGTTATATAGCCCGGGGGCGCCATCTTAAGTATTGGACGCCAGGTTACTACAATAATGAAGCCAGGGCAAACTGCAATTTTTACTACTGGCTATCAATAAACATAGGAAAAGGATATATAAAAAGAGGTATGGAAGCATATAGGAGAACCTCGCCATCTTGTGGTGAAAAATCGAATTGAAAAATTTAAGATCTTATACTCAAGGGGAGTAAGTGATAAAACAATGATATACATTGAAATGCATTGGTAAACAAAAAAGTATATATAAAAACATAACTATAAAAAAAATAGTATAAACAACTACAAAAAAAAGATTTAAATTAAAATGACTAAGAATTATTTATGAAACAGTTAATGTCCCAAGCAATGTTTAAGCCAAAGGGTACATAAGATTTCATATCAAAAATCCATCTGGTTTCTAACCTAGAAATTGATCTGACCAAATTTGAGCCTCTCCAGTGGGGACGGATTTTATCAAAAGCCAAGAATAAAGTCCCTTTAATTTCTTTATCATGATGTTTAGCATAATGCCATTGGATCAAATATACAACATTATTTTTTCATACAACATTATTTTTTCTTTCACAGAGTAGAAAAAATAAATGTTTTATTGGAGGTCAACAACATTGGGGGCAATATTATAACGTAAGGAGGGAGCTCCTCTATAGATCACTAGAGGACGGTCTGGAATGACTGGACCGAGTACTTTATCATTTTTGAGTATACCCCAATGTTTTTTAAGATTTTTTTTGACAGAAAAATATTGATTGGAATATTCTGTAATCATAGACCATCCAAACTTGCTGTCTGGTACTTGAATATCCTCTCCGGTTCTATTAAGCATAAGATCCCTATCCATATTCTCCACTTTCAAGATGACCTCATCAATCTCTTTCTCAAGATGGCCTTTATCTAGAAACCTAATTTTAAGCACTTGTGCCTGCTGTTGGTAGTCGGTAATTTCTGTACAATTATGCCTAATGCGTTGAAATTGTCCTTTCGAAACAGCTTTAAGCAATGAAGCATGGGGGCAGCTGGATAGGGGGATAGAGGCATTTGGGTCAGTATCCTTGAAATATGTGTTTGTTGTCAGAATAATATCTTTAACGATAATATTAAGGTAAAAAAAATAATCTGAGATTGGCTTGCCTCATACCTTTGTTATTCTGATTGAGTCTAGAAAAAAATCCTTCCAATGAAGACACATCCTCGTCCCATAGGAGAAGGACATCGTCGACGTACCTCCTCCATAGGCGTAACTCTTTAGGGGGATTGGTGTCGCTCACCTCTGCTTCCCAACGGGCCATAAACATATTAGCCAAACTGGGCGCAAATTTTGCACCCATGGCCACGCCACAGGTATGTAGGAAGAAATTTGCGCCCAGTTTGGCTAATATGTTTATGGCCCGTTGGAAAGCAGAAGTGATCGACACCAATCCCCCTAAAGAGTTACGCCTATGGAGAAGGCAACAATGTCCTTCTCCTATGGGACGGGGATGTGTCCTCCATTGGAAGGATTTTTTTCTAGACTCAATCAGAATAACAGAGGTATTTCCTTGCAGTATGAGGCAAGCCAATCTCAGATTCATTTTCTTGACCTTAATATTATCGTTAAAGATATTATTCTGACAACAAACACATATTTCAAGGATAAGGATACTGACCGCAATGCCTATATCCCCCTATCCAGCTGCCACCATGCTTCATGGCTTAAAGCTTTTCGGAAAGGACAATTTCAACGCATTAGGTGTAATTGTATAGAAATTACCATTTACCAACAGCAGGCACAAGTGCTTAAAGCGGGGTTCCACCCAAATTTTGAACATTATCTCTATGCATTCTCTTCCTTGCCTAAATGCTGACATGCTGTGTAAAAAAATTTAAATCGCCGTAATTACCTTTTTTTTTTTCTAATCTTCTTAGCACTTCCTGGTTTTCCTCCCATGGGAGTAGGCGTGTTTCTAGCCTCTCCCAGACCTCCCACAGTCCCCTGGGAGCTAGTCTCAGGCTTCCCAGCTTGCATTGTGCAACAGCGTCATCACAACATCTCGGTGAATGCTGGGAGCACAGCATTCACCGCATCCAGGAAATACATGCTTGTGGGCTTCAAATGCCCACAATGAAGATGGAAACCGCCTTCTGTGAATTTTATAAGTTATTCTTTACAACGAAATCGGACACAGGCGGGCTTATTACACAGAACATGTGAGCACATAATCATGAGAAGAAAAGTTTGTGAATGAACTCCAAAAGAAAAAAAAAAATGGATAGGTGGACCCCCGCTTTAAAATTAGGTTTCTAGATAAAGTGAAAGTGGAGAATATGGATAGGGATCTTATGCTTAATAGAACCAGAGAGGATATTCAAGTACCAGACAGCAAGTTTAGATGGTCTATGATTACAGGATACCAATCAATATTTTTCTGTCAAAAATTCTTAAAAAACATTGGGGTATACTCAAAAATGATAAAGTACTCGGTCCAGTCATTCCAGACCGTCCTCTAGTGATCTATAGAGGAACTCCCTTCTTACGTCATAGTATTGTCCCTAATGTGGTTGATCCCCCAAAAACCATTTCTTTTTTCCACTCTATGAAAGGCTTCTTTCCATGTAAAAAGTGTAGCATTTGCCAGATCAGCATATTTAGGGGACGCAAATGTAAAATCTCTCAGTCTACCCAGACAAACAGGTTGTATAATATTGAATCCTTTATTAACTGTTCTATGAAGTGCGTTGTGTATTTGATCCAATGGCCATGTTCTAAACAATACATTGGACACACCAAAAGGGAACTCCATGTACGCCAATCTGAACATGTGGCGAACATTAAGCGTGGGTTCAAAAAGCATAATCTTTCCAAGCATTATGCTAAACATCATGATAAAGAAATTAAAGGGACTTTATTCTTGGCTTTTGATAAAATCCGTCTCCACTGGAGAGGCTCAAATTTGGTCAGATCAATTTCTAGGTTAGAAACCAGATGGATTTTAATATGAAATCTTATGTACCTTTTGGCTTAAACATCGATTGGGACATTAACTGTTTCATAAATAATCGTTAGTCATTTTAATATAAATCTTTTATTTTTTTTGTAGTTGTTTATACAAATTTTTTATAGTTTTTTTTAAAAATATACTTTTTTGTTTAACAATGCATTTCAATGTATGTCATTCTTTTATTACTTACTCCCGTTGAGTATGTGATGTTCGTTTTACTTCCTGCTTCTTTATCCTATTTTTTGCTGCATCAGTGATAAGATTTTCAGTTTTTCAATTTGATTTTTCACCACAAGATGACGAGGTTCTCCTATATGCCTCCATACCTCTTTTTATATATCCTTTTCCTATGTTTATTGATAGCCAGTAGTCAAAATGGCAGTTTTCCCTGGCTTCATTATTGTAGTAACCTGGCATCCAATACTTAAGATGGCGCCGCCGGGCTATAAAACCCATAAGGGTTTTCAAAAAGAAAAGATGCCTTCGTACATCAAAGACACCCGTCATGTGTTGAATCTTCTTTCTAGTACTGTTAATAGACCTGGGATGTGGTTGTTAAGTGCCGATGTCACCTCCCTATACACCATAATCCCCCATGATATGGGTTTGCAAGCAGTAGAGGGAGCTTTGGTGAGAGACTCAGGCCTTCCCGCAGGCCAGATTTCTTTTATTATGGAGTTGTTGGTTTTTGTGGCCTCCCACAATTATTTTTGGTTTTCAAATCGATTTTATCGCCAAAGTCGTGGCGTGGCTATGGGGGCGAAATATGCCCCCAGCCTGGCCAATTTATTCATGGCCAAGTGGGAGGAGGATGTCACCTATGCCTACCGGAATCCCCATCTTGTCCTGTGGGCTAGGTACATAGATGACATCCTCCTCCTATGGGATGGGGATGGCCCAGAGCTTCAGCAGTTTATGTCTTCCCTCAACACTAACAACCGTGGAATCCATCTGAATTTTGAGATGAGTCAGACTCAGATTCACTTTCTAGATCTCACCTTGTCTATAGAGGGGGGAATTATGTCTACTTCTACCTTTTTTAAGGAGAGTGACAGGAATTCCTACATTCCATTAGAAAGCTGTCACTACAGACCCTGGCTTAATGGAATTCCCAAAAGCCAATATATGAGAGTACACAGGAACTGCTCGAATCCTGAAAAATTCCTATCACAGAGCAGCATTCTCACTGAGAGGTTCCTTGAAAAAGGATACACCAGGGAGGATTTGTTACCTGTGTTGAAGGACATACAAGAGATGGATAGGGAGCTCTTGTTGAGAGACCAACCTCAAACAAGAACTTCTGACAACAATTTAGGAGTTCCCTTTATCACTACCTATTCCCTCCAGCATAAGGAAATAAAACAATTAGTTTCCAAACACTAGCATATTGTCACCAATGACCGAGTTCTGAAGGAAGCATTACCATCTAAACCTAAAATTATTTTCAAAGGGGCTCTTTCCTTTAAGAATAGGTTGGCCCCGGGGGTATTGGACCCTCCTCTAAATAGGACCACCTTCTTTGATCAATTAACCGGTTTTTATAAATGTAATAAGTGCCGGGTTTGTTCTTACAACTCGTGTCTGAATAGGAGGACTCAATCTTTTGCCTCCACTAAGACGGGTCGAACTCACCATATTACCCCATTTATTACCTGTTCCACCTTTGGAGTGTTCTATCTGTTGCAATGTCCTTGTGGCTTGCAATATGTGGGGCGGACCAAACGCCCCCTCCAAGTAAGGCTCAATGAGCATATTACCAACATCTTAACAGGCTTTAAGAACCATTCGGTCTCCAAACACTACCGGTTGGTACACAATAGAGATCCATCCAATACCCTATTTTTAGGGATTGACCGCTATAAACCCCACTGGCGAGGGAGTTCCATGGTACGAGAGATTTCTAAATCAGAAATGTCTTGGATCCATAGGATCAAAAGCTACACGCCCCATGGATTGAACATAGATGTGGATGTCAATGCGTTCATTGATAATTCCTGAATATTGGGAATATTTGAGGTACCTTTATAAGTGGAATAATAAATACTTAAATTTGGAATATTCAATTATATAACCTATTTTTAGATTTTTTTCTTTATAGATATCATTTTGGTTGGGGTATATTTTTTCATTTGGGCCCTGACATGTGCATAAACATTAGTCCTTTTCCAATTACATCTTTCATAGACAAAACATATGGGTAATATAAAACTATTGTTCCCGCCGGGTTTTGGGTGGGGCCCCTCTTTCAGTTTTAGCCCTTATGGGGTTTTATATATTTGTTTTTATATATTTGTTTTATATTTTATATATTTGCTTTATATTTTTGTATTCTGCACCATTGAAGGTTGGTCATACTATAAGTATGTGAGTAGGGATATGACCCACATTTTATGTGATTCCTATATTTTCCCTCACATATAAAGGATATATTTATGCCTAATTGCACGGGTATTATCCATTTTCAATTAGCAGTAATTTTATCAATGATTTGTTTTTGGTTTTATTTAGATGGTAATTTTGTCCATGTGGGGGCATAATGCTGGGGTAATTTGGCTGTCTCACACTTGCCCTTTGACCTGTGAAATTATGTCATTTTTATCTCTATGTGAGCAATGTCCAGGATTGTGATCAATATGATATCTAGCCATTTGGGACATTGACACATAGAGATCTACATTCAGTCACCAGGGTCCGAGTTTCCAATAAGGAAGGTTTTCAGATTAAAAGTTTAAATATTACATTTTTGAAATGCCAATTACTCGTAGTCCTTGTGCGCCAAGTATATCTGTAAAGGGATGTGAGTCGGGTGGCATTTTTTGCCGCTGAATCGGCTCCATTCCCTCAATCTGTAGTGTTAATGCCCACACCAAAGATGGCATTCTGTGCGTCACCTGATGGGTCCCAGAACGAGGCTTGGTGTGCGAATATATTGTGGTGGCTCAGCACGCTGCCCGTTCCCCATTGAGAACGTCAACCTGTGACGAAACGCGTCTGGGAGAGACGTACTGACGTCACCACGTCGCCCTGCTGTGAATGGGAGCTGTTTGTTTGAGGGCCGGCATTGCTTATTTCTCTGTTTTTACTGTAAGTGCAATTCTTTTTAATAAATCTTAGTCCCATACAGTATCACACTATTGGCTGTTCTTTTTAACTATATGCACACTGAGCCCGTGACGAGATCGCCAGGACGGTATTACGCCATTTCCGCCAGGATTTCGGCTTGTGTTTTTTCTAATCGGCCATCTGGTAAGCAAGGACCCTAAAAGGTTCACACAAGATAAATCTTCTGTCACGTTAGGATGTCAAGCCTTTAACTGGGTGATATTTGCGTACACCAGTTTGCCATCTGGTAAGCTGCTTCATATGTTTGTGCACTTGGTGCGATTTTTCTTGCTCTTCATTTTGGTGGTAGTTGTATGCCCACTTATCTCTGATATCTGGTAAGCAGATTTGCCTGGAGGTTCACCTATTCATTCAAGAGCACTATATTATTGCATGTCACTAACCTCACATTCCTGTGTATGCTATGCACACAGGATGTCCTTATGATATATATGATTTGGGTTTTTGAGTATTGCACCCTTTTCTTTTGGTTTTTGTGTTTATCAACATATCAGTATTACACTATGTTTTGTGCTATATATCTTTTGGGTAACTCCATGCGGACCTGAATATGCTACACGAGTGCGACTGACCTTGTCATATTGGAATCGCTCTCTAAAGGCCCCGGCTGGGTTTAAGCCACCTGTCTGATTTTGGCTTACGTTCTGGTAAGCATTTCACCATATAGGTATACCTTAATTGAATTATCATCTTTCAACATTATCACATTGAGGAGTTTCTACGTCACTTAATTTTGGACTCTTTTTTGTATTGGACTTTACACTCTCATATTTGTTTAACATAATTTAGCGCGTTTTTTTTGGTTTATATTTGTATTGGTGTGCCCCACTTATAACCGCAGCTCTGTGTCTTTATGTTCTTAATACTTGATATTATTTGAATTTTTTCTTCATTGTCATTGTCACCATATTCTAATTTTTTTCCAAGCGCAATTTTTTATTTTTTCCTATAAAACCCATATGCGTGAAGGTTGAGGGAACCAAAGGGTAGAGTGGTGATGAGGACGTGAGGCGGGTGCACGTCTGAGGGGAGTGGACCGATGCGGCGTCTGTGAGAGCTCATGGAGGAGCGCCCGGTATACAGCCGAGAGTCGAGCGGGGCATGAGACAGCAGAGCCCCTGGGGATGAAGGCTGTAGTGAGCACGGCATCGGTACCTGTTGACACGGCGCTTCATAACAAGGGAGGAGAGGAGCGGAGGCAGACTGGCGGGAGAGCGGCGGTGGGGCATGTTGTACGGCGATGCTTTACTGAGCTGAGAGCTGCCTCTGACAGGTTTCCTCTCCGGCTGCCTACCGCTCCCGCACTCCCCCCTCCCGCCTTTCCACCCCGGACGCTCCCCCCTCCGTCTTTGCTCAGAGGGACCGGAATAATCACAAAATAAAGAGAGCACGGAAGTGAGTTGCCGAACTACCCAAAAACTACCCAACTGTAGCTAAAAGTGATGTCACTACATCCCGGCATGAGACCTCAAACAGGAGCCAGGTAAAAGTGGTGGATACTGTGATGAGCAGAACACATCTCCCAGGTAACAGATTTTATTTGTATTCATATGAGGAGAGAAGGGATATAAACGGGACTGCTATTTATTTATACTTTCATAAGGAATTAAGATGCGAAGTTAATCGCAGACGCTAACTTTTAAAAACCTTTAAAAATGCTTCTCGGTCAAAGGCTACACTTTCAGCTGGGGTAATTAGGCATTGGGGTCCAGACAATTAAACCAATAAGTGTATTCATACACCCTCTTTGTTCTATGCTCCTGCCCCATAACACTTACTAGTGGAAGGTAAACATATAGGTATCTCTAACGAGACTTTACCTAGGGGCACGGGGCTTACTGTGCTATATAGCCAGAGGATTGGAAATAAGAAGTATGAGAGGGAGGACACAGAAAACAACTGAGCCCAAGACCCCCTGTGAGAGTCTCAATATGACCTCAGTCCAGAAGTATCTGAAAGAAAGTCCCGAAAGCCTAGGAGAGGAGAAAAAGCAGGAAAACATAAAAGGGAAAAAGAAAGAAACGACAAAATCTAAGGGGGCTCAGGGAGAGAGATCCAGGGAAGGTACGGGGATGCAAATAGCAGATAACCTAAACACCGCTGAAAACTAAGGAAACATGGTCCAAATGCCAACTAAATTAGAAATGAGGGAAATGTTTGCAAAGCTTGAAAATTCCATCAAAAGTGAGATCACTAATGTAAGAGGAGATATGGGCCACCTGTTGAAAAGAGTGGAGGAAGCTGAGGAAAAAACAGGACAGCAAGCTCATGAAATTGGGTAGTTGAAGGCACAAGTAAAAAAACTACAACTAGAGCATAGAGATCTCTTACATAAGTTAGAGGACCAAGAGAACCACAATAGACATCAAAACCTCAGGATACGAGCTCTACCAGAACAGCGGGGGGAAGACCTGGAATTAAAAATGAAAAAAATATTTAACCCAGTACTGGGTAGAGGAGAGGAAGAGGAACTAAAAATAGACCGACTCCACAGGGTAAAGAAACCCCCGGGATTAAAGGAAGAGGTTCCCCGAGATGTTATAATAAACTTCCATCAATACGAGGACAAAGCTATAATATGGAGCAACTTGAGAAGAGCGCCCCCATTACAGTACGAGAGGACAAACATCCAGGTGTTTACTGATTTATCAGCTGGAACTTTTAGCGCAGAGGAGACAACTTAAGCCCCCTTTAGAACAATTGAGAGCTGCTAACATTAAGTATACCTGGGGTTTCCCTGCGTCTCTTGTGGTCCAGAAGGAAGGAAGGACAGTTCGATTAAAATTCCTAGAAGAGCTTCAGGACTTTTGTAAAAGACTTGAGATCCCGATCCCAAATCAGCTGGGAGGTGAGGAAGGGGGGAGGGCTCGGGGGAGAACGGACATTGGCAGAGAATGTGATTGACTGCACAGTATAAAAAGGTTGGGGGGGAGGCCTCAAAAAAGATGCAAGGTGTCCGAATAGCCTGAGGTATACCGGGATACTAGATCTGCCCCTGTGGGCTCGGTCCTGTCCCTCAGTCCAATTGGTGGAAGAGGGACATGGACAACAGGGGCCGCAATCAGAGTCACACCCTAACAGTGGGGTTCACCTGATGAGGTCGGAAGAGACCTCAGATCGTGATACCATGGCCAAAGTAGGGTCGGGGAGGGGGGGTGGTGAGAGGGAGGGGGGAGGAGGGTAGGTGGGATGGAGGAGGATGGGAGGAGAGGGAGTCATGGGTGGGAAGAGCTAGGGGAGGGGGGTTGGTTTGGGGAGAGGCGGGTTCGTGGGGAGGAGGGCTCTTGGAGGGGGGGCAAGGGGGAGGGGATCCTTTGGTATTCCATAAACAAAAACGAACATCCCTTAGAGTGTCAAATAAAGGGGCACTTATTTTAGGAAAAATGGAAGAAGAGACGGTAACAACTTTCATGACATATAATGTTAGAGGCCTGAATACTCCCAATAAAAGACACAAGATCCTGGAAGAACTCAGGCGACATGGGGCAGGAGTGGTCTTCTTACAAGAGACTCACCTGTCCCATGAGTCAAACGTGAAATTACACTTGGTTCATTTTCCAATATGGTATTACGGGGATACTATTACAAAGAGAGCTAGAGGGGTAGCAATAGGGTTCGTGAAAGGTATGAGATTTGAATTGGTAGACAGATTGACAGACCCAGAGGGGAGATTCCTCTTCCTAAAAGGTAAATTGGGTAGAATGGAGTGTACCTTGGCAAACCCGATTAAATACCTAATTGACATTCTAGGAAAGTTGATGGATTTTAAGAGCGGGTATGTGATCCTGATGGGTGATATGAACTTTTGCATGGACCCCAGTATGGACAGTACATCCTGTGTGCAGGAGACAGGTAACGTCCAATTGAAAAGGTTAAAACATAAATTGCATGCATGCCAATTAGTGGACATATGGAAGATTTTTAACCCCCCAAAAAAAGACTATACTTTCTTCTCTCCTGTACACGGGACCTACTCAAGGATAGACCATATTCTAGTGGATCACAGGCTAACAGATTGGGTGAAAGCTACTGGGATAGAAATAACATTTTCTGATCACTCCCTGGTTAAAATGACTCTGACAGTTCCGGGCATTATAAGACAGCCTCAGGTTTGGTGTCTAAATGAACAACTAATCCAAGATGAAGAAACTTCAGAGGTGGTGAAAAAGGAAATAGAATATTACTTTGAAAACAATGACACAGGAGAGGTGTCGGGATCAACCTTGTGGGAGGCTCATAAGGCCTAGATAAGGGGGATCCTGATAAAAGTGGGATCAAAGAAAAAAAAAGAGAGACTGGAGAAAATAAAAAATTAAAAGAAGAAATTTTCAGATTGGAGCAGGAACATAAGAAATATCAGGATAAGGGTATCGAAACATATCAGAATTTAGTTATGAAAAGAGAGGAATTGAAGGTTCTCACTGAACAGGAAACGACAAGAGATTTTAACAGAATAACTAAAGAAAGATATCAGTGGGGTAATAAAGCTAGTAGGAACCTAGCCCGAATGTTGCAAAAGAAAAAATCCTTAAACTACATAGATAAAATTCTGACAAAAGAGGGGGAAATGGTCCATTCTACTAGAGGAATAGCGGAGACTTGTAAAAAATATTACCAGGAACTGTACTCAGTAGCAATAGATAGGGGACAGGCAAGAGATAAAAATAATAAAAAAAGGACTTCTTAGAAAAAGCCGGTTTACCCAAAATCCCTGAAGATCTGAGAGAGGCACTTGAGTCCCCAATAACAGAGGAGGAAATAAATAGGGCCCTAGCAGGCACGGCTAAAGGGAAAAACCCCGGCCCTGATGGGTTTACATCATATTATTACAAAAAATTTAAGGACGTTCTCACCCCAAGGCTATGCCAGTACATGAATGGGTTGGGGGCAGCATACGAAGCGGGGGGAGAGGCTCTGTCTGCAATTATCACAGTCATCTTGAAAGAGGGGAAAGACGGGTCGAGGTGTTCCAGCTATAGGCCTATTTCGCTGCTGAACGCAGACATAAAACTGTATGCCAAAATATTAGCGGGGCGGGTCAAAGGAGTGATGACTCTCCTGGTACATCCTGACCAGGTGGGTTTTACCCCAGGAAGGCAGGGAAGAGATAATGGAGTAAGGACACTTCTTCTCCTTCAGAGGATAAAAGAAAGGGGGCCTCCGGGTCTACTCCTGTCGATAGATGCCGAAAAGGCCTTCAACGGGGTAGACTGGGGGCTCATGATTCAGACCCTGGAAACTATGAGATTTGGTCCAAGAATGATCCGGTGGATCAAAACCTTATACCACCATCCAACAGCAACCATAAGAATAAATGGAGTATTGTCTTCACCCTTCGAGATGAAAAACGGGACGAGGCAGGGATGTCCACTATCCCCGCTCCTGTTTGTGTTATCCCTGGAACCTCTTTTAGCCATGGTTCGAAAAAGTCCTGATATTGGTGGCTTTAGGATTGGTGAAGAGGAGCATAAACTTGCAGCATACGCGGACGACGTACTGTTTTACTTTGGCAATCCGCGGATCACTCTTCCCAACCTATTAAATATTTTAAAACAGTACGGGGAGATATTTAACTTTAGATTAAACCTAGCAAAATCCAAAATTCTCAATATAAATATTAGTAAAACAGAGGAACTGTCACTGAAAACGGAATTCAAATTCGGCTGGAAGAAGGAACTAAATTATTTGGGAATTAAATTAGCAAACACCATGAATAGGATCTATAAAATAAATGATATAACATTACTAGATGAAATTAGAACCGAGTGTAAT
Source organism: Lithobates clamitans (assembly GCA_037952925.1). Classification (NCBI taxonomy): domain Eukaryota; kingdom Metazoa; phylum Chordata; class Amphibia; order Anura; family Ranidae; genus Lithobates; species Lithobates clamitans. The sequence goes on along the minus strand of JBBGZY010000174.1, from coordinate 4,753,137 downwards.
AGAATAATTAGAAGGCCCATATCATGGATTGGCCGGATAAATATTATCAAGATGGTACTTTTACCAAAAATCTCCTATAAGTTCCAGATATTGCCAATCGCTCTGCCTGCGGCTTACTTTAAAAAACTAAAAACAATTATTATGAAAGCAATATGGAAACATAGAAAACCGAGAATCTCTTTTGCAGTCTTAAGACAGACAAAGGAAAGGGGAGGTTTAGCGCTTCCAGACGTTCACAGCTACTACAAGGCCATTGTCTTGTCGAGCGTAGTGGAATGGGTCAAGGAGGAGAATGAAAAAAGATGGGTTAAGATAGAAAAAACACTCAGTAGGGCACAATTAGGAAAAATAATTTGGAATCCACCACATTATAGAACGATTGATGTAAACACACCTTCACTTACACTAAATGCTCTAAAAATATGGGACAAAATGTATAAACAATTAAATGGAAGCTACAACTCTCCATTAATCGGGTTAAAAGACAACAAGTTTTTTGCACCAGGGGAAAGGGAAATAGGAGGAAATTGGATAAAAAAAGACACAACACAGTTAGGAGATATCTTAAAGAAAGGGAAATTATTTCACTTTTAGAATTGAAACACAATAATAATTTTTGGGTGATAGATGAGTGGCGGTACCTCCAGCTGTATCACTTTATTAGGAGCCTTCCTCACCCCATTAGATCAGGGGATGAGCTGACTCCTTTAGAAAGGTTGTATTGCATGGATAAGGTAAAAAGTACGATCTCTAAGCTCTATAACTTGGTGGTGAGAGTGAATGAGGTGGAGATACTGCCATATATTAGGAAGTGGGAACAGGAGTTGGGTTCACAGAGGGATAATATTGGCATTAGGAAAATATTGACCTTAACACATGGCTCAGCGGTTGATGTCAAAACAGAACAGTACGTTTCAAAAGGACAAATCAGCAGAGTGTTGGCGAGGGTGTGGTGAAACGGGGACAATGGCACACATTTGGTGGTCCTGTCCCAAAATTAAAAAAATTTGGAGAAAGATAATCTATTACATCAAAGAAATCACTAACATAGAAATTAGGGAGGATCCGTGGGTGGTGTTGTTTCACGAAGCAGAGGGAGATGTAAGACAATACAAGGACTCGTTGATACCACATCTTTTGAATGGGGCCAGAAAACGAATTCCCAAGAACTGGCAAGAGGTGGAGAGTCCCCCATTTTGGGACTGGATTAATGCAGTAGAGGAAACTTACAAAATGAAAAGCTTAAGAATAAATTTAGAAGATAAGAGTGAAGGGTTTAGAGTGAAATGGGCCGGCTGGAGGGAGTTTAAAAGAAGGTGGAGTTGTGTGGAAGAGCTGAGATAAGAGTTCTAATAGGGAAGCTGATGAATTAAAAGCTCTTGGGGTGAGTTAATACACAGAGGAGGAGGGGAGAGGGGAGGGAGGAGAGGCGGGTGGGGGGGGGGGTGTTAGTTGGGGTATTGAAGACAGAGATATGCGAGAATATTTGTCTGTTATATTTTTATTTAAAAAAAAAAAAAACCCATATGCGTAATGACAGATGCACCTGGCCAATCCCCAGACGATGTCCTATTGTGACAAAGCACGTACGGTGGAGCCTACGACAGTGACGTCATTACGTTTTTTCACAGAATTGATGGGAGAAGGAAGAGAACGGAAGCCATAGAAGATGCTGCGGACCTCATGGATGAGTTATTTGGCTTGTATTGCTTTTATACACCTTAGATCTTGTGAGTGTAACCCACTTATTTTTGATTAAATTGCTACTTTTTATACATATTGCACTATGGAAGCACTTTGTTTTGTTTTTTGAGTGACATTGTTCCAGCAGCAGTCCCATACAACTTTAAGGATTTTGGGGGAGACATATTTCCCTGCGCTAGGTGAGACTGTTTTTTAACAGTCATGTATATCTGGTAAGCAGGCTACCTTTTTCACTTGGGTGTGGAGCTGGATGCACATTTACTTGAAGATTCTGCGTGATTTGTCACCGTCATCACATATGGATTGTTATTTCTGCTTTATGGATTGATTTTTCACTTGGACTTTGTTTCTAGTGTTAATTAGAAAAAATCTTTTTGCACTTATCATACCTACAGAATTACGTTAATAATTTGTGACATAATTTTTTGGGGGATATTGCCTTAGTCTTCTTTTTCACATATTTTTTTCACTTTTCATATTGCAAAGATTATTTCATTTGTTGCTTATATAGCGCTGCACTCTTTTCTATGCCTATTTACTTGGAGTTTTTGTATTGGATTTTTTTAGGGCTGGCAGCTTGTTGTATTTTATGATACTTTATACTCAATTTTATTTTTTTTCACATATCCGATTTTCTAGCGCAGTATTAGCCCATCTGGGTTTTTTTTGCTACAATACATAGATAATAGCTGAGCAATTTAAGCACATCTGACAATGTAAAATGCTTTGTTTCAATCCTCTACCTGCCATCTTTGCTGGACAGCTTGGGTTGTTAAAGGAAGTTGAAAAGCAGATCTACTAGCAGGATCAACAGGTAATAAACTGCTACAGGGGGGTACTCAGAAAAGAAGACTGCTCTTGTAATGGCACTGATAGACTGTATCATATATATCATTTTTTATTTTGGCCATAGTTACACTTTAAGTGTGTTTTCTGTTGAAGCTACTTTCTTCAAGACAAGGGGAAACTTCAGCTGAAGTATGCAGGTAATGGACTGTTTACTCACATTGCCTGTTTCGTTCTAAAGTTCAGCAGCACATGCATATGGGGGGAGGAATAAGAAGGTTTGGCTTATTAACCTCGAGGATAATCAGGGAACTGCAGCAGAAAGTCACTTCAAGTTGTATTACACAGTACGATGATTTCTGCACATATGACCCTAAACCTTTTCTGTAGCATAGTCAGGTCGATCCCAGGAAGGACCTCCATTGTTGTGACTACTTTCAATATGATTAACTCTGGATTGTTTTGACTAAGTATAGAATTTCAGTGTAGTCATTGCTGACCTTAAGTATCTCACTCAAGCAATATAAAAAATCTTTAAATAGAAGAGTAGATCAGCTGGAAGTAATGTACCTTCTCAATTTGAATGTTCTAAATGTTTGGTAGCGTTAAAGTATATACAATGATTACATGTTTGAGCTTTATCATGTTTCTCTAAAACTCCAGATTTATCCATTGCAATTTGTCTCATGGCATACATACAATTTTAATATGTATAGACAGTATAGCAAATTATTGTATTTAATCCATTTTTGAATTCTTAAGAAAAACTGGCTTCTATTGCCAGGATGTCTAAATGCATTCCTTGTCTAAATCTTATTATAGGTATTTATATAGCAGCAGCCATTTACAGGGTGATTTACATACTGTACATTTACATACTGTACATTTACATCAGTTCCTGCCCTCAAGGAGCTTACAATCTAATGTCCTGTCTTAACATGCATACACACATATTGGGCTGAATTTAGACAGGATACAATTAACATACCGGCATGTCCTTCTTTATGAGAGTAAGCCATGTAAACTCCATGCAGATAGTGTCCTAGCTGGGATTCAGCCCTATCTTGCATGCATGCACATATTGGAACCAATACAGACAGGGGCCAATTAAAGTGGTTGTAAACCTTTCCATTTTCCTAGTGATGTGAGTGGCCTCGGGTGATACACAGAGAAGAAACATATACTCCTACATAAGTTGTGCCTGATTATCTGCAGTCTTCTCTTCTCTACATCTATTCAAAGTGGAGAGTTTATAAAGCTTGCCTAGCTGTCAGAAAAAAAAGGGTCACGGAGAGCTGAAGTAACACTTTGCAGAGCTTAGGGAGGAGGGGTCTGAGAGCTGATTGGAGGGAAGAGGCACCCCACCTCCACTCAGCACACAGGAGCAGAGCTGCTGCAGGATGTCAGTCTGCTGCAGATTCCTCCCCCGTCACCATTTTTCTCTTGGTGTCCGGAAAACTTGTCACAAGTGAGTCATGCTGACAGCAGAGGAACAAAGCAGCAGACAGAAATTACACCGTGCTCTGGATTCAGACATATACACACTGGATATACTTTGTTCATGGCTATGAAGTGTAGAAGGAAACCTATGCAAGCACAGGGAGGATATTCAAATTTAATTCCGCTAGTAAACTGACAACTCCAGTGCTGCAAGGCAGAAGTGCTAACCACTAAGCCACTGTTAACTTTTAAATAAAAAAAGCCTGTTGAAATTTCAGTGCTTATAGCATATTTAGATGAAATTCTCAATAGGGATGCTGTCAGCAATAAAAACCTTACAGTAATTCAGAGCCATCCCTAGATATCCAAAACACAAAAGAGAGGTTTTTGCTTTAGTTCCACTTAACCTTGTTTACTTTTGAGCCATGTATATGGGTGTAAATGTTTTTACCATCACCCATCAGGATTCAGCAAGTGCTCCATGATGCTTGAGACTGGAGAGTATATTTCTGACAGAAGCATAGTAGACAGGGGCATCGTTCCTGCTGAACCAGCCGCATTTCACTCAGTCAATGGCCAGCTGTAGTAATGACTGCAAACTTTGTTCTGTCAATTGGCTTAACCAAGAAGACCCCACCACCTCAGAGTACTATAGTAAAAACTGACAGGACACTCTAGACATGAAACCCAGAGTGCAGAGACATGCATCATTTCTAAGAGAGTCACTTTAAATGTCCCAGGCAGGACATATCTACTACCTCCAGCGTGTGCTAAGTTATGAAAGTCTTCCAGCTAGTGTAAGCTTGAAGTCCATGGAGGTTTCTTTTGGACTCTACAGTTATTTGTGTATTCCACATTACAGAGAATGAAAAGTTTGGCTCAATGACCGAGTCAGGTGGGTGTAACTGGAAATTCTGATGTCAGTCACTTAGAGATATAAGTCAACATGCCATTCACTTTACAAGAATATCACTTCTGTGTGGAGTTGGTTTACATCATTGTCCCTGCAAATACTCCTAAGCCTCAAATTTGGCTGCACTGATACCTGTAATATAGTAATCACAGGGTACTATCACTGCTATATTTCCTGGGATACTTGTTTACCACCAGACAGTTGCTGTGCTTTCCAGACAATATAGCCATCACACAATCACACAGAATACCAGCAGTAGTTATCCAGTAAAATGTATCACCTAGTGATATACAAATATCAACAACAATAGCAAGAGTTATGTTAAGAACAAAGTTGCAGGCTGTTAGGCCCTTCTATGTATTTAATGCTTGCAAAACCTGCTGTTAAGAAATATTACATAGCAATATTGTTTAATGCATTCTGTTATACCTTATTCATGTGGGTTTTCTGGGCCTATCCTATATTGTTTTGTGTTTGATTTGGATCTTTCTTTGTAAGCAGTAGTGGTATTCTTGCATTTAAGTGAAGGTGGAAGGAAATACCCAGTCATAAATACTAATAGCCCCATTAATTGCTATACAGAGGGTTATGATTATGTGACAGATTTCTATAATTGCCAAAATTCCAAATCCTGATGCAAACTTGACTGCCCTAAATATACCCCAAACAAGTCTCTATGAACTATTGCTCCAGTTCAACCCAAAACAGTGTTACATAAAGCTTGATATTTCCAATACCTAAGGCATGTGCAGTGCATACATCATAGCTTACCTGAAAATATGAAGCCAACCAATCTGACACATGTCTGCCATAACTGCATGAACAACAAATGAGTAGTTGGGTTAAAGTATAAAGTAAAGGATTATAACGCCTAAACATTTTTTGCCTTAATGCAATTTTTTGCATTAACGTAAAAAAAATGTTTAGGCATCAGTATTGTTCCCTCACCCCCTCCTTTTTACTTACCTGGGCCCTCATTCGATCCAGTGTTGTGTCCATCTGCAGCTCTACTCTCCCTTTACTTCCTGGTCTCACAAGCTTTGTTGAAAAAAAAAAAAAAAAGCTTTGTTGAGGCAGCAGGAGCCAATGGCTGCTGTCAATCAAAGCCAGTGACAAGGGAGCGTGGGGCGTGTGTCTATAGATGCAGACAGTGAGGCTTGGGAGTAAGTCTGCATGAGTGCCCCCATAGATGGCTTCCTTCCTATAGGAGTACTCATCAGGAGGGGACCTGAAAACAGGAGGTTCAAGTCATTCGATCAGGTAAAGGCGGCTCTGTGGACTCTCAGTATCCTCTACAGTGTTCTGTTCCCTGCTCGTCTGCGGGTTGGGGATGGGGAGACTGTTTGCTTCTTCACTTCTCCACTTCTAGGCATCTGCCTGGCTTGATACTCTGCCTCCCCACCACTGATCCAGTTATCTGTGAGTTCATATCATCCTACTTGCTGTTTTGTTGCTCTTACTGGTCCTCACAGTTTTGCTGATGTTCACTGTAAGGCTTTGCTTTTCTGCAGTGCAGTATGCCATCTGGAGTTGGTTTCTCTTGCACCTGTTGTGCATTTCATGTTTAAACCATTGCAACTCCAAGTTTTGTAGCCTACGGAGGACTAATTCAAAAAGAAATAGACTGCTCCCACTGTGGACATCGCTTTTCTTGCACCAAATAATCAATCTACTGTGTGTGGGTTTTTTTTTTTTTTTTTTTAGGCATTCCCTCCTTTAAGGATTTAGTTGATAGGCATTTGCAGACTCTTTTGAAATCTTCCTTTGCTCTGTCAAGTCTAGCCTTTGTTGACACCTTATCAGCTGCCCAGACTATAGTAAACTGGGCTGGATAATTCAATAGTGGACTGTCTCCTAATATAGATCTATTCTGTCTGCAAGTTTACAGCTCTTGGTTACCCTGCTTAAGAATGGTGCCTTTTGTATATGTTCTTTAAAGATGAGCTACTGTTTGGAAAAATGTGCGGTCTGTTCACCCCCTCCAGGCGTCGTCTGTTTCATATCCATATTTTTGTGGCAAAATCAGACCTGATCAGAATCCCTAACACTGAAGGTTCACTTCCACTTCAGGAGGTGTAAGAACATCAATTTACATTTGCTCTAGCTTTGTACAAAGACAACCTGGCTTTAATTTTAGGAAAGGTACAGAGTCCCAATTGCTGTCCTCTGTCTGTTCCTTTCTACTACCTGTTTTTATTTGTTGCTTTCCAAAAAGCAGACTGCTTTTCTACACCTCCTAGCAGCTTACAGTCGCAGGGGGTGGTCATCTCTTTTTGTTTTAGGTCCAAATACAAGGACTTTCCAAATCCTACAAATGGACCTGTGGCAGTTGCATGTCCCATCACACCCATCAAACATCCTATTCATATTACTGCAGTACCTGGACTCCTAGTTGGTCTTCTGCTATATCTATGCACATTTTAATGTAGGCTTTACATTAAAGAAAAAAGTTACCACATTCTGTGGTGCTATGTCATTCGATTCTTAATCACACCCTTAACATTCATATCCCAGGAAACCATACCCAAATGCTAATGCTCACACTTTGGTTAATACTGCTTCCTTCTCATGCTCATCCAATTTTGTATTGCACAGGGTATCTGGGTCTAATCCTGACCTCATGCTTAATCACATCTCCTCCAGGATGGCATTTTGTCAATTGCTAACCCTATGTTCATGAACATACTCTCATTGGTAACCTTTGGTTGGCTCTCCATGAGAAATTCTCTCAGGGTTTGCTGCAGTCCTTCGGGACAGCCAGTGGCCAGTTTTATTCACTTGGGGTCTCTGAAACTCTACTCCTGGACCCCTTTATACCCATATCTCCCTAGCCTACAAAACTCGGACTCTGTCCTGAGTTTTGATATACCCTTCCTCCCTCAAGGATTGCCAAGTTGCCTGTGTTATGAGCTGAGAAGTCATCCTGCTCATGTCCCCTCAAAGACCTGGTCATTTGGTACTTGTCAACTCCATTTTCCGGCTTAGTACTGGTAAAGAGCACATTGCCCCTGATCTCAGTACTCCCCTCGTGTGTTTGTTTCCTCTCCACATAGGGTCTGTAGTTGTCCCGACACTTGCTTGCCTCTCTCACCAAACATCTTCAGTATGACTGCTATACAGATTCTCACCCAGAAAACTCCCAGCATCTCTTAAAATGGTTGTAAACCTAGTTACACTACTTTTACCTACAGGTAAGCCTATAATAAGCCTTACTTGTAGGTACTGGAAATATCTCCTAAACCTGCATGGTTTAGGGGATATTTACCATATACACTTGTGCCAACATTATCGGCGCATGCACACTGCCGGAACACTGCACAATGCCGTGACTGGCGGCTCCCACAGGAGTGATGTCATGTGACTCAGGCCAGTCACAGAACCGGAGTCCACAGCTCCGGAAGGAAGAGGGGTGAAGATGGATGTGGCCACCAGCGGGGACAGCGAAGACATCACGGGCTTCGTTTGCAGGTAAGTGCAACATAATGGGCTAGTATGCTGTGCATACTAGCCCATTATGCATTTACTTTGCAGGGGAAAAAAGAGGAAGTAAAACCCATCAGGGTTTACTTCCTCTTTAATTCTCTGATATTCACCAGTTAGGCAAATGCCAACCTATAGGTTGGGTGCCCCTATTTTCTGGGGGTATGCTAATCACTGCCCCCTTTACTCTGCAAATCCTTATTGTGAGGTGGTTCCCACGTAGTGTGATGATAGGGAACCCATCCTAAAAATAGCTGCCTTTCCTCATTCTGCAACTTAATATGTTTAGAATTCGCAAAACACCTTCGTACCCTGCAAGTCTTGGTTAGGCCTTGCATATCCTCTTCCTAACACCTTTGCTTTCACACTCTTTTTGCTTCCTTTTACAACAAGTTGGTCTTTGTAAACAGTTTTTGCATTTTTCTATACCCCCCTGAGGGGGGCTCTTGCCCCGAAAAAAACCCTGCCCTTTGTGTTCAAAGGGGTTATTCCTCTAATAGGGTCTCTCTCATTAAGGGTCCTTCTTCTCTCCAATGCTCCTGGCAGCTGTGGTCCTGCTTGAGCACCCCTAGTTTACTTCCTGGGGGAGCCCTCTCTTTTTAATGTGCTAGGATCAAAGTATCCTGGAGGCTAGTCTTTTATGCTTCTCTGGGGCTCTTCTTATCACCTTCTGAGGTAATGTATTTCTTCCTCAATGCTTTGAAGGCATATCAAAACAATTATGATTCATCTTATGGGTGGGGTCAGAGTTGTTATCAAAATCTGCCTCTTGTGTATTCCCTTTTGAAAACTGAACCCTCTTCCATTCCTTACTGAGTTGTCATTCTGTGTTATTTCCCCTTTCTTTTCTTGCTGAGTGGTTATTTTGCTTTTTTTTATTTATTTATTTTTGTACTAGGGCTTCTGCCCTTAGGGATCAAGTTTCCCCTTCCCTATTTGAGTCTATTCCCCATTCTCCCATGTTTGGGTTCTTGAATTTTTTAAAGTCATCTAGCTTCTGTCCGTCTCACATTTTACAGGGCCCCTACCTGTTTTTTCTGTTCATGTTTTTGAAACCGTTTTTTAACAGGTGTCTATTGAGCCCCTGCTGATCAATGCTTCGGCTTTCAGGTGTTTCCGCTGTTGGTTGCCTGTTCGGGCCCTTTTTTTTTCCTGTGGGCCTGTTGCTGCTGTCTTTGCTGTTTTATTGTATTGTTCCAATTTGTATGCAGTAAAATAAAAAAGAACAGCCAAAAGGATTATAACTACACCATGATGAGGGGTGGATGATGTGAAGGGTGCTGATGACAATTTCTGAGAAGGGGGAGGGGATGTGATGTGAAGGAGGCTGAGGACATTGATGTGAAGGGGGTGTGTGTGTGTGATAAAGAAGGCTGAAAACACTAGTGTGAAGGGGGGGGGGGAGAGGACTCCAATGTTAGAGCGGGACTGTGATATACTGTAGGGGGATATGTAATGTAAAGGGGACTGAAGACATGGGGGGGGCTCTGTGCAAAAGACACTGATGTAAATAGAGGGTTGTGGGGGGGGGGGGGGCACGACTGAGGACACTTGTGTAAAAGGATGGGGGCTGTGATGTTAAAGCAGTGTTTCTCAACTCCAGTCCTCAAGGCGCCCCAGCTGGTCGTGTTTTCAGGCTTTCCATTATTTTGCACAGGTGATTTGATCAGTTTCACTGCCTTAGTAATTACCACAGCTGTTTAATCTGAGGGAAATCCTGAAAACATGACCCGTTGGGGCGCCTTGAGGACTGGGGTTGAGAAACACTGTGTTAAAGATCTGTGCCACAGCACAAATGTGAGGTTTGGACCTTCACTGGATGAACATTTCATAGAGTGGACCTCTGTGAATTTTAATTCAATGCCCCTTCTGTATGCCTTCTTGCGACCATGTGCATTAAGCCTTAAAAGCTGACAATCTAGTTATTTATGCAGCAAAATATTTTCATATTTCCCAAGATTGCTTTCATATTGCTGCACAAATATTCAGCTGGAATGCAACATTTCAGATATTAGTTTGATATTGTTTTTTTCGTGACATAAAAAAAAAAATAAGAATGATTTTTTTGAAAAGCTAAATTATAACAAAATAATACATCTTTGCAATATATGTGTCAATCATGGAAAAGCGTGTGACTCAATCTTTTTCCTTCCTTGTGCTTGATTGACCACTGAGACAACCAGTGCTGTCACATGGGGGTGAGGAAGAACTACACAGGTTCACTTAAATTCTATCTAAAGCCAAAACCTTTTTTCCATTTTGAATAGGGTTATAGTGTTGGGAGGTGAGTTGTCACTGAAACAGGTGTTGGAAGATTTCCCTATAATTCTTGTTCCACTCACAATGGTCAGTGGGACAGATAGAGAGATTGGGTCTCTCCAGATGGGTCACAAACAGCAATGGAAACCTGACAGGGGTTTGACCAGTCCCCACTACAAGACTCCCGCAGCTCTCTCTGAGCCTATGAGGAGGGAGTGAACAGAGAGCCGCTGCTCCCTTGCATAGTGATAGATCTTGATCATGCTCAGGTAAGTATAAGGTGGGGTCTGGGGTTGGGCTGCACACAGAAGATTTTTTACCTTAATTTAGAAAATGCATTGTAAAGGTTTGTTTAAAAAAAATAACAAACATGCCTATACTTACCTCCTATGTGCAAGGGTTTTTAGCACAGAGCGGCCCTGATCCTCCTTTCTGGGGTCCCCCGGCGGCGCTATGGCTCCTCCTCTTCATCGATGCCCCCCCATTCCATGGGGGCACTTGTGTGGGTGCGCTCCTGTCCATTGACACAGACAGCAGGACTCAGCCCTGCCCCCCCCCCCAGCTCCCGTGTCACTAGATTAGATTAACAGCAGCAGGAACCAATGGCTCCTGCTGCTATCAATCTATTCAATGAGGACCCGAGACAGTGGCTGAAGCTGCTGGGCTCATTCTCGTCGCTGGAAAGATCGTGTTCAGGTAAGTAAAAGAGGGGCTCTGAGGGGGAGCTGCACAACTCCTTTTAAGGTTAAAAAAAAAACCTTTAGTTTTTGGAACCACTTTATAGAAATGTTATTTTGATGTCATAGTTTAGTGTTTGATTTCTGGCATATAATGGCAAACACAATGCATAATTTATATTTTGCTCTAACTAAATTAAAATTCATCTTTTTATTTCAGCACACAATCATGTTAAAAAGAAGAAGAGATGGTTTAAGTCCTGCTATGCCAACAGCCGAAGAAAGAAAACAGATATTGGCATCATTTGACTCTGTGCCATATTGAGAAAGAACAATACTTGTGCTCATTGTTTTAGGTTTTATTTAATTCTCCAATATCACTCATATTTACCAGGAGATTGTACATTTCATATTAAATGTGCATAAAGCTTGCTTGGTTTATCAATTTACTTGCAATTACAGAACTAGCCACTGTATATTGTGCACATTGCAGTGCCATGAAGACTATGATGGACAAAATGCAGGCTAGGCAGCACTGATCTTTTTGTTAAGTGGGGGGACATTTATCTAACACATTAGTGACACAAACAGAGCAAAAGCTCTGTGACAGGTCACAGGTTTACAGTATATTTGCAACCTGTGTGTCTAAATTAAGTGGGATCAAGATCGTAAGTCCTCATACCCCTGCCGGAACACAGTGTTGATGTTACATGACGTTTTTATATGTAGCGCTGACAGTGCATGTATTAGTGATAGAAATGGATTGTTTGGGCTTGACTGGCACAAACAATTTATTTGAAGTGAATTAAAACCTAGATCTACAGTGGGCTTTAATCTATTACAGTAAATTCAGGAAAATGTTTTCAGCATGCATGAAAACTTGTGACGTGTCAATGAATGAATGTTTTTATAAACAGACTACTTTTGGGTGTCAAATCAGTATTGGTTTCTTATGAATCTGGTATCTGTAAATGCCTATTTGGTTGCCATGGCATATTGCACTTTGCATAAAATCACAGCTCTCTCTGTTGTCTTATTTAGCAGTTATGTTTTATGATGATGATGCAGAAGGCTTCCAGTTTCCTTTGGCTAACTACACACATCTCTGTAGCGTAAGGACCTATAAACCAAATCTTTGCAAATTGTATCCAGCCCGGCAGGCTCTTGCTCTATTGGTAAATATTTGCAATCGTGCATTTTAGATTTCTGCAAAATCTATTTATCCCACCCAGCCTATTGTCAATTGAATTAGGGGAGATAGAACCACACCGGAAAATGTATTAAAATACTGTGTCAAAAGTTTACACAGCTGCTGTCCTGTTGGGACGAACCTCAATCACAAATATATCTACAAGGTGACAGCGCTGTGAAAAAACTTTTGTTCGTGGTTCCCTTTAAAGTATTATAGTGCACAACAATTATGAATAAATATTTGTAAAAAACCATCACATTTCATAAACTAACAAAATGCTAATGTGCTGCTGGGCAAAATTGGTATCACTCCAAAAGAAAAAAAACAACAATTATGTCATATAAAAATCAATATCGAAGTCCCAAAAGTGAAGTGAGGTCCCCCAAAATCCATACCAAACTAGGCCACATGCCCTCAACTTGGGGAGGAGGACTTGTGTTAGTTTATATATACTTTTTTTTTTGGTTTTATTTTAATGGTTAGGGGTACTATGTACCACAACCATTGGAGTGGGGTTGTGGGGAGGATGCCCTTGTCCTCATTAACATAGGGTGGGGGAAGGTGCATGCCATTTTTCTTTTTTTTTTTTTTGGTGTGAAGTCCCCACTAAAATTCATACCAGACCCAAAAGACGCCAACAGGTGGATGTAAAAATAGATGTAAACAATCAATTTTTTTCTTTGAAAAAAAAAAATGTGACTGAACAGATGACACCTGTGTGAAAGGGGCCAGAAAAAAAAATCTCACACTGCCATTTTGATGTAAAAGCTTGAGATTTGGCAAGAGCCAAAAATATATGTTTCGGCTTTAAAGCAGCCAGTAGCTGCATGGTTTACTTACAGAAGGCTAGTTTAGTAGAGCCTACGTCAACAAGCTATTCTTCACTTCACATAGGTTCTGCTTACCCATGCCAGTCTGTGGCAGTGCAAAACCTACCTGATGCAGGTCAAATGGAGGTCAACGACACCTGTCTAATTCTGGATGATTAGAGAAGCATCTCAAAATAATACAATCAACACAAGCTCAAAGCTCAGCCCTTTATTGTTACTGCAGAACTTGCATTAAAGCCTAAAAATATGTTTCCAGGAGCTTACAGTAGATGAATGGTGTCGTATGGGAGAAAAAGAAAAGTATATTTTATTTAGTTTTATTAGCACAAACATGTATGAAATTATTTTTGACCAGTGTTGTACATAAAATCATTTTTAATTTTACATTTTTATTACTAAATTTTCTGAAAGAAAAAGATTTTCGGTACCTAGGTTGAGCCTGGAAATATCAGCATGTGTGCTCATTTTTTAAACCCATCAAATGGAAAAAAATATTTTTTGGCAGATATCTATCATCTAATCTATAATCATCTATATCACATTATTGCAGGCATTATAAATTATAAAATATTTTCTATGTGTATGTACGCACCAAAAAAAAAAAAAAAAAAACACCTGACCTTGTGGTCAGCCTATATAATTGTGTCTATTAGAGCTCTGTGTAATTCCACATTAGAAGCATTGTAAATACACCATAAAAACATATAAACGGTCTTGCTGGTAGCCAGGGCTTGTTTTCTAATTTTAAAGTGGACCTCTACAAATCTGTTTACATTTTTAACATCTTTATAAATATCATTATAAGTATCATTTGCATAGGCTGAGAGTATTTAGTCTGCTGCGCACAAGAGGAACCATTTTTCTCATTATCGTCTTCTCCAGTGATCAGACTGTAATATTGTAACTTTGTATCATGGTAAGAAGCTGCAGAAATGGACTGATCTGGATCAGATATTTGTGAACACAACCAAGAACAACACGATCATTGGGAATAACATGATTGTGTCATATTTGAGCCTGTATATAAATCCATGAAATAGATGCTGGATGATGTCTGTACACAAATGGCTCCGTCCTTCTGGTGAGAAAAACAGATGAAGGCATTGCCAGGGGGAGTTTTGTGATCTTGGTGATTGGTAATAAATACTGGCAGTTGTTACACAGTACTTAGGCTACATACACTTAACATATATCAGATACAGGGTTTACTTCAAATACACGTGACTGCATCACATACAGTATTAAGGTACTGAAGGGCACGGAAATCACACATACTTTTTACAAGCTTTGTAGTGTGTACATTCCTTGTCAAAGGCTTGTTTTAAACTGATGCAGGGCTACATCTGAACAGTAGAGGGCACATTTTTACTAAAGAAGGCAGCAAGTTAACTGTCAGGCTCAGTTCATACTAGATGCCGATACGGCTCCCAGCAGGGGTCCTGTGTGTCCTGGTTCACCGTTTCAGGTCCAATTTCAGCCTGAAGTTCCCTCCACTTTTGAGACAAAACACAAGTTTCTTGCTGGTGTGCAATGTGGTTTTTCTCTCTGTGCCACTCATAGAAAATTCCCCCTAGAACATTACAGCAAGGATTAGGAAAACAAAGTAAGACTGAATTACACTAAATGCAAACAGCACTTATTTTTGGCATGCTGAGGTGCCTTGCAACCCATTCCTTTTGCCTAAAAGAGTGCAGCAAAGTAAAAAAATGCATTGCATGATTTTGTGAACAGGCCCCTATGCTATGGCTACACCGTCAGCTATATCTTTCTGGATTCAAAAGCTTGTTGCAGATATCTTTATTAGCATCCCATTGATTTCAGTGAATAAAGTGGCAGTTGCAGTGCAGTTACAAATTCCAGCATTATACTCACTTGTCCCTGATCTGATAATTCTTGTTTACCACACCAAACAGCCTCTTCTCCATCATGCTTGTAATCACAATGAAACTGTACAGAGCGTTTCTACTCCAGTTTAATTAATACAGAGTACAAATGCTCCATAGGACTAAATGGAGGCAGCTGAGAGCATTCACAGGCTCGCTGGAAAAAATCTAACGGGAAGCCATGTGACACCAAAAAAGTTGCACAGTCAAGGTCTCCACAGATCGGGGACTTGTGAGTTAAAAGTAAAATTGCATTAAAAGGGCAGTTACACTTTAAAGAGATTTCATCCATATAGCCCAAGCCTTAAAGGAGAATTATGGGGTTACTAAAAAAAAAAACATATACTTACCTCCATGATATAGCATCTGTATGACACTGCAGCTGTCCCACACCAGCTCTAAAGCTGGCCTTACTCTAGAAGAATTTGTTTAAAAAAAATAGTTTTAAAAACTTTGTTCAATTTTCTTAGTAGTTGTGGGGTCAAAATGACATTTGTTTTTCACCGCACTAATGAGAAAAGTCAAAGGAGCAGGATGGAAATTTTTTACAAATGATTTCCAATAGTGAATGAGGTTTTTATTAGGGAAAGTCCATTTACTCCTAAAGCTAATGTTAAAAGCTAACTTTTTGAATGACATCATTATCATGCCATCAAATGTACTGATGAGAATTTTCATACAAATGTTTGTATCGGCCAGCTTAAGAGCTGATAGATCCCATATCCACTGAGTAGTCCACTCCCGATCTGCTTGTAGCGAAGAACAGTTATTACACCCTGCTTCTCCAATACTCACTGTGGTGATAGGCTGGGGAGAAGGCAGATATGGCTTTATTTAGATACATTGTTTATCTTACATATATTTAAAAATTTTTGTATATGTAAATACCCCCACCCCACCCCCCACCCTTAATAAAGCCTTTTTGCATTTTTGTACCATAAGCCATAGTTGACCATTCCCCTTTTTTGCTTTCTGGGGACTCCCTTGTCTCCTCTTCCTGTTGTTGATATAGTGCGATTGCTTTTAGGGCAGGTATCCCGTCACATATTGACGAATCGGCTGGTACTCTATTTGCTGTTTGCAACTTTGGTGAGTGTGGCTTCAAGGACCTTTTACCCCCCATTTTTTGCATGGCTTTTAGCCATGCCCAGAAAGGCAGACTGAATCTTTCCCAAATGTGGTGTGTCCTGTCAGTTTATAGCATGCAGTGCAGTAACTATCAGCTGATTCTGGATCACAGGAGCAAATTGGTAAATGTACTCCTGTGACCCAAAAGAGAAGTATAGTTATTAAAACGGTTTGAGGAGGGGGCTGCACACCATATATGTCAACCAGATCTTTCAGTCATGAATCCTGTTCAGATGAAAACTCGTCTAATGCCCCACAACACATTTCAGCCCGATAGGGCTTAATCCTCCCTATCAGAATGAACCATGTCAGGGGCATGGTCTATGAGTAGAGTTTTGAGCCGACCCTTGACTAAAAGATCTGTTTGGCACATATGGTGTGCAGCCCTCTTCTTAGTGTTTGTTGATGGTACAGAGAGAAAGACATGCTCTTTTTTCTGAGCTGGCGGGGGTTATATGCAGGGCTTTTGACCAGCGCTCTTTTATATGCTTTCACAAAAAAGGGTCAAATCAGAAAATCCTGCCTGCTATGTATGGAAACATGCACAGGGCTTCTGCACCTGGCAGCAGCATTCTGAGCTGGCGGGGGTTATATGCAGGGCTTTTGACAAGTGCTCTTTTATATGCTTTCACAAAAAAGGGTCAAATCAGAAAACATTGCCTGCTACGTATGGAAACCCATTGGTCGGCTCTTTTGCTGTAATCGTATTGGGAGAATTGCTGATTCCAGAAGATATTAATGTCTGTTTCAGTCCCTTTGCTGAACACTCCAGGATACTTGGAATCGTTCCTGCTTCACTGTGATTTTCGCTATCCATGCCTGTTTGATCTGGTGTCGCTGACATCCAGGTCCACTGGTTCTGGTAAGAGTACCCATTCACTTTCCTTTGTGATATTTGGTGTCAAGATTACACCTGGTCTTCCTGACTTCTGGTATCAAGATCAATTCCAGTTAGCTGTGCCTTTGGCCCCTACATGAATATTTCTCACTTGTGGTTTGCTTACCACTCTTTGGGACTGAGCCATTTGTGATTCACCACTTATTTTGTTGTTTATTTTGGACTTTTCACTTTTGATTGTATTCCCCTTTCATATGTTCTTTACATGTTGTATTTATTCTCATTGTTTTCTAGCACTGTTTTTTCACTAGCGCTACATTTCTACCCACTTCCATACCTTTCATTAAACTGTTGGGAATAGCCTATTTTTAATGAAAATCTCAATAATAGTTAGTTTTTAAACCCAGTGACTTTTTGGTGTGTGTGGAAACACACTTTTGTATTTTGCAACAAACACACTTTTGTATTTTGCAACACTATTTGCCACATGATGGGTTGTCAATTTTTGCCTAGATGCTCAGGCTTGTTGTTTGATATACTACAGAAAAACAGAACTAATTAAGCTGTAGTTGCCTTCAGTTAAAGGTAGCTGTAGTATCAAATCTCAGCTTTTCTTTTCTCTGCTTTCTTGCTAGTCATTAATATTAAGACTGGATTCACAGTGTTCCTTATGTATTGCAGTGCTCATAGCAATGCATGGCCCAAAACATGGTCTCCCTTTCAAAATGCACCAAGTTGCAGCAGATACTGTACAGTACATGTAAACTAGCCTCAATGAATGAGAATGAATGGCATTTCTACCTCAAATGAATTTTCATGCAGCAATATGCGCGAGTGAATACAGATAAGCGTATTCACACTGGTATGTTTTCATGCTGAAAGGTTAGAATAATGCAGGATTTTATGGGTGCTTAATTAACAATGATATATTAAAATATTCCATAAAATCATAAAACAATTTTATTCCAAATCCCTTTAAAAGTACAATAAAATCAATAACAATATCATGGTCTTTACTACCAGAACACAGTTATAATGACATTTTCCATGCTATAATGATGTTAATTTGCATCTGTGCAGCTTCTTCAGGAGAGTGATTATTGTAGCACTTAAAATTATCCAATAATTGCATTGGTTTTACTCAAAAATGGGACATTTATTCATTATAATGGTATTCTGCACACCAAAAGAAAAGAACAGCACAGAGATGGCAGAATGGTGATCCTAGGAAGGATAGAGCAAAATGTATGTTTTGTACTGTAAAATTGCATTTCAAGAAGAAATCCATTCATAGTGGCTGGTTCATAGTTATGAATTGAAGTTTTGTGTATTTTGGAAAGGAAAACTATATGGGCCCATTCACACCTAATTACTACACATAACAACAAATACATAACAGTGTAAATCAAGCCTTGCAGCTCATTTACATTGATGCATTATGGTTTGTGCACCTTACTGTGTGCTGCTGCAGCATGGTAATGCATGAGTTGTGGTGCGTTCATTTTGAATGGTCCCCCAACACGCTACCATTACTGTGTGCCACAAGGCACATGCCATAGGGTAAGCGCACTGTTAAAAAAAATGGTCATGCCCAGTTTTTTCGTGTGCTAAGGGAAACTGCAAGTCTATGCAAACTTAATGGGCTGCCTTAACACAGCAAGTCTTAACACACAATAATGTGCCGCATTAACGCATGCACACTTCAACCCATAATGTGAGGCTAAGGAGGCGGGACAAAGCTTTGCTTTTCAGGAAGAACAGTGATTTGCATTTAAACTACCTGTACCTACGATCTACTGAAGCCTCTCTTTTACCTTTGTGCCTGGAGGTAACTATGAATGTTTCAGCCTCAGTTCCAACACCATTGATTCTCTTGAGATGGCACAGGCTAAGCAGTGACCATTATTTTATATGAGACAGGTTTACACCGGGCAATGCATTTGTAAGCAAAAAAAAGTCTCACGTTAGAGAAAGCGCTGTAAGATCTACAGTAGATAAAAACGCTTTTTAGTTTATTGTGATAGTATAGAACAGAAAAACTTTATCAACAGTATGCTTTTCTATCTGGGACCACAATAATCCTTTAAACATCTCCCTTGTAAAAAAAAAAAAAAAAAAAACATTTAGACATATTATTTGTATTCAGTAATTTCCCAAAAGCAAAATGTAGGCTTCCCAGAATCTCCGCACATGCACATGTGCTTATTTTAATGACATTTACTTTAAGATAAATGACAATGTGGGCATTCTGCACTTCTCACTTTGTCCATTGGCCACTAGATGGTAATATTGAGCCGCCCAAGCTGCTGCATCTTTGATGATAAAGTCTCTAGAGATTTCCCTACATTCACTTCCAGTGTTATGATTCTTGTGCTATTGCCATTGTTTTTAAACATGATAAACGTGAGAAAAATGTACACACCACAGCTCAAAAGGGAAACCTGCATATGAGCACAGTGAAGGCTGCTATCAAAGTCTCTTTTTGAAAATGCTGGTTTCCTGACTGTCATTCTGATGCTTTGACTTCAGTTCTGCCTGAATCTCTGACCCAGAACAAGTGCAGAAAGAATAAATTCTGATAATTATGTATAGAATGCGTGTTCCCTCTATGTGAATCTGAAGTACAAAATACAGTGAAAAAACTGTGGTATTTTCAGATTAGCAAAGTCCCCCATTTGTTTCACATGGCAGATCCACTCTAAAGCAAATGGAAAAGATAACATAAGAACCTCACTCATTGTGGAGGGGTAGCAACACAAGTCAAAGAAAAAGATGATAAAGTTGTACTAATGTGCAATGTTTATAAAGCATGTAACCTGATATTCACCAAACATTCACTGCAGGTGAATCTTACTGGTACATGCATGTTAAATGACAGCGATTGATTAACCACCAATAAAAGTTTGGTGGAAGGCGCTTTATACTCTATACTTTATATGCCTCTTAAAATATAACTATGGGCAAAATAAAAAATGACATGTATGATGCACAGCATTTTTGGTACCCCATAACATAATTTTATTATAGAAACAAACAAAAAGAGGGTGCACCAGCCTAGTGTGTTATCCCACAAAATGTAATAAAGAGTCCATATAGATTCCACTCACAAGGATATGGATAAAATCGCCTTTTCGAGGCACTCGTCCGTAGCTCTGTAGTCCTAGACTCAGCAATCTCCAAAGTGTAGGGGGACCTTATCTGGGTTCCAGCTGGCTGGCTGATGTAGAAGGTGACTTCTTCCAAACGCATCAGCCAGCTGGGACCTCAGTGAGATCCCCCTACACTCTGGAGATTGCTGAGTCTAGAACTATGGAGCTATGGACGAGTGCCTCGAAAAGCAATTTTATCCATATGCTTGTGAGTGGAATCTAACAAGCAGGGCCCTCTGATTGCTTCTGTATTGAATTGTATTGTAACGGTAATGTTTTTCCTAACGTTGTAAAGCGATGCGCAAACTGTTGGCGCTATATAAATCCTGTATAATAATAATTTTTAAAAAGAAATTGTGGGATAATGCACTGGCTGGTGCACCCTCTTTTTGTTAATTTCTATATTGGCTACAGGACATCACCAGTTCTAGAGGGCAGCAAGACCTGGGGTGATTACCCCTGTGACGTGGAGTACCATCTATACCTGTACCAGGCTATCCCACTTATGCACAGGAGATATTTGCTGCTGTTGGCGATCAACATAATTTTATTACTTGTTAATCCTGCCAGTAAATCTCTTTGTGTTTACACTTCCTGTAACAAGCCATGCTGTACAGCAAAAGGGCAGATACAGAATTGGGACAAATCATGATGTTCTCTCCTTTCAATGGAGTTTTAGTTTCAGCCCGATATACAAATTTCCTGTTTAAAATTTTAATGTAGACAGTTGAAAAGGTTGGGTTGGTAGAAATAAATAGTACTGAAGCATTTGAATAAATAAATTTATCTGCAAAGTAAAATTAAGTAGAGAAAAAACAAGGGGCTGAACTTAGGGAAGAAGGCTTTGCCATCAGGCATGTGTAATTAAAGGTTTCTGTAGTAATGGCAGTAGGACAGGGCCTCATATATGTTCCATCCCCCAAGTGTGCTTCACTTGTGTCTCCAGAGAGCATTCATTCCTCTGCACAGCATGTCCTGCCTCTGCTGCACTGCAATATCTGCTGCACAGCAATTTACACTCCTCTGCAGTCTGCACACAAATTCCACTCACCTCCACAGCAAGTTTCGGTCACCTGCTATGATGATCCCCCCGCACACCAACTTTAACCCCATCCATAGCAAATTTTGTTCCCCGTTCACCAAGTCACCCTGCACACAACATTTCCACATTAAGGCCAGCACCCCTGCACGACAGGCCTACTCTTGGGTCCCCTACGTGCCCATCCAAGTGCCATCTGTTTTAGGCTGCCTACTGTACAAATGCTGGGCTCTGAAGAGATGAAGCCTAGGACATGAGCATCAGCAAGCCTAGTAGCAAGGGTGCAGGGACAAATGTGCAGGCGAGCCTACTAAGCAGTGGAGATGGATGAATGCGGGGCAGTCGACTTTGCTGTGCTCCTTCTGTACCTCTATGTATTTCTGTGCTCCTGGATCCTGCCTGTGCTTGGCTCCTCTGCCCTCACCCCAACTGCTGTGTGAGCTGGAGGGGCTGCGAGACATTTGAGACAAGAGACAGAACAGTTCACAAGACATATACTAGAGTATGCCTCCCTCTGCTTCCCTGACAGTACATGTCCCCTTTACAGCACATCATATGCCCCCATACATAACATATCCCCCCTGCACATCCAGTTCCCCCTGACAGCACATCCCGACCCCATAACATATATCAATCCCGGAGCAAATTTGTAAATCCAACACATCTCAAAGCCCTTGTACCTCTGAGACTTTTTGTTCAACACTGAGACATAAGTCAGTCAGTACAAATCAAATATAGAAACAATAATTCATTTTATGTACAAATCCTAAATTAGCGTCCCATGTGGACAAACATTATACAAAGAGCTTGTGCACGATGCCCAATATTTTAACAAGTTTTGACACTGATTACTCTGAGGTCCATACAAGGCACAAGATTACCATTAGCCTTAGAGCTAATCCATTGGGCAAATATCTACACTTAAAGACTTGCATCCTGAAAACAGGTCAGGAGAGGGCTTATGTGCCTCAATACAGGCAATCCTGTGGAGATAAATTGGCTTACTGCTATGCCAGGTTGATCTCACATCCCCAAGAGGGCCTGGTGGCTAAAATCCAAAAGAAATGTAGCAGTCTCAACCCCTCTTCTTGCTTGCAGCACAAACAAGAGATCCCCCCCAGGACATTCTGACCCATCTTTTGTAGCATATCTCCAACTTCCAACCTGTCCTAAACCCCCTCTTCTGGCATACATCCATCGTTACCTATTTCACCCCCTCTGCTGACATCCTTCCCTCCTCACTCCACAGATATCCATCCCTCCCAACCCATCTCATACCCCTCTACTGACATTCATCCTTCCCCCTCCCATCCCGCCCCCCCACTGATCGATCCCTACTGGATCGTACATTCCCTCCCTCCCCCATTGACATCTATCCCTTCAAATCCATCTCACCCCCCCTCCACTAGCATCATTCCCTCCTCAGAATCCCCTCAACATAGATAACTCCCTAATTCCTAACCCCAACCCTTGCCTTCTTTGACAGCACACAAACCCCCCAATATCCTTCCACACGTCCATCCCCCTAAGCAGCCTCATGTCCCTTCCTGTCCACCTCACCCCTCCTCTGCTCACATCAAATCTTTCTCTGTTGCCCCATCACTAATGTCCATCACTCACTGGTTGCCTCACCCCCCCACCACCCCAACACTGAAATTCATCCAGTCCCCCATTTGCTTCACCCGCACCTTTGCTTGCATTTATTCAGCTACCTCATTCTCCCCTTTGCTGGAAGCCATCTCTTCCCAGTCAACTCCCCCCCCATCCTCCCCCAACATTCATGTTTACCCAGCAACCTCATCTCCTCTCCACTGACATTCATCCCTCCTCAGCCCTGCCACACCCCTTCAATTAACTTCCATTTTTTCCTGGCTCCCCCACTCCTCAGACATCTATGCCTCTCCACCCATCTAACAGCTATAAGTCCCCAATGCCTTACCCTCAACCCTGCTGAGATCTATCCTTTATCACCCCCTCCATTGACATCCATCCTCCCCCAGCACACACAATCCCCATCACCCACTCACATCCATCCCTCCCTGTCTGCTTAACCTCCCTGCACACATCAATCCTCCCTCAGCTATCCATGTCCGCTTCCTCCACTGACCTTTATCCAGCTGCCTCTTTTTCCTCTCTTGACAGCTATCCTTCCCCAACTCACGACTCCCCATGACAACCTAACACCCCTCTCCACTGACACCAATCCCTCCCCAAACCTATCACACCCTTTCCACTGATATGCAATTTTCCCTGACTCCCCCATCATCCATTCCTCCTCAGCGACCTCACACAACCATGCCCCCTCCACTGACATCCATCCCTTTCCAGCAACCTCACGTTCCCCCATTGACATCCATCCTCCCCAAGCAACCTTAACCCTCTTCACCACTGCTAATGTCAAAACTGGGATCTGAACCCATAATCTCTGCTGCGTCCAGTAGTAGATCTTCTTACTGAGCCACTTGAGATGCTGGACAGCTCCCTGTCTGATCTCTTAGAACAATCTTGCCTTGTCTCTTGTTTCTGGTGAACCTTGAACTTTTTGCTCCTCCCATGAACTTCCTAATTTAAGTCATGTATCTGCACTTCCTGTTAGCCAGATTATTGCTCTCTCCAGATCTCTATATCTTGCTCCTATGCGTGCTTGCAGATGTCCTTATTACCACTACCACTCGTCACTGGCCTTTGGCTTGTTCCTTGACTACCGTTCTCTTGATCCCAACCTGCAACCATTTGTTTATTACCTTTTGTTTTGTTACTGGACTATGCTTCTGCTTCATCCCAACCTGCGACCAATTGTTACCGATCTTTGGCTTGTTTACTGACTACGCTTCTGCTTTATCCTTACCTGCTATATCTGCTACTGGACCCCGGCTTGCTCACTTCCTGGTGGTGAGATCCTGAACAAGACCTGGTACTAACTCACAGCAAAACCCATCTCCACCATCAGGAGCTCTGGTGAATACCAGTATACCAGCTCACTTCTTACTCTTCATACTCACATCCCTTGTTCCCTAGCCACCTTAACTAACTCCCCTCCTGCACATATGGCCTATTACAACAGTTCTGAAACATTATTTGTAATATTCTAAATCCTGCTCATTCTGGAATGGGCACACTTTTGCTAGTATGGTGTGCACCTATTTTGTTCAAAAAATAAATAAATCTGTTACTGTAACAGCTAAAAAGTGCTTACTGTAGTTGGGCTTTAGTTTGTCTTTTACTTAAAGTCCAATTAAAAAGAAATGTCCATTTAAGGCTATCCTGTCCACAGGGAATGAATAGCGCTGTTACCCTATTACATGATGTTGACAATAACTGATCAACTGGCAGAATAAACAGCGAGTAAAACAATGATACATGGGGACCTCAAAAATCATAGTTAGTGGCACCGATAGACCAGGACACCACAGTCCAGGCAAGTTTGTCCTGACTTTTAGTCAGCAAACAGTTTCAATGCAGAGGAGCTTTGTTCAGCATGTTCATAACATAAAACAAACAAAACATTTGCTAATCCAAGTAACTAACTAAACTCAGGTAGTTCCTGACTAGCAGGGTGCCCCCTAATGGGTTCCCCAAAACAAACCGGCAGCTCTTGAGCCTTTTAGTGTTTTGTCAGCAATCAGCCTTTTCACCCAGAGCAGGCTCTCACAGCAGAGAGAGTGAGAGAGATCCCTGAGCATGAGTCAGGTCACAAATATAAAGGCCTGTGCACAGCTGAGACAAATATTGAGGTCTTGCTACCAGGTAAGATGTGGGTCTAGAAATGGAAGCTGATTCTCAGCCGAAGCTCTACAAAGTCTTAATGTTCCATTGCCCAGGACAGAACTCAAGATTCCGAGAAAACAATACGTTTGTTTTTCCCATATCAGTCATAAACCCTGGAGAACCCTAGGCAACACATATACACTGTCAACAATCCTGACAGCCAGTGCCTTATAAGATATATATATATATATATATATATATATATATATATATATATATATATATATATATGGTGCTGTGTATTTTTTGAGGGGGGGGGGGGGCGGGGGCAGGAAAACAAGACTGTATCTAGTAACAGAGGTCGACAAAGGTCAGTATATCATATGCTTTAACTGGCGTGGACCTTTGTCACAAGATCTGTGCAGAAAAATGACTGGTACCTAGCTTGCAGACTGATTGTATTGCAGAGGCAAACAGAAAAAAAACACTGTTCAGTAAAAATGAAATGGCAGGTGGTAGATGGAAGGAAGAGCAAGTTGCATAAAAAACTTCATATATAATGTTATGGCAATAGTCTCTCCAATTCTTGTGTGATATGGGAGAATAATTTATATTTATAGGCAACTCATGAGGATAGAAATGTTAGAGCTGCCATTGCTAACATGTTTTTGATGGCACATACTCCAGACTGTCATCCTCCTTGCATCACATCATATTAGAACATTGGCCAGAGACACTACATGCAGTGTGCCCATTAGATGGTTTGCTGTTGCTGTTTTGTTGACCACCAAAAATATCAGATTTCTCATCACATTTTGTCCTGATGGCAATGGTCATCAGAACAGAAAAAAAAAAGGATGATCGGGGAAACATCAGCGAAAACCTGATGGGGCTCTAAACTTTCCCAACTCTATCTAAAACTAAAGAATGACAGTTTGGCTGTACATATTGTGTAAGGAAAGGGATACATCAGTGATTTTTGGTAGCTTAACCATGCTACCCCTAGTTTCTTTCTTTGAGTCACATTTTTTTTCAAAACCGCTTTTCAAAATATAAGGCATGGCTCAACTGAACAATTGATTACCCACAATTGTTCAGTGCTGCACTCTGGGCATTTCTGCCATACACTGGCTTGGAAGTAGATCATCTACAACGTAGCTATTTTTCCTAACCATTGTCCTAAATGTAAATGAAATATGGTGGTAAGTATACCATTTATAGGCGAATGTCTACACTGTAAGTATCTATGATTTTTCCACATTTGTTGGTTACTGCATGTATTCATTTTTTAGGTTTTATTTAGCATATCCAGCCCCATGAACGTATAAAATAGTCTGCAGGCTTCAGAAATTTCTGTAGGAGACATTATTATTATGGTACAGTGCTCTCATGGGAAGATTCAATAAGGCATTTCTGGCGTTATATGTAGTCTGAAGCATTTCGCAAAATTTATAGAAACCATGCAACATTTTCTTTGTTAGTACTAACACAAAATCCTGTAGTTTGTATTTGCAACACTTTTACTGTACAACATTATTGTTGCCACACATGTTTTAAAGAAATGCCACCATATCGGTGATAAGGAAAGTGGGGGTAAATAAGGCCTCTTCCATGTTGGAGTAAATAGTTGATTTTGTTGCATGTGCAATTATTATGTTGCATCTTTGAAGTGTAAGTCCACCCTAACACTAAAATCCCTGCATCTATAGACATCCACGATCTTACACGAACCTATCTAGCCCTGTAAAGAAGAAATCAGTATACCCACTTTTTTTGAAGCCAATCTGATCTGGTCTCCATCGGCAGAAGCTCTGCAGAGGAGAAAGCCGACAACGGCTGTGAAATTAATGGGAAGTGATGTCACCCATAGAGTTACTATGGGGCTTCCATTGTCGGATGGGTCCTCTGCACCCGCCTCCACAGCAAAGCTGAGACTGACAGCTCAGCATTGGATTGGGTCGGATTGACTTCAAAAAAGGAATGTATACTGATTTCTTCTTTACAGAGCTAGATAGGTTAGTGTTAGAATGTGGGTGTCTATAGATGCAGGGATTTTAGTAGTAGCATGAACTTATACTGTAAGACAATTCTGCAACACAAGTTGTCTTGAAAGTGTTACTAAACCCAGGCCACTACATTCACTATATCTGGTCTCCCACAGTACATACAACATGGAAATGTAATTATTATAGTAAATATAAACTGCTAAATACCTTTTCTCATCAGCAGTTTATAGCAGTCTTGTGACTTCTCTCAGTGTCTTGTAAAGCTTGTAGGAGGAGTTTTCATTCTACTCAGACTGTCCTATGAGGCTGCTGGACCCCTGATCCTCTGTCTGGACAGTGCTGATTGGCCCTGTGCTGATCACATGCACCCCCCCCCCCACCAAAAAAAAATACTCTCTAGCAATACACACCAAACTGAGCATGTGCAGAGTGACTCCAAAGGCTCTGTACTAACAGGAAATTGATTGGGGACAGTGGAAGAAGGGGAGGATCAGAGAAGACAGGATCAAGCAGCCTTTTTACACAATGTGCAGGATTAACCCCTTAGGTTCCACAGTGAGTATAACAAGCATGCTTTACTGAATATACAGACTGATTTTACTGTTGTGTGTTTAGTAACACTTTAAGCTACTATGGAACTGATATTTGATATATTTCTATTACCCTCCTGGCTTCAAATAGCTTTTTAGCAGGCGAGATACTTACAATATGGAAAAGAAAAAAGAAGAACAAATGCGCTGTCTCTTTAAATGGTGTACAGTAGCAGCCAGCACAACAAAGGATCAGTTTGTGGATAGGTGAGCTATATATGGTAAAGTGCAGCGCTAAGTTGATAATGGTGAAGAAACGTATGTTAAATGTAAAAAATCACTTATATGCATGAAGGGTCATAGGAATATGAATTATGATGAGAGAACTCAATATTTGTCATATATGAAAAAAGGTGAGTATAAAATGAACAGTGATAAATTACAGTGCAATACTACACAATATAAAGTGCATGTACATTCTTAAGTGTATATATAGTCCATAAATCTGTGATCTCAATGAATAAAGTGACAAAGTAGATTCGTGTAGACAAAATTGTCTGTAGATAGTCCGCCACCAGTAGGAAAAAAGGCTTACCAGACAAGTTGAACCCAAGTAGGCATACGCCTAATGAGTCAACAAAGCTTGTGGTGTTATACACCCAGGGGAAACGTACATCAGCATACACAACTTCCAATATGGACATATAAACTGCAAGAGTCCGTCACAATATTGTTTCAAGTGGATTTCAACCAGGTGATTAGTGACCAAGGACTGGATCAAAAAGACTTTCTCCAAATGGTGAGTTTATAAAAAGGAGAAAAGATAGGCCACATAGTGTAATTCCATTTTAAGCAGGGAACATTTATTGAAAGTATAAAAAATGAACACTCACATTTGAGAAGGTAAAAAAAGTGCTTTGGTAAAATATAGTGATGCAGTGGCATCAGCAGAGCCCGTACCGACGTGTTTCGTCTAATAAGACATCATCTGGGATGCTAGTCCACTGCGCCCACTGCGTATTTATACAGTAAAATGTCTTAATGAGAGTCAGCTCCATGGCGGCCAAAATGCAAATTGTGTAACTTCCAATCAAGGAAAATGGCGCCTTGGCGTGCTATGCAAGGCTTGCTTTGATATGCATTGAAAATGATGGTGTGCGAGTCATGCCTCATTATGGGTAAGACAGGAAGTAGTGAATCCACCCTAGTCTCCACTCAATATAAAAATAAAACTCACAAAATGTAAAAGAATAAGCACAAATGAGAGAATGAGGGACGCAACCAACTATGATCACCGCAGAACGCCAACAAAATGGCGCATTATGCAGGAGACATCGGTCTCTACCGCTGGTCATAGAAACATGGTGCTGACGTAATTGGATGATGCGGTTCAAACCTCATTCTAAACGAATGGTGGTTACTTCCGGGTGCCAACAAAATGGCGCATGTACTGGAAGAGCTAGTTACAAGCAGCATTCGTATCATAACAATGAAGTGTATAAACAGCAGGAATCGGGCTTCATTAATGAAGCCAGAAAATGCTAAACAACACCAAACGGAAAAGGTCAAAAAAGAAAAAATGAAAAACGTTAAAACATGTGAAATGTACACAACGGGTCATGACTAGAAAAATGATATTTAAGTGGACAAATGTAATATATTATCAATTACATCTCCAATGACAGGGAGCTGACCCTCACAATGAGATCAAAACAATCAATAGTAAATGACAAAGATGCACAAATGCTGATGTTATTTATATATACATGTCATATTGCCCATATTAAAGTTCATGTCAAAAATTACATAATAACTGTATTGACCATATGTACAATAGAATATTAATGGAAATATAATGAATGGAATTAAAATAGGAGTAAAAAATCAAAAGATTTAAAAAAAAATCTAAGAATATTGAAAACGCAGATATCCCCCCCATAGTAATATCAGAATGCCCAGAGCTCATATAGTCCCGGTAGTGTATTATTTATGTACAATAGATCTATGCTTTATTAAGAAATGAGTTAATGTCCCATTCTACACTGATCCCCAAAGGATGATATGACTGTAACTTGTATATCCAATAAGTTTCAAGTCGTGAAACGCCTCTTGTCATTGCACCACCCCTCCACAGAGGGATATAACTATCAATCGCTAAAAAGCTTGTACCTTTAGGATCACAGTTATGATGTTCTCTGTAATGTCTTGGTACCATATGTTTGGTGTCACCATTCTTTATTTTGGCGATGTGTACTCCCACTCTAATTGAAAAAGTGCGGATGGTGCGTCCTATATATTGCTTGCCACATGGGCACGTTATCAAATAGACAGCGTATCTGGTGGCACATGTATAAAATACTTTGATTGGATATATATGGTTGCTAATAGTAGATTTGCACTCCAAAGTCTTGGACCTTCCACATGTGTTGTGTAAACACACAACACATTTTTTACAAGGATAGTAGCCCTTTAGGTTGTGAAAAAAAAGACGGGCAAATTGTAATGAAGGAACTCCCCTAAATGTAACTCTGGCATGTTCAGGTAATAGAGGGCCCAGAACTTTATCTGTCTTAAGAACATCCCAATGTTTATTCAGTATAGTTTTAATGTCCGTATGTTGTACTGAATATGAGGTTAAGATTGACCACTTAAAAGCTCTTAAAATCTATTTTAAGAATGTCTTGGTATTGTGAATCAACAGATAGTGGGTCGTATTCCTTATCTGTAAATTTCTTGGTAAGAATAGAGGCCTGTTTTTTAAAAGTCTCAGTATCTGTGTAATTCTTACGAAGTTTTAGGAATTGACTTTGTGGGACTGACCGAAGCCATGATTGATGATGGCAACTGCCGTGAACTGATCTCGACTTCCAAATCTAAGAAATTTACCTTGGTATGGCTAAATTCATAGGTCAAACAGATACCCCAATCATTGGAATTTAGGACTGAGAAAAATGATTTCAAAGAATCAGAACTACCATCACAGAGGAGGAGGATGTCGTCTATATATCTGGACCAAAGGACTAGAGAAGGTCCACCCTCAGAATAGACAACATCCTCCTCCCACTTGGCCATGAATACATTGGCGAGACTGGGGGGGGGGGGGTTTAGCGCCCACAGCAACACCTTTTTGTTGAATAAAAAACTTGAGGTCAAACCAAAAATATTTATGTTCTGTTGCGAACTCAAGCAATTCAATAATGTAATCGCCTTGTGTTTCTGTAATGGAAACATCCTTACTTAAAAAGTAATTGACAGCCTCGATACCTAAAGCATGGGGAATGCAGGTGTATAAAGAGGCCACATCGGCTGTGGCCAATAAATAATCGCCATGTATGTCAATACTTTCCAGTAATTTAATAGTGTCCTTAGTATCCTTAAGATATGACGGGATAAGTTTAACCAGCGGCTGTAAGTAAAAGCCAATATAGCGGCCTAATCTCGAAGTGACTGAATCTATGCTGCTTATAAGGATGAATGGGATCTTTGTGTATCTTGGGCAAAACATACATGGTGGGGATTCTGGGTGCTAGAGGTACCAAATAGGTTCGCTCTTTATTATTCAAAATTTTTAACTCATAACCCTTAGTGATTAATTGTTCTAATTTATCCCTGAAGGGGGCAGTAGGGTTAATGGGTATTTCATTGTAAGTGTCTGTGTCACTAAGAATCCTGTACATTTCTTGTTCATAGTCTGTTTTGTCTAGAACCACGATGCCTCCGCCTTTATCATCGGGGCATATGACAAGATCTTTTTTTTTTCCCTTAGTGATCTCAAACCTGCCTTAACCACTTGAGCCCCGGACCATTATGCTGCCTAAGGACCAGAGATCTTTTTCCAATTTGGCACTGCGTCGCTTTAACTGCTAATTGCGCGGTCATGCAATGCTGTACCCAAACGAAATTTGCGTCCTTTTCTTCCCACAAATAGAGCTTTCTTTTGATGGTATTTGATCACCTCTGCCGTTTTTATTTTTTGCGCTATAAACGGAAAAAGACCGAAATTTTTGAAAAAAAATGATATTTTCTACTTTTTGTTATAAAAAAAATCCAATAAACTCAATTTTAGTCATACATTTAGGCCAAAATTTATTCGGCCACATGTCTTTGGTAAAAAAAAAGTTAATAAGCGTATATTTATTGGTTTGCGCAAAAGTTATAGCGTCTACAAACTAGGGTACATTTTCTGGAATTTACACAGCTTTTAGTTTATGACTGCCTATGTCATTTCATGAGGTGCTAAAATGGCAGGGCAGAACAAAACCCCCCCAAATGACCCCATTTTGGAAAGTAGACACCCCAAGGAAATTGCTGAGAGGCATGTAGAACCCATTGAATATTTATTTTTTTTGTCCCAAGTGATTGAATAATGACAAAAAAAAAAAAAAAAAAAAATATTTACAGAAAGTTGTCACTAAATGATATATTGCTCACACAGGCCATGGGCCTATGTGGAATTGCACCCCAAAATACATTCAGCTGCTTCTCCTGAGTATGGGGATACCACATGTGTGGGACTTTTTGGGAGCCTAGCCACGTACGGGGCCCCGAAAACCAATCACCGCCTTCAGGATTTCTAAGGGCATAAATTTTTGATTTCATTCCTCACTACCTATCACAGTTTTGAAGGCCATAAAATGCCCAGATGGCACAAAACCCCCCCAAATGACCCCATTTTGGAAAGTAGACACTCCAAGCTATTTGCTGAGAGGCATGTTGAGTCCATGGAATACTTTCTTTTTTGACACAAGTTGCGGGAAAGTGACGATTTTTTTTTTTTTTGCACAAAGTTGTCACTAAATGATATATTTCTCACACAGGCCATGGGCATATGTGGAATTGCACCCCAAAATACATTTAGCTGCTTCTCCTGAGTATGGGAAAACCACATGTGTGGGACTTTTTGGGAGCCTAGCCGCATACGGGGCCCCGAAAACCAAGCACCGCCTTCAGGATTTCCAAGGGCATAATGTTGTGATTTGACTCCTCACTACCTATCACAGTTTTGAAGGCCATAAAATGCCAAGATGGCACAAAACCCCCCCAAATGACCCCATTTTGGAAAGTAGACACCCCAAACTATTTGCTGAGAGGCATGTTGAGTCCATGGAATATTTTATTTTTTGACACAAGTTGCGGGAAAGTGACAATTTTTTTTTTTTTTTTTTTTGCACAAAGTTGTCACTAAATGATATATTGCTCAAACATGCCATGGGCATATGTGGAATTACACCCCAAAATATATTCTGCTGCTTCTCCTGAGTATGGGGATACCACATGTGTGGGACTTTTTGGGAGCCTAGCCGCATACGGGGCCCCGAAAACCAAGCACCGGCTTCAGGATTTCTAAGGGCGTTAAGTTGTGATTCCACTCCTCACTGCCTATCACAGTTTTGAAGGCCATAAAATGCCAAGATGGCAAAAACCCCCCCCAAATGACCCCATTTTGGAAAGTAGACACCCCAAGCTATTTGCTGAGAGGCATGGTGAGTATTTTGCAGCTCTCATTTGTTTTTGAAAATGAAGAAAGACAAGAAAAATGTATTTTTTTTTTCTTTTTTCAATTTTCGAAAGTTTGTGACAAAAAGTGAGGTCTGCAAAATACTCACTATACCTCTCAGCAAATAGCTTGGGGTGTCTATTTTCCAAAATGGGGTCATTTGGGGGGGGGTTGTGCCATCTGGGCATTCCATGGCCTCCGAAACTGTGCTAGGCAGTGAAGAGTGAAATCAAAAATTTACGCCCTTAGAAAGCCTGAAGGCGGGGCTTGTTTTTCGGGGTCCCGTGCGCGGCTAGGCTCCCAAAAAGTCCCACACATGTGGTATCCCCATACTCAGGAGAAGCAACAGAATGTATTTTGGGGTATAATTTCACATATTCCCATGGCATGTTTGAGCAATATATCATTTAGTGACATCTTTGTGCAAAAAAAAAAAAAAAAAAAAAAAAGATTTGTCTCTTTCCCGCAACTTGTGTCACAATATAAAATATTCCATGGACTCGACATGCCTCTCAGCAAATAGCTTGGGGTGTCTACTTTCCAAAATGGGGTCATTTGGGGGGGTTTTGAACTGTCCTGGCATTTTATGCACAACATCTAGAAGCTTATGTCACACATCACCCACTCTTCTAACCACTTGAAGACAAAGCCCTTTCTGACACTTATTGTTTACATAAAAAAATAATTTTTTTTTGCAAGAAAATTACTTTGAACCCCCAAACATTATATATTTTTTTAAAGCAAATGCCCTACAGATTAAAATGGTGGGTGTTTCATATTTTTTTTTCACACAGTATTTGCGCAGCGATTTTTCAAACGCATTTTTGGGGGAAAAAACACACTTTTTAAAATTTTAATGCACTAAAACACACTATATTGCCCAAATGTTTGATGAAATAAAAAAGATGATCTTAGGCCGAGTACATGGATACCAAACATGACATGCTTTAAAATTGCGCACAAACGCGCAGCGGCGACAAAATAAATACATTTTTAAAAGCCTTTAAAAGCCTTTACAGGTTACCACTTTAGATTTACAGAGGAGGTCTACTGCTAAAATTACTGCCCTCGTTCTGTCCTTCGCGGTGATACCTCACATGCATGGTGCAATTGCTGTTTACATTTGACGCCAGACCGACGCTTGCGTTCGCCTTTGCGCGAGAGCAGGGGGGGACAGGGGTGCTTTTTTTTTTTTTTTTTCTTTATTATTTTTTTGCTTTTTTATCTTATTTTTAAACTGTTCCTTTTATTTTTATTTTTTTTTAATTAATTTTATTGTTATCTCAGGGAATGTAAATATCCCCTATGATAGCAATAGGTAGTGACAGGTACTCTTTTTTTAAAAAATTGGGCTCTATTAGACCCTAGATCTCTCCTCTGCCCTCAAAGCATCTGACCACACCAAGATCGGTGTGATAAAATGCTTTCCCAATTTCCCAATGGCGCTGTTTACATTCGGCGAAATCTAAGTCATGAAATGCTCGTAGCTTCCGGTTTCTTAGGCCATAGAGATGTTTGGAGCCATTCTGGTCTCCGATCAGCTCTGTGGCCAGCTGGCTGAATCACCGGCTGCATTCTCAGGTTCCCTGTTGGGACAGGAAAGCCAGAGAAAAACACGGAAGACGGTGGGGGAGGGGGGGCATTCCCTCCCACTGCTTGCAAAAGCAGTCTAGAGGCTAATTAGCCGCTAGGATTGCTTTTACATGAAAGCCGACCGCTGGCTGAAAAGAATGATACCAAGATGATACCTAAACCTGCAGGCATCATTCTGGTATAACCACTCAAAGTCCAGCAACATACCAGTACGTTGCTGGTCCTTGTTAGGCATATATTGTAAACTTTTTTTTCATGCAGCCTGTGGGCTGAACGAAAAAAAGATATTGATCGGTGGGTATGCCCACCATTAGAATACCTCCCTTCATCCACCCACTTCTAATGATGGGCATACATGCACCATTTATATATGCCGAAGCATGGGGGCATCCTCCCGCAAAAGGCAGGAGCAAATCGCTCCTCCACCCACTACTGCCCCCACGCTTCGGCATATATGCTGAAGTATGTAACTGTGGTGGTGAAATCACCTCCGACAGCGTTGGAGTCACGGCTTTATATATCGTGGGAGCAAACGCTGTTGCTGTCAAGATAAATAAATCCGCGCTGCAACTGAATGGCGTACCTGCTAAGCAAATGATGGTTAACAATAAAACAAAGCAACATTACAGTATAACAGTAAGACTTACCATACCTGCAAAGCAAATACAAAAAAAAAAATAGTAAAAAATAAAACATTTAACGCAACCTGTGCCTAAAATATATATATGCCGAAGCATGGGGGCATCCTCCCGCAAAAGGCAGGAGCAAATCGCTCCTCCACCCACTTCTGCCCCCACGCTTCGGCATATATGCTGAAGTATGTAACTGTGGTGGTGAAATCACCTCCGACAGCGTTGGAGTCACAGCTTTATATATCGTGGGAGCAAACGCTGTTGCTGTCAAGATACATAAATCCGCGCTGCAACTGAATGGCGTACCTGCTAAGCAAATGATGGTTAACAATAAAACAAAGCAACATTACAGTATAACAGTAAGACTTACCATACCTGCAAAGCAAATACAAAAAAAAAAATAGTAAAAAATAAAACATTTAACGCAACCTGTGCCTAAAATATATATATGCCGAAGCATGGGGGCATCCTCCCGCAAAAGGCAGGAGCAAATCGCTCCTCCACCCACTTCTGCCCCCACGCTTCGGCATATATGCTGAAGTATGTAACTGTGGTGGTGAAATCACCTCCGACAGCGTTGGAGTCACGGCTTTATATATCGTGGGAGCAAACGCTGTTGCTGTCAAGATAAATAAATCCGCGCTGCAACTGAATGGCGTACCTGAAAACAATAAAATGGTTACCAACAAAACACAGTAAACGGTAAAGTATGAAAAATCTGAAAAGGAAACATGGTAAAACATAATAACAATAAAACATTGCAGAATAGAATAGAGTAAAAAAGAGAAGAACAATAGAGAGAGAATAGAGAGAGAGAGAACAATAAAACAACAACTATTTTTGGTTTTTTTATTTTATATTTTTTTTTGTG
Source organism: Lithobates clamitans (assembly GCA_037952925.1). NCBI lineage: Eukaryota > Metazoa > Chordata > Amphibia > Anura > Ranidae > Lithobates > Lithobates clamitans. The sequence continues at coordinate 4,716,982 of JBBGZY010000174.1, read as the reverse complement.
TTTTTATTTTTTTTAATTTTTTTTAATTTTATTTTTTTTTACACTTTTTTTTAGTAACTTTTAACTTTTGTAACTTTTGTTCCAGGTTTGGGTCTCTCAAAATGCAATGGCATCTTGGGAGACCCTGTGTTAGTGTGCCTAGTCTGTGCAGTGCTGAACCCTACGCTAATACTCAACTAATGTATGGTAGCGTTCAAAGCATTCACCCATGCAAAGACCAGGATTGCCAGGACAGGAGGGACAATAAGTCCGGGTGTCACGCCTAAATCCGCGCTTGCTGCAGACACGACATCTTTTTTGGGGGGCTCGTTGGGTAGGGGTACTCGGGATGGCATAAATAAAATGCCGCTCATGCAGCCGGCTTACTGCATTTGGTTGGGGAAGGTGAGGTAGAGCACCGTCTGGAAACAGAAGGGCTCTGACGATCTCTTCCTGGAATTTAAGGAAGGATCCAGTCCGTCCTGAAGCTCTGTATAGCACATGAGCATTCAGCAAAGCCAATTGAAATAAGTATACAGACACTTTTTTGTACCAGCGTCTGGCCTTACGGGCAACTAAGTACGGCGCCAACAACTGGTCGTTGAGGTCCACCCCTCCCATATTAAGGTTGTATTCGTGGACACAGAGGGGTTTCTCCACAACACCAGTCGCCGTAGAAATTTGGGTCGTCGTGTCTGCATGAAGGGAGGTGAGAACGAAAACATTCTTCTTATCCCTCCACTTCATAGCGAGCAAATTATTATACTTCAAGCAGGCTCTCTCCCCCAGCCTAAGACGGGAATCTACAAGCCGCTGGGGAAAGCCCCGGCGATTAGGTCGCACGGTGCCACATGCTCCAATCTGCTGATCAAACAAGTGACTAAAAAGTGGCACGCTCGTATAATAATTGTCCACGTACAAGTGGTACCCCTTTCCGAATAAGGGTGACACCAAGTCCCACACTATCTTGCCAGCGCTTCCTATGTAGTCAGGGCAGTTTGTCGGCTCTACGTGACTATCTCTTCCCTCGTAAACCATAAATCTATATGTATAGCCTGTGGCCCTGTCACAGAGCTTATACATCTTGACCCCGTATCTGGCACGCTTGCTGGGAAGGTACTGTTTGAATGACAAGCGGCCAGAAAACTTAATCAGGGACTCATCAACGCAGACAACTTGATGGGGGGTAAACAAGTCTGCAAAACGTTGGTTGAAGTGGTTTACGAGGGGCCGAATTTTGTAGAGCCGATCGTATGCAGGGTCTCCACGAGGACGACAGAGTTCATTGTCGTTGAAGTGCATGAACCGCAAAATCTGCTCGTATCGTGCCCTGGCCATGGAAGCAGAGAACAAGGATGAATGGTAAATTGGGTCAGTGGACCAATATGACCGCAACTTACTCTTTTTATTCAACCCCATGAGGAGGGAAAGGCCCAGAAAGGTCTTAAATTCGGAGACCGTAATTGGTCTCCAATCTCTGGCAAGGGTGGACTGGGGCATAGTGGCGATGTGTTGACCAGCGTACAAATTGCTTTGGTCCACAATAGATCTATAGAGATCTTCGGTGAAAAACAGTGAATAAAAATCCAGTGGCATAAAGTCAACTGTTTCCACCTGAATTCCGGGTTGGCCAGTGAAAGGGGGAAGTACGGGTGCTGCAGAAGTGGAAGGTTCCCAATTCGGATTGGCCAATGCAGCAGGAAGGGCACTATGGGCACGACGGGCCTGTCTTTGTCTTCTTGGTGGCAGCGGGACACTACTACTGCTTGCCACCTCGCCAGCTTGAACTGCACTTATGGGACTCGCCACGTCACCACGTGATACTGCAGTGCTGGATGTACGACCAGGGTGTACTAGGCCGCTGGTGCTTGCCAGTTCACCAGAAGGAGTAGCGGCGCTAGTACTGCTCTGCTCCAAACGAGAGCCCTGCGGTTCTTGCACTTCAAGGACAGCATAAGTTCGGGGTCTGGTACGCCTGACCCTAGCAGGGACCCCAACTCTGTCGTCAGAGCTATCTGTCATGGAGCCGCTGTCCTCTACAGGTTCGTATTCTGAGCCTGAACTTGACAGATGAGTGACTTCCTCTTCACTATCTGTCATGCTCAGAATCCTGTAGGCCTCTTCACTAGTGTACCTTGGATTTGCCATTTTGGCCTCTAAATTTAGGGGTACACTAGTGAGACTCACAGGCAAAAAAGCTCCTGACTGTTGGCGACTGTATCAAAACGCTACCAAAAAACTGTTAGCGATCGCAGGGATCAGGCCTGACTCTGCGACCGCTGCAGTTATGTGTGCTTAGTGTTTTGTAAGTGTCAGTAATCGATCGATACTGCACTTGGGTGGGCTGGGCAGGGCTGGGCCGAGGAGCAAAACGCAGGTGCTAGCAGGTATCTGGGCTGATCCCGCTAACACTGCGTTTCAGGGAACCCTAAACTGCTGGGGAGTATAGATCTGATCGGATCAGATATCGATCCGTTCAGATACTATAGCACTAAGGGAGGTGTATGCTGCGTGCGTGGGTTTTAGCTGTACTGGCGCTAACCTGACGCTGCCTGGGGCGACGCAGACCTTATCAGATCCTAAAAACTTAACTTCTATCACCGCCGGGCAATTAGGGGGTTAAACCTTTATAGGGTAATAAACGGCGGGTGCCCTAAAACTATAATAAACTGTAATAAACTGTAATAAACTACAAAAAACAAACTATCTAACCAGCGTCACCCGTAACACTTATACGGTGATCGCTGGTGAAAGGGTTAACTAGGGGGCAATCAGGGGGTTAAAACCTTTAGCAGGTAGTATATGGGGGTCCCTGTCGCTATAAAACACTGACAGCGAACCTATATACTTACCTCCCTAAACTAGCGTCACCTGTGTCACTAATACAGCGATCAGAAAAACGATCGCTTAGCGACACTGGTGACGGGGGGTAATCAAGGGGTTAACTTTTATTAGGGGGGGTTAGGGGGGTACCCTGGACCTAAGGGGGGGTACCCTAGACCTAAAGGGGGCTAACCTAACTGCCCTAAAACTTTTAACTGACACAAACTGACACCAATGCAAAAAAAAAAAAAATGCTATTGGTGTCAGAGTGACAGGGGGTACAGGGGGGTGATCAGGGGGTGATCGGGGGGTGATGGGGGGTGACAAGTGTGCCTGGCGTGTTCTACTGTTAGTGTAGTGTTGTGCAGACTTACTTGATGTCTTCTCTCCTCGGCGCGGCGACGAAAAGACCGGCTCGAGGAGAGATGACATCACTTCCTTTCCCTCTGTTTACATTACAGAGGGAAGGAAGCATTTTCATTCGCCGGGAGCGATCGGGAGGGGGTGGCCAACAATGGATGGCCTCCCCCTGACCTTTGATCGCCCGGGAAGAAATGGCGACCGCCTCGGGCACCGGGGGGGGGACCGATCGGTCCCCCCACCCGCGGAAGGCAAATCACGTACCCTGTACGTGATTTTGCCTGTCCGTGCCACCTTGCCGACGTACATCGGCGTGAGGCGGTCGTCAAGTGGTTAAATGAAGGGTGACTATAGGTTTCTTAATAGGTAATTGAGCTAAATGACCGAGAACTATATCTTTAAAAATATTGACAGCTGGGGCAACAGGGACAGCGGGATTGAATAAGGAAGGATCAGACAATCCCGAGTGTACCGTGCCATAGGGCCAGATTAAGAACATCATGGGCCTGGTGCTGAGGATTATGGTGGGGCTTTTTATAAAAAAATAAATAAATAATTAAAATTGCAAACAGTTTTTTGTTATAACAAATTAAAATAAATAGAGAGAGGAAGGATGAGAGAGAGAGAAAGATGATGAGAGAAAGGTGAGGGGCAGGGCTTTTTTTCTGCCGGAACTTGCCGGAACGCAGTTCCGCCACCCCAGGCAGCCCTCTCCTCTGCAGTCTGTCACATAGAACAGAAGCCGGTAGAAGAAGTTTTCTATACCATTCACTTCCTCCGCCAGCTTCTGTAATATGCTAGGCATCCAGGGAATGTCCTCCACAGCTGACTGATCGGATTTCAGAGGCAGCTCTCCCCACCTGCTGTCTGTCAGATCAGTATAGCATGGAGCTGAGCTCTCTGAAACTCCTCCTCGGTTCTTTGAGACACTGATCTACTGATCTGACAGGCGGAGCTACACGGAGGAGACTACACAGTGAGCTGAGGGGGGAAGCCTGATTTGACAGAATGGAAGTCTGCTCAGCACGGCTCTAATGAAGGTGAGATAGCTGTGGAGGGAAAGGGGGGAGGGGGGCTGGTTGTGCAGAGAGAAGGGGGAGAGGGTGAGCTGTGGGGGGAGGTGAACTGTGGAGAGGGTGAGCTGTGGGGGGAGGTGAACTGTGGAGAGGGTGAGCTGTGGGGGGGAGGGAGGTGAGCTGTGGGGGGGTGAACTGTGGAGAGGAAGGGGGAGAGGGTGAGCTGTGGGGGGAGGTGAACTGTGGAGAGAAAGGGGGAGAGGGTGAGCCATGGGGGGAGGTGAACTGTGGAGAGGGTGAGCTGTGGGGGGGAGGTGAACTGTGGAGAGGGTGAGCTGTGGGGGGGAGGGAGGTGAGCTGTGGGGGGGTGAACTGTGGACGAGAGAAGAGAAGGTAACCAGAGGGAGGAGGAGGTGAGCTGTGGAGAGGGGAGGGGGTAAACAGAAGAGAAGGTAAGCTGTGCATGGAGGGAAAGGTAACCTGTGTGTGTGTAGGGGGGTGAGCTGTGGACGAGAGAAGAGAAGGTGACCTGTGGATGGGGAGGGGAGCTGTGGACAGGGAGGGAGAAGGTAAAGAACACTTTACTTCTCTTTCCCAAGGAATGGCGGTATTGGGGGCGGGAATAGGGTTGGAGTTGGGGGGGGTGAGGGGGCGGAGTTGACTGGGGAGGGTGGGTTCCTGCACCTATTCTCTGAGAAAAAAAGCCCTGGTGAGGGGTAAAGGAGGGAGGATGAGAGAGAGAGCAAGGATGCGAATGAGCAAGTGTGGAAGTGACAGCAACACAGCCTGGCCAAGGAAAGTGACCGAAGGCACAGAACCCGAAGGAAGACAGGGTGAAGAGTGTGCCCATTCTAGAGCTGGTAACATTGAGAATATTCAATATAATTTTAAAGAACTGTTTTTGTGTGTAAGAGGCACAGGGGAGGAGTATGGATGGTATAAAAGTGGAAAGTATGTGCAGGTGAGGGAGAGGAATGTGGAGGGTATAACAGTGGGCACTATGTACAGGAGAGGAGTGTGGAGGGTATGATGGGGCAGTATGTACAGGAGAGGATTGTGGAGGGTATGTTAGGGGTAGTATGTACAGGAGAGGAGTGTGGAAGGTATTATGAGGGCAGTATGTACAGGAGAGGAGTGTGGAAAAAAAGATATTTGGCAGTACGTACAGGAGAGGAGTGTGGAGGGTATGACAGTTGGCAGTATGTACAGGAGAGGAGTGTGGAGGCTATCACAGTGGGCAGTATGTACAGGAGAGGAATGTGGAGAGTATGACAGTGAGCAGTATGCACAGGAGAGGAGTGTGGCAGTTTTGACAGTGGGCAGTATGTACAGGAGAGGAGTGTAGAGGGTATGACCATGGGCAGTATGTACAGGAGAGGAGTGTGGAGGGTATGACAGTAAGCAGTAAGTACAAGAGAGGAGTGGGGAGAGTATGACAGTGAGCAGTATGTACAGGAGAGGAGTGTGGAGGGTATGACAGTGGGCACTATGTACAGGTGAGGAGGATGAAGGAATCTGGGAAGGAAAAATGTAAAGGTTTGTGGAAGGATGTTTAGGGACTGCGTAGTGGTTAAGCTGGCTATGCATGATTTGAAATTAAGCCAATTAAGCAGAGACCAGCCATAGTCGATCTATGTATGGGCTAGCTGGTTGTACACAAGTCAATCTATTAATCGACTTGAGTACAACCAGCCTGTCAGGTTTTTCCCAAAACAATCAGTTCTGCCAGCTATAGTTAGCAACTCTGATCATTGTATTCTGTGGGTAGGGAAGGCTCCCTACTGGCAGAACACAATAACACTGCAGGAGTGATTCCCCCATCCACAGGTCAGCAGGTGAGAGGGTGTGTGGGGATAGGCCTGGGGAGAGAGGTCTGTCAGCAGGGGGGTGTGAGGTGGTCATGGAGGGATATCAATCAGCGGGTGGGGGGAGTGACTGAAAGTGATATCTTTTGGAGTAGGGTCTGTCATCTGCAGGTTGGGAAAAATGGTCACCTGTGATATAAGTTGAAGGGAGATTGCTAACATGGAAAGTGACTGGGGAGTGACCTGGTTGGTGGTGAGTGTGAAATGGATGATGTGCTTCAAGCTTCTTTCACATTTGCAGTAATGCTTACTGCCCTCTGAAAAGTGATCTGTGGTTTATTGCTTGTCAACGAGTGGTATAGCAACAGCTGACAGGCGTTCATGAGGTGCTACTGCCGCCTCCTTTTTTTTTTTACATTGCTGAATGGCAGTTTTACATTGTTGGACTATGCTGCTACTGCGAGCAAGTTTGACAGGCGGTGCCACCTGTCAAACTCTGCAGGCTCCAAACTATCCATTGAGCTCAGTGCCTCTGACAAGAAGTGAGGAGAGGCACTGTGAGCTCATCCTCTCAGTCTGCTGCAAACAGAGTGTGCCAGCTTGTATTTAAACTGGCAGCTCTGTATGTAGCTTCTGACAGGCTGAGCAAGGAGCCCCGTCTCTCCAGGACCATAGGTGATAGGAGCCCCAAATTTTGACCAGTAGTGGGGTAGACCTTCAGCTACCTACCCCGTAAATTTGGGCTATATGTGACCCCTGGTCGCTGAGCCACAACCCTCAAAGTCAATCTTTTTTTTTTGTGTGATTTTTTTTTTTAAATTGGCCTGTATTAAGGTAAGGGGCCTGGAGCTGCAGCTCCAATAGCCCCTATGTTAATCCGCCCTGCCATGCCTGAAGTCGCAGCACTAGAAGATCTTTCACAGGGATTGGACACAGGATAATATTGTATGTTAATAATCCTTATGAATTTATGAACGTCTATAAAAGTATGGAACTTATCAAGTTTTTTTGGGGGGGCAAACTTGAGTCCTTTATCCAAAATAAGAAGTTCCTCTTTGGATAGTACCTTAGAACTAAGAATAAATACTCCTTGGCCAACTAAGTTCTTCTCCTTTTTTCTCTGAATTCTCCTGCCCCCTCTGCAACCTCTCTTGGGTCTGGAGCCCTTTTTCTTCTTTGTGTATCCTGGTGAAAAACCTGATTTACATAAGCATTGTGATCATATTGACTATGTCTATAGGGAGGTTGTTCATAGCCCCCTTCTATGTAATGATGATAGTCATCACTGTATGAATCATGTAAGGGAGAAAATCTATTGTGAGTGGTTATAGGGGGGCAATTAAATGATCGAGACTGTGCGTTATAAGGGGCTGGGTAATCATTGTATTCAGAAGGGGATTTATATTGAGAGTGATGCCCCTGTTCTCTCTGATGGTAGGATTTAGAGTCTCGCTGGTTACCTCTAAGGTTACCCCTTCCACCTCTTCTATTAAAATTGTTACCCCAATCCCTATGTGATTGAGATGGAGTACGGAAACTCGGGTTTCTGCTCCTATATTGTGAGGGAAGATTATTCTTAGAATCTCATCATCTACCCCTAGGGGTCTGTAAAGATCTCGGTTTGGCGACATCGGATTGATTGGGCCCAGCCATATTATTAAGATGGTCGGAGCCAATCTCAGCCTCCATAGGGGTTTCTGATGTAAGTGCAGATGCAATAAGTTTCTGCCAACCAAAAACCACCCCTGATTTGTAGTTAGCCGAGTCTCTAGAATACTTTTTATGTTTGTTATTCTTTTGGTCTCTATCTTCTTTTTCAGGTGAGTTTGAAGATTAGAGGAAAGAGAATTATACTCGGTTGAGTTTTTAAATGTCAAAAGTTTATCTTTTATTTCTTTAATCTCTCTATCAAGTACCTGGAGTCTACTTCTCTTTCTAAAAATAAGGAAGCCAAGACATTTGGTACCTGATTTGTTAAAATAATTGAACCAGGGGTCAAGGTCGGGGTCTCCCTACTGAGTGTGGGCGTCCCACTTAAGACTTCTGGGTACCATGTGTTCAGAAATGTATTGTTCTAAAAAAACTACGTCCCACTGTAAGTGTAATTCTGATGTCATGGCATTGTTGCCAAGGCGCCATTTTCCTTAATCGGAAGTTACACAATTTGCATTTCGGCTGCCATGGAGCTCACTCTCATTAAGGGTGACACTTTTTGACCCAGTCCTTGGTCACTAATCCCCTGTTTGAAATCCACTGGAAACACTATTGTGACGGACTCTTGCAGTTTATACGTCCATATTGGAAGTTTTGTATGATGTGTACGTTTCCTCTGGGTGTATAACACCACAAGCTTTGTTGACTCATTAGGCGTATGCCTACTTGGGTTCAACTTGTCTAGTAAGCCTTTTTTACTACTGGTGGCGGACTATCTACAGACAATTTTGTCTACACGAATCTACTTTGAAGTCACTTTATTCATTGAGATCACAGATTTATGGACTATATATGCACTTAAGAATGCACATGCACTTTATATTGTGTAGTATTGCACTGTAATTTATCACTGTTCATTTTATACTCACTTTTTTCATGTATCACAAATATTGAGTTCTCTCATCATAATTCATATTTCTTATGACCCTTCATGCATATAAGTGATTTTTTGCATTTAACATACGTTTCTTCACCATTATCAATTTAGCGCTGCACTTTACCATATACAGTCAGGTCCATAAATATTGGGATATTGACACAATTCTAATATTTTTGGCTCTATACACCACCACAATGGATTTGAAATGAAACGAACAAGATATGCTTTAACTTCAGACTTTCAGCTTTAATTTTAGGGTATTTACATCCAAATCAGGTGAACAGTGTAGGAATTACAACAGTTTGTATATGTGCCTCCCACTTTTTAAGGGACCAAAAGTAATGGGATTATTGGCTGCTCAGCTTTTCAATGGCCAGGTGTGTTATTCCCTCATTATCCCATTTACAAGGAGCAGATAAAAGGTCCGGAGTTCATTTCAAGTGTGCTATTTGCATTTGGAATCTGTTGCTGTCAACTCTCAATATGAGATCCAAAGAGCTGTCACTATCAGTGAAGCAAGCCATCATTAGGCTTAAAAAACAAAACAAACCCATCAGAGAGATTGCAAAAATATTAGGTGTGGCCAAATCAACTGTTTGGTACATCCTTAAAAAGAAAGACCACGCCGGTGAGCTCAGCAACACCAAAAGACCCGGAAGACCCCGAAAAACAACTGTGGTGGATGACCGAAGAATTCTTTCCCTGGTAAAGGAAACACGCTTCACAACAGTTGGCCAGATCAAGAACACTCTCGAGGAGGTAGGTGTATGTGTGTCAAAATCAACAATCAAGAGAAGACTTCACCAGAGTGAGTACAGAGGGTTCACCACAAGATGTTAACCATTGGTGAGCCTCAAAAACAGGAAGGCCAGATTAGAGTTTGCCAAACCACATCTAAAAAAGCCTTCACAGTTCTGGAACAACATCCTATGGACAGATGAGACCAAGATCAACTTGTACCAGAGTGATGGGAAGAGAAGAGTATGGAGAAGGAAAGGAACTGCTCATGATCCAAAGCATACCACCTCATCAGTGAAGCATGGTGGTGTTAGTGTCATGGCGTGGGCATGTATGGCTGCCAATGAAACTGGTTCTCTTGTATTTATTGATGATGTGACTGCTGACAAAAGCAGCAGGATGAATTTTGAAGTGTTTCGGGCAATATTATCTGCTCATATTCAGTAAAATGCTTCAGAACTCATTGGACGGCGCTTCACAGTGCAGATGGACAATGACCCGAAGCATACTGCGAAAGCAACCAAAGAGTTTTTTAAGGGAAAGAAGTGGAATGTTATGCAATGGCCAAGTCAATCACCTGACCTGAATCCGATTGAGCATGCATTTCACTTGCTGAAGACAAAACTGAAGGGAAAATGCCCCAAGAACAAGCAGGAACTGAAGACAGTTGCGGTAGAGGCCTGGCAGAGCATCGCCAGGGATGAAACTCAGCGTCTGGTGATGTCTATGCGTTCCAGACTTCAGGTTGTAATTGACTGCAAAGGATTTGCAACCAAGTATTAAACAGTGAAAGTTTGATGGATGATTGTTAATCTGTCCCATTACTTTTGGTCCCTTAAAAGTGGGAGGCACATATACAAACTTGTTGTAATTCCTACACCGTTCACCTGATTTGGATGTAAATACCCTCAAATTAAAGCTGAAAGTCTGCAGTTAAAGAACAACTTGTTTGTTTAATTTCAAATCCATTGTGATGGTGTATAGAGCCAAAATGATTATAATTGTGTCGATGTGCCAATATTTATGGACCTGATCGTATATAGGTACTTACAATAGCCCTCTCAGAGTTGAAACAGATTCATATACACTTTACCAACACATATCATGATCTGTCCCAAGTTCCACCATTCACCGCTCTACCACAGGATAGGTTTCTATAGAGTATCTATGACACTCATCATGAATTCCATGGCACTATGTACAGGAGAGGAGTGTGGAGGGTATGATGGGGCAGTATGTACAGGAGAGGATTGTGGAGGGTATGTTAGGGGTAGTATGTACAGGAGAGGAGTGTGGAAGGTATTATGAGGGCAGTATGTACAGGAGAGGAGTGTGGAAAAAAAGATATTTGGCAGTACGTACAGGAGAGGAGTGTGGAGGGTATGACAGTTGGCAGTATGTACAGGAGAGGAGTGTGGAGGCTATCACAGTGGGCAGTATGTACAGGAGAGGAATGTGGAGAGTATGACAGTGAGCAGTATGCACAGGAGAGGAGTGTGGCAGTTTTGACAGTGGGCAGTATGTACAGGAGAGGAGTGTAGAGGGTATGACCATGGGCAGTATGTACAGGAGAGGAGTGTGGAGGGTATGACAGTAAGCAGTAAGTACAAGAGAGGAGTGGGGAGAGTATGACAGTGAGCAGTATGTACAGGAGAGGAGTGTGGAGGGTATGACAGTGGGCACTATGTACAGGTGAGGAGGATGAAGGAATCTGGGAAGGAAAAATGTAAAGGTTTGTGGAAGGATGTTTAGGGACTGCGTAGTGGTTAAGCTGGCTATGCATGATTTGAAATTAAGCCAATTAAGCAGAGACCAGCCATAGTCGATCTATGTATGGGCTAGCTGGTTGTACACAAGTCAATCTATTAATCGACTTGAGTACAACCAGCCTGTCAGGTTTTTCCCAAAACAATCAGTTCTGCCAGCTATAGTTAGCAACTCTGATCATTGTATTCTGTGGGTAGGGAAGGCTCCCTACTGGCAGAACACAATAACACTGCAGGAGTGATTCCCCCATCCACAGGTCAGCAGGTGAGAGGGTGTGTGGGGATAGGCCTGGGGAGAGAGGTCTGTCAGCAGGGGGGTGTGAGGTGGTCATGGAGGGATATCAATCAGCGGGTGGGGGGAGTGACTGAAAGTGATATCTTTTGGAGTAGGGTCTGTCATCTGCAGGTTGGGAAAAATGGTCACCTGTGATATAAGTTGAAGGGAGATTGCTAACATGGAAAGTGACTGGGGAGTGACCTGGTTGGTGGTGAGTGTGAAATGGATGATGTGCTTCAAGCTTCTTTCACATTTGCAGTAATGCTTACTGCCCTCTGAAAAGTGATCTGTGGTTTATTGCTTGTCAACGAGTGGTATAGCAACAGCTGACAGGCGTTCATGAGGTGCTACTGCCGCCTCCTTTTTTTTTTTACATTGCTGAATGGCAGTTTTACATTGTTGGACTATGCTGCTACTGCGAGCAAGTTTGACAGGCGGTGCCACCTGTCAAACTCTGCAGGCTCCAAACTATCCATTGAGCTCAGTGCCTCTGACAAGAAGTGAGGAGAGGCACTGTGAGCTCATCCTCTCAGTCTGCTGCAAACAGAGTGTGCCAGCTTGTATTTAAACTGGCAGCTCTGTATGTAGCTTCTGACAGGCTGAGCAAGGAGCCCCGTCTCTCCAGGACCATAGGTGATAGGAGCCCCAAATTTTGACCAGTAGTGGGGTAGACCTTCAGCTACCTACCCCGTAAATTTGGGCTATATGTGACCCCTGGTCGCTGAGCCACAACCCTCAAAGTCAATCTTTTTTTTTTGTGTGATTTTTTTTTTTAAATTGGCCTGTATTAAGGTAAGGGGCCTGGAGCTGCAGCTCCAATAGCCCCTATGTTAATCCGCCCTGCCATGCCTGAAGTCGCAGCACTAGAAGATCTTTCACAGGGATTGGACACAGGATAATATTGTATGTTAATAATCCTTATGAATTTATGAACGTCTATAAAAGTATGGAACTTATCAAGTTTTTTTGGGGGGGCAAACTTGAGTCCTTTATCCAAAATAAGAAGTTCCTCTTTGGATAGTACCTTAGAACTAAGAATAAATACTCCTTGGCCAACTAAGTTCTTCTCCTTTTTTCTCTGAATTCTCCTGCCCCCTCTGCAACCTCTCTTGGGTCTGGAGCCCTTTTTCTTCTTTGTGTATCCTGGTGAAAAACCTGATTTACATAAGCATTGTGATCATATTGACTATGTCTATAGGGAGGTTGTTCATAGCCCCCTTCTATGTAATGATGATAGTCATCACTGTATGAATCATGTAAGGGAGAAAATCTATTGTGAGTGGTTATAGGGGGGCAATTAAATGATCGAGACTGTGCGTTATAAGGGGCTGGGTAATCATTGTATTCAGAAGGGGATTTATATTGAGAGTGATGCCCCTGTTCTCTCTGATGGTAGGATTTAGAGTCTCGCTGGTTACCTCTAAGGTTACCCCTTCCACCTCTTCTATTAAAATTGTTACCCCAATCCCTATGTGATTGAGATGGAGTACGGAAACTCGGGTTTCTGCTCCTATATTGTGAGGGAAGATTATTCTTAGAATCTCATCATCTACCCCTAGGGGTCTGTAAAGATCTCGGTTTGGCGACATCGGATTGATTGGGCCCAGCCATATTATTAAGATGGTCGGAGCCAATCTCAGCCTCCATAGGGGTTTCTGATGTAAGTGCAGATGCAATAAGTTTCTGCCAACCAAAAACCACCCCTGATTTGTAGTTAGCCGAGTCTCTAGAATACTTTTTATGTTTGTTATTCTTTTGGTCTCTATCTTCTTTTTCAGGTGAGTTTGAAGATTAGAGGAAAGAGAATTATACTCGGTTGAGTTTTTAAATGTCAAAAGTTTATCTTTTATTTCTTTAATCTCTCTATCAAGTACCTGGAGTCTACTTCTCTTTCTAAAAATAAGGAAGCCAAGACATTTGGTACCTGATTTGTTAAAATAATTGAACCAGGGGTCAAGGTCGGGGTCTCCCTACTGAGTGTGGGCGTCCCACTTAAGACTTCTGGGTACCATGTGTTCAGAAATGTATTGTTCTAAAAAAACTACGTCCCACTGTAAGTGTAATTCTGATGTCATGGCATTGTTGCCAAGGCGCCATTTTCCTTAATCGGAAGTTACACAATTTGCATTTCGGCTGCCATGGAGCTCACTCTCATTAAGGGTGACACTTTTTGACCCAGTCCTTGGTCACTAATCCCCTGTTTGAAATCCACTGGAAACACTATTGTGACGGACTCTTGCAGTTTATACGTCCATATTGGAAGTTTTGTATGATGTGTACGTTTCCTCTGGGTGTATAACACCACAAGCTTTGTTGACTCATTAGGCGTATGCCTACTTGGGTTCAACTTGTCTAGTAAGCCTTTTTTACTACTGGTGGCGGACTATCTACAGACAATTTTGTCTACACGAATCTACTTTGAAGTCACTTTATTCATTGAGATCACAGATTTATGGACTATATATGCACTTAAGAATGCACATGCACTTTATATTGTGTAGTATTGCACTGTAATTTATCACTGTTCATTTTATACTCACTTTTTTCATGTATCACAAATATTGAGTTCTCTCATCATAATTCATATTTCTTATGACCCTTCATGCATATAAGTGATTTTTTGCATTTAACATACGTTTCTTCACCATTATCAATTTAGCGCTGCACTTTACCATATACAGTCAGGTCCATAAATATTGGGATATTGACACAATTCTAATATTTTTGGCTCTATACACCACCACAATGGATTTGAAATGAAACGAACAAGATATGCTTTAACTTCAGACTTTCAGCTTTAATTTTAGGGTATTTACATCCAAATCAGGTGAACAGTGTAGGAATTACAACAGTTTGTATATGTGCCTCCCACTTTTTAAGGGACCAAAAGTAATGGGATTATTGGCTGCTCAGCTTTTCAATGGCCAGGTGTGTTATTCCCTCATTATCCCATTTACAAGGAGCAGATAAAAGGTCCGGAGTTCATTTCAAGTGTGCTATTTGCATTTGGAATCTGTTGCTGTCAACTCTCAATATGAGATCCAAAGAGCTGTCACTATCAGTGAAGCAAGCCATCATTAGGCTTAAAAAACAAAACAAACCCATCAGAGAGATTGCAAAAATATTAGGTGTGGCCAAATCAACTGTTTGGTACATCCTTAAAAAGAAAGACCACGCCGGTGAGCTCAGCAACACCAAAAGACCCGGAAGACCCCGAAAAACAACTGTGGTGGATGACCGAAGAATTCTTTCCCTGGTAAAGGAAACACGCTTCACAACAGTTGGCCAGATCAAGAACACTCTCGAGGAGGTAGGTGTATGTGTGTCAAAATCAACAATCAAGAGAAGACTTCACCAGAGTGAGTACAGAGGGTTCACCACAAGATGTTAACCATTGGTGAGCCTCAAAAACAGGAAGGCCAGATTAGAGTTTGCCAAACCACATCTAAAAAAGCCTTCACAGTTCTGGAACAACATCCTATGGACAGATGAGACCAAGATCAACTTGTACCAGAGTGATGGGAAGAGAAGAGTATGGAGAAGGAAAGGAACTGCTCATGATCCAAAGCATACCACCTCATCAGTGAAGCATGGTGGTGTTAGTGTCATGGCGTGGGCATGTATGGCTGCCAATGAAACTGGTTCTCTTGTATTTATTGATGATGTGACTGCTGACAAAAGCAGCAGGATGAATTTTGAAGTGTTTCGGGCAATATTATCTGCTCATATTCAGTAAAATGCTTCAGAACTCATTGGACGGCGCTTCACAGTGCAGATGGACAATGACCCGAAGCATACTGCGAAAGCAACCAAAGAGTTTTTTAAGGGAAAGAAGTGGAATGTTATGCAATGGCCAAGTCAATCACCTGACCTGAATCCGATTGAGCATGCATTTCACTTGCTGAAGACAAAACTGAAGGGAAAATGCCCCAAGAACAAGCAGGAACTGAAGACAGTTGCGGTAGAGGCCTGGCAGAGCATCGCCAGGGATGAAACTCAGCGTCTGGTGATGTCTATGCGTTCCAGACTTCAGGTTGTAATTGACTGCAAAGGATTTGCAACCAAGTATTAAACAGTGAAAGTTTGATGGATGATTGTTAATCTGTCCCATTACTTTTGGTCCCTTAAAAGTGGGAGGCACATATACAAACTTGTTGTAATTCCTACACCGTTCACCTGATTTGGATGTAAATACCCTCAAATTAAAGCTGAAAGTCTGCAGTTAAAGAACAACTTGTTTGTTTAATTTCAAATCCATTGTGATGGTGTATAGAGCCAAAATGATTATAATTGTGTCGATGTGCCAATATTTATGGACCTGATCGTATATAGGTACTTACAATAGCCCTCTCAGAGTTGAAACAGATTCATATACACTTTACCAACACATATCATGATCTGTCCCAAGTTCCACCATTCACCGCTCTACCACAGGATAGGTTTCTATAGAGTATCTATGACACTCATCATGAATTCCATGGCAGTGTATATTACCATCTCTGTAAAAAGTATCACCAAGATGTTGTCTTAGTAGATTTTATGACCATGGCTCCATCTTGTGGATTATTATAAGTATGACAGCACATCACTGATCTTTACATTAATGCATTTTTTAACAAATTTTTTCTTTGATGAACAAATAAGTACACAGTGCAGTCCACATTGTGAGCTTTATTTTGCAAGCATAAGCACTCTCCCATCCCATGTGTGACAATGCAATGCTCTATGTCTATGTAACATGAGAGATTTAGGTCATGCCATGTGGGTTTGGAAGTGTATCGTCTCTAACTCTAATGCCCCGTCATAGGCGTGCGCACAGGGTGTGCCAGGTGTGCCTGGGCACACCCTAATCGCCTTGTGTGGTGCATATTCCCCCCTGTTTAGACCACTGATATTTCATCCCCCCAAAAAAGTTACAAAATAAAATAATTTATAAAAAAAATAAAATAAAACTACTGACACTGTCCACTGCCCTACTGACACCATCAGTACATATACACACAGGGGCGGACTGATAACTCATGGGGCCCCTGGGTAATAGGAGATTATGGGGCCCCCAGGCAATCAGAGATTATGGGGCCACACAGTACACACAAACAGTATACAATCACACAGTATACACATACATGTACACACAGTATACACAGACAGATGTAAAAAAAACACAGATTTATACATACTATCCCTGGTTTTACTGAGGCTGGCAACCCTGATGGGGCCCCCTAGTGGCCCAGGGCCCTCGGGCAGTACCCGAGTGGCTCAATGGTCAGTCCGCCCCTGTATACACATGCATATGTATTTGAGCTTTGGGATGCACACCCTAATGCAAGAGGCTGAGCACACCTATGTGCCCCCGTACACACGGTCAGACTTTGTTCGGACATTCCGTCAACAAAATCCTAGGATATTTTCCGACGGATGTTGGTTCAAACATGTCTTGCATACACACGGTCACACAAAGTTGTCGGAAAATCTGATCATTCTGAACGCGGTGACGTAAAACACGTACGTCGGGACTATAAACGGGGCAGTGGCCAATAGCTTTCATCTCTTTATTTATTCTGAGCATGCGTGGCACTTTGTCCGTCGGATTTGTGTACACACGATTGGAATTTCCGACAACGGATTTTGTTGTCGGAAAATTTTATATCCTGCTCTCAAACTTTGTGTGTCGGAAAATCCGATGGAAAATGTCCGATGGCGCCCACACACGGTCGGAATTTCCGACAACACGCTCCGATCGGACATTTTCCATTGTAAAATCCGACCGTGTATACGGGGCATAAGATGATATGTAATTACTAAATTCGGGGATAAACAGTTTTTTAGTGTGAGAGTGAAGAAATAGAGATAGATCTTGGTACCCTGTAGTGCTTGTAGTTACAGCTTCACACTCATGCATGATTTGCATACAATAGTATAATGCATGCTCTCAACTTAAACCTTAATGACTACTGTAACCCTTTCCTCTCTGGCCTACTAGGAAACAGAGTGGCATAATTCTAGTTTGTCCTAAACAGTGCTGCACACCTCATACTCTTTCTGCCCACTCCTCAGTTGCTTAAAGTGTTACTTAACCCAGGACCCTGCATTCACTATATCTGGTCTCACACAGTACACAGAACGTGGAAATGCAGTTGTTTTAGTAAATATAAATAGCTAAATACCTTTTCTCATCAGCAGCATATAACAGTCTTGTGACTTCTAGAAGTGTCTCGTTAAAACTTGTAGGAAGAGTTTTCATTCTCCCCTGATTGTCCTATGAGGATGCAGGACCCCTGTCCCTCTGTCAGAATAGTGCTGATTGGTCATGTGCTGATCACTTGCACTCTCCCAAGAAAAAAAAAACTCTAGCAATACACACCAAACTGAGCAAAAATCCCAGTTACCTGGAAGTCACTGAATTCTGTATTTTCTTAGTCGCTTGGAATAAAAGAGAAGGTCAGACTAAAGTTAAAACACCTGATATGTGTACCTGTTTGAGGTTGGAGTGTCCAAAAGTGTTCAAATCAATGAGTCAACATGACAGCCAGGAAACTAGCATTTTAAGAAGGAGAGGTCAGCAATTTCAGCTTCCATATACCAACTGGTCTCTTTGATGTGCTTACATCCCCCCAAAGCTCATGACATTAACTGCTTCTACCAGTTACTGCAGACAAACTCCAGTAGAAGTTTCCAGAGGAAATAACAATAACATCCATAGAAAGTCTGTAGGGTTCAATATTGAGTTGTCCCACCCTTTGCAACTATACCAGCTTCAACTCTTCTGGGAAGGCTGTCCACAAGGTTTAGGAGTGTGTCTATGGGAATCTTAGACCATTCTTCCAGAAGCACATTTGTGGGATCAGGCACTGATTTAGGATGAGAAGGCCTGGCTCACAATCTCCACTCGAATTCATTCCAAAGGTCATCTATTGGGTTGAGGTCAGGACTCTGTGCAGGCCAGTCAAGTTCCTCAACCCCAAGTCATGTTGGAATAGGAAGGGGCAATCCCCAAAATGTTCCGACAAAGTTGGGAGCATGAAATGTCCAAAATGGCTTGGTATGCTAACGCCTTAAGAGTTCCCTTTACTGGAACTAAAGGGCCAGGCCCAACACCTGGAAAACAACCCCACACCATAACCCCCCCTCCACCAAATGATTTGGACCAGTGCACAAAGCAAGGTCCATAAAGACATGGATGAGCGAGTTTGGGGTGAAGGAACTTGACTGTCCTGCACCTCAACCCAATAGAACACCTTTAGGATGAATTAGAGGGAAGACTGCGAGCCAGGCCTTCTCATCCAACATCAGTTCTTGACCTCACAAATGTGCTTCTGGAAGAATGGTTATAGCTGCAAAAGGTGGGCCAACTTAATATTGAACCCTAAGGACTAAGACTGGGTGCCATTAAAGTGCATGTGCGTGTAAAGGCAGATGTCCCAATACTTTTGACAATATACTGTATGACAATCGAAGTCACAAACCTCATGGCTAATGCCACCTGTTATCATGGTGCTGTAGTGGGCTAGAGGAATGGTTTCATCCATTATCCAGACATAATGAAGATTTTTACCAGCAGACCTTATGAAAGAAATTTGTCTTTAATCAGACATGCAGGCCCTGGGTGACAAAACACATAGGGCGGAGCCACATCATCGTGCTGACCGGAAGTGACGGCGGACACCATTTTACCTGCCGGATGTTGGTTTGGAGATATGTGCATATACCTTTTAACTTTGTGAGTAATAATCTTATTAAATAAATCAAAGCTTTTAAGGTTTTACGGTATCCAGGACTTTCTTATGACCATATAACATGTTTTGGAGCCGTGGATGTCCATTTGAAATACACCCTAAGGCGGTATCTTTCCTCGCTTCAAGGCCCATACCGGAATGTGATTTAAAGGGGAATTCCCCAAAGCTTGACAGACCTACCTGTCATCAGGGGATCCTGGCCAATTGGCAAGGGTGCACTCTGTCCGTATGTTGGTGGTCGGTCTTTGTGGTGAGGGGAGTGTAATGTGACTCACCTTTAATTTGAAGCTGCAAGATTTTTTTTTACTATCATATCTTTAGAACTGTTTTTATTGTTATTAATATTTTTACTATAATAAAATTTTCAGTTGGGATTATTTGCTTATGTTTATTATAGCACAACACTTTGCATAATATTTATTCAGACATTGACAAAAGGAAATTACCCCACCTAACAAGTAAGGCAATACAACTTAATTTATTCTCTTTTAAGAAGAGGTGAATAAGGGGGATATGATCACCATGCAGAAATATATACAATAAGTGGATCATATAGTGAACTTGGTGTTGAGTTACATAGTTACATAGTTACATAGTAGGTGAGGTTGAAAAAAGAAACAAGTCCATCAAGTCTAACCTATGTGTGTGATTATATGTCAGTATTACATTGTATATCCCTGTATGTTGCGGTCGTCCAGGTGCTTATCTAATAGTTTCTTGAAACAACAATGCCCCCCCACTGAGACCACTGCCTGTGGAAGGGAATTCCACATCCTTGCCGCTCTTACAGTAAAGAATCCTCTACGTAGTTTAAGGTTAAAACTCTTTTATTCTAATTTTAATAAGTGGCCACGAGTCTTGTTAAACTCCCTTCTGCAAAAAAGTTTTATCCCTATTGTGGGGTCACCACCAGTATGGTATTTGTATATTGAAATCATATCCCCTCTCAAGCGTCTCTTCTCCAGAGAGAATAAGTTCAGTGCTCGCAACCTTTCCTCATAACTAATATCCTCCAGACCCTTTATTAGCTTTTTTGCCCTTCTTTGTACTCGCTCCATTTCCAGTACATCCTTCCTGAGGACTGGTGGCCAGAACTGGACAGCATACTCTAGGTGCAGCTGGACCAGAGTCTTGTAGAGCGGGAGATTTATCGTTTTATCGCTGGAGTTGATCCCCTTTTTTAGTGCATGCCAATATTCTGTTTGCTTTGTTAGCAGCAGCTAGGCATTGCTGAGCCTATCATCTACCAGGTCCCCAGGTCCTTTTCCATCCTAGATTCCCTAGATTCCCCCAGAGGTTCTCCCCCCGGTGTATAGATTGCATTATTTTACATTTTTCTACATTGAACCTCATTTGCCATGTAGTTGCCCACCTCATTAATTTGTTCAGATCTTTTTGCAAGGTTTCCACATCCTGCGGAGAAGTTATTGCCCTGCTTAGCTTAGTATCGTCTGCAAATACAGAGATTGAACTGTTTACCCCATCCTCCAGGTCATTTATGAACAAATTAAATAGGATTGGTCCCAGCACAGAACCCTGGGGGACCCCAGAACCCACCCCTGACCATTCTGAGTACTCCCCATTTATCACCACCCTCTGAACTCGCCCTTGTAGCCAGTTTTCAATCCATGTACTCACCCTATTGTCCATTCCAACGGACCTTATTTTGTACAGTAAATGTTTATGGGGAGCTGTGTCAAATGCTTTTGCAAAATCCAGATACATCACGTCTATGGGCCTTCCTTTATCTAGATGGCAACTCACCTCCTCATAGACGTTTAATAGATTGGTTTGGCAAGAACTATTCTTCATGAATCCATGCTGATTACTGCTAATGATACCGTTCTCATTACTAAAATCTTGTATATAGTCCCTTATCATCCCCTCCAAGAGTTTACATACTATTGATGTTAGGCTAACTGGTCTGTAATTACCAGGGATGTATTTTGGGCCCTTTTAAACACTGGTGCTACATTGGCTTTTCTCCAATCAGCTGGTACCATTCCAGTCAGTAGACTGTCAGTAAAAATTAGGAACAATGGTCTGGCAATTACTTGACTTAGTTCCCTAAGTACCCTCGGGTGCAAGCCATCTGGTCCCGGTCATTTATTAATGTTAAGTTTCCCTCTGTTAACCATGGAGGTGCTTCCTGTGATGTGTCATGAGGATAAACACTGCAGTTTTGGTTACTGAAGCCCCCCGATTCCCTCGTGAAGACTGAGGAGAAGAATAAATGCAATACCTTCGCCATCTCCCCATCCTTTGTAACCAGATGTCCTTCCTCATTTTTTATGGGGCCAATATGGTCTGTCCTCCCTTTTTTACTGTTTACATACTTAAAGAATTTCTTGGGATTTTTTTTGCTCCCCTACGCTATGTGTCTTTCATGTTCTATCTTAGCCGTCCTTATTGCACCCTTACATTTCTTGTATTCCTTGTATTTTTTGAAGGCCTTCTCCTTTGCTTTTATATGCATTTTTACATTGGAGTTAAGCCATCCAGGACTCTTGTTCACTCTTTTAAATGTATTACCCAATGGGATGCATTGGCTGATGCCCTTATTTAATATGCTCTTAAAGCAAACCCATCTCCCCATCCGTGTTTTTTGTTCCTAAGATTTTATCCCAATTTATGCCTTCTAGCAAGGTTCATAGTTTAAGGAAGTCGGCTCTTTTGAAATTCAGTATTCCCTTTATGTTTCTTATTTGTGTGATTTATACTGAAGCCAATTGACCTGTGATTGCTGTTACCTAAATTGCCCCGTATTTCCCCATCGTGATCAGGTCTGTATTGTTGGTAATCAGTAGATCCAGTAACACTTTATTTCTAGTTGGTGCGTCTACCATCTGACCCATAAAATTGTCCTGCAAGACATTTAGGAACTGGCGAGCCTTAGATGAATGCGCGGTTCCCTCCGCCCAGTCTATGTCTGGATAGTTAAAATCCCCCATTATGATAACACTTCCCATCCTTGCTGCTAATCCAAATTGTGATAGGAGATCTGTCTCCCCTTCCTCCCTCAGGTTAGGGGGCCTATAGCATACTCCCAATATTATTTTCCCCCTAGCTTCATCCCTTTGGAGCTCTACCCATAAGGATTCCACCTCCTCCCTAGCTCCCTTCGTAATGTCATCTCTCACATTCACTTGTACATTATTCTTGATATATAGGCATACCCCTCCCCCTTTTTTACCCTCTCTATCCTTGTGATAAAGGGTATACCCTTGAATGTTTGCCAGCCAATCATGGGAGCTGTTGAACCAGGTCTCTGAAATTCCCACAAAATCCAAATCCTCCTCATACAACAGTATCTATAGTTCACCCATCTTGTCCGCCAGGCTCCTGGCATTGGTGAACATGCCAAGTAGTTTAGAGTTATTCACTTCCAGGTCATTACAGAGGAATCAGATTCAGAATAATATTTTCTCTTTGGGATAAATAAAGAGTTCCACCCCCCACGAAAAAATGAAAAGTCAGCAGCAGTATTGTAGCTGCTGACTTTTAATATTAGGACACTTTCCTGTCCAGAGTTCCCACAATGTCAGCACCTGAAACCAATTTTCGGATCGGCTCTCTGGTGCTGCTGCCGCCATTCAAGGTAAAGGAAACCGGCAGTGAAGCCTTTCGGCTTCACAGCTGGTTCTTTACTGGGCATTCACAAAGCACGCTGCGCTTTCTAATTGGCCTGGCGGTGGAGGAGGGGGGCTGAACTTCCAAGGGACGGCACCACGCTGCTTTCTCTCAGAATTGGGGATGGGTACCTGTCAAAAACACTTTTGAGTAGAACTCTGCTTTAAGATACAATTCTACTCAACGAAGAACAAAGCAAAACACAACAAGCATAACATAAATTACCACTAACAACAAATTAATGTATACAATACCATGAATTAAAATTGAAATAAAAGGACAGAGGACAAGAGGGCACTCTACATCTAGAGGAAAATAAATTTAACTACCACAAGGAAAGGCTTCTTCTCAGTATAAGCTGTGAAAATGTGGAATAGACTCCCTCAAGAACTAGTTCTTACCAGCTAAGTAAATCGTTTAAAAAAAAAATAGCCAGATATATTCCTAAATGCAGAAAATTTACCTGAATACTAACATTTATGGGTAATAACACCAGGGGTAGCTGATCCAGAGAATATCCGATTGCCTCCTGGGGGTTTAGGAAGGATCCCCCCCCCACACTGGAATAAATTCACATTGAATCATATTTTATTGTTTTTTTTCCTTCCTCTGGATTGACTGTGAGTATAGGATTGTGTATATGAAGGTTGCCTCTTGTTTTTTTTTCTATTGCCTGAACTGGATGGACATGTGTCGTCTTTTTTTAGTCAAGCTAACTATGTAACTTAGTAAGGCCTTCGCAGCTCACATATGATGTACATTGATCATGTGGAAAGAAGATATTTCACCCACAGATGTGGCTGATTAAAAGATGGTTGCTGTATTTTAAAAATCAACCTTTTAAATCTAGAATTAATTTAAGTTTCATTCGCATCTTGGTGTCCTGCTGCATCATGTTAACGCACAAGTAAATGGCTGTTGCATTAAGGCAGCTGTCATTGCCAAGATACCAAAAAACAAAATGCGCCATTTTTGGAAACATAGTGCACCATAACACACAGTTACATAGTTACATAGTTAGTCAGGTTGAAAAAAGTTCATCTAGTTCAACCATAAAAATAAATAAATAATATCATACAATCCCATATACCCAATCCTATACCCACAGTTGATCCAGAGGAAGAGAGGAAGGTGAAAAACCCCAGTAAAGCATGATCCAATTTGCTACAGCAGGGGGAAAAATTCCTTCCTAACCCCCCGAGAGGCAATCAGATTTTCCCTGGATCAACTTTACCTATAAATATCAGTACCCAGTTATATTATGTACATTTAGGAAAGAATCCAGGCCTTTCTTAAAGCAATCTACTATGAACTTGCCAGAACCACCTCTGGAGGGAGTCTATTTCACATTTTCACAGCTCTTACTGTGAAGAAACCTTTCCGTATTTGGAGATGAAATCTCTTTTCTTCTAGGTGTAAAGAGTGTCCCCTTGTCCTCTGTGTTGACCGTACAGTGAATAACTCAACACCAAGTTCACTATATGGATCCCTTATATATTTGAACATGTTGATCATATCCCCCTTTAATCTCCTCTTCTCAAGAGAGAATAAATTCAGTTCCTCTAATCTTTCCTCATAGCTGAGTTCCTCCATGCCTCTTATCAGTTTGGTTGCCCTTCTCTGCACTTTCTCCAGTTCCCTGATATCCTTTTTGAGAACTGGTGCCCAAAACTGAACTGCATATTCCAGATGAGGTCTTACTAATGATTTGTACAGGGGCAAAATGATATCTCTCTCTCTTTGCTGTCCATACCTCTCTTAATACAAGAAAGGACTTTGCTCGCTTTAGAAACTGCAGCTTGGCATTGCATGTTATTATTGAGCTTATGATTTACCAAGACCCCCAGATCCTTCTCCACTATGGATCCCCCCAGTTGTACCCCCCTAGTATGTATGATGCATGCATATTCTTAGCCACCAAGTGCATAACTTTACATTTATCAACATTAAACCTCATCTGCCACTTAGTTGCCCCGTTAGACTGTGCATTGAGGTTGGCTTGTAAATTGGAGACATCCTGTAAGGACGTTATTCCATTGCATAGTTTGGTGTCATCTGCAAAGACTGAAATGGTATTTTTAATCCCAGACCCTATATCATTTATAAAGCTATTAAAAAGTAAGGTCCCCAACACTGAACCTTGGAGTACACCACTGATAACCTTAGACCATTCAGAGTAAGAATCATTAACCACTACTCTCTGAATTCGATCTTTTATCCAGTTTTCTATCCATTTACAAACTGATATTTCCAAGCCTGTAGACTTTACCTTACACATTAGTCATGTGTGGGGAACTGTATTGAACGCTTTTGCAAAGTCCAAGTTTACCACGTTCACAGCCACCCGTCTAAGGTTTAACTTACCTCTTCATAAAAAGAAATCAGATTTGTTTGACAACTTCTGTCTTTCATGAATCCATGCTGTCTTTTGCTTAAAATATTTTTTTCCAGCAAGAACTCGTCTATGTGGTCTTTTATTAAACTCTCCAGTATCTTCCCGACTATAGAAGTTAAACTAACAGGTCTATTGTTACTTGTTAAAGACTTTGTTCCCTTTTTAAATATAGGCACCACATTGGCCCCAAGCCAAACCAGTGGTACTATTCCCGTCATTAATGAGTCCCTAAAAATTAGAAACAATGGCTTTGAAATGACAGAGCTCAATTCTTTTAGGATCCGTGGGTGGATGCCATCTGGTCCAGGTGGTTTATCAACCTTAATTCTGTCTTAATATTTCTGAACCAATACAATACAATACAATTCCCATTATTGACTTGAGCTCCCCCATGCTCCTTTGTATACACAGAGCTGAAGAATGTATTTATTAAATTTGCCTTCTCTTTGTCCCCAGTCACCCACTCTAGATTATTTTGTAAAGGGCCTACATGCTCAGACCTGACCTTTTTACTATTAATATATTTGAAGAATTTTTTGGGGTTTGTCCTACGCAATTTGTCGTTACTTTTGAATTTTTTATGTCCTTGATTTCCTTTTTACATATTCTGTTATATCCTTTGTAACATTTAATTGACAATTGTGTTCATTCATTTTATATTTTTTAAAAGCTCTTTTCTTATAGTTTATAGCTTTTTTAACTTTGGCTGTGAGCCACATAGGTTTTACTTTTAGCCTTTTAAACGTATTGCCCATGGGAATATACTTTTTAGTGAGTTCACAAACAGTCTTTTTGAAGAATTCCCATTTCTGTTCTGTGTTCATCGATGCCAATATTCCCTCCAAGTCTAAGTCCTGGAGAGCAGCCCTTATCCTTGGAAAATTTGCTCTCTTAAAGTTAAGTGTTCTTATCTTTCCCGTATGTGTTTTTTGCTTACAGCTAACATCAAATGAAATCATGTTATGGTCACTGCTACCCAGATGTTCCTTTATATGAACATTAGTAATAAGTTCTGCATGGTTTGAGATTACCTGGTCCAACAGAGCATCATTCCTAGTTGGGGACTCAATAAACTGAACCATAAAATTGCAGTCAATTTCCGGGTAGTTAAAATATCCCATTATTATCACTGTCCCAGCCCTTCCAGCCCTTTCCATCTGTGCAAGGAGCTGAGTCTCCACCTCCTCATTAACATTGGGTGGTCTATAACAAACTCCAATGATTAACTTTGAACTACACACATCTATATGCAGTTCCACCCATAATGCTTCAGCCTCACCAAACTCTCCATCAATTAGGTCCTCATATACACTCACTTTGAGATCACTTCTCACATAGAGACAGACCCCACCATATTTCCTTTTACACAGTAGTGTCTGCAACTCATTTGTGTTGCAGTTGTGTTGCCTTAATACATTTGGGTGGCATTCAAAATTAAGGGCACTGCAATATGCCAATGTGCATAATGTTAGTTAAAGCGGTAGTAAAGTTCAGCATACCTGCAAGGTAAAGCCATATTGTGCTAGTATGCATCACATACTAGCACATTATGAAAGACTTACCTTACCTTAACAAAGCCATGACATCATGGCTGCTGCATGGAGCTGGGAAGAACCAGCGTGGGTATGGCATTCCTTTAGAGCGCATGCGCCAGTGTCATCATGCTGCTTACTAGAATATTTCCTAAACGATGCACGTTTAGAAGATATTTGTTTAACCTACAGGTAAGTTTTATTATAAACAACAGCAAGGGGGAAGGGAAGTGGGACTTTGTATGAAACTGCGCCGGGTAGAGGTCGCACGTTTCCATCCCTATCACACAAGATCTAGATATTAAGTTTTATTATAAGTAAATATAAAATAAAAAAGGAGAGTTTACTTCCACTTTAAGGTGCATTTTGGTAACCCACCGAAGTGCAAAAAGGGTGTTTTAACCACTTCAATGCCGAGGCACTTTCACACCCTTCCTGACCAGGTCAACTTTCAGTTTTCATTGCTGTCGTACTTTGAATGACAATTGCGAAGTCATGCAACATTGTACCCAAATTACATTTTTATCATTTTTTGAGACAGATAGAGCATTGTTTTGGTGGTATTTAATCCAGTGCTGTCTCTTAGCCAACAAGGCCCAGGCCTAGCGCGGCACTTTGCGGGGGGCGTCAAAAAAGAAAAAAAGCCGCCCCGCACGGAAAAAGCCCCCCGACCCATCCTCTCGAGTCCCACCTTGCACGACCGCCTGCCGCACATGAACAGTCCCCAGCGGCTTGCTGGGCAGTATGAAGCGTACTTGGCACTGTGGGGGGTGCCCCATTGAATGGCCGGTGACTGGCTATACAGCTGGGGGAGGTGGAGCCTAATGCTCCGCCTACTCTCCTACACTGGCATCCTTACACATCGTAACTCCTCCCTGGGGCGTGGTCTGTCTTTGTCCAGAGGAGGAGGTAGGGAAGCCCCAGGCAGTGGCGATGCTGCAGGGGGGCGGAACGTATCCGGGTGACACTATCCAGGAAGCAAGGACAGCGCACTGCTTTTTAGGAGAACTCAGCAGTGGCACTGTATTAGGGGAGAGGCGAGCTGCGGACTGTCGGAAGGTTTCCCCCCTTTCGCCTCCCCTTTTCATGTCTGCAGAATAAGAGAGAGAGCTGTTTTCTGCCTCATCACCCAGCTTTTTTCCCCTCCCCATTGGCCACAGTGGAGGCCAATCAAAAAAGACTAGGGGAGCATCATGGGACATGTAGTCCCAGATGATTGGCTTCTCCATTGTTCTCCAGAGAGAGCCAGCTACACCCCCCAGCATGCACTCTGCTGGGGGAAAAGAGAGAGATCCCGGGACCAAGCTGAGGGAGTGAGTGCCACACTGTAGCAACAAATTACAGAAGACAGGAAAAAAAGAGAACTGTGCTGGGGGAAGCCAGAGAGAGCGCCACACTGCCCAGCGTCACCAGAGAGAGCGCCATGCTGCCCAGCGCCACCAGAGAGAGTGCCACGGGCCCCAGGGCCACCAGAGAGAGCGCCACACTGCCCAGTGCCACCAGAGAGAGTACCACACTACCCAGCGCCACCAAAGAAAGTTCCACACTACTCAGCGCCACCAAAGAGCCACGCTGCACAGTGCCACCAGAGAGCACCACGTTGCCCAGTGCCACCAGAGTGACACGCTGCACAGCACCACCAGAGAGAGCGCCACGCTGCCCAGCATCACCAGAGAGAGCCATGCAGCCCAGCGCCACCAGAGAGAGAGCGTCACGCTGCCCAGTGCCACCAGAGAGAGTGCCACGCTGCCCAGCACCACCAGAGAGAGCGCTACACAACACAGGGTGAGCGAACGTCCAGCTGGAGGGATCATTGCTGCTGTTTCGCTGGGTCTGGTAAGAGGGCCTGTTGGCCAATATGCATTACTAATCCTAGGGCCTGAGGGGGGTTGACACCATGTTTTACCACACCAGGTGACATCCAATCTCCCCATAGAGGAGAGAGGGTCTCTGACAGGTCAATCTCAGCACAGTGAGCGGAGACCTGTCATCTGCCTGCTCAGCGGGGATCAACGGAGCGATCCCTGCTGAGCTAGTGGAGTCTGTCAAAACAGATTGACCCCATGTGAAAGGGGCCTTACAGTGTCATCTCATGAGATAATTTACGAGAGTGTGTTTAGGGGCAGGGCAGGGTAGGGGTTGGGTGGGGCAACTGGTGGTGAGTAACTCTTAAGTTCTGGCTAGTGGCTCAGGAACTTGAAATTTTGAGGCCTGCATTGTACATTCACATCAGTCCCTGCCCTCAAGGAGCTTACAACTAGGCACTTGGTACCCACTTTTAATGTACAGAGAGGAAGAGGTGGAGCTCTATGAGGAAGAAGTGGGACCTAAAGAGGAAGGGGTGTTACAGATGACCGGGTGGGTCTTAAACAGAAAGGGGTGTGGCCTTGACAGGAATGGGTGGGTCATATTTAAAATAGGGGGTGCACAAGTTTAGTCAGGCCTAGGGCAGCACAAAACCTAAATACACCACTGATTTAATCACCACTGTTTTTTGTTTGCTAAATAAAGTTAAAAACAAAATGTTTTCCTCAGTTTCTTTTATAAAATTTTGAAAACAAGTAACTTTTCTTCTTCACTGATGGGCACTGATGTGGCTGCACTGATTATCAGTATAAAGAATGTACTCACTGTGCCCTGTCAGCCTTACTGGTTATCAGCGCTCCTTTACTCACACAGAGACAGCGTGTGAGGAAAGAACTACCGATAACCCTCAAGTCTGTTTGCATGGGACCAGCTGTGATTGGACACATCTGATCACAGAGTAAAGGACCACTGTGATTGGCCCTTTACTGTGATCTGTGATCCGCTGTGTCCAAAGGACACAGCGGTCACAGAACATGCCTGAAGCTGCGCTGTAAGGGATTAAAAAGGCCAATACTGGCTTTTCTCTTACTAGATTTAATTGACTATATGCTTTATATACATTATGCTATTAGTTTGAGCCTCTGCAGCCAGGGGCTGCATTTTTAAAAATAGGAAGCATAATAGAGGGATATTTTGACCTGGAGAAGACAGTTTTTTACATTCATAATTATTTTTAGAAATTATTTTTTTAATGCATGTACCAGGGAATTGTCTTATGTCTTGTTTTGTGACTTCTGCAGTATGCTGCACAATATAGAAACTCTTGACTACTAAAGTGCACCTGCAGTTTTTATGAGAATTATACACGGCTGTAAAGGAGTTAGAAAGGAAAGGCACCTCTACTTTTTAAACCTATTCATACCTGGTAAGCTCACCTTCCTATATAAGCACAGCCGTTCACAGGTTTGGAGATTTGACATTTTGTCATTATTTATTTGTTTGTTCAATCTGGACATTACCGCTGGCTGTCCAGTTAGCCAAGTGACTCGGAACTACTGATTTACACCTGGCCATTCATATAGGACAACTTTTCACTGACCAACACTTTTGTGAAAGAGAGGGCAACCTCAATTTTTAAAAAACTTAAAGGTGCCGAACAAGCGGAAGTTCCACTTTTGGGTGGAGCTCTGCTTTAAGCAGATTAAGACTAAAATTGAGTTCCCCTCTGCCTTATAATTAAAGCGTTTGTTACTCCAACACTTCATATTTCTGATATGTGCCTGCTGTACCATGTACTTGTATGAAAAACAATCCGGTTCTTTGTATTGCTTCCTTTGTGTGAAATCCCTGGTGTTCCTGCCAGTCCTTCCGCTTTCTTATTAAAAACTGACCACACGAAGCAGGAGAACACACCGTGGTCAGTTCTCTAGCTATGCTGGGAACTTGGTGTGCTCTCTTCCAATGATCAGACTTGTCCTGGTATGCCCCTGCTGCACAGCCATTTGCTGGGAAGATCAGGGTACTGCTGCTTCTTCCCCCCAGCTCATATGCAGCTGAGAACAGAGGGAATGTGATCACTTATAAAAAAGGGAAAAAATATTTATCTTTTTTTTGTATCTATGCAAAAATGTTTTAACTTTAATTTCTATTTTAACAACGAATGAGTTGTTTTACAAGTAGATTGTTTACAACCACTTTAAGGTGAAGGGCTTGTTTAATTCCCAGAATCAGCCTAGCTGAGAAGCAGGTCTAGGCCTTTTTTTCTCTAACCTTCCTAAGGTACCAATGTGAACATCAACAGTCCACCATCAACTTAAATAGGATCTAATAGTTTTAGCAGATTTAGTAATTTCATTATCAGGAGGCACATTAGGACTATATTCAGTTTATATACTTCAGTAATTGGCCTGCATATGCACACTGTTCATCTCTGGATAAAAGGTTATTGTACCTATAATGAAGAATTGTGGCAAGACAATTTAAGCAGACAAATGAGCAAAGGCAGACACCAAATCAGTGACACTTTGGAAAACCTGGCACTTATTATATAAGACTCCAAACACTACATATTTTACACAGGTATTTAAGCAGGAAATGTAAACTGTTTTAAGGAAAATAAGAACTCTTTAATAGCAGCAATTATTCTAAAATGAAAATGTGCACAAGTTAAGTCTGCATCACTTTCACACTTGGATTTTCTCCACATGTGGAACATTTTGTTGTAAGAGTCATTCTCCTCATAGTGTCTTGGGCCATGCTTCAAAGTGTAAGTTTACCAGCAATACATTACGTTTTTTTCTTTCTTTTTTTTTTTTTTTCTTGTATGGACATCAAATTGCAGAGTTTATCTTCGGTTGACTAAACATACACATTCCACTGGCTGCTCCATCATTTCCTGTGACTGGGGCTGAAACAAAACCTTTCTGTTCTCCCCACATTGTTCTGATTAACGAGTCTCTTTGATATTGAATAATTCTGAATGTAGAGAGATGTAACAAATAAATATATGGTATTTTCAATAATTGGCTTTATACATTTAATGTTAAAACTCTTTTTATGCTTATCATTAACAGCACTATTTTAGCTACACATCTGGTTTGGATAAAGCTTACTCTACATTCTAGGTGGAATTCTGCTCTTTTCCTTGCTAGGTTCCCTAAGTAATTTCCTTGACTCATTCATAAAATTTGAGCCTGTGTGCTGTGTGATTCCTCCAGGATTGACGGGGTACTTAGAAGTAGTGATAGGATATACATGTTTAAATACAATAAACAAGGGATTGAATGGTGCATAGTGCTAGTCAAAACCCCCCCCCCCCCCGGTACCTTTGAACAATTTTCTGTTCGGTTTGGAGCATAAATGTGCTGCTTTTTATATTTAATTTTGTTTTTAAAGAGACCCTGTCGCCAGGCATTTTTTAACAAAAGTCTTCCTAAAAGTTTTTATGTGCATTTATACATGTAATTTATCTGTAAAAGTCTCCCTTGAGTAGACATTCGAAAGACCTCAGACCACTGGTGGGAGACATCAGATCTTGTATGTGATGTCAGAAGACCCAGAATCACTCAAGGGACAATATTATCCTTCACCCCCCCCACCTCCCTGGCTGCTACATAAAATGTTGTTGGGAGGTGTAGGGAGGGGCGAAGTAGCTGAACTAGCATAGAGAGCAATAGGATATTCCCAGCAGAGGGGAGGGCTTTGACATGTTTTCCACTAAAGGTTTTGGACCAAAATTCTTTGTCCCTTAAAGGGTAGGGAAACCTGCAAAGTTTTCTTACCCTTTTGCCCCCACCCGCCTAAGTAGGTCTATACTCTAGACCCTCATCCCCAATATCCATACTTGCCTAGATCTTGCCCTGAGCCCTGTGGCAGTTTACATCCCTCTGCTGATGTTTTGATCTGACATCCCAACTGCATAGCTTGGCGTAATAGTCTTCTGTGGGGCTGGTAGATGGATAGGAACCATTACGTTTACTTGCATCACAGAAACAAGATGTACAAGTGCCGGACATCTAAATGTAGAGGATGAAAACCTCCAGACCTTGGAGAGCGATCTAGGTAAGTATAGTCATTTGGAAGGGGAGGGTGGGCTAAACCTACTTAGGGGACAAAATGGTAAAGAAACTTCTAAAAGGTATTTAAAGGCTCACACAGGGCTTTCGATCAATGTAGCGTGCAGGCAAGAAAGTTTTGGTGTCCAAAATAGCCCCATCTGCTAGCAGTACCTATGTTATATAAATTCATTGTTTTCCTAGTCCAAAACCTGCCCTGAAATATTGTGATGATAATACTGTGTAAATAACCGTGTTAGATAATTATTTTTACCTATGATGGAAAAAAGTGTGACCAAGAATTATACAGGGAAAAACAGTATTTTGGTCTCTATAGGAATGTGTTCAATGTGCCCTGCACTTACATTGACTTTTAGGCATTTAAGAACTCTGATGCCGCATACAAACGACCAGACTTTCCGGCAGAAAAGGTCCGATGGAATCATTTCATCGGATATTCCGATCGTGGGCTTCATCAGACTTTTTTTTTTCAAAAATTCTGACGGACCTAGAAATAGAACATGTTTTAAATCTTTCCAACGGAATCAATTCCTATCGGGAAAACCATTCCTCTGTATGCTATTCTGACGAACCAAAAACTCCGCAAGGGCAGCTATTGGCTACTGGCTATTGAACTTCCTTTTTCTAGTCCCGTCGTACGTCATCGCGTTCCAAACGAACGGACTTTGGTGTGATCGTGTGTAGGCAAGTCCGTTTCAGCGGAACTTCGTCGGAAAGACCGTCAGTGTTTATTCTGACAGAAAAACTGGTCATGTGTACGCGGCATAAAAGACACAAAGCAATCCAACACTGTAATCATTAATATGCAATTAAATATTTTGGAATGCAAGCAGTGTAAATACCTGAATTTGCCCTGTCATCAGTTTGCTGCAAACCATGTACAGCAGAGTTGGGAGTGTGAGAAGAGGAAGCAGTAAAAGGAGACAGTCAGTTCATGTGCTCACAAGAAGGCAGATAGAAAGAGAGAGCAGAGTGACCAGATTAGAAGTTTAAGGCTGGGTTCACACTAGTGTGAATTGGATGTGGGTTCCCTGCATCCAATTCGCAATAGCAGGAGATTGTGACTGGCTCTCTATGGAGCTGTTCACATCTGCGGCTCCGGTGCAATTTTGCACCTAGTTCTGTGCGCCTTTTTGTCTGTTTCAGGTCTGAATTCTCTCCGCTGATCCCCACTGAGCAGGTGGATGAGGGACACAGCCCCGCTGTTCTCTATGGGGCTGTCAGATGGAAATGGACCGCCTGTCCACTTCTATCCCACTGTCATCTGATCCACCGGACAGATGGGGAATGAATCTCCCATCCGTCTGTTTTTGTTGGACAGGATGAGATTGGATGCTGGCAGCGGACACAAGGTTAATTGCGCAAAGCAGTTGACTTTATTTTACCATATAAAACCTTACAGTTACACCACACTCACATGTATAATTGCCTAAGGATCGGGACCTGATACATACAGCACTTATGGTTAAGATGGGTGGCACCGTTTAGAGACCACAAGCTGGCTTGTGCTCCAGGGATGGGTTGTAACCTGGGATGGGCTTCCTGAAGACATTCAATTACAGATGAAACTAGTTGAGGCAGTGTTCCGCAGTTGATACCTTACATCCCATACCATGGAGCGCATGTCAGGGTAAAAAACCCCAAAAACATATTTAGTACATCTCTGAAATACATGCACATTTCCCGATATTTCATTCCTCTAAACATGCTGAAAGTACAATGAAATGTTCAGCACTGCATGTACAACTGTGAGCACAGGACCAGACAAAAGCAAACTTTGTTGGTGCCCGAAATATACAATGCACTGTATGGTGCAACAGCAAACCAGTTCACTGTATTTAAATAAAGCAGCACAAACTAACCACCATATGCTTGAAATTTAGAGAAGCACAACTGAAAGTTTTAGCATTGCATCATTTCAGACAAAAGGAATCTGTTTCAGCTGTAGAATTACCCATACTACGGCCAGTATTTGGGGAAATTCCTCATTTCCTACACTATGCCAATTATGCTAAAAGGTTTCTAGTCTGGTTCTATTTTCAGAGAACTGTATGGTAGTAAGAAATGTAAAACAAAAAGTGATATATAAATACTACACAGGTAATGTATTTAAACCATCAAAAGGCTGCAATTTAGATAAACTTCCTAAAGGAGTTTTTTTTACTTTAACCACTTAAGGACCAAGCCTATTTTTTACACTTGGCGTTTACAAGTTAAAATCATGTTTTTTTTAATATATTTATATATTTTTGCAAAACCCTAGAGAATAAAGCAGCGGCCATTGCAATACTTTATGTCACACTGTATTTGCACAGCGGTCTTACAAACGCAATTTTTGGGGGAAAAATACACTTTTTTAAATTAAAAAATAAGAAAGAAGAAGCAGTTAGCCCACTTTTTTTTTTTAATATTGTGAAAGATAATGTTACGTCGAGTAAATTGATACCCAACATGTCATGCGTTAAAATTGCACCCGCTCGTGGAATGGCGACAAGCTTTGACACTTAAAAATATACATAGGCGACGTTTAAAAATTTCTACAGGTTACCAGTTTTGAGTTACAGAGGAGGTCTTTTACAAGAATTATTGCTCTTGCCCTATCGATTGCGGCGATACCTCACATGTGTGGTTTAAACACCATTTACATATGCAGGCACGACTTACGTATGCGGTTGCTTCTGCGTGCGAGCACGGAGGGACGAGGCACTTTAAGTTTTTTTTTTTTCTTATTTATTTTACACTATCCCTTTAAAAAAAAAACACTTTTATTCCTATTACAAGGAATGTAAACATCCCTTGTAATAGAAAAAAAAGCATTACAGGACCTCTTTAAGACCTCAGATCTCACATTTACACTTTCAAACAAAAAAATTGTCCCTTTAAGGCCGTTGGGCGGAAGTGATGTTTGACATAATTTCCGTCATCCAATGGCATTGTGTCGAGTGGGGGCCATCATTCCCTCACTCGACTTCCTGCCTCTCAGGGGACAGCATCAGATCGTCTTAGTCTCTACCGAGAGATCCAGTAATCGGCGGAGATGACAGGCACGTGGTGGGAGAGGGGGTGTGCACCTCTCTCGCCACCGATAAAAGTGATCTTGCGGCGAATCCACCGCAGAGACCCCTTTTATTCTTAAAGCGGACCGCCCGCCAGTGCAGAAAAAAGCTATCTGCTGCCATAACGACGCGTTTAATGTCAAAGTAGTGACGTAAATCCACGGGGATCAGTCCGGAAGTGGTTAAAAGGTACAGTCTAATGCCCCGTACACACGGTCGGACATTGATCGGACATTCCGAGAACAAAATCCTAGGATTTTTTCCGACGGATGTTGGCTCAAACTTGTCTTGCATACACACGGTCACACAAAGTTGTCGGAAAATCCGATCGTTCTAAACGCGGTGACGTAAAACACGTACGTCGGGACTATAAACGGGGCAGTGGCCAATAGCTTTCATCTCTTTATTTATTCTGAGCATGCGTGGCACTTTGTCTGTCGGATTTGTGTACACACGATCGGAATTTCCGACAACGGATTTTGTTGTCGGAAAATTTTATAGCCTGCTCTCAAACTTTGTGTGTCGGAAAATCCGATGGAAAATGTCCGATGAAGCCCACACATGGTCGGAATTTCGGACAACACGCTCCGATCGGACATGTTCCATCGGAAAATCCGACCGTGTGTACGGGGCATTACAAAACTGGTATTTCAGTTTTTAGTAGATGATAGACCAATCTTTCTCAACCAGGGTTCTGTAGAACCCTATCCTTCCTTGAGTAAGGTAAGGAATAATTTCTACCCCCTAAAAATGTAACCACAGACAACAACAATGATCTTTAGCCATTTATTATGGGGGGGATTCTTCCCAAAGAGCACACATCAAAGGAGTATTATTCCCGGTGACCACAACACTAATGTACCCTAAACTATACATAATGCAAATATTAGCAGGGGTTCCCTGAGACCAGTTTTTAAGTGTTCCTTCATGTTGGCAAGGTTTAGAAAGGCTGTACTGGAGAGTTAAACCAGCTAAACATCTCATATTTCTTGGGGGGCTATTTTGGTGAGATATTTTCGCTAGTGTTTCTGGGTCTGTACTCCTGCTGTGGCCAATAAGAGGGACTCCCACTATCCCTGTTTGATTTCTTTACAGCTGAACCTTTACCATCTTCCAGTCTCCTTTACAGCAGAGCTTAGACTTAGAGGGGAGAAGCAATACCAGGAGCCAGTCAGTTAGGCTGCAGTACTCATTTGCTAAGAAGAGACATGCTGAAAGGAGGAGAGAAAAGTGATAGAATACAGAGAAATGGACAATTAACCACTTAAGAACCAGACTCGTTTTGGATTTTAGGTGTTTACATGTTTAAAACAGGTTTTTTCGCTAGAAAATTACTTAGAACCCCCAAACATTATATATTGTTTTTTTTTCTAACACCCTAGAGAATAAAATGGCGGTCATTGCGATACTATTTTTTACACCGTATTTGCGCAACCGTCTTACAAGCGCTCTTTTTTTTTGGAAAAAATTCACTTTTTTGAATAAAAAAATAAGACAATAGTAAAGTTAGCCCAATTTTTTTTATATTGTGAAAGATAATGTTAACCCGAGAAAAATTGATACCCAACATGTCACGCTTCAAAATTGTGCCCGCTCGTGGAATGGCATCAAACTTTTACCCTCAAAAATCTCCATAGGCGACATTTAAAAAATTTTACAGGTTGCATGTTTTGCTTTACAGAGCCGCTCTAACGATTGCGGCGATACCTCACATGTGTGGTTTGACCACCATTTTCATATGCGGGCGCTACTCACGTATGCGTTCGCTTCTGTGCGTAAACTCATCGGGACGGGGGAGTTTTTAAAAAAAAATTTTTACATTTTTATTATTTATTTTACATGATTTTATTTATTTTTACACTGTTTAAAAAAAAATTGTGTCACTTTTATTTCTATTACAAGGAATGTAAACATCCCTTGTAATAGAAAAAAGCATGACAGTACCTCTTAAATATGAGATCTAGGGTCAAAAAGACCCCAGATCTCATATTTACACTAAAATGCAATAATAAAAAAAAAAGTAATGTAAAAAAATGACATTAAAAAAATGTGCCTTTAAGACATATGGGCGGAAGTGACGTTTTGACGTCGCTTCCGCCCAGCAGTGTCATGGAGACGAGTGGGCGCCATCTTAGCCTCACTCCTCTCCAGGCACAGCAGGGAGACAGACGCAATCGCCTGCGCTGCTACCGACGGCTCCGGTAAGCGGTGGAGGGCACTGGATCGCGGCGGGGGGCCCCTCTCCCGCCACAGATAAAAGTGATCTCGCGGCGAATCCGCCGCAGAGACCACTTTTATCGGAAAGCCGACCGCCGCACGAAAACGGGGATACCAGGGTCATGGCAGCTAGCTGCTGCCTTAACAACGATATCCGCTGCCAAACTTTGGACATACATCAGCGCGCGGCGGTCGGCAAGTGGTTAACTATCCCTTTCGGGTCTTGTACTTAACAGGGGATAGATAGGTAATTGCAGTAGGGAAAAATCAGGCAGTGCTGTGTGGCAAAGTTGCGTAAATCTCACAACATGATGTACAGAAACAAACCCTTCAGCAGTAAAGTACAGTAAAGCTGTAAACCAGCCCCTATATATTTATTGCCTTTGTGTATTTAGCAGTTTACCAAGAGTTCAGCTTTACATTTTATCGTTTGATGAGTGTTATGATGGAAAACACAATGGTAGACCGGAAAAAGGTAGAATTATGGCTGGGAGATCATACAGTTGAAGAGTCCACCCGTGGCTTATAAAAAGTCAGAGGTTTTACCGATACCTGAAATATTACATTTGTATGGCTTTTCCTTTTAAACAAAAGCTATTTCTTGGTTTCTGTTTTTTTGGATGTACTCCTTGTAAGTGAAGCACCCTCTACATAGGTAGGTGCTAGATCAGGATACTTGGCACACATGGAAGTAAGTCACATATGTGCAAGTCACAAGCAAGTCTCAAGTCTTAACCTTCAAGTCACAAGCAAGTCCCAAGTTACTGGGGCGAAAAGCAAGCAAGTCAAGTCGAGTCCCTGCTAGAAGTCAAGCAAGTCAAGTTAAGTCATTTATTTTGGTCAAGTCACAAATTAAGTCAAAATACTGATCTACCCCATTTCCACCTTTAAATGAGTTAAAAGTCAGTTTTCAGGAAAGGTTTTGTTTCATTTTCAACATTAACAAAACTGCTTAGTGCTTTTTTCTTGGCATATTAAAGAAACACTTTGAATGCCCAAACAGCAGACAAGGAGCAGAACACTCAGCAATTAAATGGCCAACAAGCCTGAAAAAAAGTAGTCCTTGCTGAGGGGGAAAATAACTAAACTCAAAGTTTAAACTTGACACAATGCCAACATCTGGACACTTGAACGGTGATGAGAATAGCCACTTAAAATGCATTGCATTTGCAAAAAATTAAATTGGAAATTACTTTCTCGCTCAGTTGTGAGCGATGGGGTCGCATTATCACCCCACCATGGCTGAACACACGTTCAACAGGTGCGCTTGATGCAGGGACTGACATAACTCTTACCGCTACCCTGAACAGCTACAATGGCATTTGGCAAATGCTGATTGGCTCAGAGGTGGTGGGCGTAGTGTGTGGGTAATATTTTCGGGGGGGGTGATGCCAAGTCATTGCAAGTCAAATAGCCCAAGTCAAAGTCAAGTCGCAAGTCATTAGTGACAAGTCAAAGTCAAGTCGAGTCATTTATTTAATTTTGTCAAGCAAGTCGCAAGTCCTCAAACAGGTGACTCAAGTCTGACTTAAGTCAAGTCATGTGACTCAAGTCCCCCACCTCTGATTTTTGGTGAGTGTAAGAAAATTTAGGCAGGCCTGGCTGGCAGCCAGGCCTGTTTGTTTAGGTTTGTGTCGACTGGGAGGGGCTCAGAGTTAGCAGCTTGTGACTCACAGGCAGTGTCATTGAGACCCTCCCTCTTTCTTCTAGAGGATTCTAAAAGGAGAGGAGGAGAGGTGAGGTGGAGCTGCCTGGGGTGTTCTAAGGAGCACTGACCAGTCCCCAACATAGATTGGCAGGGGGCAGGCCTCCTTAACCACTTAAGGCCTGAGCCTCTTTTTGAGATGTGTTGTTTACAAGTTAAAAACAGCTTTTTTTTCTAGAAAATTACTTAGAACCCCCAAACATTATACTTTTTTTTTCTAACACCCTACAGAATAAAATGGTGGTCATTGCAATACTTTCTGTCACACCGTATTTGCGCGGCCGTCTTACAAGCGCACTTTTTTTGGAAAAAATACACTTTTTTGAATTAAAAAATAAGACAACAGTAGTTAGCCCAATTTTTTTTATATTGTGAAAGATAATGTTATGCCGAGTAAATTGATACCCATGTCATGCTTCAAAATTGTGTCTGCTCGTGGAATGGCAACAAACATTTACCCTTAAAAATCTCCATAGGCGACATTTAAAAAATTCTGCAGGTTGCATGTTTTAAGTTACAGAGGAGGTCTAGGGCTAGAATTATTGCTCTCGCTCTATTGATCGCGGCGATACTTCACGTGTGGCTTGAACACCGTTTTCATGCGCAGGCGCTACTCACGTATGCATTCGCTTCTGCACGTGAGCTCGGCGGGAGGGGGCACATTTAAAAAAAAATTTTTTTCTTATTCATTTCACCTTTATTTTTACTATATGAAACAGCAATTAACCCATCAAAGCAGCGCTATTTTCAGTCCTCAATGCTGACTGATAAAACAAAGTCTTTGTAAATGCAAGCAAAACACATGCAGGCAGGTAAATTCCAACAAAGACACAGCGGTAGGAGCTCGGTCTGGATTCCCTTATATGAATAGTAGATCAGTCCTTCATTCCACTAGTATACAACTACAGGCTTGGAGCGCACTGCGTGTCAACCAGGTACAGCTGATCCGCACTTCCCCCCTCTCGTGTCTGAAGCTTCAGGCTAAAAGCACACTGCGTCCTCACGTGATAACGGTTGCCGTGGTATCGTGCTCTGACTAGTTTCGTCAGGAAGACTTTTTCAAAGAGCATGACTACACGGCTTGTTGAACAAAATTTATCTGAAAACCAGGGGGTGGGGCACAACCAACACTCCGCCCTAATGAGTTAATACTTGGCAAGCACTAGGTATGATTGGAAGGTGCGTCCCTATCTTAAACTGGGAACGTATCCATACTCCAACCAACCAAAAGCTGCAGGCTGCACATTTAAATGACACCGCAGTCTATTTATACCAGAATCTTGCATTACATCTGCAAACTCCCAACTCCTTGTGAGAAACAGTGCCTATGTCCTGGATTAAAACTAAACATCTCCTCTTCCATATATTCCAGGTGCAACTGAAGAGAGAGAGTCGCTTAACCCCCAAACATTATTAAGCTATATGGATGTCGCAGTGTAGTGACCAAGTAATTAAAATACCCATAGTTCCTCACCCGATATAATTATCATATTAAATCAGATAAGTTTATCACATTGCGACATAAAATTGACATAAAATTAACAAAAAATAAAAATGTTACATACAAAATCGCATATAATCACATATAATCGCAGCAACATCGGAACTTGTGATAAAATCACAAAAATAATAATGATTAAAATCTAATCAGATTAAAATTACCTGACATACCTATTGACATAAAATTAACAAAAATTAAAATGTTACATGCAAAATCGCATATAATCGCAGCAACCTCAGAACTTGTGATAAAATCACAAAAATAATAGTGGTTAAAATCCAATCAGATTAAAATTAACTGCACAATCTAAAATTCTACATAGATAGAAAGCGGAAGTTGATAAAAGATTCTCCGGTACCGCTCTGTATCACATAGTTCCATATTGTACATACACAATAAAAAAATATGTAATCCAAACGGGCCATAGTTATTAAGTTATTAAGTTATCTATACAGAAAACAGATCAAAATCTCAGAGTGAGGAACCCCTCCATTAAAACTCTAATACATTGTGTAATCGTCCACTCTAGTGAACCTAAAAATCGCTGATAAAGCAATTAATATCGAGTTCAATATTTAACCCTTTCAGGCTAAGAGTGTCAGTTAAAAAAATCCATTGAGTTTCTTTTTTTGATAAATTCCTTATTATATTACCCCCCCTCCAAGATTGTTTGATGTGATCAATCCCCCAAAATAACAGTCCAGCAGGATCTTGTCCGTGATGTAATTTGAAATGCAGGGATACGTTATGGTCTTTATAGCCAATAGTAATGTTGTGCACATGTGGACATTGTTGCTGTTATTTGATCATCAACCCTGGAGGACTTCGGGAGTAAACAGAGAGAGGATTTGATCCAAGGCTTGTTAACCTCCTGGCTCCGGTGAGTTTGAACCCCTATGGGGTGTGTGCAGCACAAGGTGTCCCAATAGATGGTGAAAGGTGCACCCATCAGATCTACTATTCATATAAGGGAATCCAGACCGAGCTCCTACCGCTGTGTCTTTGTTGGAATTTACCTGCCTGCATGTGTTTTGCTTGCATTTACAAAGACTTTGTTTTATCAGTCAGCATTGAGGACTGAAAATAGCGCTGCTTTGATGAGTTAATTGCTGTTTCATATAGTACATTCATTCATCCATATTTATATTTATATTTTTTATTAAGTGGCTGCTGAGAGATATCTCACTCAGAATATGGTGACATCAGGTTAAATCACTGCGGTTTATTACAATCATTATTTTCCATCTTCATATACTGAATATCCTTTAGCGCTGAGATAGGAGGATTGGAGTAGGGCGTATTGTCTCCTTTTTGTTTGTTTATTTTTACACTGTTTTTTTAAAAAAAAAAGTGTCACTTTTATTCCTATTACAAAAAATGTAAATATCTCTTGTAATAGAAAAAAAGCATGACAGGACCTCTTAAATATGAGATCTAGGGTAAAAAAAAAAATGGGCCTTTAAGAGCTATGGGCGGAAGTGACGTTTTTACGTCGCTTCCGCCCTGCAATGTTATGGAGACGGATGGGGGCCCATCTTCCCCTCACTCGTCTCCATACCCCTCAGCTAGCTGCTGCCATAACAACGATATTCCTCTTCAAAGTAAGGATGTATATCGGCGTGCGGCGGTCCAAAAGTGGTTAAATACCCAGGGTCAGCCCAGCTGGAGAGGAGTTTTTGGGTGGAAGAACTGGAGATGGAGTACTAGGCTGTCAGGGCCTTTGAAGGAGATCCCTAGTCTGCAGGGGCGGTGACCTTGGGCCTGGGGCTCAGGTGCAGGATGGAGCCCTTCAGGAAAGTGAAAGTTTTGGACAGGAGGAGCAAGAGAGGATAGCAGGAACTAGTACTGCCAGTCAAGTCTTCAGGAGGTTGAAGCCAGGAGGGCTGGTGAGGGACAGCCAGGGGGACTGGGAGCATGCAGTCAGAGATAGGTGCAGAGTCGGTAGTGAGGACTGCAATGTAATGGGCAGTGGCCTGAAGATGGCTGACTAGGAGTAGTCCATCAGAAGAACATCTAGCACTAAAGACTTTTCATTTCTTACTACACCAAAGGGGCCTGCGGTCCCTGCCTGCAAAAGGCAATTGCTAAAGAATGGTTGAGCCAGTGCCAGGCCTAAACATGTGCTAGCTGCTCCTGGGAGATAGTGTTGTGCAGGAGGAAGGAAGAGGAGTAGTTTGCAAGCAAGGAAAGTGCTGGTGGAGACTGGAGTATTAACTTGTACAGTGTATAGTGTTGTCCCAATTGATTGTATATCAAACAATTGGTGGATTGTATATCAATCTGCCATTTGACTGATATACAATTCACGGGTGCATCCCATACTTCCCTCACCCCATCCAAGTTAAATTCCCTCAATAAAACAAACAAAAACAAGCACATGGACTGTTCATTGTCTCAAAGTGACCAGGAAGTGAATGCCGGGCTGGGCAGTGTGACATTTGGGCCACATCACTTAGCTGCCCCTACGGGGGTACCGGTACATAAGAGAATACAATATCATAAACTTTTTGTTATAAAGGATTCAGTAGCCAAGCCAGCCTTTCAACACAAAACTGCTTGATTTGACAGTTATCCTCCATTGAATGGAATATGATGTAGTTTGGTGTGAAGCGGTAATATTCCACACAGGGTACAAAAAAATTCCCTCCTCCCTTACCATGGATATCAGCACATGAGGCATATAGATCTGTAATCCTAAGGATATGTGAATGGTCATTAATGTAAGCCACCCCTCTTCACCAACAGCTGCTCATGACATTTAGCGTTGTTGGTGAGGGGCATAAAAACTGGTTTCAACATTTCAGGGCTCTTTGGTATCAGTTGGATGCGGCCCTCATACAGATGTACCACTTATGTCAGTGCAAGAAGTTGTCTGATGTAATCTCCCAGAATCCAATCTACACATCAGTGCATGTGTGTTGATGCATTTTTACATAGGCTTATGCTTCAGGGCTTGTTCTCACTATTGCATTGTGTTATGTATTATGCTGCGCGTTAATGCAGCTCAGTCATCTGAATAGGCTGCCTAGTGCACCAGTATGCATATGCACCAGAAAAGGTGTGATTACCTTTTTGTGCCAACACAATGGCAAAATGTATTGGGCTTCCCTTTAACATGAACGGCAACCACATCGTACAAAATGCAGGTGTGTTGTAATGTAATAGTGAGAACAG
Source organism: Lithobates clamitans (assembly GCA_037952925.1). NCBI lineage: Eukaryota > Metazoa > Chordata > Amphibia > Anura > Ranidae > Lithobates > Lithobates clamitans. The sequence goes on along the minus strand of JBBGZY010000174.1, from coordinate 4,672,797 downwards.
GCTACTTATTTTTTAGCATGTTTGCTATAGCAAGGATGACAGCTAGCCACACATGAACATGATTTGAACTAAAAGTAAAACAGAAAAGTACTGTATACACAGGTCCTTAAAGTAAATATCTGAGAGCATTTCTCCCAATGCTGTAATCCATGCTGGCTGGATTTAATCTTGCAGATTGATTCACCGGTCTTTACCCACTGGTTTTGTTGATATGGTCTTTGGCTCTTGAGAATGGTGGGATGCATTCCACAAAATAAATGTCAGACAGGCTGCCAATAAACCCGTGTTTTACAGCTTATGCAAGATCATCGCATTGCCCCCTTCATGTCTGGTATATTGCATGAGCAGGTAAGTCCAACTTCCAGGAATTGTATTGTGCTTGGCTCCTATACACAGTATCTCACAAAAGTGAGTACACCCCTCACATTTTTGTAAATATTTTATTATATCTTTTCATGTGACAACACTGAAGAAATTACACTTTGCTACAATGTAAAGTAGTGAGTGTACAGCTTGTATAACAGTGTAAATTTGCTGTCCCCTCAAAATAACTCAACACACAGCCATTAATGTCTAAACCGCTGGCAACAAAAGTAAGTACACCCCTAAGTAAAAATGTCCAAATTGGGCCCAAAGTGTCAATATTTTGTGTGGCAGAAAATAAATAAGTGCAGCGCTATGATTGTAAAAAAAGGGAAACATTTTATGTTATTCAAACATATATGTGACAAAATGACACAAACTCTAACATAATGGATGTGAATGGATATTAAGCAATGTGCTAATATAGTGACTGCACCCAACGTGTTTCGAATGCACAGCCGTCATCTGGGGTGCAGTCGAAACAGGTTGGGTGGACCTTCCGCTAACATCGCCTCATGCTTTTACATGCTGTATCAATTTCTTCCAAATGTGAGTGTTGAATTTATATTTTTAATAAACCACCTCCTTTTTAAACGGTATCACGCTATGTCAGCCCCCTTTTTCTATTACATGATAACCTTCCTGTGACAATTAGTTTTCATGCTCCCCGAGACTCCTGGAGCCTCCAGCTAACATCTCATGACCGTCTAAGGCTGATCGACTGACGGATTTCCAGGATCTGCTGTTCCCCATTGGGTGGTTTGAACCCAACAAGCCCTGTTGACTTGGGTGGTATATGCCCCGCCAAGTCAATATTATCTAGTAAGCCTCCTCCCTCTTGCACGGTGGTGGTGTTTGCTTTCATTTTTTCATTCCAAGGTTCCCGTGAATGCCAGGAACTTCCCACTTGTGTATTGGATCACAAACCTAATTGGACTGTATTTTATCATTTCGTTCAACTTGGACATTTATGTGTAGTGCAGTCACTATATTAGCACATTGCTTCATATCCATTCACATCCATTATGTTAGAGTTTGTGTCATTTTGTCACATATATGTTTGAATCACATACAGTTTTTCCCTTTTTTTTTTGCAATCATAGCGCTGCACTTATTTATTCTCTACCTACTTAGCTCTTTGTCTACAGCCGTGCCGGCTGCTGGATTGTGGGGTCACAGCGCAGTATACACTTTTCATTATTCAATATTTTGTGTGGCCACCATTATTTTCCAGCACTTCCATGGAGTTCACCAGCGCTTCACAGGTTGCCACTGGAGTCTCCTTACACTCCTCCATGACGACATCACAGAGCTGGTGGATGTTAGAGACCTTGCGCTCCTCCACCTTCCGTTTGAGGATGCCCCACAGATGCTCAATAGGGTTTAAGTCTGGAGACATGCTTGGCCAGTCTATCCCCTTTACCTTCAGCTTTTTTAGCAAGGTAGTGGTCGTCTTGGACGTGTGTTTAGGATCGATATGTTGGAATGCTGCCCTCCAGACCAGTCTTCGAAGGGAGGGGATCATGCTCGGCTTCAGTATGTCACAGTACATGTTGGCATTCGTGGTTCCCTCAATGAACTGTAGCTCCCCAGTGCCGGAAGCACTCATACAGCCCCAGACCATGACACCCACCACCATGCTTGACTGTAGGCAAGACACACTTGTCTTTGTACTCCTCACCTGGTTGCCGCCACACATGCTTGACACCATGTGAACCAAATAAGTTTATTTTGGTCTCATCAGACCACAGGACATGGTTCCAGCAATCCATGTCCTTAGTCTGCTTGTCTTCAGCAAATTGTTTGCGGGCTTTCTTGTGCATCATCTTTAGAAGAGGCTTCCTTCTGGGATGATAACCATGCAGACCAATTTGATGCAGTGTGCAGCGTATTATCTGAACACTGACAGGCTAACCCCCCACCCCTTCAACCTCTGCAGCAATGCTGGCAGCACTCATACATCTATTTCCCAAAGACAACCTCTGGGTATGACGCTGAGCACGTGCACTCAACTTCTTTGATCGAACATGGCGAGGGCTGTTCTGAGTGCAACCTGTCCTGTTAAACCGCTGTATGGTCTTAGCCACCGCGCTGCAGCTCAGTTTCAGGGTCTTGGCAATCTTCTTGTAGCCTAGGCCATCTTTATGTAGAGCACCAATTTTTTTTCAGATCCTCAGAGAGTTCTTTGCCATGAGGTGCCATGTTGAACTTCCAGTGACCAATATGAGGGAGTGCGAGCGATAACACGAAATTTAACACGCCTCCCGCTCCCTTGTTACACTAACGAGTCACATGACACCAGGGGAGGGAAAATGGCTAATTGGGCCCAATTTGGACATTTTCACTTAGGGGTGTACTCACTTTTGTTGCCAGCGGTTTAGACATTAATGGCTGTATGTTAAGTTATTTTGAGGGGACAGCAAATTGACACTGTTATACAAGCTGTACACTCTCTACTTTACATTGTAGCAAAGTGTCATTTCTTCAGTGTTGTCACATGGAAAAATATAATAAAATATTTTCAAAAATGTGAGGGGTCTACTCACTTTTGTGAGGTACTGTATTATATATATGCCCCCAATCCCAAGCTTTCCAAACTCATATTTCCATTGCTGCTCAGTCGTCTATCTTTACATAGACTGAAGGGGTAGCCTATCATGAATGCTGCTGCTAGACTCATCCACCTTACCAACCTTCCAGTGTCCGCCAACCCTTAACAAAATCATACAAATTCATTCACATCTCTGCCTTTAGCTACAATACCAACGTTATCCTAAAACGTCACCCAAGCCACCTTCTCTCCTCCCAAGACCTCTTACTCTCTAGTCCCCTCATCATCTCCTCCCATTCTTGCCTCTATGACTTCTTCAGAACATCTGCAATCCCCTAGAACTTCCCCAATCTGTCCAGCTTTTGCCTATGCCTAAAACGCATTTCTTCAGGGAAGTCTATTCTGTCTCTACCTATTAAACTGCACTTTTACTTTCTCTTTCAGCTCATCCCTCAGTTATTACCTTTTGTATCACTTAACTCTTCCTTTTGGATTGTAAGCTCTTGCAACCAGGGCCCCCTGAATCCTCTTGTATTGAAACTGTACTGTCTCAATTTAAATTGTAAAGCACTGAGCGCTCTCTTTACTGGAACCTAAGAATACATTTAAAAAAAAAAAATTAAAAATAAGGAGTCAGTGGTTACCTCGGCACCAAGTTTTCTGAATTTTTAGATAGTTTACACCAGTGGTCACCAACCAGTGGTCCACAAGAAAATTTTGATGATCACCAGGGGGTCTGCCGCAAATGAACATGTATTAGGCCCAATGTTGATTCCAGTGTCAGTGCGCATTAATACCCGGTGCCTCCTCTGTAGTTCCGTCTCCTGAGGGAGGCACTGGGAGTGGTGCAGAGAGCGGGAGGTGAGGAAGGAAGGGACTTCCAATGGCAGTGCTGATCAAAGACTGTGGGAAGGAGCACATGGCTGGATAAGGAGGTGAGATCCAATGAGGAGTCTGTGTAAGGCAGCAGTGTGATATAGAGTGGGGGGTGAGGGGCAGAGAGCTGGAGCATTGTGTGTGTGTATAAGGCATGTAAAATTCATGTTAGTGGTCTGTGGGATTCAAAATTGTGAGTGCGGCAACCACCGGCTTACACCATAAAAAAGCTCAATGCCACTCTGTATATTATAAACATTTATTTGTTGAAAATAAAACATTTTATTAGTGGGCAATGACATATCACACTAAATTACAAACAATATTAGAGAAGATGTCATAATTAGGGCTATAATTTTATTAACAAGTTAATCTTTCTTAAAAAAAAAAAAAAGAAGAAAAAGACACAAAGACTTCACAATACTTTAATTGTATTTCTGCAGACATTGCGATTCACTGGATTTTATCTACTGGTAATTAATTCTCTGCCCTCAAGAAGCTTACAATCTAAGGCCCCTATCTCACACATACCAAGACCAATTTAGTCAGGATCTAATTAACCTACCAGCATGTCTTTAGAGTGTGGAAGGACACCTATACAAGCATGGGTAGAACATGCAAATTCAATGCACATAGGGGGTTATTTACTAAAGTCAAATCCACTTTGCACTACAAGTGCAAAGTACACTTGAAATTGCACTTGGAAGTGCAGTCGCTGTAGATCCAAGGGAGACATGCAAGGAAAATAAAATACAGCATTTTAGCTTGCACACGATTGGATGATAAAATCAGCAGAGCTTCCCCTCATTTCAGATCTAGCCCTCAAATTTACAGCGACTGCACTTCCAGTGCAATTTCAAGTGCACTTTACACTTGTAGTGCAAAGTGGATTTGCCTTTCGTAAATAACTCCCATAGTGTCTTGTCTAGGATTTGAACTAATGACGTGTTCTGCAAAGCAGAAGTGCTCAGCCACTAAGGTTTTAGCCAAAAAGATCTCATTTGAAACGTGGAGGGATGGTGTTTTGCCAGCAGCAAATAGATTTCAGTCACCATTTTGTTCTAGTGTAGGTGAAAATTGCAGCTGAAATATAGCTGCTTTTGGCAAAACATTCTTTTTATTTCCAGCACTTTTGTATTAATTATTATACCCACAACACTGGCTACTTGCCAAGCACATTATACCGTTTACATGTTTTAATATTTCTAAATGTTGTGTACCACATAGGTTACAGATAGCTAGGTCAGTTTGACTTAGAAATAACTGTGTCATGGTACAATTGCTTGAAACAATTGTGGGTTCCTGCAGCCTGCATAGAACGTTCCATTCTAGTTGCTGCAAATCCTAAAAGAATCTTATAGCAAGGCTGATTCTTGGGCACAAGATATACCACCCATATAGCAGACCTCTGAAGGACATATTCCGTAAAGCACTGCAGAGAGTAATAAAGATGTGCACAAGTAATATGTAGCAGCCAGTCACATTTCAGCTTATAGCAGTGATGTAAAACATGATTACTAATTGCTGAAGAGTCTCTAGTAGTCTTTGTTCTGCTTTACTGAGCATGTCCTTTAATGTAAATGAGGAGTTTTAACATTATGAAAACATGGCAATAATAAATTATATTAAAGGAAATATTAAATATAAATGTAAATACACTAAATAACACACTGCTGTGCAGACTAAGAATTGTCTTGCAAAAAGAGATGATATGTAGTAACCCATAGGAGATTTTAATTTTCATCAACTTACAGCAATCAGTAGTCTAGCAATAGATGACTGTACTACACTGCTTTTTTTTCTTGCTATACACAGGCTTAAGCCTCGTACACAAAGTACGATTGTTGGAAGGGCATTGTCTGTTGACAGATTGTTGTCCTAAATTCTTACCGTTACTAGCCTGTTGGATGACAGGCTAGTAAATTTTCGGCAGACAACGGCTCCATGTCCGATTTTGGTATGGTCAGTACACAAATCCGTCACACAAAAGTCGAAAGTACAAACACGCATACTCGGAATCAATGCTCACCAAACACGAAATTAGCAGAAGGGCCCCAAAGGGGGGCGCTCAAGAGCTGAAATTCCTCGTAGTACGTCAATACGCTCGTGTTGTCGAACGACAATTTGCATACCGTTAGTATGCAAGACAAGATCCTGGCACATGCCCTTTTGATAAAAATCAGACGCTTGGTTGGCCAACAATTGTACCGTGTGTACGAGGCTTTATGTATGAAATAGTTCTTTCACCTTGTGTGCCAAGAGCTGAGTTTAGGCCCAAGGCAACTAAAAGGTTGGTCCACCCAATCATAATATGCAAAAAGGGTAGATGAAGGCAGGTTTAATCACTCCATGGTCCACTGACCAAAAAAATTCTTAGTTGGGTAAATGCTGGCTGAATCATCTAAGGCAGTGGTCACTAAACTGCGGCCATTTACTTATCCGGCCCTTGGGGCACTATTCCTATTACTGATACAAGGCACTATTCCTTCTACTGACACTAGTATTCAAGCATAATTCCTCCCACTGACACCCAATGATGGAACATTATTTTTCCCACTGATCTAAATGATGGAACACTATTCCTCCCACTGATCCCAACAATAGGGCACGATTCCCTCCCCTGACACCAACGACAAGGAACTATTCCTTCCATTGACACTAATGACGAAGTACAATTTATAATTTTTTTTATGCCAAGCCAGAGGCATTGTTTACTTCCACTGATGCTGGGGCATTTTCTAGTCCCATTGGTGTCAGTCCGGCCCTCCTATAGCCTGAAGGACAGTAAACTGGCCCTTCATTCAGAAAGTTTGGAGACCCCAGATCTAAGAGCTTTTGAAATGTCTCTGGCCAATTTCTTGACCCAGAGTTGGGTGCCAGTGAGAGATATAAAAAGTCAGAGGTTGGTGGTAAACCAGTGTACACCTATAAAACTTAAATAATCTGGACAGGCTAACACTTTCAATTACTTTGCAAATGGCAGAATATGTTAAGAGACAAACTGAGTAAGGCCTCTTTCAAAGCCTGGCTTTGGAGTGAACCCACATGTCTGCCCCCACAGCAAGCAGTCTGCTATGGGGGCAGAGACAGTAGAGGAGGTGTGGATAGTGCCGGCAGGGGACCAGGCCTGCTCTGTGCAATGTTATTTTAATAGTAGTATCCTTTAAATACATAAAGCAATATGTATTAGTGTGGCTTAAAGAAAAAAAAAAAAAAAAACAGTGTGAACTTCTGTGGCTGCATTTTTTTTTAGAAAGCTGCACTTTCTTTGCCCAGTTAAATCTCAATTCAGTGTTATAAAAAACCACTTTCACTTTGTATTAGTGGTCATGCCAGAAGTTTTTCAGAAACTCATGTCATTATCAAGCTATTTACATTTTAATATGACAGACATATTTCAATTGGAAAATCATAAAATATCACAAGGTATTAAAAATAAAGGTCATTTTTTTGCACATGAAAATCTAAAGACTTGTTTATTGGAAAAGATAAACTTTGATAGAGTAAAGCCAGCCATAGATGGTTCGAATCTCGGCTGGTTTAGCAGGAACTGGCCGGAATTTGATCCATGTGTGCGCAGGCTTATTGTAGCCAAGCATGTACAACCAGCATGTCAGATTTCTAGCATGCAATTGTCAGCTGCAACAGCCGCTAGCAATATTCACTGTGTTCTCCCGACAAGGTCAACTCCCCGCGCCCCCTGCTGGGAAAACACAATAGCTTTGCGGGAGGGATTCAATGTTGATGGGGAAATCAAGGGATTTTCATCCTTGCAACCCGTGGTTACAGAAAAGAAAATCAAATCATCTAAATCGGCCTTAGTTATAAAAGAGTTTGGTCATGCATGTAAATAAAAACCTAAAGACTTGTTTATTGGAAAAACTGATAGTTATAAAAGAGTTTGGTCATACATTCAATGGTCGCGTTAAACCTGGAAATTGAAGAACCAGAACTAGAGATATTGAGGCTACTCCTTCTTAACTCGCCCTTTGAAATGATCCATGAAATGAAACGCTCCAAAGTAGTCACCAAGAACCACTCCCAGTTTTGTAGATATAAGGCTAAACAATAAAATAAGGAATACAAGAATTAGTACACAATACAATGTAAACAAATACAACAAATTCTGGAACATAGGTAAAGTGGTATTCCCAAGAGGTTACCAGGCAAACAAATAAATATATAAAACTTGAAGCAGAATGCATACACACTGTTCACATTGTAAAAAATAAATATAGAAAGTCCCCATCTAGAAGACTAGTAAACTAACAATGTACTGAGAGAAACATTGACTGCTATTGATGACATCCTTCTGAAAATGCTAGTTACTTGACTGTCCCTGGCTTCAAATTTGTACAAAAATGTATTCTTATAAAAAACTCCGCTCAGGGGTTGTCTTCTTTTACAAACGGTTTACTTATTGTTTAGTCAAATAGAACCAACAATTAGACAGTTACGGTATAAAGTGAATAGGTGCAGGCTGGAAGAAAAAGGCACAAAAATACTGTATCTAAGCCAATGTGTAGATTTCAGTAACAGAGACATCAAACTGCATTTCAAGTTATGTATACACATAAACCCTAAAATATTAGACTTAAAGCAAGCTATATTGTCACGAATGAAAGTTAGGCTGGCCATACATGGTTTGAATGCTGAACCGGCCAAGATTTGAACCATTAATGGGCAGGCTGAATGTGCCAAGTTGATCGCCAAGTTGATCAATCGATCAACTTGGGTACAACCAGCCTGCCAGATTCTCTTATGATTATCGATGGCGGTTGCTATAGCCACTAGTGATAATCACTGTCTTCTCCCGGCGGGAACGGCTTCCCCCGCCTGCATTCGGCTCCCCCTGCCGGAAAGAGGGATTCCCCTGCGAACACTGTCTGTGTTGATGGGGGAATCATGCAAATTTCTTTCCTGCAAGCCGTGGTTGCAGAAAAGAAATTCAAACTGTGTATGGCCTGCCCTACTCATATGAAACCCGGCAAGACCAGGCCAAAGCCTGGCGGCCAGATAATCATATTAGCTAACCAAGAAATAAGATGACAGAGGAAAATGAGAAACGGAAAGGGGAAACAAGATAAAGAAAACAAAAAGGAAGCAAGAAAAAAGGAAAAGGAGTCTCAAGAATCCGCAATGCAGGACCACTAGATCGACAAAAATAAAAATTTGTTAAGTATTGCTGAACCAAGATGTTGCCAAACCCGAATAAATTTCTCATGGGCATCTGATAATATGGCTGTCAATTTCTCACTGACCATAATGTCATTCATACAGTTTTTAACAGCTTTGAAGCTAAGAGTTGGTGTTTTCCACGCTCTTGTAATATTCAATTTAGTTACAGTAAAGAGGTGCAAGGCCAATTGTAGTTCAGGGTGAAGTAGTTAATTGATCAGTTTACAAAGAAGGGCTTCATACGGATTTTTCTTGAGATTGGTGTGAAGCAAAGTGAGAAGAAATGCATAGTGAGGTTTAGTTTTCAATCTGGAGTTCTCCTCCACAGAACCTGAACTTCTTTGCCGCATGATGCCCTCAGCCTCCCAGTTTGAATGATACTAGAGCTGCACGATTTTGGCCAAAATGAGAATCATGATTTTTTTTTGCTAAAAAGATCACAATTCTCACGATTCTCGCGACGTAAAATCTTTTACATTATACAAAAAAAATGGGCTAACTTTACTGGTTAGTTTTTTTTTTTTTTAATTCATTAAAGTAATTTTTTCCAAAAAAAATTGCATTTGAAAGACCGCTGCGCAAATACAGTGTGACATAAAATATTGCAACAACCACCATTTTATTCTCTAGGGTCTCTACAAAAAAAAATATAATATATATATATATATATATATATATATATATTAGGGCGGCACAGTGGTGTAGTGGTAGCACTCTCACCTAGCAGGTGTTTGCATGTTCTCCCTGTGCCTGCGTGGGTTTCCTCCGGGTACTCCGGTTTCCTCCCACACTCCAAAGACATGCTAGTAGGTTAATTGGATCCTGTCTAAATTGTCCCTAGTATGTATGAATGTGAGTTAGGGACCTTAGATTGTAAGCTCCTTGAGGGTAGGGACTGATGTGAATGTACAATATATATGTAAAAGCGCTGCGTAAATTGACGGCGCTATATAAGTACCTGAAATAAATAAATTAAATAAATATATTTTATATATATATAAAAAAAAATATATTTTATATATATATATAATTTTTGGGGGTTCTAAGTAGAGGTCGACCTATATATCGGCTGTTATTTGGCCTTTTTTAAGAAATCAGCATCAGCCGATTTTTGTGCAAAAATCGGCTGATTACCTCCCTTCCCCACACTCCACTGACAGTTTCACACACTGAGTGGCTCTATGCTCAGTGTGAAACTGATTTGCAACTGAATGCAGAGAGAAGAGCTGTCAGAATTCAGCGTGATGTCAGGGGTGGGCGGGACCCAGATATCAAACACTAGCCAATGGGATGGGATCTGGGCGGGCGCTACGTGTATGTGGCCCCGCCCGCTTTCTTAAGCAGCTTAATCATGGGCTGGTGTTTCATAGCTGCAGGGCCCCGCCCACCCTGGGTCCCACCCACCCCCGGCATCACGCTGAATTCTGACAGCTGGTCTCTGCATTCAGTTAAATATAGTGTAACTGAAACTGACAAATTGGCTCAGTGTGAAATCTGCCAGTGCCAACCAGTGAAACCGGCCAGTGCCAATCAGTGCCACCTGCCAATGCCAATCAGTGCTACCTGCCAGTGCCAATCAGTGCCACCTGCCAGTGCCAATCAGTGGAAACCAGTGTCTCCTGGCAAAAAAAGAAAAACCGGCTTAAAATATCGGCCGCAAAAATCGGCATCGTATATTGGCCGGCCCGATTTTTAAATATTGGCATCGGCCAGAGAAAAACCCATATCGGTCGACCTCTAGTTCTAAGTAATTTTGTAGCAAAAAAAAAAAATTATTTTAACTTGAAACCAACAAATGTCAGAAAAAGGTTTAGGCCTCTTTCACACGAACAATCCGTTCAAGTCCGCCTGTCAGTTTTTTAGGCGGACCTGAACGGACGCTCCATAGACCTGTATGGATCGTCGGACGTCAGCGGTGACATATCTGCTGACATCGGACCCTACTTTTCCATCCGTCTGCGTATCGGATCGGGTGACGACGGACTCTACGGTCCGTCTTCATCCGATCCCCCATAGGGGAGAGGGGCGCTCTGACAGGTCCTTCATCTGCCTGCTCAGCGGGGATCGACGCTGAGCAGAGCGGGCTCTGTACACGGACACATCCGTGTGAAAGAGTCCTCATTTACACACAAGCCTATTCCTTTGACAAATTGTTACAATGTTTATACTTAAGTTCATTCATTCAACTTAAGAATGTTGTGATTCTTGGCAGACTGCCCGTGTTTTTTCTTCCTGTCTTTTGACGCTGTGGCTTCAGAAGAGCAGAGAGAATTCTTTGCATACAAAGAATTGTGAAACACTTCTGTCAAGATCGCAACAGTGAAAAAAATCGCGATAACGATTCTTAACGATTATTTGTGCAGCTCTAAATGATGCATACGTTGATGACTCAACGGGGCAGGTTGAGCATATACTGTAAGTGCAGGACATTGTGACAAAACTGTGGACATCTTTTTAATAAAAACTGCTTATATTCAAACCATCTAATCCTAAAGCAGAACTTTTCTTGCACAAATTTGACACATCCCACTTACTTGCACGATAGCCTCTCCACAGCCTGAGATGTCTAATTATAGAAAAAGAAAACATTTGCACATAAAGACAATGCTTTGCATTTTCCCACTCACTTTTTAAAACCAAATACGATGTAGAGACCACGAGGCATAATGAGGTATACTTGTTCTTTTAGGATGGCATCTACAATCGTCTTACTGGCATAGTCTGGCTCTAAAATTGGCAGAAACCGAGGCCATCTGTAAAAATAAAAGAGAAAGAAAAAACTAGAAGTTATCATGTGATCACTACTTTTCCATGAATACCATGAACAGTTCACTAGAGAGTTGCCTCTGCTTACTTGCAGGAGACAAAAGCTCAAGAGTTTAACCACTTGCCGATGGTGCTATAGCCAAAAGACGGGTTACAGCGCGGTCGTCCAGTTCTGGCAGGTCATCTATTAATGTCCTCCCAGAACCCCGCCCCCGTGTGCGCCCTCAGGCGCACTCTGTGATTGATGTGTTCTCTGGACAGATCGAGGTAAAAGGCCAATCACAGCAGCCCTTTATTATGTGATGAGCTGTGTCTAATCACAGCTCATCACATGTAAACAAATGCCCGTTTTCTGCGCTGTCAGTGTGTCGGGAAAGGTGTGCCAATAAGTGGCTTTCCAGTGACAAGAGACATTTACACTGATAATCAGGGCACTGCAACTCTATCAGTGCCCTGATTATCCGTGAAGCTCCATCAGTGCCCTGATTATCTGTGAAGCTCCATCAGTGCCCTGATTATCCGTGAAGCTCCATCAGCGCCCTGATTATCCGTGAAGCTCCATCAGTGCCCTGATTATCCGTGAAGCTCCATCAGCGCCCTGATTTTCCGTGAAGCTCCATCAGCGCCCTGATTATCCGTGAAGCTCCATCAGTGCCCTGATTATCCGTGAAGCTCCATCAGTGCCCTGATTATCCATGAAGCTCCATCAGTGCCCTGATTATCCGTGAAGCTCCATCAGTGCCCTGATTATCCGTGAAGCTCCATCAGTACCCTGATTATCTGTGAAGCTCCATCAGTGCCCTGATTATCCGTGAAGCTCCATCAGTGCCCTGATTATCCGTGAAGCTCCATCAGTGCCCTGATTATCCGTGAAGCTCCATCAGTGCCCTGATTATCCATGAAACTCCATCAGTTCCCTGATTATCCGTGAAGCTCCATCTGTGCCCTGATTATCCGTGAAGCTCCATCAGTGCCCTGATTATCCGTGAAGCTCCATCAGTGCCCTGATTATCCGTGAAGCTCCATCAGTGCCCTGATTATCCGTGAAGCTCCATCAGTGCCCTGATTATCCGTGAAGCTCCATTAGTGCTCTGATTATCTGTGAAGCTCCATCAGGGCCCTGATTATCCGTGAAGCACCATCAGGGCCCTGATTATCTGTGAAGCTCCATCAGGGCCCTGATTATCCGTGAAGCTCCATCAGTGCCCTGATTATCTGTGAAGCTCCATCAGGGCCCTGATTATCCGTGAAGCTCCATCAGTGCCCTGATTATCCGTGAAGCTCCATTAGTGCTCTGATTATCTGTGAAGCTCCATCAGTTCCCTGATTATCTGTGAAGCTCCATCAGTGCCCTGATTATCCGTGAAGCTCCATTAGTGCTCTGATTATCTGTGAAGCTCCATCAGTTCCCTGATTATCCGTGAAGCTCCATCAGTGCCCTGATTATCTGTGAAGCTCCATCAGGGCCCTGATTATCCGTGAAGCACCATCAGGGCCCTGATTATCCGTGAAGCTCCATCAGGGCCCTGATTATCCGTGAAGCTCCATCAGTTCCCTGATTATCCATGAAGCTCCATCAGGGCCCTGATTATCCGTGAAGCTCCATCAGTGCAGCCTCATCAGCGCACATCAGTGGAGAAAAATTACCATTTCGCAAAATTTTATAACAGAAACAAAAAAAAATTTTTTTTTTCTAAAATGTGTCTTTTTTCATTTGTTCAGCAAAAACATTTGAAAAAACAGTGGTGATTAAATACCACCAAAAAAAATTATACCAAATTTATTTGGGCACAGTGTTGTATGACCACGCAATTGTTATTCAATGTGCAGATGCATTAAAGCTGAAAATTGGCCTGGGCAAAAAGAGGGTGAAAGTGCCCTGTAGACAGGTGGTTAAAAGGTCAAGGAGCCATCACTTTGACTTAATAGCAAGATGACAGACAAAGAAAATGTAAAGGTCGCGTTTGCCATACTTCCAGTCATGTCATGCCACTTTGCGATCTCCCCAGGTGTATAAATCGGCATACACCTGACCAGCAGGATTGTAGAATGGAGATGGTCAGCTAGGTGAGCACCAGCGGTGGCACATTAACTGAACATAGATGGACTGGAGAATGAAGAGGTAACTGTACATAACCACTTTACACTCAACTTAACCAGCTTTATCAATCACAGATTGCAACTCTAAATCTGTATAGAAGTTGATGTGTACCAAATTCTAGCCTCTTACAATTAAAAATGATAATACAATTGCATTTTTTTTTTCTTGCTTACTTAGTTGCACATCCATCAAACATTCCGGTGTTTATAAAATATGGACAAACAATTGTGGTCTTCACACCAGTTTTGCCCAATGCCAACATCTCGAGGCCAACTGACTCCGCGAACCCGACTGCAGCAAACTTACTTGCACAATAATCTGCAAAAGAAATACAAAGTAAATCAATGGAATGGGAAGTCTGTACAGGCTTACTGATTAACCCTTCAATTTCCATCAAATCTGCTCTCACACTACAAAAGTTGTTTGTAAAGATAAAGCACACTGTAATGATTTCATTTAACTTTGGGGGAGGGGTGAGTTTGAGCACTATGAGCCAAATTCTTAAAAAGGAACTGCCTTTCTCCCTGCATTTTATCAGTCAGTTCCCCTTTATTCAGCTGCCCTCCTGTTTCCGGTGGAAACCTTACAGCAAATTCAATAGGAAACAAAAAGAGTGACATTTCCTATGTGACCCCTCTAGAAAGGAAGTATATTAAAGCTAAATGAAAAGTACTTTCAGTTAAACCAAAGAACATCATAGCTGTGCACATTACATTATAGTTATACAAATACCTTCGTGTTCATTGTTCAATTAGTGTATTTTAATAGTAATTTCCCTTTGGGATTAATAAAAGTATCTGAATCTGAATCTTGCAACAGATCATGCTCCGCACACATTCAAAGAACCAAGAGTCATGTAACAAATCATAACACAATGGTTATATTGTATCATAACTTCATTTTCCTCTTTAAACAGTCCTTTTCTGCCACTTTTTGTTTACATGTAAAAAAACTGTATTTTTTGCTAGAAAAATACGTAGAATCCCCAAACATTATATATTAGAACCCTCAAACATTATATATTTTTTAAAGCAAATGGCCCAGAGAATAAAATGAGAATAGGTGTTTTATGTCACACAATATTTGTGCACCAGTTTTTCAGAAGCATTTTATTTGAATTTTAATGCACAAAAAAAAAAACACAATACCCAATTGTTTGGTAAAATATAAAAGATGATGTTACGCCAAGTAAATATATAGCAAGTGTGACCCACGATATGTAAGTGTATCGCTCAGGCTCGATCACTGTGGGGAGTAGTGTGGGTGATGCCGCATCCACTGCAGGAGTGCCAGCAAGGGATGGAGCTCATCCCAGCTCCTTAGTCGCTAGAAGGAAGGGAGGGAGGATCCCTGGTTCCACACATCCACAGTGTCCTGTGATGGTTATGGGAGAGACAACCTCAGCCTGGGCTCCTGCCAGGCCATGCCCCCAACATGTTTCACTCCGCCCCTTGTTTAGTCATGCTCCGAGGGGCGGAGTGAAATGCGTTGGGAGCGTATCCTGTTGGGAGCCCAGGCTGAGGTTGTCTCTCCCATAAATATCACAGGACACCATGAATCTGCGGCACCAAGGATCCTTCCTCGCTACCGAATAGGTCATGCTGTAAAATTGTGCACAACGGCGACAAAGTTTGTAACTTTCATTATCCATAGGTGAAACGTTAAAATCCTTTACAGGTTACCATTTACATTTAAACCAGGAGGTCTGGTGCTAGAATTACTGCCCTTGATCTGACATATGCGGTAATACCTCATGTGTGGGCAATCGCTGTTTGTGTGTGTGCAGCACCAACGCATACATTTGCCTTTGCGCACGAGTACTTCAAGTTATTTATTTATTTTTTTAATTATTTATTTTTACACTGTGGCTTTCATTTTTTTAAATCACTTATTGTTGTAACAAGGTATATACTGTAAATATCCCCTGTGATAGCAATATGCAGTGACAGGTACTCTTTATAGAGAGATCTGGGATCTATTAGATCTCTCCTCTGCTATGATTCAAACTTTTTTTTTTAAACCCCTAAAGCAGGGATATGCAATTAGCGGACCTCCAGCTGTTGCAAAACTACAAGTCCCATCATGCCTCTGCCTCTGGGTATCATGCTTGTGGCTGTCAGAGTCTTGCTATGCCTCATGGGACTTGTAGTTCTGCAACAGCTGGAGGTCCGCTAATTGCATATCCCTGCCCTAAAGGTTCGTTTTACAACCATAAAACTGTAAGTGATGAAATGCTCCATTGCTTCTGGTTTCCGATACCATAGAGATGATCGTAGTCATTCTGGTCTCTGATCAGCTGTATGGTCATCTGGCGGAACACTCGGGTCTCCCAGTGGGACGGGAGAGTCCCGGAATGGCGAGTCCCCTCCCGCTGCTTGTAAAAGCAGCCCAACGACTAATTATCTGGCTGAAAAAAAAAAACAATACCGGGATGATGCCTGCAGCTGCTGTATATCCACTTGAAGTACAGCAATGTACAGGTATTAGGGATGCAACGGATCGTCATCGATCCGTGATCCGATCCGCGGAGGTTGATCCGTACGGGACACCCGTGATCAGCGGAGCGCTCTGTGGCCTCGGCCATAGGATAGGCCGCGCTTCGGCCTAGCTCCGGAGTGGCGGCCATCTTGGTACACCCGGCGGCCGTTTAGCACGTGATCGCTCCGTCAAATGACGGAGCGATCACTTGTAACAAACCGGCGTCATGTCATGATGCCGGTTCCTCTCTCCCCTCTGTGTACTGATCTGTACAGTGGAGGGGAGAGATCGGATGGCAGCAGTGCCAATACTCTGCAATGCCCTGCCAATACTCTGCAATACTCTGCAATGCTCTGCTGCAATATCCTGCCAATACTCTGCAATGCCCTGCCAATACTCTGCAATGCCCTGCTGCAATACTCTGCAATACCCTGCTGCAATGCCCTGCCAATACTCTGCAATGCCCTGCCAATACTCTGCAATGCCCTGCCAATACTCTGCAATGCCATGACAATACTCTGCAATGCCATGACAATACTCTGCAATACCCTGCCAATACTCTCCAATGCCCTGACAGTACTCTGCAATGCCCTGACAATACTCTGCAATGCCATGACAATACTCTGCAATGCCCTGACAATACTCTGTAATGCCCTGACAGTACTCTCCAATGCCCTGACAGTACTCTGCAATGCCCTGCCAATACTCTGCAATGCCCTGACAATACTCTGCAATGCCCTGACAATACTCTGCAATGCCCTGACAATACTCTGCAATGCCATGACAATACTCTGCAATGCCATGACAATACTCTGCAGTGCCCTGACAATACTCTGCAGTGCCCTGACAATACTCTGCAGTGCCCTGACAATACTCTGCAGTGCCCTGACAATACTCTGCAGTGCCATGACAATACTCTGCAGTGCCATGACAATACTCTGCAGTGCCATGACAATACTCTGCAGTGCCATGACAATACTCTGCCATACCCTGCATATACTCTGCCATACCCTGCCAATACTCTGCCATACCCTGCCAATACTCTGCCATACCCTGCCAACAGTCTGCCAATACCCTGCCAATAGTCTGCCAATACCCTGCCAATAGTCTGCCAGTATACCCTGCCAATAGTCTGCCAATATACCCTGCCAATACCCTGCAATACTCTGCCACACCCTGCTAATAGGGAGATTGTGGATATTACAGTGGGGGAGTTTTTTTTTTTGTTGATCCGAAAAGTGACTCCTGATCCGAGGAACGATCCGAACCGTGAGTTTTTTGATCCGTTGCACCCCTAACAGGTATGGATATAGATTATGCCCTGGTCGAAGATGTCACAAGGGGATGGGCTCACTCCCCCCCCCCCCCCGAGTTGGCGGCCGGCATTTATCATGACTGACAATGGATCTACACCAGGGAACATTGTTTGTTTTTTTAAATTCTGGTCTCTGATCAGCTGTATGGTCATCTGGCGGAACACTCGGGTCTCCCAGTGGGACGGGAGAGTCCCGGAATGCCAGGTCCCCTCCCGCTGCTTGTAAAAGCAGTCCAGCGACCAATTAGCTGGCTGAAAAAAAAAACAATACCTGGATGATGCCTGCAGCTGCTGTATAGCCACTTAAAGTACAGCAATGTACAGGTACGGATATAGATTATGGATTATAGATATTATAGATATAGATATCCAATACATTTAGGCCAAAGTATATTCTGCTACATGTCTATGGTAAAAAAAAACACAATAAGTTTATATTGATTGGTTTGCGTGAAAGTTATAGGGTCTACAACGATGGAATATATATATTGGATTTTTTTTTTTTTTTAATACTAGTAATGGCGGTGATCAGCAACTTATAGTGGGACTGTGATATTACAGCAAGAAATCTGACACTAACTGGCACCGGGTAGGAACTGATTGACATCACCAGTAACACCAATACAGAAATAAGTGCTAATACCATACACTGTCAAAGTACTAATGACACTGGCTGGGAAGGGGTTAACATCTAGGGGCAACTGTGTGCCTAACCATGTGTAATGTGTGCAATATGTGCTACTTTTACTTTAAGATTTGGCTGATTTTTTCTCCCTGCAAAAAATAACCACATCTCTGCTCAGAGTACAGAGCCCTGTGCTGTTCGTAAACACAGGGCTCTGTACTGTGATTCGCTAAGCCGATCAACAAGTCCCAGTCATAACAAATTGGCCAGGACCTGCTAACCGACTTCTGCTGTAGCGAATTACAGCATAGATAGGGCAGTGGGTGCGCGCCCCCTACCCAGAAATGCTGGATCACATACATGTACATGACCCGTCGGAGAGTAGCCTCCCCGTCACCGTATATGTGCATAGGGAAGTCCGCAAGAGGTTAAAAGAAGTATCCAATAATTCCTGGTTCCTGCAGCAGAACCATAACCTCTATTAAAATTTACAACAAAAAAATAAAACCATAGTAGATGACAGCTTGCAGGTCATATTCACAAGTTCTGATTCTTGTATTCGTTTTCGAATATAAATGAGTTGATTTACTAAAACTGGAGAGTGCAAAATCTGGTGCAGCGGTCCATAGAAACCAATCAGCTTCCAGTTTTTCTTTTCAGAGCTATATTGAACAAGCTGAAGTTGGAAGCTGATTGACTACCATACACAGATGCACCAGGTTTTCACACTCCAGTTTTAGCAAATCAATCCCAAAATGTTTTTATAAGCAAATTCAGTATTTAAATATTTCTTAGCCTCCTCAATAAACATAAAAAACACAGCTTGCCCAGATCGTTGCTTTAGAAAGCTACTGCCATGAGCAGCAATGTAAATAATGTTGGTGCCTTGTGGTTTCAATGGCATTGTACATTTTACAGGCTCTCATAGCAAGGAAGAGGTTGTGAACTTTGTTCTAGTTATGTGGCTTATGTACTTTAGCAGTATCATCATGCAGAATGATAAGATGTTAGTCACCAAAATATCAAAGGTCACCTTTTCAGTATTATCAAGTTTTAGAGTAATAGAAATAACCGATAACGTGTCTTAAGCACATACAGAAAGTATTCACAGCGCTTCACTTCTTCCACATTTTATGTTACAGCTTTATTCCAAAATGGATTCAATTCCTTATTTTCCTCAAAATTCTTCAACAATACCCCATAATGACAACATAAAAGAAGTATGTTTAAAATCTTTGCAAATGTATTAAAAATAACAAAAATGTAAAAAAAAAAAATTACATATACATAAGTATTCACAGTCTTTGTCATAACACTCAAAATTGAGCTCAGGTACATCCCGTTTCCACTGATCATCCTTGGGATGTTTCTACAACTTGATTGGAGTCCACCTGTGGTAAATTCAGTTGATTGGACATGATTTGGAAAGGCACACACCTCTATATAAGGTCCCACAGTTAACAATGCATTTCAGAACACAAACCAAGCCATAAAGTCCAAAGAATTGTCTGTAGACCTCTGAGATAGGATTGTATGGAGGCACAGATCTGGGGAAGTGTACAGAAATATTTCTGCAGCAATGAAGGTCCCAATGAGCACAGTGGCCTCCATCAGCTGTAAATGGAAGAATTTTGGAACCACCAGGACTCTTCCAAAAGCCGGCTGCCTGGCCAAACTGAGCGAATTGGGGGAGAAGGGTCTTAGGGAGGTGACCAGAACCCAATGGTCACTCTGACAGAGCTCCAGCATTTCTCTGTGGAGAGAGTAGAACCTGCCAAAAGAACAACAATCTCTGCAGCACTCCACCAGTCAGGCCTGTATGGTAGATTGGCCAGACGGAAGCCACTCCTTAGTAAAAGGCACATGACAGCCCTTCTGGAGTTTGCCAAAAGACATCTGAAGGACTCTCAGGCCATGAGAAACAAAATTCTCTGGTCTGATGAAACAAAGATTGAACCCTTTGGCCTGAAAAGCAAGCATCATGTCTGAAGGAAACCAGGCACCGCTCATCACCTGGCCAATACCATCCCTACACTTAAGCACAGAGGTGGCAGCATCAGCTGTGGAGATGTTTTTCAATGGCCGGAACTGGGAGACTAGTCAGGATTGAGGGAAAGATGAATGCAGCAATTTACAGAGACATCCTTGATGAAAACCTGCTCCAGAGCGCTCTGGACCTCAGACTGGGGCGAAGGTTCATCTTCCAACAGGACAACAACCCTAAGCGCACAGCCAAGAGTTGCTATGGGACAACTCTGTAAATGTCCTTGAGTGGCCCAGCCAGAGCTTAGACTTGAATCCCTATTGAACATCTCTGGAGATATCTGAAAATGACTGTGCACCGATGCTCCCCATCCAACCTGATGGAGAAGAAAAATATGAGAAACTGCCCAAAAAATAGGTGTGCCAAGCTTGTAGCATCATACTCAAAAAATCTGATGCTGTAAATGGTGCCAAAGGTGCTTCACCAAAGTATTGAGCAAAGGCTGTGAATACTTATGTACATGGGATTTTTTATGTTTTTTATTTTTAATAAATTTGCAAAGATTTCAAAACAAACAAAATTCTTTCACGTTGTCATTATGGGGTATTGCTTGTAGAATTTTGAGGAAAATAATACATTTAATCCATTTTGGAATAAGGCTGTAACATAACAAAATGTGGAAAAAGTAAAGCGCTGTGAATACTTTCCGGATGCACTGTATGTTACTCATTCACATCCTATATTTTTTTCTACACTTTGTTCTAATTGATATGATTTAAGTTTGGTAGATTTTATTTAGTTTCTTCCTCATTCAGGCTTGGTTTGTCGCTTCCAGAATTGTGACATTGGTAGTGTTCTTGGTATTTTTCAATATGAGGCTCTCAGAAAAGTGATCTACCCTAAAAAAAAACTAAAGCAAATTTTTTACTTCTGTGATGTGACTTTTGCGTGCCCCCATGTCAGCACAAATATCATCTCCCTGGCTTCTTCTGGTTGCTGGGTCTTCAGCTGCCTTGATTGGCTGGCATGGGATGGCGTAGCACATCCCACAACTCTGCAGATGCCAGAATTATACACTCAGCTACACATGGCATCTCAGTGTGCAGTGTAAAGAAAAGTGCAAAGAGGAAGGCAAGAGGCCTTTATTGTAGAAGAGACACAGCATGTCTGTTCTACAAAAATATACCCTCCTGCTCACAATTTTTGTTTTATGGCCACAGTTCTGCTTTAAAGCCCATCTCTAGGCAAAAATGAATCGCCCTCCTGCCCATCGTTTTTTTTCTACCATTCTAATTATCTTATAGTCAACTTAATCTGCTGTCCACACACTGTCAATAATGAAGATATCCTTACACTAATGGTCACTAAGTACCCTAGGCCCACACTTGAAGCACCACCACTGCACCTATGTGAAAAAAATATAAATATATAACCCTATACGGTGTAGCTGCCACTTTAAAATGCAAAATAGTGAATAATATTTAAACCTCTGACCATGAATGAGCTAAAAATAGTGGCGCTGAAATTAATAATGATAATAATAAAGTAAAATATAATTGGCTAAATATGCAACAATAAGTGTAAACCACCCTGTGATGAATATAAAAAATAGAAAAGACAAATAATCTATAATGAAACGTCCAAAGTATTCAATATGTGAGACTCTGTATGATGTCTTCATAAATCTTCCACCACACCACTATGTGACAGTGATTCCGCTGCAGCAGTCTATCAATTTAGGAATATACTTCCCACCTAGGCTTCTAATTACACCCATTAGCGTGGACTCCCTATTTCTTCAGTGATTCCGCTCCCTTCAGATTAAACTGGTTTTACGTTAATACACTATCTGGAGCACTTTATTATTTTCATGTGGAGAGATCCCAATTGATGCTCACGGCTGGAGTCTGGAATTCACTTAACCCATTGTGTGTGTGGGTAAAAGCGCTATTGCCAAACACGAGAGTGTAAGACATTTGGAGCTGGTGAGTGCGCTATCTGAGGGGAGCGGAATCACTGTCACATAGTGGTGTGGTGGAAGATTTATGAAGACATCATACAGAGTCTCATATATTGAATATTTTGGACGTTTCATTATAGATTATTTGTCTTTCTATTTTTCACATTCATCACAGGGTGGTTTACACTTATTGTTGCATATTTAGCCAATTATATTTTACATTATTATCATTATTATTTTCAGTGCCACTATTTTTATCTCATTTATGGTCAGAGGTTTAAATATTGATCAATGAAGATATCCTGGCAGGCTTGGGGGCACTCAAAGTTCTCCTTTAGAGAGACACTTTTATAAAGGTATTATGGGGCCGGCTATTGCTAGCAATGAAGAAAGTGCTAGTTGTTTGGCTATGTCTGATTTAAGTGATTTTAAGTCACAAATCCAGAACAGGCGTTCTGGATTTGTGACTTAAAAGGGGGGAGAGAGCACAAGAGGGGGGAGGGAGAGAGTGCGAAAGGGGGGAGAGAGCGCAAGAGGGGGAGGGAGAGAGCGCAAGAGGGGGGAGGGAGAGGAGAGAGGGAGGGGGAGAGAGAGGAGAGAGGGAGAGAGGAGAGAGGGAGGGGGGAGAGAGAGGAGAGAGGGAGGGGGGAGAGAGAAAAAGGGGGAGAGAGGAAAGGAGGGGGAGAGAGAGAGAGAGAGAGAGGGGGGGAGGGAGAGAGAGAGAAATAGGGAAGAGAGGGAGGGGAGAGAGAAGGAGGGGAGAGAGAAGGAGGGGAGAGAGAAGGAGGGGAGAGAGAAGGAGGGGAGGGAGAGGGAGGGGAGAGAGAGGGGGAGAGAAAGAGGGGGGTGAGAGAGAGGGAGAGAGGGGGGAGGGAGAGAGAGAGGGGTGAGAGAGAGGGGAAGAGAGGGAGAGATATATAGAGAGAGAGGACAGAAAGAGGGGGGAGAGAGAGGGGGAGAGAGAGGGGGAGAGAGAGGGGGCGAGAGAGGGGGCGAGAGAGAGAGCGAGAGGGGGGGGGGGCGAGAGAGAGACTCCAAAAGAAAAACATGTTGGAGAATGGAGAAATGAGCTAACAAACTCCAAAAAACTAACTGTTTACCAGTCATTGCAGAGAGACTACAAACTGGCCCCGTACCTGGAGGTGCTACAGGACCCAAAAGACAGACAGATAGACCCTGAGCCTGTACAGACTGTGCGCCCACAGCCTGGAAATCGAATTAAGACAGCACAGGCAGACCTACAAGCCCAGGGAAAGTAGACTGTGCCAGCAATGTGACCAGGGGGTCCTGGAGGATGAGGACCACTTCCTGCTACATTGCCCAAAGTACTCACAGTAAGGGAAACTCACTTCCAGAGACTCTCCACTCTCATCCCAGACTTCAATTCTATAGAAGAGAAGAGGAAACTACAATTTCTACTGGGAGAAGAGGAGCCAACGGTAAAAATTGCTGCCCAATATGTGACAGCCTGTCACCGACTGAGACATGAAAGACGGAGGACTTAAAAATCCTTTACATGGACTTATGCCCATTCCCCTCTATATTATCCCCCCCTTTCTTTTTCCTATAGAAACTCAACTGCTTTGGCAATGCTAACATGTATGTGGTCCTGCCAATAAAGCTTATTTGAATTTGAGAGAGAGAGGGGGTGATAGAGAGAGAGGGGGTGATAGAGAGAGAGGGGGAGGGAGAGAGAGAGGTAAAGAGAGAGAGAGAGAGGGAAAGAGAGAGAGAGAGAGAGAGGGAGGAAGAGAGAGAGGGGCGAGAGAGAGAGGGAGAGAGAGAGGGTGAGAGAGAGGGAGAGGGGGCAGAGAGAGAGAGAGAGGGGGGCGAGAGAGAGGGGAGAGAGGGAGATAGAGGTTGGAGAGAGGGGGAGAGAGGAGGAAGGAAGGGGGAGAGAGGGAGGGGGGAGAGAGAGGGGTAGAGAGGAGGAAGGAAGGGGGATAGAGGGAGGGGGGAGAGAGAGGGGGAAGAGAGAGAGAGAAAGGCGAGAGAGAGAGGGAGAGAGAGAGGGCGAGAGAGAGGGAGAGGGGGCCGAGAGAGGGAGAGGGGGCTGAGAGAGAGAGGGGCAGAGAGGGGGGCGAGAGAGAGGGGCAGAGAGGGGGGCAAGAGAGAAGGAGAGGGGGCAGAGAGAGAGAGAGGGGCAGAGAGGGGGGCGAGAGAGAGTGGAGAGAGGGAGATAGAGGTTGGAGAGAGGGGGAGAGAGGAGGAAGGAAGGGGGAGAGAGGGAGTGGGAGAGAGAGGGGGAAGAGAGGGGGAGAGAGGAGGAAGGAAGGGGGATAGAGGGAGGGGGGAGAGAGAGGGGGAAGAGAGGGGGGGAGAGAGAGAGAAGAGAAAGAAGAAAAGAGAGAGAGAGAGGAGTGAGTGAGAGAGAGAGAGAGAGAGAGAGAGAGAGAGAGAGAGAGAGAGAGAGAGAGAGAGAGAGAGAGAGAGAGAGAGAGAGAGAGAGAGAGAGAGAGAGAATATGAGAATATGAATATGTATTGCTCGCCTCCATTCACGGAGAAAGAAAACATGGGGGCGGGCTTCACAGTGATTGATCAGAAGCTATCACATCGATTAGGTGAGTTCTGGGTCCCGATCGTTAGTACGGGCCTGAGAATCACGGTAAGACCCCGCTCCCAGCACAAAGGGAGATACGCAAATATGTGGCCCCACGGCAAAAAACGCAGTCTAGCATATTTGTGTTAAATTGGCATGAAGAGGTTAAGGCAGGGCTAAAAATTTCAAGTCCTGAGCTACTAGCCAGGCCTTAAGGATTACTCGCCACCAGTTTCCCCACCCAACCTCTACCCTGCCCCGCCCCTAAACACGCCCTCATAAATTATCACATGAAATTACACTTAAATGTTTTATGCAGAATTAAGTTACAAAAATAAATATTAACAACAACTTTATTATTGCCCATCAGTGCAGCCTCGTCAGTGCCCATCAATGCAACCTGCTCATTGCCCATCAATGCAGCTTGACCAGTGCCCACCAATGCAACCCACCTTTGGTACCAGAAGAGGACCATTAGCCCCAGGCGTCCCCTCTATTCTTTTTGACCGATGTATCGGACATCTTTGCGCGTTTTGATATTTGACCTATTAAGTTATGCATTCTACAGTGTGCCAAGAAGTTTCTATCAATGCGTATTATGACCTATGGATTTAGCAGGAGATGGATTTTTGGGAAGCCTCCATTCAATCATTTCTGGTGATGATTTGATTTACTGGTAGCAGATGCACCAATTCATGGTACTCTTCCTTGAAGGAGTTCATGAAATGGACTTTGAGTTAGAAGGGGACAGTTTTTTCACTCTTATCAAAATTATCCAACACCAAACAATGTAAAATATATATTTCACATGTTTGTGCGCTATTATTCTGTTTAGCGCAGCACAGTTTTGTGGATAAATGTTGCCCTTATTAGATACAATTCAGATTCAGAATACTTTATTTATTCCAAGGGATATTATTAAAAGTTCAAATGTCTAAAGGATGCTCTGCATTCTTTGAGCAACCAGATTATTCCTTTACATTTCTATGCTAGAAGAATAAAGTATTACAACTATACTCTTCTAGAAAGAAGAAAAGCATCTAAAAACACAAGTTTATTTTACTCCTCCACACAAAATGTATTGTGAATTTGTACCCTTAGGCCCGGTTCACACCGATACGACAAACGCTTTGGAGCACTTGTTGCATCAAAAGTCGGGCCCCATTCAGTGCAATGAAACCGTTCTAATGTGACTTGAGTTGCTCCGGATTATAAAAATGTTCCTGCACTACTTTTGGTCCGACTTTGGTATGACTTGCATTGACTTCTGTGAAAGAGGTCGATTGCAAGTTGTGCCAAAGTCGCGCTGGGGTCCAACTTCAAAGTTACAGGGAGTATGAACCTGGGCTTACTGCTGCACTCATATATGCTGACCATTGTTCTCACCTGCAAGTCCATTGACTCCTATCAGTCCAGCAGAGCTGGCAATGCTCACTATATGGCCATGATTGGAGGCCATCATAGCAGGTAGGAAGGCTTTACATGTCTGCAGAAAAACAAACAGACGATATTAGTCATAAATGGCATCCACTGCTGACTTTAACTTAAATTATTATCTACATATAGCGGTCTATCTATTCCCCCCACATTACATTACAGGGTGAAATCTCTAACATCAGCCAGAACATGTGACATAACACATCAATGGATTCAACCAGAACGGAACAGATGTGTGTTACAAGATATGGCTCTATTTTGATGCTTTGATATTGAGCATTTCTAAAATATACCTAAACAGAATCAAAAAAGGAACAACATGAATAATACTAGATATTTTAAACAAAGCTCTAAGCTTAGTTAGCTAAGAAACACAATTTAGCACTTCCCACCCAGCCTATTGTCAAATGACGGCTGGGCAGAACCTTTGTCATTCTGACCTGCTACTGGTACCATGTGATCATTGTGACCACAGCAGATCACATGACAATTGAAAACAATGAACAACTTTGATTCATGCCATTCATTGTGTACGATTGTGTTGCTGGCTGTGATTAGTCACAGTGATCACATGGTACAGACAGGGCCAATCACATTCCACCTCTACCATGTGATTAGCTGTGGCCAATCACAGCTAATCACAACACACACTGAATGAATCAATTTTATTCAGTAAAAATGGTTGGGTATACCAGTGAAATTCCCTAGTATAGGCAATCAATGTGTAATAATAAAATTTTAA
The DNA here is from genome assembly GCA_037952925.1 of Lithobates clamitans. Taxonomy (NCBI): domain Eukaryota; kingdom Metazoa; phylum Chordata; class Amphibia; order Anura; family Ranidae; genus Lithobates; species Lithobates clamitans. Next base: position 4,645,880 of record JBBGZY010000174.1, on the reverse strand, counting down.
AAAATTTTGATCACTTCCCTAGAGTAGTGCAGTGTTACTATGGCAACACGGTATTGCTCTGGTCACAAGGTGTTAAAAAGTGTGTGTTTTTTTCCCCTACTGTCACCAGTCAGTGTCTCTGATCACCGCCACAGCAGTATATGATGATGCTGTACTGCACTGGTGACAGAGAGGAGATGAAGCTGTCAGTACATCAGGAATGATCAATTTTCAGAGATACATACCAAAGTTTGTGGACTTTCCTATAGACTAAATAATAAATACTGATCTGGGTTATTTTCACCAAAGAAATGGCGCAGAATACAGTTTGGCCTAAATTTATGAAGAAAGATTATTTATTTGCCAAATTTTATAACAGGAATGAAGAAAAACACATTTTTTTTTTTAAATGTTTCGTTTTTATTTTGCAAATAATGAAAAAACCCAGTGGCGATTAAATACCTTCAAAAGAAAGCTGTATTTGTGTGAAAAAAAATATATAAAAATTTCATATGGGTACAGTGTTGCATGACTGCACAATTGTCAAAGTGCGACAGTGCTGAAAGTTAAAAATTGGGCAGGAAGGAGGTAAAAGTGCCCAGTACTGAAATGGTTAACTAAGGCCCCTTTCACACTTTCGCGACTGGAGAGTCACATGATTTTGCGGACGCGATTTCAGAGAATGGCTGTGTAAACTTGAGGTCTATGGACTTCAACTCACATCAAAGTCGGATCAAAGTATTACAGGGACTACTTTGAACTCGGTGCGACTTGAAGTTGCACAGATATGAATGGTCATCATTGGGAATCATGGGGTACGACTTGTCATGTGACTGATGTTCAAAGTCGCAGGAAAAGTCGCACAAGTGTGAAAGGGGCCCAAGTTAACCTGCTTGTAACATTCAGAAAAAGAAAAAAAAAAAAAAGAGAAAAGGAGCTTTTGCCATTTTAACCTATCCCTATATTTTAGAGATTTTAACAATTCCTTCTTTGAAAAAAATGCCTTCTTTTTAATGAGACTTAGCCTCAAGGCAGCACAGAAGCCCCCGTTCTGAACTTTTCATGGTTCAGGGGCGTCATAGGTTTGGCAACATATACTGGGCTAGAAGACAAACTATTAAATTACTTCTTCAGAATAAAACGTCGAACTATCCTGCAAATCTGAATCAGTAACTGTTTACTCGATCATTCCCAATGGCTGTTTCCATGGAACTCAACAGAACACAGCTGAAATGTAATTTTGAAAATCCTGTTGACTGATTTATTTATTTTTGAAAAGAAATGAAAAACATAGACAAGAGACTTGAGAGAAGAAAACATGAAGAATCTGCACAAAGGCAAAACCGACTGGCTAAAACAAGACTATCCAACTTCATTTCTCTAGGGCCAAACACAGGCCAGGGACTTTGATGCAAACATAACCATTTTCATTTAGGAGCTACATATCATTTTATTGTTTTGAAATAACAAAAAAAAAATCCTGAACATGACCACAGACATTAGTGGCGCTCGTATATTAGGAGGCAACCAAACACCAGTAACCATCAAGACAATCTTAGGCCTAATTCACACAGGCTTCAGCTTGTATAAGAGCAATGTGCACAGCAAGCTTTTCTAAAACTGTCAGCAAGCTTTTGGTAAGCTTCAAGAGGCTTTCTCTAAGCCTTTAACCACTTAAAGACCGGCCCCATAGCAGTTTTACTGCTACAGGGTGTCTCTCCTGTGCAGAATCACGTATACATAGGTGATTCTGCACTCCTGCCTGCAGGGGGCACACGTGGACCACTTCTGCTGTGATTATTCACAGCACAAGCCAGTCTGCGGGGGGTGTGGGGCACAGGATTGTCCTCTGGCAGCCGCCGATCGTCGGTAAAATAGACAGTGAACAAGGAAGATCGCCATTCGGACGAGGTGGGGAGAGAAGGAATAGATTGTGTTCCTGCAAAGCAGAGAACAAAATTGATCTCTTCCCTTAGTGAAAGCAGCACATACAGTAAACAAAAACACTGGCTAGGCACACAGGTAACCCTTTGATCGCCCCTGATGTTTAACCCCTTTCCAGCCAGTATCATTAGTACAGTGCAGAGCTGCACAATTCTGGCTAAAATGAGAATCACTATTTTTTTGCTTAAAATAAAGATCATTATTCTTGCGGCGTTAGATCATCTTTCAGATTATACAAAAAAATTGGGCTAACTTTACAGTTTCGTTTTTTAAAAAAAATTAATTATTTAACGTGTATGTTCTCCAAAAAATTGCGTTTAAAAGACCGTTGCGCAAATACAGTATGACATAAAATATTGCAACAACCACCATTTTATTCTCTATGGTCTCTACTAAAAAAAAATATATAATGTTTGGTTCTAAGTAATTTTCTAGCAAAAAATACTGATTTTAAATGGTAAGCAACAAATGTTGCTTCATTTAAAGATGGAAGTTCATTCCTTTGATCTGAAGAACTAAATGTTACAATGTTTCGCTTTATCTCCGATGTTGTGATAAACTTGGCAGGCTGCCTGAATTTTTTTTTTTGTCAGAACTGAGCAGAGAACTCTCTGCACTGGTTACATAGACTCGGGAAATACTGTTTTAAGATCATGAGGAGAATTGAATTGTGATCTCGATTCTTTAATGATTACTCGTGCAGTACAGTTACAGTGCATATTTTTAGCACTGATCACTGTATTACTGTCACTGGTTCCCGCAATATCGCAGTGAAGCTATAAGTCGCTGATCACCACCATCACCACCATTACTAGTATATAAAAAAAAAAAAATCCATAAATAACTTTTGCACAAACCAATCAATACACGCTTATTTTGATTTTTTTTTACCAAAAACCATGTAGAATACATATTGGTCAAAATTTATGAAGAAATCTGATTTGTTAAATCTTTTTATTGGATAGGTTTTATAGCAGAAAGTAAAAAATATTGTTTTTTTGTTCATAGGGCAAAAATAAAAAAATGCAGCGGTGATCAAATACCCCCCAAAAAAGCTCTATTTGTGGGGAAAAAAATGTCACATTTTATTTGGGTGCAGCGTCGCACAACAACGCAATTGTCATTTAAAGTAACGCAGTGCCGTATCGCAAAAAATGGCCTGGTCATGAAGAGGGATAAACCTTCCGGAGCTGAAGTGGTTAAAGTACCCTTTAGCTCCTGTTTGGAAATCTTACACACAGATCCCAATGGGGGTCAGTGTTGCCAGCCTGCCAGATTGAAATTTACTGACAAAACACCCAAAATTTACTGGCACAGATATGTTTTTACTGGCATTTCCAAAAGTTCCAAAAAAGAACTTTGGGCAAATCTTGCACTGGAATCACACATTTTTTTATACATGTGAAATGCTTCACGGTGTTACACCAAGAACACTGGGCAAGATTTGCACTGGAATCACACATTTTTAATGTGGCTTGCTTCATGGATTACTTTTGGGCTGTTTTGTTGCATTTTAAGTCTCGTAGTCTCACTACTGGTGCTGCACAAAAGTATTTATATTTAACGTGATTGTAAAGTCTCGTTTTTTTTTTCCATTAAAAATAACAAACATGTTATACTTACCTGCTCTGTGTAGTGGATTTGCACAGAGCAGTCCAGATCCTCCTCTTCTCGGGTCCCTCTTTGGTGCTCCTGGCCCCTCCCTCCTGTTGAGTGCCTCCACAGCAATCAGCTTGCTATGGGGGCACCTGAGCCGAGTCACAGCTCTGCGTGTCCATTTAGACACGGAGCAGCGCCCCCCCCCCTCCTGATTGGCAGCAGCAGGAGCCAATGGTGTTGTTGCTGTGTCCCAGCCAATCAGTAGGGAGAGTCTCAGATGGCTGAGATACCCGTGGACATCGCTGGACAGAGATGGGGCTCAGGTAAGTATTTGGGGGGGGGGGGGCACTGCACACAGAAGGCTTTTTATCTTAATGCATAGAATGCAATATAATAGGGCATTGCACATTCCCTTTTAGATTTTTTTAATACCCAAGTGATAATCATTCTGCACAATAGTCAGGAATGCTTGTTGTATATGGGACCAGTTCCAGAGTGCCAAAGAAAATTAAAGTGTGCCTAAAGCCAAAAGTTTTTGGATAACGTTTTTGAAGAGTTGTCAATGCTGTCAACTTCTTATCACTATCTCTGTGCCCACTGCAAAGAAATCTTTGTCCTAATAACCATGGTCACCTTGTGTCTACACAGGGCAGAAAGTAAAAGAAAGTCTCCTCAACAGGATGGTGACCGGAAAAAAAAATTAATAATAACCACTGATGCAAATGTTAACCCTTCCCTATGCTTTCCAAACTAACAAAAATAAAAACTAAAAAGTTGGGTTTAGATATTGTATACAAGTACACTTTCCCCTGGCTTCAAGGCGTTTATATTAGAGCTTCTTAGAAGGCCACCTGACTGTCATTGATAGCAGTGTTAACTGTAGATATACTCTAATCCTTATCACTGTATGCAGGCTGTTGTCAAATGAGTCCCAAAAAGAAAAATAGTAACAACAGCTCCACAAAGGCATGAGACCAGATATCTCACTGCCTGAGATGCAAAGATTAGGTAACTAACTTGGTAGGTAATTCACGGAGAAACTGTCCCCACCAGGAGAAGACAGTGATTATTGCTAACAATAATACCTGCCACTAGCAATAATCGCATGTAAAATCCAGCAGACTGGTTGTACCCAAGATGATCTTTCGATCAACTTGGTAGATTCAGCTTGCCCATACACGGTTTGAATCATGAAGGTTCAAACAGTCTATGGCCGGTCTGTGTCTATGGGCTTTTCTCTTCAAATAGATTTTACATTCCCATACAAGTTTATAGGAATGCAAAACTTTGTTTGAACTAGGTCAAATGAAGGTCAGAAGCAGTCAACTGCCAAATGCACCATCAATGAATTCTGCATGTCCTGAGAAGTCTCGCTCAAGCTGATGCCATCAAAATAAGCATTAAGCCTGTCCACACAAGCCCTCATTCTTTGTTTAGCAAGCGAGCTGAACAACAAAAACAACAAATCTTGTCAATGATCTCAAGACAGCTGGGACCATAGTCACCAAGAAAACAATTGGTAACACAATATGCCGTGAAGGACTGAAATCCTGCAGGGCCCGCAAGGTCCCCCTGCTCAAGAAAGCACATGTACTGGCCCGTCTGAAGTTTGAACATCTGAATGATTCAGAGAAGAACTGGGTGAAAGTGTTGTGGTCAGATGAGACCAAAATCAAGCTCTTTTGCATCAACTCAATGCTGTGTTTGGAGGAGGAGGAATGTTGCCTCTGACCCCAAGAACACCACCCCCCCCGTCAAACTTGGAGGTGGAAACATTATGCTTTGGGGGTGTTTTTCTGCTAAGGGGACAGGAAAACTTTACCGCATCAAAGGGACGATGGACGGGGCCATGTACCGTAAAATCTTGGGTGAGAACCTCCTTTCCTCAGCCAGGGCATTGAAAATGGGTCGTGGATGGGTATTTCAGCATGACAATGACTCAAAACACACGCACAAGGCAACAAAGTAGTGGCTCAAGAAGAAGCACAATAAGGTCCTGGAGTGGTCAGACCTTAATCCCATAGAAAATATGTGGAGGGATTTGAAGGTTCGAGTTACCAAACGTCAGCCTCAAAACCTTAATGATTTGGAGAGGATCTGCAAAGAGGAGTTGAACAAAATCCCTCCTGAGATGTGTGCAAACCTGGTGGCCAACTACAAGAAATGTCTGACCTCTGATTGCCAGCAAGGGTTTTGCCACCAAGTACTAAGGCATGTTTTGTAAAGGGGTCAAATACTTCACTCATTAAAATGCAAATCAATTTATAACTTTTCTGAAATGCGTTTTCTGGATTTTTTTGTTATTCTGTCTCTTACTGCTAAAATAAACCTACCATTAAAATTATAGACTGATCATTTCTTTGTCAGTGGGCAAATGTACAAAATCAAGAGGGGATAAAATAGTTTTTTCACTCACTGTAACTCCACTTTTGTTGAAAAAAAAACAAAAAAAAACCACATTCCCCTCTGGGTGATCTATATACATTGCAAGGATTTAAAAAAAAAAAAAAAAACTTTGTTGCAGATTCCTACCTTTTGTTATTCTGAAGAAACCCCTTTGTGTTTATCTGTGTCCACGCAGAAAGTTACCAACAATGAAATTTTTGTTCCATGGGATGCCTGATATTGGACTTGTAGCTTGTAGCCAATCACACATGTCTCTGGGGAGGGGGCGTTCTGTACACATTCTGTGTACAGAACACCTCCAGGTAGCCATATTGCATTGCATTTTACAGAAAATTACAGACATGAAGATTCAAAAGGAGAGGTGTTTTTTAACCACTTCAATACAGGGCATTTTCACCCCCTTCCTGCCCAAGCCAATTTTCAGCTTTCAGCGCTGTAACACTTTGAATGACAATTGCGCGGTCATGCGACGTTGTACCCAAATTAAATTTTGAAAGTTTTTTTTCCCACAAATAGAGCTTTCTTTTGGTGGTATTTGATCACCTCTGCGTTTTTTATTTTTTGCGCTATAAACAAAAAAAGAGTGACAATTTTGAAAAAAAACACAATATTTATTACTTTTTGCTATAAAAAATATCCCGTCCTCTTTTTTAAAAACTATTTTTTTCCTCAGTTTAGGCCGATATGTATTCTTTTAGATATTTCTGGTAAAAAATCCCAATAAGCGTATATTGATTGGTTTGCGCAAAAGTTATAGCGCCTACAAAATATGGGATAGATTTGTAATTTGTATTATTAATTTTTTTTTACTACTAATGGTGGCGATCTGTGATTTTTATCATGACTGTGACATTGCGGTGGACAGATCGGACACTTCTGACACTATTTTGGGACCATTGACATTTATAAAGCGATTGGTGCTATAAAAATGCAATGATTACTGTATAAATGTGAGTGGCAGGGAAGGGGTTAACACTAGGGGGCGCTGAAGGGGTTAAATGTGTGTCCTAGGGAGTGATTCTAACTGTGGGGGGAGGGGACTGACGAGGGGAGGAGACCGATCGGTGTTCCTCTGTACAAGGAACATACGATCAGATCTCCTCTCCCCTGACAGGACATGGATCTGTGCGTTTACACACACAGATCCACGTCCGTGCTCTGTGATGAGCAATCGCGGGTGCCCGGCGGAAATCGTGGCCGCCGGGCACGCGCATTGGGTCCCCAGGGATGCGGCGGCACGGGCTCTCCACAATGCCGCAAAGCCGAGGAGGTCATATGACGCCCACCCGGAGGGAGGAAGGGTTCCTGCCGCCGTCATTTTACTATATGGCGAAAGGGAACTGGTTATTAACATTCAATTACAATATGACTTGTGTCGCAATTGCAAATGCTATACTATTTTTAAAAATTTTTTGCCCTTGAAAGTGGAGTTACCCTTTAAGGAGAACTTTAAGATGCTAGGGAGCTCATGGACCATGAGGGCTGGGATAACATGTTCCTCGAATACTGTATATATTTTGTATACAAGAAAGAATTTGGATAGAGTTTGGCACAGTAGGATTTTCTCAGTACCGTCGAAGGACATTACAAAAAATTGTTATAATCAATAATTTTTATTTGCATACAAATACAATGTATAAAAACAGTCCAATCCACTGTTTTGTACTGCCCCGTCAATTCTCTCCTGTTACTACCACAACAAGAACCAATAATATTGTGCTTAGGGAATTCATTGGCTCTGATATACATGCTCACATGCTCGTTCAGGGTCTTTTTCCTTGATGCCACCCCCCTGAGGCTGCTGCTGGCTAGGTTCGGATATCAGGTATCTACCCCTTCTAGGTTCTCCTGAAGAAGCGTGACCGTGAAACATGTTGAGAGTCTGAGTGCCTACAAATTAACCCCCCCTGGAGTAATGCCCCTGGCAAAGGTGACTCCTATGGTAGGGGTGTAGGAAGAGTCAAGAGGAAATTGTCTATACATTTTTTGTCCTGATGGACTATTTTTATACATTGTATTTGTATGCAAATAAAATTTATTGATTTTAACAAATTTTGTAATGCCCTTTGACAGTACCGAGAAAATCCTGCTGCCCCACTCTATCCAAATTCTTTCTTGATATTATTTAGGATGTGGGTAATTATATTTTAAATATTAACCACTTACGGACCTCCTGCCGTCATTGTACGGCGGCACTTTGAAGAGGAATATCGTTGTTATCGCAGCAGCTAGCTGCCATAGCCCCAGTATCCTCTTCTTCAGTTGGCAGCCTGCTTTCAGATAAAAGTGGTCTCAGTGGCAGTTTCGCCACGAGATCACTTTAATTGGGGGCGGAACAGGGCCCCCCCTTCCCGCCACGCTCCGGTGCCCCCCACTGCTTACCAGAGCCGCCGGCGATCGCTTCCTCTTCCCTCTGTGGTATGGAGCTGAGTGAGGGGAAGATGGCCCCCACCCAACTCCATACCATTGCAGGACGGAAGCGTTGTCAAAACGTCACTTCCGCACATAGCTCTTAAAAAGGAACATTTTTTATTATTTTTTTTTTAAATTTTATTGCATTTTAGTGTAAATTTGAGATCTGAGGTCTTTGCGCCCCCAGATCTCATATTAAAAGAGGACCTGTCATGCTTTTTTTCTATTACAAGGGACGTTTACATTCCTTGTAATAGGAACAAAAGTGACACTTTTTTTTTTCTTAAAGAACTGTAAAAATTAAAAAAAAAAGCGTAAAAAACAAAAACAAATTTTTAACGCGTCCCGTCCCGCTGAGCTCACATGCAGAAGCGAACACATACGTGAGTAGCGCCCGCATTCGAAAACGGTGTTCAAACCACACATGTGAGGTATCACCGCGATCAATAGAGCAAGAGCAATAATTCTAGCCCCAGACCTCCTCTGTAACTCAAAACATGCAACCTGTAGAATTTTTTAAACGTCGCACATGGAGATTTTTAGGGATAAAAGTTTGTCGCCATTCCACGTGCAGAACAACTGAGATTTTATTCTCTAGGGTGTTAGAAAAAATATATAATGTTTGGGGGTTCTAAGTAATTTTCTAGCAAAAAAAAAATGATTTTAACTTGTAAACAAGTTTGAAAAATAGGCCCGGTCTTAAAGTGGTTAAAACTTTTCTTGTGAGCAATTATTTCCAATATTTTCTATACAAAAGGTCAGCAAAGTGGTCTTGTAGGTCGAGTAAAAAACAAAAATTACCCAGAAATGTGCCATTGTGTTCACTTGCATGGTCTTCTCTACGAGAGCATCAGGTGAGTCGATGAATTTCTTTCCAGTCACTATGCCAGCATTGTTAATTAAGATACTAACATCTCCAACTTCTTTCTTCACCTAAAGAATGGAAGAAAAATCGAGTTGAAAAAAAAATGTAAAGCAGGTACGTGCATCACAAAAAAAAGACCAAAATAATACCTATAAATGTTATCTACAGATTGAGGTTATCAATATTATGGTGCCCATAGACTACACTCTGATCACAGTAAGACATCACCCAGCGCATCAATAAACAAATCAATTGTTAAAACACAAATGCATCAGATCTTGCTTTAGGAAAATCACTATTTACTGTGTCCTTGTGCCATTCACACAACTGTATACAGTGCCTTGAAAAAATATTCATACCCCTTGAAATTTTCCACTTTACAATTAAAAATGTAAATGTGCTTTATTGGCATTTTATGTGATAGACCAACGCAAAGTGTTACATAATTGTGAAGTGGAAGGAAAATGATAAATGGTTTTCAACATTTTTTACAAATAAATATCTGAAAAAAGTGTGAAGTGCATTTGTATGCAGCCCCCCTGAGTCAATACTTTGTAGAACTACCTTAAGCTGCAATTACAGCTGCAATTCTTTTTGGGGATGTCTCAACCAGCTTTGGACATCTAGAGATTGACCTTTTTGCCCATTCTTCTTTGCAAAATAGTTACAGCTCTGTCAAATTGGATGGAGAGTGTCTGAATAGCAATTTTCAAGTCTTGCCACAGATTCTCAATTGGATTTAGGTCTGGACTTTGACTGGGCCGTTCTAACACATGAATATGCTTTGATCTAAACCATTCCATTGTAGCTCTTGCTGGAAGTTGAACCTCCGCCTCAGTCTCAAGTCTTTTGCAGACTCTAACAGGTTTTCTGCTAAGATTGCTCTGTACTTGGCTCCATCCATCTTCCCATCAACTCTGACCAGCTACCCTGTCCCTGCTGAAGAAAAGTATCCCCACAACATGATGCTGCCATCACCATGTTGCTTTTAGGCCAAAAATTTAAATTTTGGTCTCATCCGACCAGAGCACCTTCTTCCACATGTTTGCTGTGTCCCCCACATGGCTTCTTGCAAACTGCAAATGGGACTTCTTATGGCTTTCTTCTTGCCACTCTTCCATAAAGACCAGATTTGTGGAGTGCACGACTAATAGTTGACCTGAGCTGTGGATCTCTGCAACTCCTCCAGAGTTACCATGGGCCTCTTGGCTGCTCTCTGATTAATGCTCTCCTTGCCTGGCCTGTCAGTTTAGGTGGACGGCCATGTCTTGGTAGGTTTGCCGTTGTGCCATACTCTTTTCTTTTTCGGATGATGGATTGAACAGTGCTCCGTGAGATGTTCAAAGCTTGGGATAATTTTTTATAATCTAACCCTGCTTTAAACTTCTCCTCAACTTTATCCCTGGCCTGTCTGGTGTGTTCCTTGGCCTTCATGATGCTGTTTGTTCACTAAGGCTCTCTAACAAACATCTAAGGGCTTCACACAACAGCTGTATTTATACTGAAATTAAATTACACGCGGGTAGACTCTATTTATTTATTTATTATTTAGGTGACGTCTGAAGGCAATTGGTTCCACTAGATTTTAGTTATCAGAGTAAAGGGGGCTGAATACAAATCCAAGCCACAAATTTTATTAAAATTTTAGTTTTTTAGCCTCTTAGCGCAATTTATTATTAAATTTAGTGTGCAAAGTTGTTGGATATAAATGGGGTTAATCGCTGCTTCTATGTTGATTCGCATTAAGAAGCCTTTCTATTCTATTCCCTATTTTATTTAGAAGTATTATATAAATCTTAGGGAAAATGGCCGCCGTCTCATTGTCTCTATCTATGGCCATGAGCTTCATCAAAATGGCATCAAATTAGGGCTGAAACAACTAATCGATTAATCGACAACTAATCGATTATGTAATTAATCGATTACTATTTTCATAATCGATTAATCGGCCAGTAACATAATGGGGTTAAAAAAGCTAAAATTAGCCCTATATAGTACAAAAAGAGCAAATAATCTCTACTGTAAATATTACTTTCACTGTTGCACAGTAAAAAAACTTTTTTTTTTTTAACTACATTGTTACTAAATGTCTTAGGCCTGGTTCCCACCTATGTGTTTTTTGGTGCTTTTTGCAGAAATGCATTACAGTTCATTTAACGTTCACATCTATGCTTTTTTCAGCTGCTGTGTATTTGGAAAGGGTCAGGGACCTTTTTCAATGCAAAACGGTGCTTTTTTGGTTCAATATACTTCAATGGAGAAGCTGCAGAAAAGCATATAATACAGTTCTGTTTGAAAATCTGCAAAACAGTCTAGAATTTTTTTTTCTTTAAATAAAAAAAATTGATCTGAGTCCAGATTCAACCTCTAATAGTATATAGAGTATATCTCTTCTGTCTGTCATTCTCAGAGAGGATTAAAGATTTGACTCCCTAACCGTATAGTTGGTCATTTATATTTACCCCTGCGTATAAAAGATATTTAGGAATAAATTGCCTTTTTTTTAAACTTTACATATTAACTAAATTATACACCACACTTTTTTTTAAGGTTATTAACCGATTAATCGATTAATCGAAACAATAATCGGCCAACTAATCGATTATGAAAATAATCGTTAGTTGCAGCCCTACATCAAATACACTTCCTGTCCACACAATATAAATAGAATTACACAATAGCCAATCCGGTCCCCTGAGGAAGTCACATAACGTGACATAACGCCTATGAGGTAATAGTTCTGTGAGCACAGTGGTGTGGTGTCAGTGGTTTCACTTATTGGATAAATTACCAAGTTTTATTGATGCTCCATATTCACTTCTTTGAGCAATTGGACTGTCTTCACTTATGGACTTCACTGCACATATTTAATTAATTGTGTCACTGCTGTTTGGATGAACATCGTATGCAATTTATTTCACATTATTGTATTACCGAAATTTAACATCCTTTGTTGATGTTTGCATTTTACTTATTGGTTTAGCAGGCCATAGCCCTGGAGGAAAGGGGCATACAAGGACACAGGACACCCATACGAATTTCAAAGCAGGCATACACAGATAACAAATTCTTTCAGCTATTTGGTTTAGAAAATCCGCCCATCGGTCTTTTGGCAACCATTCTAGCTTTAAATAGTGAGGCAAACATTTTTACAAGTTATATTTAACAATATAAAGTGCTGACGTTCTTTCTTTAAAGATAAAGAGGGGTTCAATATCCTTTAGATTACGCTGTTTCATGACATTGCTACCCCTTTTCTGCTTTCATTATTCCTCAATAACAGTGTAAGCAGGTCTGTGCAGCTTCTTTGTTCATTTCCTGTATTTTAGAGGAACCATCCACATGATTATATTGCTCACACACCAGCAGTAAATTAGTGCTGCCAGCTAGAACTTTTACAAATTCAAAACCACTCTCACTGGCCATGAGCAACTTGTATGGCTTTCACACGAATCCTTCTGCAGGGTGGAAAAAAAATGGTTTGAGGCTGCAGGCAGGGGCGTAACTACCACCATAGCGGCCCATGCGGGCGCTATGGGGCCCGCAGCCAAGTGGGGCCCAGTGAGGATGAGAGCACCGCCGGCACAGTCTCCCAGCCAGGGGAAGAGAGAGGAGAGGAAGAGGCAAGCTGTGAGCTGTGCCCAGTGCAGCGTGACCTGTGCATAATACAGCGTTGCCTGTGCCCAATACAGCCTGGTCTGCCTGTGCCCCATACAGCCTCACCTGTGCAGAGGAAGAGGCAAGCCACCCGGATCAGCAGAGAGCTGAATTGCCCGATGTAAGAGCTTTCATTAGAACTTCCAGTGTTCCCGGGGCTCACGTCACATAGCTCCACCTCTTGGCCCGGCGCCTCTGATAGACAGAACGCCAATCCAATGCGGGACATGTGACGTCATCAAAGGCGTCAGGCCAAGAGGTGGGGCTATGTGACGATGAGCCCCGGGAAGACGGGAAATTCAAATGAAAGCTATTACAGCAGGCAATCCCGCTCTCTGCTGATCCGGGTGGCTTGCCTCTTCCTCTGCACAGGTGAGGCTGTATGGGGCACAGGCAGACCAGGCTGTATTGGGCACAGGCAATGCTGTATTGGGCACAGGTCACGCTGTATGGAGCACAGGTCACGCTGCATTGGGCACAGGTCACACTGTATGGGGCACAGGTCACGCTGCATTAGGCACAGGTCACGCTGCATTGGGCACAGGTCACGAAGCATTGGGCACAGGTCACGCTGTATGGGGCACAGGTCATGCTGTATGGGGCACAGGTCATGCTGCATTGGGCACAGGTCACGCTGTATGGGGCACAGGTCATGCTGCATTGGGCACAGGTCACGCTGTATGGGGCACAGGTCATGCTGCATTGGGCACAGGTCACGAAGCATTGGGCACAGGTCACGCTGCATTGGGCACAGGTCACGCTGCATTGGGCACAGGTCACGCTGCATTGGGCACAGGTCACGCTGCATTGGGCACAGGTCACGCTGTATGGGGCACAGGTCACGCTGTATGGGGCACAGGTCACGCTGTATGGGGCACAGGTCACGCTGTATGGGGCACAGGTCATGCTCTATGGGGCACAGGTCATGCTCTATGGGGCACAGGTCGAGCTGTATGGGGCACAGGTCACGCTGTATGGGGCACAGGTCACGCTGTATGGGGCACAGGTCATGCTCTATGGGGCACAGGTCATGCTCTATGGGGCACAGGTCATGCTCTATGGGGCACAGGTCACGCTGTATGGGGCACAGGTCATGCTGTATGGGGCACAGGTCACGCTGCATTGGGCACAGGTCACGCTGCATTGGGCACAGGTCATGCTCTATGGGGCACAGGTCATGCTGTATGGGGCACAGGTCACGCTGTATGGGGCACAGGTCACGCTGCATGGGGCACAGGTCACGCTGCATTGTGCACAGGTCACACTATATGTGACACTAGGGCAGCTGTGGGGGGGGGCTGTTTGCAGGGGGGCCCCATACAACATTTTGCTATGGGGCCCTGCTATTTCTAGTTACGCCCCTGGCTGCAGGTAACTATAAAGTAGGGCTATAACTTCACAGCAGGATATACGACTTTGGAAGACGACCTCAATAAAATAGAGGGGTGGGCAGCTAAATGGCAGAGAGGTTTAGGCCCCGTTCACACCTGAACAATTTTCTGCTTGAAGCTTGTAGCTCTAAAACGCGCAACAAACCAAATCCCATTAATTTCAATGGCCCCTGTTCACATACGAGCGTTCTGTCACCTGAAGCAAAATGTCTGTCACTCAAAAAAGTACATGAGCTTCTTTTTGGCAGATTACAAGGGTTTTTGGCCGCATAGACCTCAATAGAAATGACTGACTTAAGCGTTTTACAAGCAATTTGTCGCTCATTTTCGGCTCAAACAGCAGTTCTGCACCCCTAATTTCCTCTCCTTCTCCTCCCCCTAATGCTTTCTATTGGCTGAACAAAAACACCTGAAGTTGTAAAATGCTTGTAATATGCTTCTAAAACACTTCTAAAACACTTTAAAAATGCTTGTAAAAAAACAGCAAAAACACTTTAAAAAATGCTCAGGTGTGAATGGAGCCTTAAAGTGGTTGTAAACCACAGACATGAAATATGAACAATGCATATCCATCTATAGTATGTACTTGTCTCCATCCAGAGCACACAATGTCATTCTGTCTGCTGCTTTATTCCTCTAATATCAGCATGAGTCACTTCTGACAAGTCTTACTGACATCAAGAGATAAAAAGGAGACAAGGGAGGGATCTCCAGCTGATTGACAGCCTCAGCTCTGTTACGTTGTGCTTTGTGAAGGGGGGCGTTGCTATTCCCTCCAATCAACTCTCAGAGCTCTCCCCACTGCGCTCTGCAAACTGTGACTCTGCCCCCTTTTTCTGACAGCACAGACAAGCTTTATAAATTCTGGACTCCCCTTTTTCTGACAACACAGACAAGTTTTTTAAATTCTGGACTATGAATCGATGTAGAGAAGAGAAAACTGCAGACAACAGATACAACTTACGTAGGAGGATTTGTTTCATCTCTGTATCACCTGAGGCCAGTCACTTCACTGGGTATATGTAAAAGTTTACAACCACTTTAATGTAGAAAAATGTAAAATAATGCACATGGGAGCCTGAAATGTGATTGCAAGTTACTCACTAGGGGGAGAACCTTAGGGGAAATCAAGGATGGAAAAGGATGCAAGGGTTATAGATCACAGGCTCAGTAATGGCATGCTATGCCAAGCTGCAGCAAGCAAGGCTGGCAGACTATTAGTGTACATTGACAGCTTCCAGGATTTTTTTGTCAAAGCTCAATTGAACAAGCTGAAGTTAGAAGCCGATTGGCTACCATGCACAGCTGCAGCACATTTTACACTCTCCAGTTTTAGTAAATTAACCTTATGTAACTATGTATATAACAAATGGGTCCATGGTGAGCAATTTATTATTCTCTTTGCCATTTCATTTACTTGCCATGTTTAGACAAAAATAAATGCTGGCATTTTGTTTCATATGACAGGCTTGATGTTCAATATTCATGTTTATGTGTAGAAGTCATATGACAGCCAACAAGTGATACCATAGTTCCATCCAAATTAAAAAAACTTATACTACTGCAAGATGTGCCATAAATGGGGTTTTACTGTATTAACCACTTCAGCCTCGGAAGGATTTACCCCCTTCCTGACCAGAGCACTTTTTGCGATTCAGCACTGCGTCGTTTAACTGACAATTGCGCGGTTGTGCGACGTGGTACCCAAACAAAATTGACCTCCTTTTTTCCCCACAAATAGAGCTTTCTTTTGGTGGTATTTGATCACCTCTGCGGTTTTTATTTTTTGCTCTATAAAAACAAATTTGAAAAAAAAAAAAAACGCATTATTTTTTACTTTTTGCTATAATAATTATCCCCCAAAAATATATAAAAAAATATTTTTTTCCTCAGTTTAGGCCGATATGTATTTTTCTACATATTTTTGGTAAAAAAACCCCCAAAAAATGCAATAAGCATATATTGATTGGTTTGCGCAGAATTTATAGCGTCTACAAAATAGGGTATAGTTTATGGCATTTTTATTATTCATTTTTTATAATTATTACTAGTAATGGCGGCAATCTGCGATTTTTATCGGGACTGCGACATTATGGCGGACACATCGGACATTTTTTTTACAGAATTTTGGAACCACTGTCATTTATACAGCGATCAGTGCTATAAAAATGCATTGATTACTGTGTAAATGACACTGGCAGGGAAGGGGTTAACCACTAGGGGACGATGAAGGGGTTAAGTGTGTCCTAGGGAGTGATTCTAACTGTGGGGGGGAGGGGCTACAGCAATCACTGCTTTCGATGACCATGAGCAGTGATCTCTGTCCTGTCACTAGGCAGAACAATGCTTTGTTTACAAAAGCATATCCCCATTCTACCTCTCCGTGACACAATTGCGGGCACCCGGCGGACATAGAGTCCGCGGGACCCAAGGTCACAGAGAATGTGGCGGGCACACGGGCCTGCAGCGTTGCTTCTTAAAGGGGACGTACCTGTACGCCCTTTTGCCTACCAGTGCCATTCTGCCGACGTATATCGGCGTGCGCTGGTCGGGAAGCGGTTGAAAAAAAAAAAAGGCATAAATCTGTCAAGAAAACTACGGGGCTGACTTACCTGGCTGTTATATTTACCTTCTGGTTTCAATACTCTGTTTTAGTGTCCTTGAACAAGCATACTTGCTCCAGGACTAACTCAAATTTTCAAAGAGAAACAGCATTACAGCCAGGCAACTAGCATTTTACAACACAGACAGCCTTCTTGCTTCTTTCATTTCAGATTTGCTTTAAGCAAAATAGGCAGCAGTTTCTCTAAAGTTGCACAACAGTAAGAAGGGAAACTAGACCTCTGTATAACCGGCCAGCAGATGATGATGCAAGGAACAATTGGCCAACATGTCACACCCTTGTCCTTAGTATTGGAGGTCTCACAATAAACGCAACCCACAAAAGAGCAGAATTTGACATCAGCTCTGAATGTTACATGAACCATTAAACACTTTTCCCACTTCAGGTCTTAAAATTTTTTTTCCAGTTACATAGATTTACGCAGATCCGTCTTTCTAGGAATCTGTGAGTAGTGCAGTCAACAACATCAAAAGAGAAAAAAAAAAAAAAAAGGCTGAGCCAAATCTCTTCTGCTTGCCAAACGTTCTGTATTTCTCAGTACAGCCCTGCCTGGATAGCCGTGCCAGGGATCTAAATTGGGTTCTTGTCTGAAAATTACACATGTAACAAAACTGCAGTTATGTAAGACACTGCTGGAAAATTCCAATCAAGTCCAAACCTAGGATAGCGCAAAGGATATTTTTGTACGAGGGGCTGGGATATTGGCAAGGAAGAAAGGGCCACTGCCTGAGACCCGATTTTCCTCATTTCGGCAATTCATGTATTTTATTTCTCTACATTTATACTGCACCTCCTTGTCCAGGTACTAAACTGACTGGGGGAACAGAATGCAAAAGGGCCAAGATTGGATAAGCAGAGAGGTTTTAGGACACATGCAGGTAAATCATCATCTATGTGACTTCTACGACTAAGAATAAAAAAACCGATTGTTTAATGTCGGGATAGGATGGTGTCAGATTTACAACTCTTATTTACGGATGTGTGATGTGAAATTTCCAGTTGGACAATGTGCAGATACTGTGGTATCAAATTTTAAAGCTGAACCCTGGAAAAAATAAAGACTCTCCCTTGGGGTGGAGCTAGGCCTGCACTGCAAGGGCTAACTGCTCCTCTTTGACTAGCCACTCCTGGACCAGCGACGTACCCACATGATGCTGGACTTCAAGTAGTTATGCCAGGATGATGCTTGCAGCTGCAGGCATCATTTTGGTACAGTTCTCCTTCTAGAGCCGGCAATCGTCTCTCTTGTGAAAGCAATCCTAGTGGCTAACTAGTCACTGTACTGCTTTTACGTCCCTTAACGCCCCCCAAACGGCGGCTTTCTGGGGCTCTCCTGTCCCACCAGGAAACCTGAGCGACCAGCCGGCGCTTCCACTGGCTGATTGGAGAGCCGAACAAAGCCTGGATTGGCTTCGATCGGCTCTCGGCTATAGTAACCCAGAAGCGATGACCTGATATTACTTCCGGTTTGGTGTGATCGAATGCTTTTAACGGCAGGAGGGATTGAGAGTCTTACAGAACTCAGATCTCTCCATAAAAAAAAAAAGAGTATCTGTCACATGCCTATTGCGGTCCCAAGAATGTTTACATCCCTTGTGACAGCAAAAAAAAAAAAACGTATCGAAAAGTAAAATTAAGCAAGTGTAAAAAAAAAAAAAAGAAGTAGTAGTAGTAGTAGTGCCCATGTCTCCTCTTGCTCACAGCAATGGCGAACGCACACGCTGGTCCTGCGCACAGGCAAACAGCACTCGTCCCACACATGTGAGGTATCACCACGAACGCCAGATCATAGGCAGTAATTATAGCCCTCCTCTCTAAATCTAACGTGGTAACCTGTAAATGCTTTTAAAGCGTCGCCTATAAATCGTAAAGTTTATATCACTTATCAACGTTGCATGGGCGGGCGCAATTTTAAAGTGTGACATGTTTCGTATTTATTTACTCTTCGTAACATTATCTTTTATATTTACAAAAAAATTGGGGTATGCATTGTGTTTTTTTGCATTAAAAAAATTTGATTTTTTTCCCAAAAAATTGCGTTTGAAAAAACGCTGTGCAAATACTGTGTAACAAAAAATTGCAAAACCCACACATTTATTCTCTAGGTCCTCTGCTGCAGAGGACCTAGAGAATAAATGTGTGGGTTTTGCAATTTTTTATGTCACACGGTATTTGCACAGCAGTTTTTTTAAACGCAATTTTTTGGGAAAAAAATACAATATTTTCTTTTTTATGTTTTAAGTAAATTCTCTAGCAAAAAAATACTGATTGTTACATGTGAACAAAAAGTGCCAGAAAAGGCTCGGACTGGAAGTGGTTAGGGGGACCGGGTAGAGCATTTTTTTTTTTTTTGCCTGATCCTTAGCTCTCGCAAATTCCTCCACGCAGCCAGAAAGGTCTCATCCCTGCAGCCTCTTATCCCCTGCACTCCGGTGGTCTAAGGCCCCCACCAAAACCACATAGCCCTGCACTGAACGGACACTGAGGGACAGTCTACTGCCAAAGCATAGCGGCTGAGAAAAGGATCAGGCAAATAAAAATGCTTTCCCGTTACCGTAGTCTGGGGGGGTCTCCCATCCCCGACCCGGTGCCGGGCCGTGGCCTGTTTGCAGCAGGGCCGCAAAGGCTGCACAGTCTGAGGTGCGGCGGCGGCAGGAGAGCAGAGAGATGACATCTCTCACCGCCCACATCACCACTGTTCCACCCTCACAGCAGGGCCGCTACAGTGTTAGGAGGTGAGGTGGGCGAGCGCACCCTGCATCACTGCTGTTCTCCCTCACTTGGAAACCACCACTCCAGGCCTGCCTCTGTGTTCTGTAGACTAATGTGCATGCCTGTGCTGCCACCAATACAGTAACAATCCGCATCTGGTGGCAAGTCACAATCCCCATCTGGTGGCAAGGGACGAAGGCAAGTGATAATCCCCATTCGGTGGCAGGCGACGTGGCAAGTGACAATCCACATCCAGTGGCAGGCGACATGGCAAGTGACAATCCATATCTGGTGGCAGGCGACGTGGCGAATGACAATCCACATCTGGTGGCAGGCGACGTGGCGAATGACAATCCACATCTGGTGGCAGGCGATGTGGCAAGTGACACGCTGCATCTGAAGGCAGGCGGCAAGTGACACGCTGCATCTGAAGGCAGGCGATGTGGCAAGTGACACGCTGCATCTGGTGGCAGATTCTGCATTATGGCCAGTTGAACTATTTAATTTTATATTACAATATATTAGAAATAGTGCGCTTTTAATCATCCTGACGCCATATCAACCATGGTGTCAGGATGATTGAAGTGCTAACACCAGCCATTTCCACATCAAATTGCCAGAAAGAAAAAAAAAAACGCATCCCCCGGGGCTTTGGTACCATTTTCTTCCACAACGCTGGTCCCCCAGGCAGCCCATGTAAGTATATTGGAATGCACTTATGTAGTTTGCCAGGAATGCATGTATGTGCTCACCCACGTGCCTGTCAAAAAAGGTCAAGTGGCTGTGTGCCTTCAGCCGCTACATTCCTATAAATGATAAGATGGATGTGCATCCATCAGTGACTTAATTAAGCATTAGAATGATTCATAATATATATGCATATGAATTATAACCACAGGGAAAAATAATTTAAATAAAGCATTAGAAAGTCCCAGTGCTGCTCTTTTCACAAGTGCTCAAGATTCAAATCCATGTTCCAACCAGTGGCGGAACTACCGCCATAGCGAGCCACGTGGTCGCTATGGGGCCCGCAGCCGAGAGAGGCCAGTGGGGAGGATAAGGAATGCATACTGCTGGGGGGCGAGCACCGCCCACACGGTCCCCCAGCCAGGGGAAGTGAGGAGAGGAAGAGGCAAGCTGTCCGTACGAGCAGAGAGCTCAGCTGTAAGAGCTTTCATTAGAATTTTCTGTGTTCCCGGGTCTCCCCGTGACATAGCCCCACCTCTTGGCCCGACACCTTTGATAGACAGAACGCCGGTGCAATGCGGGACATGTGACGTCATCAAAGGTGCCGGGTCAAGAGGTGGGGCTATGTGACGGGGAGTCCCGGGAACACAGGAAATTCAAATGAAAGCTCTTACAGCTCTCTGCTCGTACGAACAGCTCGCCTCTTCATCTCCTCACTTCCCCTGGCTGAGGGACCGTGCAGGCAGTGCTTGCCCCTCACTCTGAGGCAGCCCCACGCTCACCAACAGCCATTTGAGGGCTGCAGTATGCATTCCTCATCCTCCCCGGTAGTTCCGCCACTGGCTCACCTCTTTCTCTGCACAGGTGAGGCTGCATTGTGCACGGGTCACACTACATTGGGCACAGGTGAGGCTACATTGGGCACAGGTGAGGCTGAATCGGGCACAGGTGAGGCTGTATTGGGCACAGGTGAGGCTGTATCTGGCACAGGTGAGGCTGTATTTGGCACAGGTGAGGCTGTATTGGGCATAGGTGTGGCAGTATTGGGCACAGGTGAGGCTGAATTGTGCACAGGTGAGGCTGTATTGGGCACGGGTCACGCTGCATTGGACACAGGTGAGGCTGCACTGGGCACAGGTGAGGCAGTATTGGGCACAGGTGAGGCTGCATTGGGCACAGGTGAGGTTGTATTGGGCACGGGCAGGCCAAGCTGCATTGGGAACAGGCAGGCCACATTGGGCACAAGTGAGGCTGCATTGGGCACTGGACACGCTGCATTGGGGACAGGCAGGTCACGCTGCATTGGGAACAGTTCATGCTGCATTGGGCACTGGACATGCTGCATTGGGCACAAGTGGGCACAGGTGAGGCAGTATTGGGCACAGGTGAGGCTGTATTGGGCACAGGCAGGCCACGATGCATTGGGAACACACAGGCCACATTGGGCACTGGTCACGCTGCATTGGGCACAGGTGAGGGTGATTGAAGCGCCAACACTAGGTGTTTGGAGTATCTTTATCTGTTGATTGTTAAACTTTCTGGAATACATATATTGCTATTCTGGTGTAGGATCTGGGCCTGTTGTCCTTTCTTTCTTTCCTTCTTTCTTTATTTCTTTCCTTCTTTCATCCCTCATTCATCTCAGACTCGCACCACACCCCCTTTGAGCCACGCCCACTATTTAATTCAAGCCCCGCCATTTTTTGTGGGGGGGGCTGTTTTGGGGGGGGGGGAGGGGCATACAACATTTTGCTATGGGGCCCTGTGATTTCTAGTTACACCCCTGGTTCCACCAATTTGTGATTCACCACCACTTTCCAAAGTTTGCACTCACCAGAAAGCAATGATAAAAACGCCTCAACTATATGCCTGGTTTCGTTGTTCCAAAGGTGTTCTATTGGGTTGAGATCAGGACTTGCTTTGTGCACTGGTCCAAATCATTTAGTGGGGGGGGATTATGGTGTGGGGTTGTTTCTCAGGGGTTGTGCTTGGCCCCTTAGTTCCAGTAAAGGGAACTCCTAAGGTGTCATCATATCAAGACATTTTGGACAATTTCATGCACTTTGTGGGAACAGTTTGGGGATGGCCCCTTCCTGTTCCAATATTATTGCACACCAGTGCACAAAGCAAGGTACATAAAGACATGGATGAGCGAGTTTGGGGTGGATGAACTTGACTGGCCTACAGAGTCCTGACCTCAACCCAATAGAACACCTTTGGGATGAATTAGAGTGGAGACTGCGAGCCAGGCCTTCTCGTCCACATCAGTGCTCACAAATGCACTTCTGGAAGAATTGTCAAACATTCCCATAGACACACTCCTAAACCTTGTGGACAGCCTTCCCAGAAGAGTTGAAACTGTTATAGCTGCCAAGGGTGGGCCAACTCAGTATTGAACCCTACGGATTAAGACTGGGATGCCATTAAAGTTCATGTGTGCATAGAAAAAAGTGCACTTCTAAATGTGAGTGTGTTTTTGAATTTAAATCATAAACGGGCCATTATCATGCTTTTATCGCTAAAAATTGGAGGTGTTATTTTTGTTTTGTTTTTTAGTTTGAGCTGGAATTGGAATACTGATCCATGGTTGAGGGAGGGTTGTTGGTGAATTGGGAGAGATCTAAATCCAGTGGAAAAGACCCCCGGAGTGGGTTTTACCCATTTATATATAGGTCAACAAGAAAGGTGAGCATATGGTGTCACTGGCGGATTTCACGAGACATAATGCTAAACACAAGAGTGCAATGCAATTAAGAACTTTAGTAAATATGGACAATTTATGTTGAAGGTCTTTCACATATCATTTTGTACACAAGACATTTGAGAGTTCTCCCCATCATTCATTATTGCACTGGTTATTGGAGTGTAAGGTATACTTTAAAGGGGTTTCTAAGATTATTTAAAATTGCAGTTTATTTTATTTGTTCTTTTATTTAATCTTTTTTTCATGGGTTGTATATATTTGCCCCTATTGGGTTTACACCCTCATTTATTATTTCACTGCACAACACTGTTTTGGAGATGGATGTTATTTCAAGCAATTTTTGGGTAGTATGCATATAGTTTTTTTTTATGGTGTTTTTTTTTAACAATTAAGAGTATAATAGGTTCACTTATACGTAGGAGGGTTCCACCACTATTCACAGAAGGATTATTAACCATTAAGAGGGTAGCGCTACACTTTTTTGCATTATATGTTTGATTGGTATGGCAACATATAACACGGTTTAGCAGCAAGCCTCCCATATGGAATTGTGTCATTTTTTAACTCACTTTCATATCACAAGGACTTTTTTTCAATGGAGATAATAGCGCAGTGGTATTGATATTTATTTCATATTGTGGTGACAAACTCAACTTGGATTAAATTTCAATTTAGTGTGGTGTTACATTTTGTGTTTTTATTTGGCTAGTGAGCAGCAGCCAAAACCTGCGATAGGGTGGAAAACTTTAAGAAGGAAAACAATATAATGAACATATTTTAAAATGATAAATCCAATGTGTAATAAGTAGTGACCCCTAAACAGTACCAGCAGAGAGGCAAGAGGAAATCTTTACAAAGTGAAGAGATTTGCTCCCATAAAAGGCCCCTTTACACTGGTGCAACCAACATACATTGTAAGCGCACCGCCATGGTAACCCACATGCTATGAGGTGAATTGTGTCACAAAAATTGTTGCAGGAATTTTCCTGTGCATCGCCAGCCCATTGAAATAAATGGGCTACCTTCATGTAGTGCATCAGTATGAATTGGCCCAGATAGTTCTCACCAAAACAGGTGTTTCTATTGGAAGATACCATCACCTCTAAAAAATTAGGAGTGTAGAAGGTACGACAGTGGGCAGTATGTCTGGGGACAGAGTGTAGAAGATACTACAGTGGGCACTATGTTCAGGGACAGAGTGTCGAAGGTACGACAGTGAGCAGTATGTTTGGGGACGGGGTCTAGAAGGTATGATCTTGAACAGTGGGTAGAATGTTAGGGGACAGAATGTAGACGATACAATAGTGGGCATTATGTTCGGGGCAGAGTGTGGAAGGTACGACAATGGGCAGTATGTTCGGGGACAGAGTGTAGAAGGTAAGGTTTGATCCTGAACAGTGGGCAGTATATTCAGGGACAGAGTGCAGAAGGTATAACACTGCACATTGCTGCAATAAAATGTTCAGCTTTCAGGGATACAGCATTTTTTTCAATGTGCCTGTACACACATGCGAGTAAACAATGCAAAAATTGGCATTGCTGGTCAGTATTTTGCATTTGTATGTGCACATATGTCCTTTGGGATGCACAAAAAAAATATTTTTTTTAATATTCATAGATGTGGCCTCAGGAAATATGTTATCCAAGATCAAAGTTTACCTTCCTGTCCTGCCACCAGTAGTAGGAGGCTACTGAAAGTGAGGCAGGGCCTTCTGTGGCAGATTCACAACATCCCCACTGCGGAGAGTCTTAGAAGGCATTGACACATTCTACGTGGAGTGTACAGGTTATTTTTTTCTTTGTATCTTCCTATCCCTTTCCTGCTCTATCATTCCCTTCTCTCTCTCTCTCTCAATCTATCTTTGCCTATCTCTCTCTCCTCTCTTTCCCTCTCCATCGTTCCCCTTCTCTTTCTATATCGCTCTGTATCAGTCTATCTTTCCCCATCTCTCAATGTGCATTATGTTGATACTAATCTGTTTTTTCCCCACTTGGATACTGCAGCAGAAGAGCAGAGAACCATATCACACCAGGAAGCACCCTGAAGACCAGCACCATGACATGGACACAGTCGCTAACAGCAGTAAAATAAACCACCCTCTGTGGGCTCAGAAATCCTACAATTTAATTGGGAGAAGAAAACCAAACGGTACAGTGCAAATGCTGATGTTTTCCTCAACAGTTGCAATGGATGGTTATCATTCTGCCACAGTGTCCTGCCCATGTTAGAAGATCTCTCCAAGCAGCTGGTAGTGCAGGCAACCGACGATATAAAGTATATTACTATCTGGTGGCTTGCTGAACGGAGACATCTTCCACCTCTGCAGATGACATTGATCACTGACCCACCCACCCCCAATCCAGCCTTTTTTCCACCTACTTTCCATGCCTACCCACCCTACCCCCAACATAACCAGCAACCTCATCTTGCCTACCACACTCTATCCTATCAAGCTACTGCCAAACACAATCTTCCAGTGTATCAGTGTTTCTCTGATGTTCAATTATGGCATATGATTTCTGGATGAACCCAATCTTACATGGTCACATGAATGTTCACCATGCTCATAGCTAAAAGGGACCTTGAAGGAATACTTGTTAAAACAAAAATATATTGCTGAGGTACAAACAACCCAAAACAATGAGTTGGATTTACTTCTCAAATAACACCTGAATGAGACAATACTGATAACATGAATATGGCATCAGACATTTGAACATGCAATCTCCTGAAGGGCAAGCAGAGAAAGGTAAATAAAACTACTCTATGTTTACAAGGCCTTCAGAAACCAACAAGTTTCTGTCTAATGTTTATCCAGCTGACTAAGGCAGGCCATAGATGATGCATTTTTTTTCCTGCAACAAAGATGGTGGACTTGGGTATCATCAGCCTGCCTATACATGGATGGAATCTCGATGGGTTCAGCAGGGAGATTCAAATCATCTATGGCCAGTTTAAAGCGGGGGTCCACCTATCTATCGGTTTTTTTTTTTGAGTTCATTCACAAACTTTTCTTCTCAGCATTACATACTCACATATTGTGTGTAATATGTCCGCCTGTGTCAGATTTCGTCGGAAAGAATAACTTATATTATTCACTGCAGGCGGTTTCCATCTTCATTGTGGGCATTTGAAGCCCACAAGCATTTATTTCCTGAATGTGGTGAATTCTGTGCTCCCAGCATTCACCGCTCGTTCCCGCACATGCTCAGTGGCATCCTGGGAAGCCTGAGACTAGCTCTCAGGAGTCTGGGAGAGGCTAGAAACACGCCTACTCCCACGGGAGGAGAACCAGGAAGTGCAAAGAAGAATAGAAAAATAAAAGGTAATTACGGCGATTTAAATTTTTTTAAACGGCATGTCAACATCTAGGCAAGGAAGAGAATACATACAGATATTGTTCAAAATTTGGGTGGAACCCCGCTTTAAGAAGCAACAGTTCTGTACTCATTTTGTTGACAGAGATCCCTATTGTTCTCCTTGAGAAGGACACAATGAAAATCATTAATCAAAAGTTAACAATCCGGAATCTTTTTATAAAGTGTCTTGGAGTCAAAGGAAAATTAATTAGGTGCATATCATTAGGGTAAAATTTTGGATACTTTTGTGACACTTTTGGAAAAAACTATAAAAAGGTTACCTCACTTTCTCAAATTCATGTATCTACAAGACATTATATTACCCATATCTATATCTTAGCCATGTACGTTGAGGTGTTTCATTGTGGAATATAATTTTTATGTTTCTAGGTCATACAATTAATCCTATCGCTAGATGCGATTGTTGGAGACTTAAAAGAGAAATTTGGAGGGAGGGTCCTTAGCATGGCCAAGTGAACAGCACACTTGTGGATCTCCCTAGCACCCGAGCCTTGTTAAAGCATTTTACACCAGCTAATCTCCAAATCCTATTACAGGGGAGGATGCCCAAACAACTACAGAGAGACAGACGATGGGACACCTCCGAACCAGCGATACACCATTTTTTCTCCCAGACTCACCAGCAGCTGCCGCTTCCAATATGATGCTGACATGCTCTCCCCATAGATTGCGTTCCTTGGGCTTTCCATCTCCTGAGCCATGCACTAAAAGACAGTACTCCTGACACAGCGGCTCCTTCTCTCGTGCGGCATGTGCAGCCGAGACCCGCCTTGCTACAATAGTGCCAGACACCCTCCCTGCTAATTTGCGAGAGTTGCTGAAATATATACAGACCAAGGGAGACTTTGATGCCCTGTATGACCGCGTGAAGAAGCATTTTCGGGATTACATCGCTTCTTTGCAACAAACAACTACCAGACTGATGGAATGCATGGACTCTATAAAAGCTACCATGTCAGATACCACACAGAAAATCCAGTCAATGGACTCTCAACTTGCCTCAGCCCCCTCACAGCCGGCTAAGATGTAACTCCATCTGGAAGACATTGAAGACCCCAGCCTAAAAAGCACAAGAATACGGGGACTGCCAGAGGCAACCACAGCTGCTGATCTCCATGTTGCAGTACTAGGCATTTTCAGCCATCCATTAGATGTTGTCCCACCTGAAGGCATTGAAATGGATAGAGTCCAGAGGACACTAGAACCCATACCTGCTGACCCTACAAGGCCCAGAGATGTTTTGGCTCACATTCATTTTTACACCCAAAAGAAAGAATTGCTACAGAAAGCCTGAGTGCAGCAAATCATCGACGGCACCTCTGTGCAACTGCTAAGAGATGTCGAAGAGAAATTCTGAGACCTCTCCTTGATAAACTATGGGTCACTGGAGAAACGTACCGGTGGATACTACCCCTTCTATTTTAAAGTGAAGAAAGGTACTGAGGCCTTCCAAATCCACTCTGTGACCCTGCCATGCATTACAGCCTGGGGATCCCTCAGTTTCCAGTCATCGACTGGCTCTGTGTACTACAAGATGCGGATCCTCCTCGTCCACAAACACAAAGGGCAGAACGCCAATGCTCTTTTTGCAGAACACAGTCTATTGCTTCTGTTATTGACGGTAGGAGCAACAGCCATGAGGACAAACTTCTACTGGCGATTCCAATCAGGTATTGAACTGTAAAGCATGCTCAGCTTTCCTTCTGACTATGTTCTGATCCCTAATGCGCCCAAGGGCAAAGAGTTGCCTACAGCATAAATTATCCTCTAGGCAACGCTTCGGGTCGTTTTAAATATGGATCCCCAGGTATTTAAATTGAGAGACCCATTTGAGGGGAACCAGTGAATTTGCCGGAGGCGGCACATCAGTCAAGAAGAACAGGAGCGATTTGCCCCAGTTCACCCTGATATCCGAGAAGGAGCCAAAGCGGTCAATAATAGCGAGAGCCACCGTCAACAACTGTTGAGCATCTCAGAGATACAAAAGCGTGTAGGCGGCGTATAGGAATACTTTTTCAACCATTGGGGGGGGGGAATTAAATACCCTGAACCTCCCCCAAAGTTCTCCTAAACCTCCACGGTTTAGGAGATATTTACAATAAAGCCGTGCGTCGATGTCTACGGCGCATGTGCACTTTAGAAAGGGCAGATAGTGCAGTTTCTAAAGGGGGTCATGCCGTGACTGGCGACTCCCGCGCACATGCGTGACTCCGGCCAGTCACAAAGCCAGAGTTCGCAGGCTCCGGAAGGAAGAGGTGGACGCTCGCTGCTAGTGGGGACAGCGGTGACATCACAGGCTTCGTTTTCAGTAAGTGACACATAATGGGCTACTATGCAGTGAATAGTAGCCCCATTATGCTTTACCTTTGCAGGGAAATAAATAGGAAGTAAAACCCATCAGGGTTTATTCCTCTTTAACAAACACTTCAGATATGATACACAAAAACAAGTCTACATGAAAACCCACTGTTTTTTTATTTGAGTTTTTCAAAACAGGCTTGGAAGCAGCCACACCACCAAGGTACAGACACGTGAAAATATGACAAGTCTGCAATGTGCTCATTCTGCCAAGAAAATTCTTCTTCCACTGACAAAGAAATTTGCAAAAGCGTTTTCTATGTGTATTGCATGCGTGCGGGGGGGGGTTGGGATCGTTTCGCAAACCCACAAACAGCACCCTTGTGGAGCGGAAAGCGGTGCCTGGTGAAATTCTTTTCTTCACTGAATTGCAGTAGAAGGTATAATAATACATTATCTTGCACCAAGCCAGCAGTAGCAGATCCTTTTAGTTCTGTAAGTTGTAAACGATAGGGCCTCCATGGATCTGACTTTTTTTTCCCCAACACATCCCACAGATGCTCGATTGAATTACAGCAAGCTGATATTACCTTGGTGGAATTCCCTACATTCCCCACATCCAACTGCACTGTGGACATGAGAATACGCCACTTTGAAGAGCAAACTAAAAAAAGCACACTTGATTGTCCTATGGGCATGGCACAGCCAAAAATGTTATATTTTTTCGCATATGGCTTATTCCATCTCCACCGTAGGGACGCATTCAATTTTCTCAAAGTCCAAAGACCTCATCAGCAACAATAACAAAGGACAGGCTTGGGCCTGTGGTTCCAAGCAGTGGCCTCCAGGGGGATACACAAGCGTCTTTCATGCAGTCTTCGTCCCATTGTGTATTCTCTGAATATTCCGGAATCACCAGCACTCCTATAGGCCCCAACGTCATTTCAAATAAAATGAAATTTGTTGTCCACTAGACCAAGAAGTACGACTGAAAAATATTTTTTATAATTGTTTGTAATATTTTGATCCTGAGTTCACAGACAATTTCACATGAACGTGCGTGCCATCCAGGGCACCTATACAGTTAAGAAGTTGGGTTTTCAGCCAAACTTCATCAGGCACCTTTTCCCAAAGCGCCTCAGTTGGTTATGACAGGACAATGTCACGCAGTTCCTTCCACATTACACAACACTTGGACTATCTTGGCCACTGTTGTCACACGAGTAGAAAATTATATAATGAAGAGAAACTTTGTCCATTCGCCAAGAATCTGTACACTGAATATGTTTAGTATTTGATTTTAGGAATACAGAGCAGTGTTTCTCAACCTTTTTTCTGTCAAGGCACCCTTTAAAATTATGGACACCGAAATCTAAAATGTAAAAAAACGATTATAATAGTTTTGCATAATGCAGCAACATTCACACACATGGGACACCCAACGT
Organism: Lithobates clamitans; assembly: GCA_037952925.1. Classification (NCBI taxonomy): domain Eukaryota; kingdom Metazoa; phylum Chordata; class Amphibia; order Anura; family Ranidae; genus Lithobates; species Lithobates clamitans. The sequence continues at coordinate 4,615,777 of JBBGZY010000174.1, read as the reverse complement.
TAGAGGCGATTTATTCTTCACCTTTGCACACTGGTACTGACTAGTATTCTAGTGTTTCTCTTCTTCCTCAGTTTCAGCCCATTACTCAGCTAATGTGACCCCAGTGCTGATGGAGTGGGCAGGGTCACTGTACAAGCGACTAACATCCTCCTCATCAACTGATGATGCCATTGGTTGTTACGATGCAGGCAGCTAGAAGGTTGTAATGGTTCACAATGAAAACCTGCCGCTTCGTGAAACTAAAAGGCAGACATAAAGTGATTGTAAAGGCTGCAGGTTTTTTATTTTATTGCATTCTATGCATTAAAATGAAAAGCCTTCTGTGTGCAGCAGCCGCCCCAGCACCCCTTCTTACCTGAGCCCCATCTCTATCCAGCGATATCCATGAGTGCCTTGGCCGTCCAGGACTCTCCCTTCTGATTGGCTGAGACACAGCAGCGGCACCATTGTCTCCCGCCGCTGTCAAAGTCAGTTAGGCAATCAGGAGAGAGGGCGGAGCCAAACCTGGGCTACATGTCAGTATTGACACAGGGTGCTGTGGCTCGGCTCGGGTGCCCCCATAGCTGCTTGCTGTGGGGGAACTCGGCAGGAGGGAGGGGCCAGGAAAGACAAAGATAGACCTAAGAAGAGGAGGATCTTGGCTGCTCTGTGCAAAACCACTGCACAGAGCAGGTAAGTATAACATGTTTGTAAAGTCTCTCTTTTCTATAAAAATAACAATCACTTTAATCCACCCACTCGTATGTATACAATTTTTGGGCAATTTTTAGGCATGTTGCCAAGGCACCCCTAAAGAAACCTGAAGGCACCCTGGTTGAAAAAGGTTGATATAGATATGTGTGCAATATCTATTCATGGCTTTTTTTTGTTTTGTTTGGTACTACAGGTTGCAGTATTTTCACATATATCCCAAAATACCTGAGCATGGCAAGCATGTCTCATGATTCCATGCCGAGCAGCATAATACCTCTGTGTCAGCCATGGTGACATGATGTGCCCTGTAGCAATGACAGGGTCTCCAATTTTCTTACAAGTGCCTCTGCTGTCTTCTCTTCCTCACCAGGAACAGCAGGATACCTGCATCATTCAAATCAACAGGTTCCATATCCACAAAAAAAAAAAAAAAAAAAAACCACACTGGAAACAGCAGCAGATAGCTAAAAACACACCACTCTCAAAGCAGGGGGAAGCAAAATGCAAAGAAAAGGCACCAAATTGCTGAATTGAATAGTTTACACAACAGCATTCTGTGAACTAGACTGTATTGTACGTGTAAATGCGCGCACAAATGTGCATGCAAATACACACAACATAAACAACTGGCATTACATTAAAAAATGCTAAAGTTCAAACATCAGTTCCATGTGCAAGTACCCTAAATAAAAGCTGATCATTGTAAGCACCCCCATCAGTGGTAGAGGCTTTGTCTCAAAACTAACTGCAATAGTTGCAGGAGAGTTTGTTTTGTTGAAAAACAGACTTTCTGGCAATATCACCAGATGAAAATAAGGGAAATAAAAGAGAAAAACGAATACAGCCATCACATCTAAGACTTTGGTAAACTGTAATATAATAAATGTTTCATTATGGGATTAATACTGTTTTAATAAACAATTATACAAAGTGTGTATACTGCAACACAGATTCCCCTAAAAGCCCTAGTTCACATTGATGCGATTTGGAATACGATTTGACATGCCAAATCGGCGGCAATGGCACCGTCCACATCGGTGTGGCGCTGCATCGATTCCCAAAAGTAGTTTCTGTACTACTTTTGGCGATTTCGGGGTGCGATTTCCATTGACATCTGTGCAGAAACCTGCACAGACGTCTCTGAAATCCCCCCCCGAAGTCGGGTACTGACATGCGGGAATGAAATTGTGCGAGTTTGGCTGAACTCGCACAATTTCATTCCTGCAGTCAGTGTGAACCTGGGCTTAATGTTAATCCCTATAGTGGCAACCCTTGCTGCTCTTCCCACTTCCCTATGTAATGTACACAGTGCAAATAAACAACCAACCAAAAGGTGAGCGCCAGGTGCAAATATAAACCCTTAGGCTTCATTCACACCTGAGCGTAGCAGCTTACTGGCATTTTTTTAAAGCGTTTTTGCAGCTTTTTACAAGTGTTTGTAAAGTGCATTACAAGCGTTTACAGCTTCAGCCCAGGTTGACACTGGTGCGGGTTAGAAATTGTACGAGTTCAGCTGGACTTGCACGATTTCAAACCGGCAATGCAGTCCGACTTCGGGGGGCAATTTGACAAGCATATATGCGGGTTCATGCACAGATGTCTATTCAAATCGCCCCCGAAGTCAACCAAAAGTAGTACAGGAACTAATTTGGGAATCGGTGCAGCGCTGCAAAGTTGGTGCCGCACCTATTCGAAGTTTGACGGTGCCATTTCCGGCAATACCTGCCGATTTGGCATGCGAGTTGACATGTCAACTCGCATGCCAAATCGGCCCAATGTGAACATGGGCTCAGTTTATCCAATAGAAAGCACTAGGGGGAGGAAAGTAAGAAGAAATTAGGGGTGGAGATCTGCTATTCGAGCAGAAAAGGAACGACAAAACACTCAAGTCAGGCATTTCTATTGAGGTCTATGTGGCCAAAAACACCTGTAATCTGCCAAAAAGAGGTTCATGTACTTTTCTGAGCGACAGGCGTTTTGTTTCAGGTGACAGAACGCTCAGATGTAAACAGGGGGCATTGAAATTAATGGGATTTGGTATGTTGAGCATTATAGTATATACATAGTATATATTATATACTATATAGCATATATTATTATTTATATAGCACCAACAGTTTGTGCAGTGCTTTACAACATGAATATAAAAAAAAACTCCCTGTAAATCACCCCTTTAAAAGTGTACAATAATCAATTTAATAAAAAGTGAGACTGATAATTAGATAAATAAAGTGCATAAGCTATGAAAAGTCCATGTGTAAAGTTTCCCTCTACTGTGCTCTACACACTCCATTCAAATGAGACAAACTGTCTCCACTCAGTGCTACCCCGTGTGTGCACACCCGACCCCCGATTCAGTTAGGACTCACCAGGTCCCCGGACCCAGGGTGAAGTGGGTCTAGTATCGCTTGTTGGGAGTCTTAAACATAGGTAGTGATGAGACCAATTTTCTGCTCTCTTCCTCCACGGATCCTCAGATGTAGGAGTAAACCACATAAAGCAGGATCATAGTGCAACCCATTATTAAATTTCATGCCTACAAAAAGTAAACTTCCCACTCACATGTAATCGTGCCCAAGCTGCCACTAGCAGGATCCAGCAGTGCTCTCTCTCCATGTCACCATCCACCCCACCAACAAGATGGTGGTTTCGGCGTGCATTCCATTGCAAGCCAGGCCTTCTCGTCCACATAAGTGCCTGATCTCACAAATGCACTTCTGGAAGAATGGTCAAACATTCCCATAGACACTCCTAAACCTTCCCAGAAGAGTTAAAGCTGTTATAGCTGCAAAGGGTGGGCCAACTCAATATTGAACCCTACGGACTAAGACGCCATTAAAGTTCATGTGCGTGTAAAGGCAGGCGTCCCAATACTTTTGGTAATATAGTGTAGATTATATGTGTGGAGTTGCAGGTAACACGTTTCCTTATCTCGTATTCTCTTCCCATCTGGTTAGATTTTAATTTGTACCTCCTTTCAATAAAGGGGCACATATTTGAATACACTTGATAAACAACGATAAAAACACATACCTGATCTGCCACTCTGTAAATGTCTTCCCTTTTGCTACAGTCACATGTATATGTATGTACACGAACTGCTCCATTCTTCTTGGCTAGTCTGCATGTTTCTTTATTGCCCTCCTCATTGATGTCCCATAAAATAAGTGTTGCTCCAAGGCGTGCAAACTCCAGTGCTATAAGCCGTCCTATTCCGCTTCCCGCCCCAGTGATGAGTACAAGTTCACCGGCAACATTTTTCCTTCGAGATGGGATAATCCAAAGAATAATAGATTCAAAGAGCAAATAGATAGTGAGAAATAAAACTTTGAGAGTCTCCAGGAAAAAATTCATGGTTGTAAGTCTTCCTTTGTGTCAGTAAACTGGAAATGAAAAAAAACAAAAATACAGTATTAGCTGTAGGAAAGGGAGTACATGCACTGTAGTAATTTCACATACTTCAGGGAGACAAGTATTTTAAGGAAGGGAGAACAAGTCCTTTCATTTACAATTGCTAGCTTCAAGTTGAAGCATTGGACAGGTCACCTTGAGATTTTTTAACACACTAAAATACCTCTGTACTGATGGCTGATGGTAGACCTAAAGGGTTCGATACTAATGCAAGTGTTGTATGAGGGGCTTGAGTATTCATGACCACCCAAAGGGCCTGTGTCAAGCTTTTGCTTATGTCACAACTGATTTTTCTCCCCATATACCCTGTTTCCCCGAAAATAAGACCTAGCGTGACTGTCGGTGAAGGCTGCAATATAAGCCCTACCTCCCAAATAAGCCCTACCCTGTTTCCCCGAAAATAAGCCCTACCCTGAAAATAAGACCTATAAGGACTTTAACTAGGGCTTATTTGGGGGGTAGGGCTTATATTGCAGCCATCACCGACAGTCACGCTAGGTCTTATTTTCGGGGAAACAGGGTAAGTTAATGGGAATGCCAAAGCAGGTTGAGGCAACTTAGTGGGAGGTCAAATGCAGGTCAGTAGGACATCAACCATAAGTCAAATTCACCCGCCAATGAACTCTGAATGATCTGAGATATGTTTAATACTGATCCCAAATGCAAGCCTTAAGTCTCGTACACACGATCGGATTGTTGGCAAACAAAGAGCCAGACTTTTGTCTTAAGGGCATGTGTCTGGATTTTGTCCTGCATACTAATGGCACACAATTGTCGGCCAACAAACGCGACGTACTACGTGGAATTTCAGCTCTTGAGCGCCACCCTTTGGGCACCTTCTGCTAATGTCGTGTTTGGAGAGCATTGATTCCGAGCATGCGTGTTTGTACTTTGGACTTTTGTGTGACGGACTTGTGTACACACGATACGAAAATCTGACAACAGACCGTTGAAAATTTACTAGCCTGCAAACCAACTGTCTGATGGAGCGTACTAACTGTCAGATTTTAGGCAAATAGTCTGTCATCACACAATTCCCTGCCGAACATCTGATCGTGTGTACGAGGCTTAAAGCTAGCTGAATTTGCTGACACAAGCCTTAGCCAGGGTTCACACTATAGCGATGTGGGAACCAGCGCTGGTTCCCGCATCGCATCTCTCCCGCTTGCAGTTCACAATGCCCTCTACGAACTGCTGCGGGTGTCAATACAATGTTAATGACACCCCAGATTGGTTCACAGTGTGAACTGTGGATTCGGACAGGAATCAGTGGAGGAAAAAAAAAAAGTCCCTGCGAGTTCAGCCAAACAACCGTATGGCGGAACTCGCTTTGCACAGACATCGCATGCGATCAGCACAGCAGTGCAGGTGCGAATCACATGCGATGTCTGTTCGCAATAGCGTGAACCCAGGCTCAAAGTGTCACTAAACCCACACCATAAAAACGATCAATAAATGCTGTATTAGATGCTGTTCAAACTCACTCACTATGAGATTTGTTTTCTGTATTCTGCAAAAAACCTGTTTGATCCTGCTGTTCTCTTTCTTCCCCTTCTGTCCAAGTGCCCAATGCATAGGGCTGGGAGATTTTCTAAAAAAAAAAAAAAATCTTCGATTCTCTTAAAAAAAACTCGATTCAGGATTCGAATCAAGTTTTTTTTTTCCTTTGGAAACCGCGCCGGTCCCGAGGCGCTGCGGGCATGAGCTTTTAGGCGAGGCTTCGGCCTAGTCCGCGGCGTCCGGCCACGCGGACTAGGCCGAAGCCGCGACTTCACCTAAAAACTCCTTGCCCGCAGCTCTTCAGGCACGGTGCGCAGTCAGCGCTGGTCCGGAGGCGCTGCGGGCATGAGTTTTTGGGCGAGGCCGCGGCTTCGGCCTAGTCCGTAGCGCCTCAGGACCGGCGCGTTAAAAAAAAAATAATCTAAAAAAATCGATTTGCTTAAATTTTGAATCGATTTGACCTCTCAACTCGATTCAAGATTTAAATCGATTTTTTCCCCAGCCCTACCAATGCAGCTAGGGATTTTGCAGAGCAGCGTTGGCAACTCTGCACGTGCTCAGTTTTCAGTGAGCTTCTATGCTGAGCATCCCCCCTCCCATCACATCTGAGCAGCCCATGGGACTATAAAGTCACACATGTGGGAGTATACACAGTGGTATACAACAGCCCACTCCCTCCCTCCTCCATGGCCACTAACTAGCTAAACACAATGGGGGCGGGATATTATATGTAGATTGATGGAGGCCTTTGGAATTTTTTTGAAATTACATTACCTGGTAAAACTGCCTTTTGTGGGAGTTCTACAACCTTACAGCTCTGACAGTGAAAAATCTCTTAAGCAGTTTAAGGTTGAACCGCTTCGCATTCAACTTCAAGTGGCCACGTGTCTCTTTTGAGTGACCCGAGACGGAGTAGTTTCCTCCCTATGCTATATTCACCAATAAGATATTTGTATATCACCATCAGATCTCCTCTTAAGCGTCTCTTCTCCAGGGAGAAGAAGTTTAATGATTGTAAAAGTTACTCATAATGAAGATCCTCCAGCCATCTTCTCTGGACTCTCTCCAGTTTCAGCACATCCCTTCTGAGGACTGGAGACCAGAAGTGGACAGCATACTCAAGGTGTGGCCGAGTTTTATATAGTGGTAGAATTCTAGTTTTATCTCTTGAGTAAAACCCCTTTTAATGCTTGCTAATACTATACTGGCCTTGCTTGCTGCAGCTTGGCCTTGCGTGCTATTGCTGAGCCTGTCTTCCTGTAGAGTTGCTATATCCTTCTGTGACGTTATTGTCCTGCTTAGATTTGTATCATCAGCAAACCCTGAGTGATACCAACCTCTATATCCTTTATGAACAAGTTAAACAGGATTGGTCCCAAGACAGAGCCCTGGGGTACCCCACTTAAAACTTCTGACTATTCAGAAGATACGCTATTTATCACCACCCTCTGGGCATGCCCCTGTAACCAGTTTTCTATCCAGGTACATACACTATTGTTAACGCCAACAGACCTCAAATTTGTGGATTTGTGTTTATGTGGAACAGCACAGCACAGAATCGAGCGGGTTCTCGGCGTCGCCTGCCGACAAAAATGGAACTTCCGCTTTTCGGAACCCTCCCCCCCTCCGGTGTCACATTTGGCACCTTTCAGGGGGGGGGGTGCAGATACCTGTCTAAGACAGTTATTTGCACCCACTTCTGGCATAGACTCCCATGGGAGTCTATGCCTCTTCCTGTCCCTCCGCGCTGTCTCCTGGGAAACACACAGCTCCTAGGAGATAGCGGGGACCAGTTATGATTAGAGGTCGACCGATATGGGTTTTTCTCTGGCCGATGCCGATATTTAGAAATCGCGGTGGCCGATGGCCGATATATGATGCCGATTTTTTTGGGCTGATATATGATGCCGATTTTTTTGGGCCGATATATTAGGCCGATTTTTTTTTTTTTTTTTTTTTTCCCCCTTCATCTCATAAAATCTAACAGTTAGACCCCTTTCACACTGGGGCATTTTTTTAGGCGCTTTTGGGCTAAAAATAGCGCCTGTAAAGTGCCAGTAAAACGGCTCCCCTGCAGTCTCAGTGTGATATCCCGAGTGCTTTCACACTGAGGCGATGCTCTGGCAGGATGTAAAAAAAAGTCCTGCAAGCAGCATCTTTGCAGCGGTGTATACTGCTGCTCCACCATTCCTGCCCATTGAAATGAATGCGCACCGCTGCCGAAGCACCTGCATAGCGTTTTGGCAGCAGCACTTCAGGGGCGCATTTAACCCCTTCCTCGGCTGCTAGCTGGGTTATAAGCGCCCCGCTAGCAGCCGAATAGCGCCGCTAAAATGACGGTAAAGCGCCGCTAAAACTAACAGCGTTTTACCGTCAACGCATGCCTGCTCCAGTGTGAAAGCAATCTTAAGTAATAAGTGATACAGAAAATTTTTTACATTTATTGAACAAAACAAACCTCCAATCAGTTCACTTGTATGTAAAATTTAGATTAAAAAAAATAACTATATCTTAAATATTAAATACACAAAAACAGGTAATCAAAACTTTTGGACGAAAAAAAAAATGGGCTAACTTTACTGTTTATTTATTTTTTTTTAATTAGTGTATTTTTTAAAAAAAAATTGCGTTTGAAAGACCGCTGCGCAAATACCGTGTGACATAAACTATTGCAACAACCGCTATTTTATTCCCTAGGGTCTCTGCTAAAAAAAATATATATAATGTTTGGGGGTTACAATTGATTTTCTAGCAGAAAATACAGGATTTTTACTTGTAAGCAACAAATGTCAAAAAAGATTTAGTCTTTAAATGGTTAAACTGAGAAATTCTCCACGGAGTTCAGTCTGTTGATAAAATGAACCTGAAGAGATACAAATGTATCTTCTTATCAGATTTGGCAGGCTGCCCAGAGGAGGAGAGAAGACAAACTTTAAACAGCTTGCAATTGACTTCTATTACAGAAGTCATTTGCAAGTCCCGCTGAAGTTATAATCGGCTTTTTTTATCAGCACAATCGGCTGATGCCGATTAAGTAAAAAAAGCCAAATATCGGCCGATATATCGGTCGACCTCTAGTTATGATGCACAGCGTGACTCGCGCATGCGCAGTAGGGAACCGGGAAGTGAAGCCGCAATGCTTCACTTCCTGATTCCCTCACCTAGGATGGCGGCGGCAGCTGCCGAGAATCGAGCGGGTTCTCGGCGTCGCCTGCCGACATCGCTGGACCCTGGGACAGGTAAGTGGCCATTTATTAAAAGTCAGCAGCTGCAGTATTTGTAGCTGCTGGCTTTTAACATCCACTGGCCTTCATTTATCCAGATTACAGGTCACTTGCACATAGAATGTTTTTTTTTTTAAGCCACTGGTATGTGAACACACTCCAAAAACTCCACCCGGTGCAAAATAATGCACACATAAATGTGAGACACAAAATATGCACAGGGTGTACACATAGTCCTCCAAAGGAGAAGGACCTTAACCCTGATCACCGGGGCATTAGGCTGCAGACGGGGACTGGGGTACTTCCCATTGTCCGTCTGGCCGAAACCAGACGGCCCCCGTTCTCTGGAAGATCTGCCGAGGTAGACCCACTCAAGTACTAGGTGGGGCTCCTCCAAAGCGAGACCCCATGAGAGAGGGCGAACCAAGCCAGAAGGTCATGTCCACCCCTTCCCAAGACGTTCAGGGCAGGCCCGAGGTCCTACACCCTACCACTCAAACGTGAAAAAGTGTACATTAACTAAAAAAGGAGAAAGTGACACAACAAACACACTTCCACATAGGTTTGTCCGGCAATAACGATCTTTCATAAATCCAGGCTGGTTACTATCAGGTTAGATGTGTCCCCTGGCTGTACCGGCCAGGAGATGGTGGATTTGAAACCGAAAGTAACAAAATCATATTTGCTTACGGTTTCACTGTTTACATGCAAGATCAAGGCATGGATTTGCCTCTGTCTCATATCTCCCTCCCCCCGGAAGCCAGCAGTTGTTAGTACTAAATTATTATTGAGCAACAGTCCCCAAGAAGCCCAAAGTTTCATCACAGGTTCTGTAAGCAAATTTAGCAACAGCTGGTGTCAAAGTGCATACATTTACCATTGGAAAGAGACTGCACCAATTTAACTTGCAAGGGAGCTGTGCCAAGAAAAAGCCTTTGCTATCCCTTAAGAAAATTAGAGCAAGATTATAGTTTGCCATTGAACATATAGGCAATTACAAGGTCTTCTGGAATATGCTATGGACTGTAGAAACAAAGACAGAGTTGTTTGGCCTAAACAAACAATGAGAAATAAACAAATACAAAAAGTATTTCTCCCTCAGCGCTCATGCAAAAAAAGTATAAAGTATTAAAGCTGCTACTATAAAAAATATAAACTGTATCAAAAAATATGTTTGTTTAAAAAACAACAGTCTTTCAAACATTAGTAGCGCTTAAGTTCATATGTCTCCGACAGGTGTTTGCTCCATCCCAGAGACAGACATTTTCCTATTGGAGAAGTGAAGTGAAGTGCTCTATTCAGGAGACACTTCACTTCTCCAATAGGAAAATGTCTCCTGAATAGAGAAGTGCTCAATTCAGGAGACAACACTCCATGTTGGAGGAGAGATTCCTTACCCACAGGACCGAGAGAGCTGGAACAGCTAAGTCTGGAGGAATGGGAGAGTTGAAATGACTAGCTAAATTTAGATGGAAGCATGCAGAGTGCACTGACAGCCATTCAAACATCCATCCACGGATCCGATCCTGTTTGAGTGAATTAAAGAGACCAAACCAGTGAAAGACACTCTGTTAACCCATTACCTTCCGGTAAGTGAATTACCTACAGGGGATTCCCATAGAAGCAAAGTGATGAAGGATTTAACTGGGATTTTGATCTGCAGAGATTTGGTGTTCAACATTTTGTACAACTGTACACCCTGCTTTGTAAAACACAAGTGGAACTTTTTATCTTTATTTACATTTATGAACTTCTTAAGCGCTACTAATGTTTGAAAGACTTTTGTTTTTTTTTAAACATATTTTTTGATAGAGTTGTTTGGCCACAGTAATAGTGTTGTGTTTGCCTCAAACCGAAGGCAGTATTGCAGAAGAACCTCATACCAACTGTAAAGCATGGTGGTAGAAATGGTTTCTTTGCTGCTTCAGGGCCTGGTCAGCTTGCAGTCATCGAGTCAACTGAATTCTGCATCACATCAAAATGGTGCTTGATGAGTATTCAAGGCCATCTTTCCAAAAGTTGAACTGAAAATGGATCTTTTAAAATGGTAGTGATTTAAAACACATCAATCTACCAAGGAAAAGCTCAAAAAGACGAAATCAAGGGATATGGACTGGCCTGATTTTAAACCAGTTGAAATGCTGTGAGGAGATCTGAAATGGACAGAACCGATTCCAAAGAATAGTGGGCACTGGGCAGTTCTACCAAATACCTACAAAAAGCAATTTCTGCTAAAATGGGCAATACCAGCTTCTGAGGCCAAAAGTGTACATACTTTTCTACAGTACATCATTACATTTATTCATATTTTTGTTAAATAAATGGTCGTAAATGCACAAAAATAAATAAATAAAACCTTCCTTGTTTGCATGTTCAATCTTGTTGAAAAATTTTATTTTACCTTCCTAGATGAAAACCACACACTAACAATACCTTACCAATTGAATGCAAATCAATATGTGCTAACATACATATATAGAAATGATATACTGCAAGTACTTATTTTTACTTTATGGTAGAGCTGCACGATCCTGGCCAAAATGAGAATCACGATTTTTTTGCTTAGAATAAAAAGATCATGATTCTCTCACAATTCTCGCGACGTAAAATCTTTCACATTATACAAAAAAAGATGGGCTAACTTTACTGTTTTTTTTTTTTTTTTAATTCACTAAAGTAATTTAAAAAAAAATATTTAAAAAACCGCTGCACAAATGCAGTGTGGCTTAAAATATTGCAACAACCACCATTTTATTCTCTAGGGCAGTGATTCTCAACCAAGGTTCCGTGGAACCCTAGGGTTCCTCCAAAGGTTGCTAGGGGTTCCTTGAGCATTGGGCAATTTCTGCCTCTCAGATACGTTCCCACTGACACCATTGATCTTTTTAGCTATCTGTAAGGAGGTAATTCTTCCCAAGTGTAAGGACCATTCTTCCCACTGACCATCACACTATTGTATCACGAGTTGTAGACTTCTAATTTTTAGCAGGGTTTCCCCGAAACCAGAGAACTATTTCAAGGGTTCCTCTGTGTTGAAAAAGGTTGAGAAAGGCTGCTCTAGGGTGTCTACTAAAAATAAATATATATAATATTTGGGGGTTTTAAGAAATATTCTAGCAAAAAAAAAATGATTTTAACTTGAAACCAACAAATGTCAGAAAAAGGTTTAGTGTTTAAAGGGGTTGTAAGGGTAAAAGTTTTTTCACCTTAATGCATTCTATGCATTAAGGTGAAAAAACATCTGACAATACCGCCCCCCCCCCCCAGCCCCCCGTTTTACTTACCTTCGAAAGTCCCGCGCTCGCTCCCGACATCCTCTTCGCCACTCAGCCTGGCTATTGATTGGTTACAGTGGATGGATTAAAATCAGCGCAGCCATTGGCTCGCGCTGCTGTCAATCACATCCAATGACGCGGCGTGCCAGGGGGCGGGGCCGAGTGATACAGTGAGCGGCTATGGCCGCCGGCTATATCACGGGAGCGCGCCCGCAAGCACTCAACACCATGCGAGGGAGCTCGCATGAAGGTGTTGAGTCCTTGGGGGGGGGGGGGGGCCGAGACAGCCACCGAGGGACCCCAGAAGACCAGGTTCGGGGCCACTCTGTGCAAAACGAACTGCACAATGGAGGTAAGTATAACATGTTTGTTATTTAAAAAAAAAAAAAAAAAAACGTGATCCTTTCGGTGGTTAAACTTTTTTCACTTACACACAAAGTCTATTCCATTGACAAATTGTTACAATGTTTATACTTAAGTTCAGCTGATAAAAAATGTTTTGATTCTTGGCAGACTGCCCAGTTTTCCTCTTCCTTTCTTTTGAGGGCTGTGGCTTCAGAAGAGCAGAGAGAATTCTTTGCATAGAAAGAATTGTGAAACACAGTCAAGATCGTGATAACGATTCTTAAGGATTAATTGTGCAGCTCTACTTTATGGTAAAGTATTAGTGAGACCTTGACTTGGTGTAAGCTGCTATTTTAGGGGGCTTTGGGTTTAGTTACATGGAATGCAGCTTGCACAAGTGTTTGCAAATGTATGTAACTGAGCACTATAGTTTGGACACCGATTGTCTCTGCTTGATTAGGAGGCTTCAATACTAGGGCATGTAGTAAATTGTACATATGCAGTCTGAAACGTCATAAAACATGGCCAAATCTGTAAACTAGAATTGTTCAGTCTGAATGCTGAATTTCCAGATTCTGCAGTAAATTAAAACTAAGTACACCTGTGGATGGAGGTAACACAAAACTGAAAGGTCCATTCTGTCATCTAATATTACAGGGACTGGTAAGCCATTGGTAGAATAAATGTTTTTCCTTGTAAGGTAGCTACAGAGTTAAACAATTAAAATAATGACAACAAAAATCATTTCAGTGCCCCCTAATTCATACATTTGTTAATGCTGGAAAGCACAGATCATCTCCCACCAATGAAAAGTTATTTAGAAGCGATCGGCATTCAGAGTTACCTTGTCTCTGTAGGTTTCACAAGGGTGCATTGAATAGGGCTCCTTGCAACTGGAGAAGGCACGGCTTCTATGAATAACAGTCTCAAACCTGGTTTTAGATACTGAAATCTAGACACAAGGGTAAACATTTCTATCTAAACAAAGTTTCTTCACTCTAATGAACTAAGGTCAAGGAACCAAGATAAGACGCTTACTATATCAAAGTCTATAAGATAAGCAAAAAATCTTAGTGAAAATATTCATTACTTCTAGTTGGGTACTTTATCTCTACCACAAATAGTAAAAAAGCTTAAACATAGGGATCAATCTGGTTGGCATTACTCCTTAGCTGTGGGTGGCCCAACCTGCAACATTTGTTCTCATTGGAGAGGCACCAAAATTATCGGCCTAAAATTGGGCTATCGACATTTTCGAGGTAGAGAAAAAAAGTGCAGCTAATGGCACCGCAAATGCACGTGATTTTGCCGCGCTTATGGTATATTTTCATAGGTCATATGACAAATATATCAAAAACTTAACACGGGTGTGTTATTGCTGCATTTTCAATGCGTTTCAACGGGGAGGTGTGTTTTTGGTAAGGATGCACCAAATTTTTGGCGGCCTAGTGTATTTTTCATTTTCGGTATCGGTTTCGGCACCAAAAAACCCATTCGGTCCAGTTCTTTTTAAACTGACCAAAAATGCAGCCAGCAAGATTTTTAACATCACAATGGAAGCGCAACGGACCAGTGTGAACACATACATAGATTTTAAAGGGGTGCATTTTTCTTGAGCTAAAAGGTGCCAATAATGGCCGACAAATTCATATTCATTTAAATTCATGATATTAATTAAAAAGTAGAATATAATACAATTATATATAAAAATATATACATTTTTTAAAAACAAATTTTTCGGTTTTGGCCAAGTGCATCCTGAATTTTTGGTTTCGGCACCAAAATTTTCAATTCGGAGCACCCCTAGTGGCTATCCACATCAGACCTATACGACATGTGTTGCATGAAGATTCAGTGCAATACCACTGTGCTGGTAACAGAATTGCTTGTAAAAGGAAACAAATACATGCAACTATGTGGAACTCTTGTGAAAGAATATTACACGCGGACAAGTCTAAAGGCCAGATGAAGTCACACAAATAGATATGCAGTCAGAAATATGCACTAAACACCCATTTTCATATTCTTAACTGTTATAGCATTTGCACAATCTCTAAATATGACTGGATTGTCTAATAATCATCAGAGAGTTAGACCAAGTGCTCTCGGTAATCAATTATTAAAGTGGTTCTAAAGCCATACCTTACATTAAAGCAGAGTTCCACCCAAAAATGGAACTTCCGCTTTAGGTGCTGGTGACCCCCTAACATGCCACATTTGGCATGTCATTTTTTGGGGGGGCACCCTGTTTTTAGAGGCACCCCGCTCCCACTTTCTCCCCTGGGGCTACGGCGCAGTTAGGAAGATCACCCCTCCCTCCAATCTTCTGGGACACGTCATAGGTCCCAGAAGATTGCCTGGCCATTCAGAACGCACAGCATGGCTCACGCATGGGTAGCCACAGCTGGGCGCCCACAGTTAGAATGCCGGTATCGCAGAGAGGAGGGGGAGAGGAGCGAGGCTTCTGTACCCTCATCGCTGGACCATGGGATAGGCGAGTGCCTGATTATTAAAAGTCAGCAGCTACACTTTTTGTTTGTAGCTGCTGACTTTTAAATGGGTGGAACTCCGCTTTAAGGTAAAAAAATATTTAGGCATCAGTATCTCCCCTCAACCCTCTCTACAGTGCATCCGGAAAGTATTCACATCGCTTCACTTTTTCCACATTTTATGTTACAGTCTTATTCCAAAATGGATTAAATTCATTATTTTCCTCAAAATTCTACAAACAATACCTCATAATGACAACATGAAAGAAGTTTGTTTGAAATCTTTACAAATTTATTAAAAATAAAAAACGAAAAAAATCACAGCTACATAAGTATTCACAGCCTTTGCCATGACACTCAAAACTGAGCTCAGATGTATCCAGTTTCCACTGATCAATCAAGTCGTAGAAACATCTCAAGGATGGAGTCCACCTGTGGTAGATTCAGTTGAGTTGGACATGGTTTGGAAAGGCACACACCTGTCTATATAAGGTCCCACAGTTAACAGTGCATGGCAGAGCACAAACCAAGCCATGAAGTCCAAGGAATTGTCTGTAGATCTCTGAGACAGGATTGTATGGATGCACAGATCTAGCGAAGGGTGAAGAAAAATTTCTGCAGCATTGAAGGTCCCAAAGAGCACAGTGGCCTGCATCAACTATAAATGGAAGACATTTGGATCCACCAGGACTCTTCCTGGAGCGGGCTGCCTGGCCAAACTGAGCGAGCGGAGAAGGGCCTTACTTAGGGAGGTGGCCAAGAACCTGATGGTCACTCTGACAGAGCTTCAGCATTTCTCTGTGGAGAGAGGAAAACCTTCCAGAAGAACAACCATCTTTGCAGCACTCCACCAGTCAGGCCTGTATGATAAAGTGGCCAGACGGAAGCCACTCCTCAGTAAAAGGCACATGACAGCCGCCTGGAATTTGGCAAAAGGCACCTGAAGGATTCTCAGACCATGAGAAACAAAATTCTCTGGTCTGATAAAACAAAGATTGAACTCTTTGGCCTGAATGGCAAGCGTCATTTTTTGGAGGTAACCAGGCACTGCTCATCACCTTGGCAATACCATCCCTACAGTGAAGCATGGTGGTGGCAGCATCATGCTGTGGGGATGTTTTTGAGTGGCAGGAACTGGGAGACTAGTCAAGATCAAGGAAAAGATGAATCCAGCAATGTATAGAGACATCCTTGATGAAAACCTTGAACATCTCTGGAGAGATCTGAAAATGGCTGTGAACTGACGCCCCCCATTCAACCTGATGGAGCTTGAGAGGTCCTGCAAAGAATGGGAGAAAGTGCCCAAAAATAGTTGTGCCAAGCTTGTAGCAACATACTTAAAAAGGCTGTAATTGGTGACAAAGGTGCTTCAACAAAGTATTGAGCAAGAGCTGTGAATACTTATGTTTGTAGTCAGAGTCTTCGAGTGAGAAAGTGATACTCCTAAGTACCAAGGCCTGAGGTGTGCCTTGGCCTGACTGGTCAGTATGCCTGAAAAGAGGGCATACCCTGAATGTAAGAAAAGTAATATGAGTATGTATGAAGATTGGGGGAAACGGGTGGGTGGGAACCCAAAGACGCCGACGAGCCCTGGCCTGAAGGAGGAGGAGGCTTAAGTAGCCCTCTCAGCCTCCTCCCACAAATACAGGCTAGCCTCCAGCTAGCCTTTACACTTGTAGTCAGAGTCTTCGAGTGAGAAAGTGATACTCCTAAGTACCAAGGCCTGAGGTGTGCCTTGGCCTGACTGGTCAGTATGCCTGAAAAGAGGGCAAAAAGACACAAATTTAGGTGAGGAAGGGAAGGTAACAATCCATCAAGAGTAGTGGAGTGCGCCCGGATGGCAACAGTATGTATCCGAAAAGTGTCCCCTATGACCGGAGAAACATCCCCCCCCCCCCGACTTGGTGATGAGACAGAACCCCCTACAGACCTGTGAAGCTACCAAGAACCCAACGACACATCCTGTGAACGATTGGACAGGGCCTGAAGGCCGAGACGACCCAGAAATGAGAATGAACTGCTTGTGAATGAGGATGCGTGGGGGAAGGGGAGCAAAGGCTGCCCCGAGGAGCCCCTGTAACATGAATGGCCGAGAAGATCGAAACTACGAACGGACACCAGTGAATTGCTCAGTGAAACCCCTCCCAAGCCCTGGCCTGGCCTTACTGGTATGGGGAAGTGCGAGGGTGAGTGCCAAAGAACAACTGGTAGGAGTTCAAAATGCTAAATACCTGAAGGATGTGATGGAGTAGGTGGATGAGGCCCATGCACTATGGCAATAAGTATTGACAACATGGAGAAACCATGCCAGACACAGAATACTGGTCCCACCTGATGCGATCGGGTCGTGCTTCAGCCTGTGACCTGACAACCGAGCCTAAAACAGAACCAAGGAAGGAGGGCCAGACTCCACCCCAGGGAAATAAGTCCCATGGCATGAAAACAGTCATACCCAAATTGACTGAAACCCTCCTACCTGGAACCGGCTGGGGAACAGAAAAGATGACTGGATAGACGTCCCTGAGCAGTCTTCCAGGCCACATCCTAGACAAGATCCGAGCCGAGAGTGGAATCCAGAATCATGATGACGTTTGCCCAAACCTACCACTTAAGGACCAATAAGGGGATAAGGAATGCCAATACAGCCCAACCTGAGAACATGCACAAGAGAAATAAAAGACAAGACAAGACAAGACAAGAGGACAACAACGCCCCTCTGTGCCTACCTAAGTATGAGCGGAAATGCAAAGACCACTGCGCATGAATAAACCTGATGATGGACCCCCCCCCCCCCCCCCCGAGTGAGTAAAGAGTGAGCCCGAGTAACCTGCCGCGCAGAGACAGGTAATTAACTGAAAACTCAGGTGGTGGTGGGTAATCGTACAGGTGTGGTGAATGAACGTGCATCGTATGACGTATGTTATACGGGCGAGAAGATTGTGGTCAACAATCATTAACAAACGAAACCTCAGCCCGTATGGATCTGTAGACGTGACAGATCCTGACATGTGAGCCCTAGCTAACTGACGCAGGTACAACCATGAACAAAAAACGATCAGACATGACAAACAACGAAGATAAAACAGCTACCGGAGTATGTGCCGTGACTGAACAACGATGCCCCCTCTGAGAGATGCTGAGGCTGAACACTGAAACAGAAACGTTGGGGCAGAAACATGAGCACAACAATGCTATGACAGAAATGCTGAGCAGAAATGTAATGACAGAAAAAACCTGGGGCAGAAATGTAATGACCAAAAAAAAAAAAAAAAAAAAAACCTGGGGCAGAAATGTAATGACCGAAACCCTGGGGCAGAAATGTAATGACCGAAACCCTGGGGTAGACATGTAACGACAGAAACCCAGGGGCAGAAATGTAACGACAGAAACCCAGGGGCAGAAATGTAACGACGGAAACCCTGCGGCAGAAATGTAATGACAGAAACCCAGGGGTAGAAACAGAAACCCTGCGGCAGAAATGTAACGACAGAAACCCTGCGGCAGAAATGTAATGACAGAAACCCAGGGGTAGAAACAGAAACCCTGCGGCAGAAATGTAACGACAGAAACCCTGCGGCAGAAATGTAATGACAGAAACCCAGGGGTAGAAACAGAAACCCAGGGGCAGAAATGTAATGACAGAAACCCTGGGGCAGAAATGTAATGACAGAAACCCAGGGGTAGAAACAGAAACCCTGGGGCAGAAATGTAATGACAGAAACCCTGGGGCAGAAATGACAGAAACCCTGGGGCAGAAACAGAAACCCTGGGGCAGAAATGTAATGACCGAAACCCTGGGGCAGAAATGTAATGACCGAAACCCCTGGGGCAGAAATGTAATGACAGAAACCCTGGGGCAGAAATGTAATGACCGAAACCCTGGGGCAGAAATGTAATGACCGAAACCCTGAGGCAGAAATGTAATGACAGAAACCCTGGGGCAGAAATGTAATGACAGAAACCCTGGGGCAGAAATGTAATGACAGAAACCCTGGGGCAGAAATGTAATGACAGAAACCCTGGGGCAGAAATGTAATGACAGAAACCCTGGGGCAGAAATGTAATGACAGAAACCCTGGGGCAGAAATGTAATGACAGAAACCCTGGGGCAGAAATGTAATTACAAAAACCCTGAGGCAGAAATGTAATTACAAAAACCCTGAGGCAGAAATGTAATTACAAAAACCCTGAGGCAGAAATGTAATGACAGAAACTCTGGGGCAGAAATGCCATGACAGAAAATGCTGAGGTAGAAAACGCTCAGACAGAACGCAGAGGCAGAAAAACGATGACAGAAATCCTGGGGCAGAAACACTGAGGCAGAAATGCCATGACCGACATGCAATGACAGAAACGCTGAGACTGAAATACTGATGGCAGAAATGCAAAGACAGAACCCTGGGGCAGAAACGCTATGATGGAAATGCCGAGACAGAAAAAATTGAGCCTGAACGCTGAGCCAGAAATGCTGGGGCAGAACACTATGACAGAAAACACCATGACCGAATAAAGAAAAAATGCCACGACAGAAATCCTGGGTCAGAGATGCCATGACAGAAATCCTGAGCCAGAAACGCTATACAGAAATCCTACGGCAGAACCGCTATGACAGAAATGCCGAGACTGTACGCCGAGACAGAAAGCTATGACAGAAAAGCTAGGTCAGAACGCCGAGACGGAAATGCTGAACGCTTATGACAGCAAGCTAGGGCAAAACTCTAAGAGAGAAATGCTGAATGCTATGACAGAAATGCTGGGCAGAACGTTAAGCCAGAAATGCTGAATGCTATGACAGAAATGCTGAACCCCTGCGACAGAAATGCTGAACCCCTGCGACAGAAATGCTACGACAGAAATGCTAAACGCTATGACAGAAATGCTGGGCAGAACATTTGAGACAAAAATGCTGACCGCTATGATAAAAATGCTGAACGCTACGACAGAAATGCTGGGCAGAACGTTATGACAGAAACGCTGAATGCTATGACAGAAACGCTGAATGCTATGACAGAACTGCTGAACCCCTGCGACAGAAATGCTGAACCCCTGCGACAGAAATGCTACGACAGAAATGCTGAACGCTATGACAGAAATGCTGGGCAGAACATTTGAGACAAAAATGCTGACCGCTACGACAGAAATGCTGAACGCTACGACAGAAATGCTGAACGCTACGACAGAAATGCTGAACGCTACGACAGAAATAGGGTCGAACATCATGACAGAAATGCTGCGGCAGAAAAATACTATGACAGAAAAACCAGCTCTGAGACTAAACGCCTAACCCGAAAACCCTATGACAGAAATCCTGGGGCCAAAATGCCACGAAATGAACACTTGTGACTGAAACAGTGGATGCCCGGGAGGCGTGCAGGGAACCCCCCCAGATGATGTCCCACGTGAATGCCGGGAGGTGAGCGGTTGAGTGATTGCCCCCTTCATGAGAACTGGGAGGCGTGCGGGCGTCCCCTCCACGGGATGTATGGACGGACGCCCCCCCTCCCCCCGCATAAAAGCTGGGAGAAGTGGGCCGGCAGCACCCCGGACAGATGGGGCTGTGGGGAAGGTGGGTGGTTGGAGGAAGGATAGACGGACGCCCCTCCCCCCGCGTGAGTGCCAGGAGAAGCGGGCATGCGGCTCCACGACGCTGCTGAGAACAGAGGGATAGGAAGAATCGGGCGGTGCCCCCCCCCCCCATGCAGGATTGCGCCCAGCCACCGAGATGGATGGACGCCGCCCCGCATGGGAGCTGGGAGAAGCAGGCGGGCAGGCAGCAGCTGACCAAATGGAGCGGTGAATGATGGATGCCCCCCCCCTCCTGAGCGCCGGGAGAAGCGGGTGGCCCCCACAGCTCTGACAGGCACGCTAGGCTGAAAGGGAGAAGCGAGCGGCAGCTGAGATGATGAACGGATGACCCCCCCCCCCCCCGCACAAGCGCCGGGAGAAGTGGGCGGGCAGCACACTGACTAGATGCAGCCGAGCCGAGGGGAAGGAGGGTGGTGGAGGATGGATGGACGGACGGACGGCCCCCCTCCCTCCCCCCTGCATAATCGCCGGGAGAAGCGGGCGGGCCGTGGAGATCAAATATGCTTGTCCATAGTCGAAGGGTCACCCTGCTGAGTGAGAAAGCTGAAAGATTATTTGTAGGATGCCGCCCCCCCCCCTTTGAGGAGAGGAGCAGCAGCTGGTTAAACATCCCCCTGTCAACACCCGGAGGAGCGGGCTGGCGGCTCCCTCCGTGGAGCAAGCTGATAAGGGGAGAGAGGAGCTGGCTGGCGAGCTGGATCACATCGGCAGAGAATCGGGCGGCCAATCACACCCCCCCCCCCCCCCCGTACAACCAGGGGGAAAGGGACAAAAAGGATGAGGTGGACAGGCGAACTCCCCGGTGAAGCATCGAGAGAGGAGGCATCTCCACCAAGCAGCAGTCGATCGTGGCTAGTCAATGACCCGGAAGTGACGTGCAGGCCCCACCCCCTTCTGACCCAAAGACGCCGACGAGCCCTGGCCTGAAGGAGGAGGAGGCTTAAGTAGCCCTCTCAGCCTCCTCCCACAAATACAGGCTAGCCTCCAGCTAGCCTTTACACATATGGGATTTTTTTCATTTTATTTTTTATACATTTGCAAAGATTTCAAACAATTTTCTTTCGCATTGTCATTATGGGGTATTGTTTGTAGAATTTTGAGGAAAATAATGAATTGAATCCATTTTGGAATAAGGCTGTAATATAACAAAATGTGGAAAAAGTGAAGCGCTGTGAATACTTTCTGGATGCACTGTATACTTACCTGAGCCCTCATTCCATCCGCGAGTCCTACTGTCTGTGTCAATAGACACAGCAGTGGGGCTCAGGCATGAGCACGCACAAGTGCCTCCATGGGAAGCGACTTGCATTGGGCATATTGGACATAGAAGAGGAGCAAGGAGCACCGGTGGGAGACCCTAGAAGAGGAGGCTCGGGCCGCTCTGTGCAATTCCATTATAGAGATGTTTGTTTTTTAAAAATAAATAAATAATTGCCTTTACAACCACTTTAACACAACGGGTCTACCCAACCCCTTTTCTTCTCTGATGTACAAGTATGGGTGCAGACTCAAGTGATGAGGGGTATGGCTCAACTAGAGCAGGAAGCAGCATTTCCACTGAGAGAAAAAGGAATTTTAAGGAATTTTTAGGCTTAAACCAATCACAAATCATAACAGGACTAAGGGCTGTATTAAGGGCAATTGATGCCCTAACCACAGCCCTACAATAGTCCCCACCTCAGCCCCTCTATTGCTTAAAGTAATTCTAAAGGCAGAAGGTTTTGCATGCATACTTACTTGAGCCCCATCGGGACGTGCACAAGAGCCTCGGGGGGACTCCCCCCTTTCATTAGCTGAATGAGGCTGGGTTCACACTATAGAACACAACGGCTCACAGCTTTTGGGCTGAATTCGGACCTGAAAGGATCCAAAAGATGCACAGGACTCCTGTGCAATTCGCAGTGGAGCTGCTGCGGAGATGTGTGAACCAGCTCAATAGAGAGCCGGTCACTACCTCCTGCTATGTGAATTGGACGCGGGGAAACCTGCATCCAATTCGCAATAGTGTAAACCCAGCCTAAATGTCACTTGTGATGTCATGGACCCATCATGCCCGGGGCGCTGACATCAAAAAGGGGCAGGTTCTTCGGGTGACGTCACTGCATAGCCATGCCCCATATTTATATAACAACCGTCAGACACTGGAGCTGCTGGAACCGCGGGAGCCTTCGTCTGGGGAAGAGCGTTTAACATTTTTTTTTTAAAAGGGTCGGCGGCAGTAGTCGCAATTGACATTGGAGCTACCACAGGGGACATTCTTCATTGTTAATTAGGGATTTGTCAAAAACTGCCTCATGTTTTTCTTTCCCTACACTTTTTTTTTTTTTTAGGTGAATGGGTAGGGGTACTATGTATTGCATACTCACTCAAATAGGGTGCAGGGGAATGGAAACTGGGGGCCACCTCTCTTAAAGGGGGCTTCCAGATTCTAATAAGCCCCCTGCCTGCACAACACCACAAGCACCGGGCAGGGTTGTGGGGAAGAGGTCTT
The DNA here is from genome assembly GCA_037952925.1 of Lithobates clamitans. Classification (NCBI taxonomy): domain Eukaryota; kingdom Metazoa; phylum Chordata; class Amphibia; order Anura; family Ranidae; genus Lithobates; species Lithobates clamitans. The sequence continues at coordinate 4,592,763 of JBBGZY010000174.1, read as the reverse complement.
TGTCCCCAGATGTCCCCAGAGCCAGGCAGAGCCCCCTCTGCCAAGGGCATGTGGCTTGGTATGGTTTGGGGGGGGGGGGAGTCGCTCACTTCCGTTTCCTGGCCTACCAGGCTGCATGCTTGGATAAGCGTCTATTGTGGATTTTACGCTGTTTTTTTATTTTTTATTTTTTAATTTTGGCGTGGGTTTCCCCTTAAAATCCATACCAGACCCTAAGGGGGGGGGGGGGGAGCACGCTTTTTTTTTTTTTTAAATTTCTCAAAGTTGGATCCCGTTCATTAAAGTCACATGGACGTCAGATCGATGTCTGACTGAAGTTGTAGGGCAAAGTTGGATCGACAGTTGCACGACTTGCATGTCGCCCCATTGTAAGCCAGGCCTCAGGGGATTAGCATTGCTCTATCTAGACAGGAGGAAAGGGGAGGGGTGAGAAGGAGATCGGCTTACACACAGACTACATAGCTGAATGACGGATGGACATAATCTGACTACACTATCAGGGATCAGCAGCCATGATAAATGTGGTCAATTTAAACAGGGGAACACAGGAAAAGGCAGGGTCAAGTAGGTATTGTACAGCATAGAAAAGGGACAATTGCCATGACAAAAGTACTATAGCTGGTGCCTTAAAGGGACAGGAGCATGTTTTTTTCGCGGGGGGAGGTTACAACCACTTTAATGCATTCCTTGCATTAAGGCAAAAAATGTTTAGGCATCAGTTTTGTCCCCTCTCCACCTCCCTCCCTTATACTTACCTAAGCCCTCATTCAATCCAGCACTGTGCACATCTGCAGATCTTCTTTCCCCTCACGTCCGGGTCTCACTGGCTTTGCTGGGGCACCGGGAGCTATCGGCTCCTGCTGCTGTCAATCAAACCCAGCGACAAGGGAGCCGGGTGCATGGCCAAGCCCTGCTGTCTGCGTCAATGGAAACAGCAATGGGGCTCAAGGGAGAGCACACACAAGTGCCCTCATGGGATGTGGCTTTCCCTGGGGAAAGTGGACAGAGAAGTAGGGACCAGGAGCGCCAGCAGGGGATCCAAGAAGAGGAGGTTTAGGGCCGCTCTGTGCAATTCCATTGAATAGACAATGCAGCACAAAAATACTATAAAAGTTAAATTGGGCGCAGGTAAGTATTAGGGGGTGCTGGGGCAGCTGCTGCACACAGAAAGCTTTTTATTTTAATGCATAGAATTAAGATAACAAAAACCTTCTGAATTTACAACCCCTTCAAGGCCTCCTCCTCGGCTCCTGTTTGTGAAACAGAGTTTTTCATGGTAATGAAAATGGGCACGCCATTTTTTATTGATCAGAACACGGATTTTTTTTGGATTGTTCTATGAAACGCTGCGCACAGCTGTGTAAAGATCAGTAACACAGCCATGAGTACAGAGCCGTAAAATAAAAGCAGAAAATTGTATGTTTGCGTGCAGTCATTTATATGCTTACACATGTATACTGCAACACTGGCAACTAGAAGAGGATGAAGAGGAATTTTACGCATGTTTATTTGCCTTTATGCAACATTTTACTCAAGGTCTTTTTGACAACAAGATCCAGAGTATGAACATCAGTAAATTATTACGTCAAGAGACATTAAAAGCGGAGCTCCAGGCTCCTTCAAGAAAAAAAAATAAAAGTCAGCAGCCACAAATACTGTAGCTGCTGACTTTTATTATATGGACACTTACCTGTCCAGGGATCCAGCGTTGTCTTCATCCAAGCTGGTTTTTCAATCAGATCTCGGGTGCTGCTGCCGCCATCTCAGGTAAGGGAAACTGGCAGTGAAGCCGATTACCTACTGCGCATGCACAAAGTGCACTGCGCTTTGTGACTGGCCGGGAAAGGAGGAGGGGGGATGAACTTCCGGCTGATTTTGCCGCAGCAAGCTCATCCGAAAGTGGGAGCGGGTACCTGTCAAAACCAAACCCCATGAAAGGTGCCAAATGTGGCAGTGGAGGGGAGGGGGGAAGGAGGCAAATAAACAGCCACGACTTCAGGCACGGTACATTCAGGATTGTCCAATCCTTCCTTGTTCAATCCCCCATCCCTGTTGCCCCGGCGGTCAGCATCTTTAAAGACCCCATTCTCAGTGATTTGGCTCAATTACCCATCAAGAAAACCTACAGTCACCCTTAAATCACTTGGTGAAGACAAAAACATTGTTATACGCCCCGCCGACAAAGGTGGCGGCATTGTTGTGCTGGATAAAACAGACTATGAGTGTGAGATGTATAGAATTCTTGGAGACTCTGAAACGTATAAGGAATTATCTATTGACCCTACACATACTTTTAGTAATAAATTAGAAGTTTTCGTTGAAAAAGGATACGAAATGAAAATTTTAAACAAGAAAGAGCAATGTTATTTAGTACCTCTGGCACCGAGAATTCCAACCATGTACTTTATTTTTTACCCCATCCAACCCCTGGCCGCCCCATTATAAGCGGTATAGATTCGGTCACATCAAGAATAGGCCGTTATATTGACTATTTTATACAGCCGCTATTAAAACGTGTCCCTTTGTACCTTAAGGACACTGACCACACCATCAAAACATTGGAAAAGATCAATATACAGGGTGACTATCTACTGGCTACGGCAGATGTGGCTTTGTTATACACCTGCATTCCCCACACTCTAGGTATTGAAGCCATTAAACATTTTTTGAGTAAAGATGTGTCTATCACACAAACACAATGCGACTACATTATTAAATTACTCAAATTTGCAACGCAACATAACTATTTTTGGCTTGACCGTAAATTTTTTATACAACAAAGGGGCGTGGCTATGGGGGCTAAGTTTCCCCCAGCCTCGCCAATTTGTTTATGGCCAAATGGGAGGAAGATGTCCTCTATCATGAGGGTGGTCCCTCCCTGGTCTTATGGGCCAGGTATATAGACAACATCCTCCTCCTTTGGGATGGTAGCTCTGAATCTCTGAGATCCTTTTTTTCTACACTGAATTCAAATGACAGAGGCATTTCTCTGACCTATGAGTTTAGTTTTACTAAGGTACATTTTTTGGAATTGGAGATTGAGATTAACGCAAGACAATTCAAGTTCCAAGCTTTCTTCAAGCCAACTGACAGAAATGGATTAATTCCTGTAGATAGCTGCCACCATCCTTCGCGGCTTAAGGCAGTCCCCAGAAGTCAGTTCCTGAGACTTCATAGGAACTGTACGGACAGAGATTTTTAGAAAACAGGCCTCCACTCTGACAAAAAAATTTTTGGAGAAGGGATATGATCCAATGTCTGTTCATTTACAATATGAAGATGTTTTAAATATGGATAGAGGTTTTTTGTTGTCAGATCGTCCTCCGAGAGAACAAGACAATTCCTATAAATGGGCAATTCTAACCTCATATTCAGTGCAACATAGGGACATTAAAAGAATATTGAATAAACATTGGAACGTCCTTAGAACGGACAAAGTTTTACGTCCCTTTCTACCAGAACAGGCCAAAGTTATGTTTAGGGGTGTACCTTGGTTGCAAACTAAGATTGCTCCAAATATAATCAATTCACCTGTTCGTTCTTCCTTTTTTCATCATCTAAAGGGATACTATCCTTGTAAAAAATGTGTTGTATGTTCCCATAATCAACATGGAAGGTCTAAAACTTCGGAATTTAGTTCCACGGTTACTAACCAGGTATATCCGATAAAAGGATCTTACACGTGTGCCACAAGATATGTTGTCTATTTGATAACATGTCCATGTGGCAAACAATACATTGGATGCACTACCCGCATCTTTTCAATTAGAATAGGTGAACATATTGCCAAAATAAAAAGTGGGGATACTAAACATACAGTTCCAAGACACTACAGGGAACACCACAACTGTAAGGATACAAAAAACACAGTCACTTCCAGCGCTAATAGGTCTTCCAAGGTGTGGAGTAACAGATGTCAAACAAAATGGTGCTGTGAAAGGTATATAATGGTATCCAAAACTGGGTGGATGCTGCCTTCCTCAGATGGAGTAATCCAAAAGGAACTACAAGAAAAACAGAAATGGAAGGCGCGCACACCTAGTGCATTACCAAAGATTATTTAATAATAAAAAAGGTTTAATATAAAAGTGGGTACTCACAAAATGCAACTGACAAAAGACCATAAAAACAGTGCATGGACATGCACAGAACACGGGGTACAGCTAACGCGTTTCGGGGCGCACCCCCTTCCTCAGAGTTAGGCAGAACTAGCTCTTTTATTATTAAATTATCTTTGGTAAGGCACTAGGTGCATTTCCTTCCATTTCTGTTTTTCTTGTAACACCACAACTGTAATCCTGAGGGTACTAGTTTCCTGGTGATCGATAGTTATATTCCCCCATGGAGAGGAGGGGCAATGACTAGAGGCATTTCGTAACTCGAAACGTACTGGATTTATGAGCTCCAATCATACCAACCGTGGGGAATTAACGTTGAATGGGACATTCATTTTTGAACAAAGCTTAATCCCTGTGTATTTGATTATCATATTGTGATTTGGGGCACCATGTGATCTCTGTATATCCTTGTTTTTGAGATTGTTCCTATATTTTATGTTTGTGTATCTTAATTTTAGATTGATCTTATAGAGCTCTTGGTATCTTAACGTATATACTTGAGTATAAGTCGACCCGAATATAAGCCGAGGCACCTAATGTTACCACAAAAAAACTGGAAAACTTATTGACTCAAGTATAAGCCTAGAGTGAGAATGCAGCACCTACTGTGAGTGGAAAAGAGGGTCAACAATGCCCATCTGCAGCCTCAGTGTGTCCATTTTCAGCCTCACTGTGCCCATTGCAAGCCTCACTATGCCCATGTACCTTAAAGAGAAGAGATTGTGAAAAGGGGAAGCTTTAGGGAACTGTGTCTGTAGTAAGGGCACCTTGAAAACTAGGTAATCCTAGGAGCCTGAAAAAAATTTTTTTTTTTTCATTATCCACTTTTTTTCTTATCAATTGCCACTGGACTGATCCAACCCCCAAAAGCTCCTGCCACCATGTCAGTATTGATGCGGAGGGAAGGAAAGCCATATTACGCCGTACATTGCCCCCTCCAATTCACAGCAGGGCTGTGTGTATAGGAAGTCTGCACCATCCACACCGTTCTGCCTCCTTCTCGTCCGTCCGTCCGTAACGAGGAGGAGGCGGAGCTTTGTTACAGTGGTCGGCGCGGACTTCCTATACACACAGCCACTGTAACAAAGCTCCGCCTCCTCCTCACCACGGACGGACGAGGAGGAGGCGAGACGGCATGGACGGCGCAGACTTCCTATACACACAGCCACTGTAACAAAGCTCTGCCTCCTCCTCGTCACGAACAGACGAGGAGGAGGCGGGACGGTGCAGACTTCCTATACACACAGCTCTGCTGTGAATCGGAGGGGACAATGTACGGCGTAATATGGCTTTCCTTCCCCCCGCAACAATACTGACACGGCGGCAGATAGCCTGACTCGAGTATAAGCCGAGGGGGGCATTTTCAGCACAGAAAAATGTGCAGAAAAACTCGGCTTATACTCGAGTATATACAGTATATATATTTTTAGCGATAGGGTTTCTACTTTTGTATGTTTATTACATGTTTTAGTGTCTTGACCATTTCTGTGAGGGCCAGATCCCTGTTACCTACAAGGTGTAGACCTATTATATGTTGTTGGTATATATGCGTTATTACAATAACATTCCAGTGATTATTACACCCAGGTGTGAATCATGTATATGTATCACTATATATTTCCTTATTCTAGCCATTCTGATTTTAAATACGTTTTTCCATGTTGGTGATACCGTTCAGTTTTGACTGACAGTTCCGGGCGATTTTCCATTCCCCGGAACGCAGGGACATGTTTTGGAGCGAGGCTTGAATGGCATTTTTGGTTTAGGCGCTATGTTTGCTGTGACAGCCAATAGAGGAATACACTTCCCGCTTTGGGCGCCATTTTGTTGACGCCGACGCTGTAAGCCCCAGCTTTGTCCTTCAGCCATGCCCTTTCTTTTTTAGCTAATAAATGCCAGTCTATTGTTGGACTGTGTTTTATTTATTTATTTTCATTTTATTTTTCGAGTACATATGTTTGTCATCATGGACATTTTGTATATATTTTCGCCCAGTGGTGAGCTTAAGGGAGTTATCATTTCTGGCATGTTGAGGCTTGCACAGCAAGCCAAAGAAAAAAATGGAATTGGTGTGAGTTACTACTTCCTGGTTGGACTCATATTAAGGCTTGATTTAGATACCATAGTGAGGCTTGCACTGCAAGCCAAGCGGCCAACTTTACAAACCGGAAGCGATGGTTTTTTGATTTTCGGCGGCCATGGGGCTGGCTCTCATTAGCGGTAATCCTCTTACTCTATAAATACGTGGTGACTGCAGTGGACAGGCACACCAGATGATGTCTTATTGAGACTAAACCGGTCAGGACGGGCCTCTGCGAGATTTGATTTTACTTACATGCCTTTTAATGCCCTCTCAAATGTGAGTGACCATTTTACTTACCTTGTTTCCCCGAAAATAAGACCTAGCGTGATTGTCGGTGATGGCTGCAATATAAGCCCTACCCCCCAAATAAGCTCTACCCTGTTTCCTCGAAAATAAGCCCTACCCTGAAAATAAGACCTACAAGGACTTTAACTAGGGCTTATTTGGGGGGTAGGGCTTAAATTGCAGCCATCACCGACAATCACGCTAGGTCTTATTTTGGGGGAAACAGGGTATATCAATAAAATGCATTTTATGTAAATGGAATTACACTATGTGGCCCAATTTTTTTTTCCTTTTACCATATATAATACTGGGAGGATCCGTTCTTGATCTTTGGTCACTGTTTCCTTGGTGGATACCCATGGATGTTATACATTGTGGCTGACCCCTGCCTGATTGGTCTACATCGGAAACCGTGTATGCTGATTTTTTTTTCTCCTTGGGTGTGTTACACCACAAGCTCTGTTGACTCATCAGGCATATGCCTAGTTGGGTTCAACTAGTCTGGTAAGTCTCTTTCCTCTTGGTGGTGGATTATCAACAGACAGCTAGTTCACAGATTTATCTCGCAAGTCACTTTATATATTGGAGTCACTTTAGGGACTTTCATTCTAATATGTATACTCTGTTGGTTTATGTAAACATCATCATTATTATTGTTGTTTTGTATATCAGAGTAATATTTCATGTATTTTATCATGCTTTATGCACATCAGTAATGGTTTGTTACTAGTTTGATCCTGTGAGGGGAATCTCACTTTAATCTTTACTTTTAGCGCTGCACTTTACCACTTTCCCATTTGTTCACAGATTTCTGTTGTGATGGCAGCTATAATTTGTCACTTTAAGACAGCGCGTTTTTTTTCTTTTTTTTCAAATAAGCAGAGCCTCCCTTTTTGGGTGGAGCTCCGCTTTAACCACTTGCTGACCACCCTATAGCAGTTCTGCTGCTACAGCGTGGCAGGTGTGTGTGTGTGTGTGTGTATGTGTGTGTATGTGTGTGTATATATATATATATATATATATATATATATATATATATATATGTGTATGTATGTGTATAGATATATATATAGATATATATATATATAGTGATACTGCACTTCTGCCTGCAGGGGAAGCACGCGCTGGAGGCGAGCCTCTTCTGCTGTGAATATTCACAGCAGAAGCCGATCTGCCAGTGCTGGGCACTCAATGTCAGAGCTTCGTTCAGACGGTGTGTGTGTGTATGTGTTTGTGTGTGTGTGTGTGTGGGGGGGGGATGAATTTGGTGTTCCTGCAAAGTAGGGAATACAATTCATCTTTTCCCCCTAGTAAAAGCAGCACACATAGTAAACACAAACACTGGTTAGGCACACAGTTAACCCCTTTGATCGCCCTATGTGTTTAACCACTTCCCAGCCAGTGTCAATAGTACAGTGACAGTGCATATTTTTAGCACTGATTACTGTCACTGGTTCCCGCAAAGTGTCAAAAGTGTCCAATTGTCCGCCGCAATATCACAATCCCACTAGAAGTTGCAGATCACTGCCATTACTTTTATAAAAAAATAAAAAGTTCCAGTATCCATCCCAAAGTTTGTAGACGCTATAATGTTGGTATAAACCAATCAATATACGCTAATTTGGGAAACCGAGGTGATCAAATACCCCCAAAAAGCTCTATTTGTGGGAAAAAAAATACAAATATTATGTGGGTGCAATGTTGCATGACCGTGCAATTGTCCGTTAAAGTAACGCACTGCTATATTGCACAAAATGGTCTGGTCATGAAGGGGGTAAATCTTCTGAAGGTCTAAAGTGGTTAAAGTATAACTAAAGGAAACATCTTTCAATGGGGACAACAGTTCTGGTGACACCCCAGGATTCCCCCACTTTGAGGGGAATTCCTGTTTTGGTTATGGGACAGGAAGTGAAAAAAAATTCCCCAAAAGGACACAGTTGGCAAAAAAAAAAAACCTGAAAGGGGTTTTAACCCTCCCTTACTCTATATAAAAAAAAAATTGCCTTTAGTTCTACTTTAAGTTAACCAATAGAGGACATCACACATAGGATTCTACTGCTAATCAATAAGACAATTATCTATGATACACAGTACTTTATCAATGTTGGGGCTTTGTGAACACAAAGCAGTCAGAGAGGGAAATGTGGAGCAGCACACATTTACACAATACGGATCTCTGCATACAAGGGTCACGATACGGATCTCTGCATACAAGGGTCACGATACGGATCTCTGCATACAAGGGTCACATTACGGATCTCTGCATACAAGGGTCACGATACGGATCTCTGCATACAAGGGTCACGATACAGATCTCTGCATACAAGGGTCACGATACGGATCTCTGCATACAAGGGTCACGATACGGATCTCTGCATACAAGGGTCACGATACGGATCTCTGCATACAAGGGTCACGATACAGATCTCTGCATACAAGGGTCACGATACGGATCTCTGCATACAAGGGTCCCGATACGGATCTCTGCATACAAGGGTCCCGATACGGATCTCTGCATACAAGGGTCACGATACGGATCTCTGCATACAAGGGTCACGATACGGATCTCTGCATACAAGGGTCACGATACGGATCTCTGCATACAAGGGTCACGATACGGATCTTTGCATACAAGGGTCACGATACGGATCTTTGCATACAAGGGTCACGATACGGATCTCTGCATACAAGGGTCACGATACGGATCTTTGCATACAAGGGTCACGATACGGATCTTTGCATACAAGGGTCACGATACGGATCTCTGCATACAAGGGTCCCGATACGGATCTCTGCATACAAGGGTCACGATATGGATCTCTGTATACAAGGGTCACGATATGGATCTCTGCATACAAGGGTCACGATACGGATCTCTGCATACAAGGGTCACGATACGGATCTCTGCATACAAGGGTCACGATACGGATCTCTGCATACAAGGGTCACGATACGGATCTCTGCATACAAGGGTCACGATACGGATCTCTGTATACAAGGGTCACGATATGGATCTCTGCATACAAGGGTCACGATACGGATCTCTGTATACAGGGATTCTATCAGGTGTCATCTCAGGACACCGATCAGCTCTGCTGGGCTCCTCTCCAGCTTTGTACAGGCAGCACAGTCAGCCCCCTCCTGATCACACATGATGATTATCAGTGCTGTATATGGTGGATCTGGCATTGATTAGCTCAGTGATGCTTGCAATGTAAATCTCCCAGAAATCATTGTGTGTATGACCAGCACAGGGATCAGGGACAGCTCCCTTTAATCCAGGACACATATTAATTACACAGGTTAAGGCGGATTTAATGCAGATAAGGCACCAAGTGAGTTTATTTAGCACCTTAATCAGGCAGAGAACCTGTGTAATTGATGTGTGTCCAGGATTAAAGGGATGATGTAGCAACCCTGGCTCAGATCATGATCAGAAGAGTCAGCAGCCAAATAAATAGGGGGTGATGACAAGATCTATTTTCTAACATACCTGGGAATTACGCAATCACAGCACAACCATGGAGGTACTCGCCTGCAGACACGAACAGGAATACAGTAAAAAGGCGAATTGTGCAATGAAAGCGACCTCCCAGCACTGCGCATGCTCCATACTCACTTCCCTATAGTAACATGCACGAATGACATCCAGGGGGCGTGGTCATGGCGGTACCACGTCTACTATAGGAAGAGGCACGTGCGTTTACTACATTAGTGAGAAAGCGACAGTGTGAGAGGCGGGGCTTAGCTTATTAGGGAAGGAGCGACATACGAAATACGGCAGGAGGGGAGGGGCCAGTAGTCTGGGAGATGTGGGCTAGTACGTGCAAGGAGGAGGGGGGGTCCGGCGGGAGCGCGAGAATGTTAACTGTAAAAGCTGAATTACGTCAGTATAAAGGGGCGGAGTTGTGAATGCAGAAGTCATAGTGATATGGTGAAACGATGGGAGGGACTCCGCCTGCTGTAGCAGATGTGGGCGTTTTCATAAAATGGGTGTGGTCTATAGTGACAGCTGTCATTGGGGGGTATAGGTAATGGAAGACACATTGTACACTGGCTCCTCCCTCAGTCTGCTTTATCTACCACACAACACATGAGAGCCATCCATTGTCATGGCATGGACACAGCTACAGAGTGTCCTGATATAGTTAAGGGTTTACACTTGCTTCAAAATGTGGCATTGGGCAAGTTTTTAAAGCGCTCTGAATGGCAATCAAAGCCCCTGTCACTAAATAAAATGGTTACCTTACAGTTCTGTTTGAGGGAACGTCATCAGCACAATATGGATCTCCAGAGTGGATCCAAAACTTTATTCAGCGATCACATTGTTACAGCAGAAGCAATGTTTCAGAGCCTCACAGGACCCCTTCATCAGGCATGTGACTATGAATGACTATAATTCACATGCCTAATAAAGGGGACCTACGAGCCTCCGAAACATTGCTTCTGCTGTAACGATGTGATCACTGAATAAAGTTTTGGATCCACTCTGGAGATCCATGGTGTGCTGGTGACGTTCTCTCATTCTGACCATCTATGGTTCCAGCCGGTGGTCTCTGCAGCACCCACTAAGACCCCCTTTCACACTGGGGCGGTTTGCAGGCGCTATTGCGCTAAAAATAGCGCCTGCAAAGCGACCTGAAACAGCCGCTGCTGTGTCTCCAGTGTGAAAGCCCAGGGGCTTTCACACTGGAGTGGTGTGCTATCAGGACGGGAAAAAAAGTCCTGCTAGCAGCATCTTCGGAGCGGTGAAGGAGTGGCGTTTTTGGAGGGTTTTTTTTTCATGCTTGCCACGTTTTTTGAGCAGCGTTTTTGCCGCGTTTTTGCTGCGTTTTTGCCGTGATTTGCGTTTTGCGGGTTTTTTTTACAGTTTTTTTTACAGTCTTAAAAAAAATTTAAAAAAAAAAACCGGCAAAAACGCATCAAAAACGCACCAAAAACGCTGCAAAAACGGTGCACTTGGTTTTTGATGCTGGTCCATTGAATTCTATTACATGCAAAATGCTGCATTTTGCATGAAAAAAAGTCCCTGACCCTTTCCAAAAATGCAGAGAAACAAAAAGGCATTGATGTGAACATGTTCCATAGGAACCCATGTTAAAAAATTCCCGTGCATTTCTGCAAAATGCAAAATGCATCAAAAAACGCGCTAGTGTGAATGGAGCCTTAAACATTCCCAATAAAAAAAATTAAAAAATCAAATTTCTTCATCAGTTTAGGTCAATATGTATTGTGATACATATTTTTGGTAAAAAAAAAAATCCCAATAAGTATTTGATTGGTTTGCGCAACAATTATCGTGTCTACAAACTATGGGTTAGATCTATGGCATTTTTATTTATTTCTATACTAGTAATGGCAGCAATCAGTGATTTTTAGCGGGACTGCGACATTGCGGTGGACAAATCTGACCCTAAGTGACACTTTTTGGGGACCAGTGACACTAGGGTTGCCACCTCATCCCTTTAAACCCAAATACATATTAATTACACAGGTTCTGTGGCTGATTAAGGTGAAATCTTAATTAAACTCAGTGCCTTACCTGCATTCAAATAGCCACAGAACCTGTGTAATTAATATGCGTTCGGGTTTAAAGGGATGAGGTGGCAACTCTCTGTGACACCAATACAGTGATCAGTGCTAAAAAAATGCACTGATCCCTGTATAAATGACACTGGCAAGAAAGGGGTTAACACCAGGGGCGATCAAAGGGTTAAGTGTGTCCTAGGGAGGTGCTTTCTAAAGCCTCGTACACACGATCAGATTTTCCGACGGGAATTGTGTGATGACAGGCTGTTGGCGGAAAATCCGATCGTTTGTATGCTCCATCAAACAATTGTCGAATTTTCCGCAGACAAATATTGGATAGCAGGCTTTAAAATTTTCTGTGAACAAAGGACTGTTGTCGGATTTTCCAAGCGTGTGTACACAAGTCCGTCAGACAAAAGTCCAAAGTAAAAAGTACAAACACGCATGCTCGGAAGCAAGGATGAGCCAGAAGCGGTCGGTCTTGTAAACTAGCGTTCGTAATGAAGAATTAACATTCGTGACGTGGCAAATTATCTGTCTGGAAAGCGGTTAAACGATGCTCAATTGGTACAAAGGGGCCCAAAGTGTGCCAAGAAAATATCCCCCAAGGCAGGATGGATTCATGCTTTTATGTTTAAGCCAAATTCTGACCCAACTCTGAATGTCGCAGCTGAAATCGAGACTAATCAGACCAGGCAACGTTTTTCCAATCTTCTATTGTCCAATTTTGGTGAGCCCGTTCGAATTGTAGCCCCAGTTTCCTGTTCTTAGCTGACAGGAGTGGCACCCCCGGTGTGGTCATCTGCTGCTGTAGCCCATCTACTTCAAGGTTTGATGTGTTGTGCGTTCAGAGATGGTATTCTGCATACCTTGGTTGTAACGAGTGGTTATTTGAGTTACTGTTACCTTTCTATCATCTCAAACCAGTCTGCCCATTCTCCTCTGACATCAACAAGGCATTTTCATCCACACAACTGTCACTCACTGGATATTTACTCTTTTTCGACCCATTCCCTGTAAACCCTAGAAATGGTTGTGCGTGAAAATCCCAGTAGATCAGCAGTTTTTTAAATACTCAAACCAGCCAGTCTGGCACCAACAGCCATGCCATGTTCATTTAAATCCCCTTTCTTCCCCATTCTGATGCTCGGTTTGACCTTCAGCAAGTTGTCTTCACCACGTCTAAATACCTAAATGCATTGAGTTTCTGCCATGCGATTGGCTGATTAGCAATTTGTGTTACCAAGCAATTGAACAGGTGTACCTAATAAAGTGGCCGGTGAGTGTATACCCCATGTCACTTTCTTGGTGGTTAAAAGCATCTCCAAAGCCCCCATAGAAGTCTATGACAAAGCATGATTACAGCACCTGAAGCTTTTGAAGAGATTTTATTCAGCATTAGCTTTGCTTTGGAGGTACTGCAGGTATGAGATATCCCAGAATGCACTGGGAAACCAACAAGCAAACCGGAAAGACTTTATTAGCAGTCACTTCCAGTTAATGTGTATATACTCTGGGAGTGTCTGGTGCAGATGTCGCATCCAGTGCCAGTGCAAGGATTTTGTTTACTTAGGCGAAGTCGCATTTTGGAACTTCCGCTTTAAGGAGTCCCTACCCCCTGACATGCCACATTTGGCATGTCATTTTTTTTGGGGGGGGGGGGGGTACCTAGTTTTAACAGGTACCCAGCTCCCACTTCCACCCGTACCGCCTAGGTGACTCCTCCCTGCAAACTTCTGGGACACTTCACAGGTCCCCGAAGATTGCTCGGCCATTCAGGACGCGCAGTGTGGACCCGGCCGTGAAGCTGCAAGCCATCACAGCCAGGTGCCCACATTAGTGATGCTGACACAGAGGAGAGGAGGGGGAGAGAACAAAGGCTTCGGGCGGCCGCAACGTTGGACCGTGGGACAGGTGAGTGTGTGTTTATTAACCACTTGCCGACCGCCGCACGACGATGTACGTCGACAAAGCGGCACGGGCAGGCAAAAGGGCTTACCTGTACGTCCCTGCCTGCCCGCGGGTGGGGGGTCTGATCGGACCCCCCCCCCCCGGTGCCTGCGGCGGTCGGCAAATGTCCCCCGGCGATCGGTGGTGAGGGGGAGGCCATCCATTCGTGGCCCCCCCCTCGCGATCGCTCCCAGCCAATGGGATCATTTCCCTGCCTCTGTATTGTACACAGAGGCAGAGGAAATGATGTCATCTCTCCTCGGCTCGGTATTTTCCGTTCCGGGCCGAGGAGAGAAGACTGAACTGTGAGTGCACCAAACACACACACACAGTAGAACATGCCAGGCACACATTTCACCCCGATCCCCCCCCCATCGCCCCCCGATCACCCCCCCCCTGTCACAAACTGACACCAAGCAGGTTTTTTTTTTTTTTTTATTTTTTTTTTTCTGATTACTGTATTGGTGTCAGTTTGTGTCAGTTAGTGTGTTAGGGCAGTGAGTCTTAGGCCCCCTTTAGGTCTAGGGTACCCCCCTAACCCCCCTAATAAAGTTTTAACCCCTTGATCACCCCCTGTCACCAGTGTTGCTAAGCGATCATTTTTCTGATCGCTGTATTAGTGTCGCTGGTGACGCTAGTTAGGGACGTAAATATTTAGGTTCGCCGTCAGCGTTTTATAGCGACAGGGACCCCCCTATACTACCTAATAAATGTTTTAACCCCTTGATTGCCCCCTAGTTAACCCTTTCACCACTGCTCACCGTATAACTGTTACGGGTGATGCTGGTTAGTTCGTTTATTTTTTATAGTGTCAGGGCACCCGCCGTTTATTACCGAATAAAGGTTTAGCCCCCTGATCGCCCGGCGGTGATATGCGTCGCCCCAGGCAGCGTCAGATTAGCGCCAGTACCGCTAACACCCACGCACGCAGCATACGCCTCCCTTAGTGGTATAGTATCTGAACGGATCAATATCTGATCCAATCAGATCTATACTAGCGTCCCCAGCAGTTTAGGGTTCCCAAAAACGCAGTGTTAGCGGGATCAGCCCAGATACCCGCTAGCACCTGCATTTTGTCCCTCCGCCCGGCCCAGCCCAGCCCACCCAAGTGCAGTATTGATCGATCACTGACACTTACAAAACACTAAACGCATAACTGCAGCGTTCGCAGAGTCAGGCCTGATCCCTGCGATCGCTAACAGTTTTCTTGGTAGCGTTTTGGTGAGCTGGCAAGCACCAGCCCCAGGCAGCGTCAGGTTAGCGCCAGTACCGCTAACACCCACGCATGCACCGTACACCTCCCTTAGTGGTATAGTATCTGAACGGATCAATATCTGATCCGATCAGATCTATACTAGCGTCCCCAGCAGTTTAGGGTTCCCAAAAACGCAGTGTTAGCGGGATCAGCCCAGATACCTGCTAGCACCTGCGTTTTGCCCCTCCGCCCGGCCCAGCCCAGCCCACCCAAGTGCAGTATCGATCGATCACTGTCACTTACAAAACACTAAACGCATAACTGCAGCGTTCGCAGAGTCAGGCCTGATCCCTGCGATCGCTAACAGTTTTTTTGGTAGCGTTTTGGTGAACTGGCAAGCACCAGCCCCAGGCAGCGTCAGGTTAGCGCCAGTACCGCTAACACCCACGCACGCAGCATACACCTCCCTTAGTGGTATAGTATCTGATCGGATCAATACCTGATCCGATCAGATCTATACTGGCGTCCCCAGCAGTTTAGGGTTCCCAAAAACGCAGTGTTAGCGGGATCAGCCCAGATACCTGCTAGCACCTGCGTTTTGCCCCTCCGCCCGGCCCAGCCCAGCCCACCCAAGTGCAGTATCGATCGATCACTGACACTTACAAAACACTAAACGCATAACTGCAGCGTTCGCAGAGTCAGGCCTGATCCCTGCGATCGCTAACAGTTTTTTTGGTAGCGTTTTGGTGAACTGGCAAGCGCCAGCGGCATAGTACACCCCGGTCGTAGTCAAACAAGCACTGCAGTAACACTTGGTGACGTGGCGAGTCCCATAAGTGCAGTTCAAGCTGGTGAGGTGGCAAGCACAAGTAGTGTCCCGCTGCCACCAAGAAGACAAACACAGGACCGTCGTGCCCATAGTGCCCTTCCTGCTGCATTCGCCAATCCTAATTGGGAACCCACCGCTTCTGCAGCGCCCGTACTTCCCCCATTCACATCCCCAACCAAATTCAGTCAGCTGCATGAGAGGCAATTTCTTTATGTCCTCCCGAGTACCCCTACCCAGCGAACCCCCCCAAAAAAGATGTCGTGTCTGCAGCAAGCGCGGATATAGGCGTGACACCCGCTATTATTGTCCCTCCTGTCCTGACAATCCTGGTCTTTGCATTGGTGAATGTTTTGAATGCTACCATTCACTAGTTGACTATTAGCGTAGGGTACAGCATTGCACAGACTAGGCACACTTTCACAGGGTCTCCCAAGATGCCATCACATTTTGAGAGACCTGAACCTGGAACCGGTTACAGTTATAAAAGTTAGTTACAAAAAAAAGTGAAAAAAAAAAAAAACACAAACAAAAATATAAAAAAAAAAAAAAATAGTTGGCGTTTTATTGTTCTCTCTCTCTCTATTCTCTCTCTATTGTTCTGCTCTTTTTTACTGTATTCTATTCTGCAATGTTTTATTGTTATTATGTTTTATCATGTTTGCTTTTCAGGTATGCAATTTTTTATACCTTACCGTTTACTGTGCTTTATTGTTAACCATTTTTTTGTCTTCAGGTACGCCATTCACGACTTTGAGTGGTTATACCAGAATGATGCCTGCAGGTTTAGGTATCATCTTGGTATCATTCTTTTCAGCCAGCGGTCAGCTTTCATGTAAAAGCAATCCTAGCGGCTAATTAGCCTCTAGACTGCTTTTACAAGCAGTCGGAGGGAATGCCCCCCCCCCCCAACGTCTTCCGTGTTTTTCTCTGGCTCTCCTGTCTCAACAGGGAACCTGAGAATGCAGCCGGTGATTCAGCCAGCTGACCATAGAGCTGATCAGAGACCAGAGTGGCTCCAAACATCTCTATGGCCTAAGAAACCGGAAGCTACGAGCATTTTATGACTTAGATTTCGCCGGATGTAAACAGCGCCATTGGGAAATTGGGAAAGCATTTTATCACACCGATCTTGGCGTGGTCAGATGCTTTGAGGGCAGAGGAGAAATCTAGGGTCTAATAGACCCCAATTTTTGCAAAAAAGAGTACCTGTCACTACCTATTGCTATGATAGGGGATATTTACATTCCCCGAGATAACAATAAAAATGATTTTAAAAAAAAATATGAAAGGAACAGTTTAAAAATAAGATAAAAAAATAATAATAATAATGAAAAAAGAAAAAAAAAAAAAAAAAAAAAGCACCCCTGTCCCCCCTGCTCTCGCGCTAAGGCGAACGCAAGCGTCGGTCTGGCGTCAAATGTAAACAGCAATTGCACCATGCATGTGAGGTATCACCGCGAAGGCCAGATCGAGGGCAGTAATTTTAGCAGTACACCTCCTCTGTAAATCTAAAGTGGTAACCTGTAAAGGCTTTTAAAGGCTTTTAAAAATGTATTTAGTTTGTCGCCACTGCACGTTTGTGCGCAATTTTAAAGCATGTCATGTTTGGTATCCATGTACTCGGCCTAAGATCATCTTTTTTATTTCACCAAACATTTGGGCAATATAGTGTGTTTTAGTGCATTAAAATGTAAAAAAGTGTGTTTTTCCCCAAAAAATGCGTTAGAAAAATCGCTGCGCAAATACTGTGTGAAAAAAAAAATGAAACACCCACCATTTTCATCTGTAGGGCATTTGCTTTAAAAAAAAAATAATGTTTGGGGGTTCAAAGTAATTTTCTTGCAAAAAAAAATTATTTTTTTATGTAAACAATAAGTGTCAGAAAGGGCTTTGTCTTCAAGTGGTTAGAAGAGTGGGTGATGTGTGACATAAGCCTCTAGATGTTGTGCATAAAATGCCAGGACAGTTCAAAACCCCCCCAAATGACCCCATTTTGGAAAGTAGACACCCCAAGCTATTTGCTGAGAGGCATGTCGAGTCCATGGAATATTTTATATTGTGACACAAGTTGCGGGAAAGAGACAATTTTTTATTTTTTTTATTTTTTTTTGCGCAAAGTTGTCACTAAATGATATTTTGCTCAAACATGCCATGGGAATATGTGAAATTACACCCCAAAATACATTCTGCTGCTTCTCCTGAGTACGGGGATACCACATGTGTGAGACTTTTTGGGAGCCTAGCCGCGTACGGGACCCCAAAAACCAAGCACCGCCTTCAGGCTTTTTAAGGCCGTAAATTTTTGATTTCACTCTTCACTGCCTATCACAGTTTCGGAGGCCATGGAATGCCCAGGTGGCAAAAAAACCCCCCAAATGACCCCATTTTGGAAAGTAGACACCCCAAGCTATTTCTTGAGTGGTATAGTGAGTATTTTGCAGACCTCAGTTTTTGTCACAAAGTTTTGAAAATTGAAAAAAGAAAAAAAAAAATTTTTTTTCTCGTCTTTCTTTATTTTCAAAAACAAATGAGAGCTGCAAAATACTCACCATGCCTCTCAGCAAATAGCTTGGGGTGTCTACTTTCCAAAATGGGGTCATTTGGGGGGGGGGTTTGTGCCACCTGGGCATTCCATGGCCTCCGAAACTGTGATAGGCAGTGAGGAGTAAAATCAAAAATGTACGCCCTTAGAAATCCTGAAGGCAGTGATTGGTTTTCGGGGCCCCGTACGCGGCTAGGCTCCCAAAAAGTCTCACACATGTGGTATCCCCATACTCAGGAGAAGCAGCTAAATGTATTTTGGGGTGCAATTCCACATATGCCCATGGTCTGTGTGAGCAATATATCATTTAGTGACAACTTTGTGCAAAAAAAAAAAAAAAATTTGTCTTTTTCCCGCAACTTGTGTCAAAATATAAAACATTCCATGGACTCAACATGCCTCAAAGCAAATAGCTTGGGGTGTCTACTTTCCAAAATGGGGTCATTTGGGGGGGTTTTATGCCATCTGGGCATTTTATGGCCTTCAAAACTGTGATAGGTAGTGAGGAGTAAAATCAAAAATGTACGCCCTTAGAAATCCTGAAGGCAGTGATTGGTTTTCGGGGCCCCGTACGCGGCTAGGCTCCCAAAAAGTCCCACACATGTGGTATCCCCATACTCGGGAGAAGCAGCTAAATGTATTTTGGGGTGCAATTCCACATATGCCCATGGCCTGTGTGAGCAATATATCATTTAGTGACAACTTTTTGTAATTTTTTTTTTTTTTGTCATTATTCAATCACTTGGGACAAAAAAAATGAATATTCAATGGGCTCAACATGCCTCTCAGCAAATTCCTTGGGGTGTCTACTTTCCAAAATGGGGTCATTTGTGGGGGTTTTGTACTGCCCTGCCATTTTAGCACCTCAAGAAATGACATAGGCAGTCATAAATTAAAGGCTGTGTAAATTCCAGAAAATGTACCCTAGTTTGTAGGCGCTATAACTTTTGCGCAAACCAATAAATATACACTTATTGACATTTTTTTTACCAAAGACATGTGGCCGAATACATTTTGGCCTAAATGTATGACTAAAATTGAGTTTATTGGATTTTTTTTAGAACAAAAAGTAGAAAATATCATTTTTTTTCAAAATTTTCGGTCTTTTTCCGTGTATAGCGCAAAAAATAAAAACGGCAGAGGTGATCAAATATCATCAAAAGAAAGCTCTATTTGTGAGAAGAAAAGGACTTTTAATAAACACAAAAATTACTGGAACACCGCTTTAAAACCCCCCAAATATTTTTTTTTTTTTAAAGCGGACACCCTAGAGAATAAAATGTTAATTTGTTATGTTACATGACAATAGCGCAACTGTTTATGAAAGGCAACATTTAAAAAAAAAAAAACATTAAAGTTAATTTCTGGACACATAAATGCAATTAATTACCTAATTTTTGGGGTAGAATATAAAAGATGAGGGTGTGCCGTAAATAGATACCCATGTCAAACCTTAAAAGCCCCTACAGGTCATCAGTTTAGAGTTATGCAAGAGCGCTGGTGCTAAAATTATTGCTCTTACTTAGGCATGTTCGCTGATTTACAACATGTGCTAGAATAGGTCTAGGACAATCGCCGGTTCATACGTAGGTGCCCCAACGCACACATTTTTTGTAGGAGTGAGTGTGTGTGTGTGTGTGTGGGGGGGGGTCTAAAAAATGTCCCTTGGACACAGCCAGTCACAGATCACTGTAAATGGCCAATCACAGCGGCCGTTTACAGCGCGATCGGCGTGTCCAATGAGAGATGATCTCAAATGCAAACATATGAGATCATCTCTCATTGCCGTCTCTCTCTCCTCACACAGAGACCGCATGTGAGGAGAGAGAAGATATCTGACATCTGATATCTGACAGCGATCTGTGCTCCAGTGAGTGAAATAAAACAAAATTACAGCGATAAAACAGTGCCCCATCAGTACAGTGCCTATTTGGTACCTGTGTCCACTTGTGCCCACCTGTGCCAATCTGTGCCATTGGTGATCAGTGTCCGGACATCTGTGCACATCTTTGCAATCAGTGCCCACCTGTGCCACCTCATCGGTGCCCACCTGTGCCAATCAGTGCCCATCTGTGCCTCCATCAGTGCACATCTGTGCAATCAATTAGTGCCCATCAGTGCCGCCTCATCAGTGCCCATCTGTGCCCATCAGTGCAGGCCTAGCACACACCTGTGTAGTCGCATCACCAACAGCAACCATGTCCAAAAGATGCTTTTCCGCTGAGGAGGCGTATAAAATACTTTCCCAGGTCGAGGAGAGCAATGGGGAGCTCTCTTTTTCGGATTCCCTTTCAAACTCCGATTCTGAGTCGGACATAAATTATGAGCCAGTTCTCAGTAGTGGAACACTGAGTGACTCGGAGGAGGAAGATATTCGGCCTGCCAAACAAAGGTGTTCTGGTGAGGAGGCAGTGCCATCCACCAGCACCGCAGTGCCATCCCCCAGGACCGTAGTACCTCGGCAAGAAAGGCCAAGGACCCATGCCTTCCCTGTGCCCTTCAGAACCCCTTGTGGCTTCTTCCTAATTCAGGGGAAGCCATCATTCCCCCTTTCACTGCCCAGCCAGGAGTCCAGGTGGACATGGAGAATTTTTCCCCAATCAATTTTTTTTATTTAATTTTTAGAGGACATGCTATCAACAATTGTGGCCCAGTGCAACCTTTATGCACAGCAATTTATTTTAAATAATCCACTGTCCTATTATGCCCGTCCCTACGAGTGGAGAGACCTAACGATGGAGGAGTTGAAGGTTTTTTTAGGCCTCACATTTTGTATGGGACTCACCAAAAAAAACACTTTGAATTCCTATTGGTCAACCCACACCATCCACCACATACCAATCTTCTCCAAGGCAATGCCCAGAACCAGATACCAAATGATAATGAGGTTCCTTCATTTCAATGATAACACCCAGTGCCCTCCCCGAAATGACCCAAATTATGACAGCCTTTTCAAAATTCGGCCACTTCTAAATTATGTTTCCGAAGTTTTCCCCCAACTGTTTACCCAGGACCAACACAAATGTGTGGATGAGTCCCTTGTTAAATTTAGTGGCAGGCTTAAAATCAATTTATTCCCAGCAAAAGGGCCCGCTATGGGGTGAAGGTAAACAAATTATGTGACCGAGTCACAGGGTACATACATGCCTTTAAAGTGTACGAAGGGAAGGACACCCAGCTGTAACCGCCTAATTGCTCAGACTACTTGGGATCAAGCGGGAAAATTGTTCGGGACCTCATATACCCCCTACTGGAAAAAGGCCACCATTTATACGTAGACAACTTCTACACATCTTTGCCCCTGTTCCACAACCTTCACCGGAAGAGGACGCCAGCATGTGGCACCGTAAAAAAGAACTGGAAGGGCTTTCCTCAAAGTCTTGTCAATAAGAAATTGAGAAAAGGAGAAACTGCAAGTCTGCGAAACAAGGAGATTTTGGCAATGAAGTGGAGGGACAGAAGGGATGTCTACATGTTGTCTTCGATCTGCAATGATTCCTTCGTGGAAATCCCCAGAAGAAATGGCCCCATACAAAAACCAAAATGCATCTATGAATATAATTTGTATGTGGGGGGGAGTCGACTTCAATGACCAAATGTTGGAACCATACCTTGCCACAAGACGTACATACCATTGGTATAAAAAAGTCGCAATTTATTTTTTTCAATTGGCCATATACAACTCATATGTAATTTACCACAATTCCACCCAAAACCCAAGCGCTTTCTTGGCTACCAGGAGGAAGATTTCACTGCCCTTATATTCCCGAACGGCCCACCAGAATACATCCGGTCAGATGTTCTTAGTCAACTCTCTGAACGCCACTTTCCAGATAAACTCCCGCCCCGACCAACAGGCCAACAAGGTCAAAAAAAATGTAAGGTGTGTATCTGAGCAGGAGTCAGAAGAGACACATCTTATTACTGTGCCCAATGTCCTTCCCAACCAGGCCTCTGCATAGGTGAATGTTTTCGCCGTTACCATACTTCAATAAATTATTAGTGAAGTATGGTAAACGTAATCCTCAGTTCCTGCCTTCACACCCCTGATGCCACTGCCTACTCTGTACCTTACCCTGGCTTGTTATTCGACCACGCTTCTGTCTGCCGATTCTGTACATACCTCCGCCTGATCTGGAACTGACCCTGGACTGTTATTCGACCATGCTTCTGCCTAATGATTCTGTACATACCTCTGCCTGATCTGGAATGGACATTGGACTGTTTGACTATGCCTCTTGCCTGCCTCATGGACTGACCTTGTACCCTGCTACTGGACTAGTGGGGTTCAACACAGGGGTCTCACATATGTGAGGGGCTCCAGAATTGTTTTTCTGGATGAAGAAAACAATTTTTTTTGTTTTCTCATTCCTAGATTAGGGTCTGGAGACTCGGAGGCTTCAAAGATATTTGGCTGGGAGAAGCCTCTACCCCTGTCCCCATTCTGTCCTGAATGAGGCCCTTCTTTTGCCTGCTGCCTGTAGGACTTACTGCCATTATGTCTCTGCCTGTCACACTGACCACACCACATGTTCCTGCCTGCTACCAGGACCAATATTTTTGGCACTTCTGACAATATGCACTGACACAGGACTGTATATGGACAGTATCCCTGCCTGCTGCCTGGACAATTGTGTTTGCCGTTGCTGACCAAGTCCCTGCCTGCTGCCTGGACCAGTGCTATCCTCCTGTGCAGAACTGCGCTACTACAACCACAATTTAGGCTTTTGTTTAGGCTTTGCTCAGCATAATATATTTTGGGGTGTAATTCTTGGTATGTGCATGCTATGTGTTCCTGGAACACCTGACGGTGTTCCTTGCATGCTGGATCTCTGTATGTGGCCAGGCTGTGTAGAAGTCTAACACATGTGGTAATGCCATACTCAGAAGGAGTAGCAGAATGTATTTTAGGGTGTCATTTTTGCTATTTAAATGCTATGTGTTGGAGATATCTTATAAACGGACTTTGTGTTAAAAAAAAAAAAAAAAAAAAAAAACGTTCATTTTTTTTCCCCACATTCTCCAAAAACTTCTGGAAAAAAATGAACCGTTCAAAAGACTCATCATGCCTCATAGATTATATGTTGGGGTGTTAGGTTTCCAAAATTGGGTCATTTTGTGGATGTTTCCATTGTCCTGGTGCTCCAGGGCCTTTAAAAGTGTAATAGGTGGTTGACAAATGAGATGTGTAATTTTTGCTTCTAGATCACCTGATGGTGGACCCTGCAGGTTGGGCCTCTGTATGTGGCCAGGCAGTGAAAAAGTCCCACACATGTGGTATCGTAATACTCAGTAGCTGTAGCAGAATGTATTTTGGGGTGTCATTTGTGGTATGCACATGCCATGTGAGAGAAATAAGTTATTACAATGACAATTTTGTGAAAAAATTAAAATCTTAATTTTGCAAAGAATTGTGGGGAAAAAATTACAACTTCAAATACCGTAACTCACCATGCCTCTTACTAAATGCCTTGAAATCATTGATACAATGTTACATTTCAAAGGTGTGCACCAAAGTGAGGAGTTATAAAACCACAACAATTTGTAGCAGGGATTACAAGACTTAGCCTAGGAGCGTGGTGGCCAATCTTGTAAACAGGTAGTCGAGAGTCCTACATGTTTCGCCTAAAGTGGCTTCCTCAGGGACAGTTGGTTGTACCTCTATCGCTACTGTAAATTCCGCAGGTCACCGGGGACAGACATGGAGGGAACCCAGAGCAACTCCAGGATATCAGGGCACAATAAAAGACTGCAGGGGGCAGATAAGAGGACAATATATATATATACATATATATATATATATATATATATATATATATATATATATATATATATATATATATATATATATATAATATTCGAGGAAAGGAAAATAGAAACAGGACACCCAGTAGACTGAAATGATGTCTTCAAAAATGACAATCGAATGGTAACAAGAAGTGGACGGATAATCCAAAAGAAGTCTCAGAGTAATAAAGAAATATATTGGGCTATATGCTTGTCATGGATGTGCTTAAAACAGCTCAAGAGGCATCCATAGTATGTGTTAGCATGGGCATGGGTGTCCTGTGGTCTCCAGACACCCATGCCCATGCTAACACATACTATGGATGCCTCTTGAGCTGTTTTAAGCACATCCATGACAAGCATATAGCCCAATATATTCCTTTATTACTCTGAGACTTCTTTTGGATTGTCCGTCCACTTCTTGTTACCATTCGATTGTCATTTTTGAAGACATCATTTCAGTCTACTGGGTGTCCTGTTTCTATTTTCCTTTCCTCGAATATTATATATATATATATATATATATATATATATATATATATATTATTGTCCTCTTATCTGCCTCCTGCAGTCTTTTATTGTGCCCTGATATCCTGGAGTTGCTCCGGGTTCCCTCCACGTCTGTCCCCGGTGACCTGCGGAATTTACAGTAGCCATACAGGTACAACCAACTGTCCCTGAGGAAGCCGCTTTAGGCGAAACATGTAGGACTCTCGACTACCTGTTTACAAGAGTGGCCACCATGCTCCTAGGATAAGTCTTGCAATCCCTGCTACAAATTGTTGTGGTTTTATAATTCCTCACTTTGGTGCACACCTTTGAAATGTAACATTGTACCAATTTTTTTAACCTTGTTAATAAAGTATTGTATATTTTTACTTATGTACTTTAGTTTTCTTTTGGCACCGCAATAATCCCTTATCCTATGATGTATATCTCAATTTTAAATCTATTGGGATGAGGTGCTGTATCATACCGAGGACCATCCAGTCTACAACCCCTGTTTTAAATACCTTGAAATGTCTACTTTCCAAAAAGGGGTTATTTGGGGGGGCATTTGTACTTTTCCTGGCTTGTTAGGGTCTCAAGAAATGAGATAGGCCGCCAGTACATCAGATGTGATACATTTTTTATGATTTGCACCATAGCTTGTAGACTCAAACTTTCACACAGACCAAATCATTTACACTAATTTTGGGTTATTTTTACCAAAGATATGTAGCAGTATAAATTGTGGCCAAAATGTATGAAGAAAAATTACTAATTTGCAAAATTGTATCACAGAAATTAAGAAAAATTCGTTTTTTTTTCCAAATTTTCTGTCTTTTTTCATTTATGGCACAAAAAAAAAAAAAAACCCAGAGGTGATCAAATACCACCAAAAGAAAGCTCTATTTGTATGAAAAAAAAGGACAAAAAAATTATTATTAAATTTTAATTGTCATTCAAAGTGTGAGAGCACCGAAAGCTGAAAATTGGTTTGGACAGGAGGGGGGGTTTAAGTGCCCAGTAAGCAAGTGCTTAAATAACTTTTTTATTGCTATCACATAGGGGACCAATAGCCCCCTATGTAATAGCATATAGGTGACAGGTTATTTTTATGGAGACACCCAGGGTCTCTAATAGACCTTGGATGTCTCCACTTTGATCCACTGCAGCTAATGGAACACAGATTGTGTTCCATCAGCTGCTTTCCCACCAGTGATCCCAGAAAATGAAAGCTCTGGTTCAGGACGTGATGTCATACAAGTCACTTCCTGGTCTGTGTACAGGAGGGAGACTGAGCTGACAGAGGTCCACTGAGCCACCCTTTCCAGCGACACCCACCATGACAACACCGGGCCCACAGGTGGAACAGCGGAGCCTAATGAACATGGCGGGCGGAAACACATTGCGGTGCTGGTGGAAGGGATAGGTGGCTTCACAGCCATTTTTATCATTTCCACAGGGAAGCCAACAGTCAGCTTTACTACAGTACACACACTCCCGGGCGCTATAGTGGCCGGGAGTATGTAAATAAAATATAAAAAACCACACCATGCAAATTTTCAGTTTTCAGCGCTGTCGCACTGTGAATGACAATTGCGTGGTCATGCAACACTGTACCCAAACTAAATTTTTAGCATTTTTTTGACACAGATAGCTTTCTTTTGGTGGCATTTAATAGCAGGCTACAATACCATAACTTCCCTACCTTGCTCTGGTGACGCTTCATTAAACTCATGAACACTTTCATTGTCAGCATTAAGGCTACTTTCACACTGAGGCACTTTACAGGCGCTACAAAGCTAAAAATAGTGCCTGTATAGCACCTGTAAAGCACCTCTCCTGTGTCTCCAGTGTGAAACTGGTGTGCTCCAGTGTGCGGTGCGCTTGCAGGACGGTCAAAAAAGTCCTGCAAGCCGCATCTTTGCAGCACTATAGGAGCGGTGTATTCACCACTCCTAAAGCGCCCCTTCCCATTGTAAACAATGGAGCAGCGTCGCTTTGCGGGTGGATTTAACCCTTTTTTGGCCACTAGCGGGGGTTAAAACCGCCCCGCTAGTGTCCGAATAGCGGCGCTTTACCGCCGGCGCCCGCCTCAGTGTGAAAGTATCCTAAGGATGGGCAAACGGTTCGAACAGAGCATGAGTTCGGGCCGAACATTGGCTGTTCAGAAGTTCTCCGAACAACCAAATTAAAAGGTCATTCCACAGTTTTTTTTCTACCCGCCGAATGATCACAATGCACTGCGCCACTGCACAGTGCATTGAAAGCCCTGATTGGCTGAAGCAATGAAAGCTTCGCCCAATCAGGGCACAGAGCACTGTCAGAGCCATGATTGGACACTGTCATGATGATTGTATCCAATCATGGCTCATTGCTCTTAATCCCGCCCCACACTATAAAAGTATTCTTTCTATAACGGCCATTTGTAGTGTGATAGTGGAGTGGAGAGAGATAGAACTGGGCTCTGTTCAGTGCTATTAGACAGTTAGTGTGCTATTCTGATTCTATTTTCAGTGTAGAATATCAGTTTAGTGTGCATCTAGGGATAGTTTAGTGTGAGTGTAGTGTGATAATTCATCTATACATTATTGTTAATGTAGGGATTGTTCAGTGAGTGTAGTGTGACCGTTCATCTTTACATTAGTGTTAATGTAGGGATAGTTATTTATTATTATTATTATTATTTAGGATTTATATAGCGCCGACAGTTTACGCAGCGCTTTACAACATTAGGGCAGACAGTACAATTACAATACACTTCAATAGAGGCGGAATCAGAGAGCCCTGCTCATTAGAGCTTACAATCTAGGAGGGAGGGTCAAGTTATGCAAAAGGGTAATAGCTGTGGGGGATGAGCTAATGGAGAAAATAGTGCAGTTGTTAGATGGAGGCAGGATAGGCTTCTCTGAAGAGAAGTTTTCAGGGATCGCCTAAAAGTGGATAAATTTGGAGACAGTCTGACAGATTGTGGTAGGGAATTCCAGAGGATGCTCGAGGCTCGGGAGAAGTCCTGGAGGCGGAAATGGGAGGAGGTGATGAGGGAGCTGGAGAGCAGGGGGTCTTGGGAGGAACGGAGAGGGCGATTAGGTTGGTATTTTGAGACTAGGCTAGTGATGTAGCTGGGGGCAGAGTTGTGGATGGCTTTGTAACTTATTGTTAGTATTTTGAATTTATTTCAATGGGCGAGTGGTAGCCAATGGAGGGATTGGCAGAGAGGGGTAGCAGACACTGAGCGGTTTGTAAGGTGGATGAGTCTGGCAGCAGCATTCATGATGGATTGAAGGGGGATAGTCTATTTAAAGGTAAGCCAATGAGGAGGGAGTTGCAATAGTTAAGGCGAGAGATAACCAGGGAGTGAATCAGGAGCTTTGTGGTTTCATTGGTTAGAAAGGACGTAGTTTAGAGATGTTGCGGAGGTTGAGGCAGCAAGCTTTGTAAAGTGATTGGATGTGGGGCCGTAAGGAGAGTTCAGAATCCAGGATAACACCTAGCACCTTGACATATGGGGATGGGTGGATGGTTGTGCCATTGCTCTTGACAGACAAGTCAGGGGAAGAGGCACGTGGGGGAGGAAATATTATAAGCTCGGTTTTGGAGAAGTTGAGTTTGAGGAAGTGATGTGACATCCATACAGATATGTCTGTTAGTAAGTTAATGATGCGTGAGGAGACTGATGGAGTGAATTGAGGGGTGGAGAGATAGATTTGTGTGTCGTCAGCGTAGAAATGATATTGAAAGCCGTGAGAGGCTATCAGCTGACCCAGGGAAGAGGTGTAGATTGAAAATGAAAGAGGTCCGAGAACAGAACCTTGGTGGACCCCGACGGAGAAGGGAAGAGGAGTGGAGGAAGTAGAATTGTAAGTGACACTGAAGGTGCGTTGGGATAGGTAGGATGAGAGCCACTGAAGAGCACAGTCACGGAGACCGAGTAAAGTTTTTTGAGGAGGAGGGGGTGGTCAACCGTTTTAAAGGCAGTTGAAAGGTCCAGAAGTAGGAGTACAGAATAATGTCCGTTGGTTTTTGCAGTTAGTAGGTCATTTGTGAGTTTTAAAAGAGCAGTTTCTGTGGAGTGTTGGGGGCAAAATCCAGATTGAAGGGGATCAAGATAGTTCATTCATTGTGAGTGTAGTGTGACTACCATTCATCTTTACATTAGTGTGAATGTAGGGTATAGCTCAGTCAGCGTGAGTGCAATGACGTTTAACAGTTTTTTTTCTGTGCATTACTGCAAGTTTAACGCCATATAGTTCTGTGCGTTACTGCAAGTTTAACGCTGTATATTTCATTGCATTACTGCAAGATTAACGCCACATAGTTCTGTGTGTTAATGCAAGTTTGACGCCGTATAGTTGATCTTTCACGTTTGGGTCCCATAGACTTCAGTGGGGTTAATTTTTCAGTTCTGAACTTTGCCGATGTTCGAAAGTTCTGGTGTGAACCGAAAAGGGCGTTGTTCGGCCCATCCCTAGTCAGCAGCATTGACAGACTGCATTAACCCATACCAGGAGTATTTTCAAACATTTCAGTTTTAAAATTCTCATCTCCAGGTTCAGGTACCCTCTTGGTCATCAGAGCGGTACCACAGTTGTCCCGGGTAACCTCCGGCTCCAACACTCAGAGCCCCCTGGAGGTCTCTAGGAACACCTCTGCGGCCTTATATACTTTTGCAAGAGGAGATCCTCAACCATACTCCTAGCAATATTTTTATCTCTAGCAAGTTGCACTAACCCATTAGCAACTATACTAACTATACAGCGCCTTGAAAAAGTATTCATACCCCTTGACACTTTCTACATTTTGTCATGTTACAACCAAAAAACTTACATGTATTTTATTGGGATTTTATGTGATAGACCAACACAAAGTGGCACATAATTGTGAAGTGGAAGAAAAATGATAAAAGGTTTTCAATTTTTTTTACAAATAAATATCTGAAAAGTGTGGAGTGCATTTGTATTCAGCCCCCTTGAATCAATACTTTGTAGAACCACCTTTCACTGCAATTACAGCTGCAAGTCTTTTTGGGTATGTCTCTACCAGCTTTCCCCATCTAGAGTGAAATTGTTTCCCATTCTTCTTTGCAAAATAGCTCAAGCTCTTTTAGATTGGATGGATTGCTGTGAACAGCAATTTTCAAGTCTTGCCACAAAGACTTCTTATGGCTTTCTTTCAATGATGGCTTTCTTCTTGCCACTCTTCCAAAAAGGACATATTTGTGGAGTGCACGACTAATAGTTGTCCTGTGGACAGATTCTCCCACCTGAGCTGTGGATCTCTGCAGCTCCTCCAGAGTTACCATGGGCCTCTTGGCGGCTTCCCTGATTAATGCTTTCCTTGCCCGGCCTGTCAGTTTAGGTGGATGGCCATGTCTTGGTAAGTTTGCAGTTGTGTCATACTCTTTCCATTTTCAAATGATGGATTGAACAGTGCTCTGTGAGATGTTCAAAGCTTGGGATATTTTTTTAGAACCTAGCCCTGCTTTAAACGTCTCCACAACTGTATCCATGACCTGTCTGGCGTGTTCCTTGGCCTTTATGATGCTGTTTGTTTACTAAGGTTCTCTAACAAACCTATGAGGTCTTCACAGAACAGCTGTATTTATATTGAGAATAAATTTACAAATTAGGTGACTTCTGAAGGCAATTGGTTCCTGCTAGATTTTAATTAGGTGCATCAGAGTAAAGGGGGTTGAATACAAATGCACACTACACTTTTCACATATTTATTTGTAAAAAATTTAGAAAACCATTTTCCTTCCACTTCACAATTATGTGCCACTTTGTGTTGGTCTATCACATATAATCCCAAAAAATACATTTACGTTTTTTGTTGGTAACGTAACAAAATTTGGAAAACTTCAAGGGGGTATGAATACTTTTTCAAGGCACTGTAGTACTTGGTGGCATTTTATGAGGGAGTGTCTCTCCTGGCAACTCTCAACATGCAGAAACTCACTGGCATCGCTATGGGGATAGTGAGCCACTTCTCCCCTGTAGCTCCTCCTTTCGGTTGGCACACTTTCTCCCGTTGCCAAGGAAAACAACACTCTCCCAGCTGAACTTTTCTTGCTTCTTGCTCTTATCCTAGTTTTGCCGCCATCTCTGTAGGTATCCCTTTCTCATGCGGTCCACAGGTCTTGCTATGGGCAACCACACTCTCAAACTCTCGGGCAGCCTGTTGCTTACTCCTGGCACTCAAAGCAGACTTTCCAACTGCAGACACTGACCTTTGGCTGGTCATGTCCCCTTGTACTGGAAACTGGGACCATTGGCACTTGGAGACAGCATGCCCCCACTCACTGCACCGCAAACAGCGCTCTTGCCGCTTGACAGGGCTTCCAATTTTGCATCCTCTTTCAAGCTTAGGACTTTGCACAAAGGAAGGCTGGTCTCCCTTAATCAGCATTGCCAGGGGCAACAGCATGCACTTCCCCTTTAACTGGGGTCACTGCAGCCAGCCACAGTTGACTCAAAACCCAGTGGACCCTCACGCCTTAGAGTAATGACCTTTCTCTTGCACCAAAACACAGTTCATATAACAGATGAACGTACTTCATTGCAGGGATCTCCACTTCTTCCCACTGCATCTGCCACCATATGTGAGAACTTGCATCAAATGTAGAGCTTTAAAGGACTCAGCCACTTGCTTGCTTCTTCTTTTTAAGGGCTTGTCTTGCCCACCTTTATTCAAAGATGGCCCCAGAAAACACAAAACAGGAGTTTTGCCTCACAGGGGATTTCAGCATTTATCTTGCGTCAAAACAAGTAAATATTCATCCTCCAGGCTTATACATGCAGCGCGCCTGCTCTGGCCTAATGCTGCGTACACACGAGCGGACTTTACGGCAGACTTTGCCCGGCGGACTTTTGGACATACTTTACGACGGACTTTCTGAATGAACGGACTTGCCTACACACAATCCACCAAAGTCCGTCGAATTCATACGTGATGACGTACGACCGGACTAAAACAAGGAAGTTCATAGCCAGTAGCCAATAGCTGCCCTAGCGTGGCTTTATGTCCGTCGAACTAGCATACAGACGGCGGACTTTTTGACCGGACTCGATTTCGACGGATTAATTTAAAACATGTTTCAAATCTAAGTCCGTCCAACTTTTGAGAAAACAAAGTCCGCTGGAGCCCACACACGATCGAATTGTCCGACCAAATCCCGTCCGTCGGGCAAAGTCTGCCGTAAAGTCCGCTCGTGTGTACGCGGCATTACACTTTAGGCCTTTGTCTGTCTCTCACAGACCATCTTCCTACACAACTCTGTGCATACAGCTAGCAGACCGTTGCTGCTTTGGCTCCCACCTCTCTCCTATGTGGAGCCCTCCTGACTCCTGGGGTGGAGCCCAAAACTTTGATCAGGTCACTACTAAAAGCCCAGCACACACCTGACCAATTTGTGTGCTGACTGTTCACAAAACCTGGACCCAAGATTGGAGTTTTCATCCCACCCATATCACTTTGAAATCTCCGGGCTCCAGGTCCCAAAACGGACTTTACCAAACACAGAGGAAACTGAAAAGCCAGTTCTCTCCATGGCACAAGCTCCCTTGAACCACCTGTGATGTATAGGGGAACTCTGTTGTAAAGAAGTCTCTGGTCAACTGGAGCCCCCCCCTCCCTTACAGAAGAGTCCACAGAGTTCCCCCTTACTTCAGAGTCTGCAGGATTCCAGTGCAAGGGGAAACTCTGATGTAAAGGGGAATGCTGTGGACTCTGGTTTAAAGACGAACTCTGATGTAAGGTGGTCTCTGGTAACCAGAGCCCCCCCTTACATCAGAGTCTGCAGTGTTCCCCTTTACATCAGAGTTCCCACTTACATCAAGGTCTGCAGCATTGCCCTTTACATCAGGGTCTGTAGAGTTCACCCTTGCTCTTGCACTGTAGGTGGAAATACAGTAAAATGATGTAAAAGGGAACGCTGAAGATACTGATTTAAGGGGGAATACCGCCTCAGACCCTGATGGGGGGGGGGGGGGGGACTCTGGTGACCACAGACCACATTCTGCAGAGTGAATACACTAATATAAGGGGGGGGGGGGTTACTG
Source organism: Lithobates clamitans (assembly GCA_037952925.1). Lineage (NCBI taxonomy): Eukaryota > Metazoa > Chordata > Amphibia > Anura > Ranidae > Lithobates > Lithobates clamitans. The sequence continues at coordinate 4,559,899 of JBBGZY010000174.1, read as the reverse complement.
ATATAAGGGGGAACTTTTATGTCAGTGTGGCCTGGCTGACTTTGTGTGGCCTAGCTGGAGCTGTCACTGACCTTCCCCCTCTGTAAGACTGCTTGGGTGCAGGGCAGTGGGGGCGCTGAGGACAGGCTCAGTTATCCTCCTCTGCTTATTGATCCTCCATCTGGACTCATCCCTTGTTCCACTGCTCCAGCTCATGCCACTGAAGGTAGGCTCAGTCAGACCACAGTCCAGGCCCTCCTCTGCTTCTTGATTCTCAATTTTAGATTCCAGTCCTCCCAGTCCCGGTGCTCCTGCTCCCAGCTTCCTCTTCTACAATTCTTAAATCCCACTAAACAGCACCATGACGTCACCGCACAGTATCCTGTTGAATGCAGGGCGGCTTGCCACAAACGTCATCGCGGCCTGGCCATTCATTGACACCTGCAACAGATTGCAAACAGTGCAATTGCAATTTGGTAGGGAAATGCTCAGGGATTGCTGCATTTCCCGCACCACATACTGTATGTGTGAACCTAGGCTGAAGGTCATGTAACACCCTCCTAGGTAATGTGCTAGAAGTGAGTCAAATTTAGTTTTTGGCTCTGCTGTTAGAAGTGGAGACTTGACTGTACTTTGCCTACTCTGAGTTCTGCAGCTGCATCCACGGATTGGTGGATGGAACGCCAGAGACAACAGAGTGATGTCATCACACCAGGAAGTGATACCTGAATGTCCCTGCATTGCTCTGTTATACACACACACACACACACACACACACACACACACTGACAGGGCGAGGAGACAAAACTGAAAGTGACTGCTGGGCAAATCTATCTGTTGCTAACTACAAGGTTAATCATCGACAGAAGGTAGGGTTACCACCTGTCCAGGATTCGCCCGGACAGTTTGGGTTTGGAATCATGTGTCTGGGTTTCAGACTTCCTGAAACCCGGACAAATTATTTAGACTGGGCTATGGCTTCCCAGCAGGCATGCTGCATGGAGTTGTCTAAGCTAAGAGTGACTGTTACACTCTTTCACACTGCCGAAAGTCAGCACTAACAACCCCCCCCAACACACACACAGACTGGAGAGGAGAGAGGGCTCGATCTGCACCTCTTACCCCCAACCCTACCCCTCTCTACCCCTCTGTGTCTGCCCACACTCCTATCCTGGTGCTGCGCCTCAGAAAAGGAAAGTTGGGGCCGGAAATTTGAAGTCCAGCAGCCTCAGATACATCTGGATGAGAGGTGCTGATTGCCAAGGGGTGAGTGAGCTCATTATCCATCCCTGTTTGTGACTAAAGTCTCCCCCCTTCTCTCTCCTGCCTCTGAGTGAGTCTAAGGTAAATCAGGGTTCTCAGGTCACCCCTTACATCAGAGTTCCCCTTTACACCAGAGGCCACAGTGTTTCCCCTTACATCAGAGTCCTCTCCGTACATCAGAGTTCTGTGTTCCCCCTTGAATCATGGTTCCCAGAGCATCCCTTACTCCCCAGAGTTCTCCCTTACATCAGAGTCTGCAGAGTCCCCCCTTACAGTGAAAGGGAACTCTGCGAGTTCAGATATAAAAAGGGAACTCGGCACATCACGGATCTTGTGGACAGATTACTGGGAGGGGCTGGGGAAGACCCGGCTGTCATGGTGCACGTTGGCACCAATGACAAAGTCAGAGGCAGATGGAGTGTCCTAAAGAACGATTTTAGGGACTTAGGAGCTAAATTGAGGAAAAGGACCTCCAAGGTAATATTCTCAGGAATACTACCGGTACATCAAGCCACACCAGAAAGGCAGAGGGAGATTAGGGAAGTAAACAAGTGGCTGAAGAGCTGGTGTAGCAAGGAGGGGTTTGGGTTCCTGGAGGACTGGACCGACTTCTCAGTCGGTAACCAGTACTATAGAAGGGACGGACTGCACCTAAATGAGGAGGGTGCAGATCTTCTGGGAATGAAGATGGCCAAAAAGTTAGAGGGTTTTTAAACTAGGCGATGGGGGGAGGGTCCAGAGACAGAGATAGCCAGCGCGGAAGATATTCCAGAGGGTAGTATTGGGGGCATTAGTGGTAGGTTAACCAAAGCACAAAAACACAAGGTGAGTATAGTAGCAAGTCCTAGTTGCAATCTCGAAACACCCAATACGAGGACAATATGCGACCGGTATAAACTATGTGGCATGTTCACTAATGCCAGGAGCATGGTGGACAAGATGGGTGAATTAGAGATACTGTTGTACAAGGAGGATTTGGATTTTGTGGGAATTTCAGAGACCTGGTTCAACAGCTATCATGATTGGCTGGCAAACATTCAAGGGTATACCCTATACCGCAAGAATAGAGAGGGTAAAAAAGGGGGAGGGGTATGCCTATATATCAAGAATAATGTACAAGCGAATGTGAGAGATGACATCACTGAGGGAGCTGGAGAGGAGGTGAAATCCTTATGGGTAGAGCTCCAAAGGGATGAAGCTAAGGGGAAAATAATACTGTGAGTATGCTATAGGCCCCCTAATCTGAGGGAGGAAGTGGAGACGGATCTCCTATCACAAATTGGATTAGCAGCAAGGATGGGAAGTGTTATCATAATGGGGGATTTTAATTATCCAGACATTGACTGGGCGGAGGGAACCGCACATTCATTTAAGGCTCGCCAGTTCCTTAATGTCTTGCAGGACAATTTTATGGGTCAGATGGTAGACGCACCAACTAGAAATAAAACATTACTGGATCTACTGATTACCAACAATACAGACCTGATCACGGATGTGGAAATACGGGGCAATTTAGGTAACAGCGATCACAGGTCAATTAGTTTCAGTATAAATCACGCAAATAGGAAACATAAAGGGAACACAAAGACACTGAATTTCAAAAGAGCCAACTTCCCTAAACTACAAACCTTGCTAAAAGGCATAAATTGGGATAAAATATATATAAAAGAGCGAACAAAAATCCTGGATGGCTTAACTCCAATGTAAAAATGCATATAAAAGCAAAGGAGAAGGCCTTCAAAAAATACAAGGTTGAGGGATCATCCTCAGCATTCAGACATTATAAAGAATGCAACAAGAAATGTAAGGGTGCAATTAGGACGGCTAAGATAGAACATGAAAGACACATAGCGGAGGAGAGCAAAAAAAAAATCCCAAGAAATTCTTTAAGTATATAAACAGTAAAAAAGGGAGGACAGACCATATTGGCCCCATAAAGATAGAGGAAGGACATCTGGTTACAAAGGATGGGGAGATGGCGAAGGTATTGAATTTATTCTTCTCCTCAGTCTTCACAAGTGAATCGGGGGGCTTCAGTAACCAAAACTGCAGTGTTTATCCTCATGACACAACACAGGAAGCACCTCCATGGTTAACAGAGGACAGAATTAAAATTAGACTTGAGAAACTTAACATTAATAAATCATCGGGACCAGATGGCTTGCATCCGAGGGTACTTAGGGAACTCAGTCAAGTGATTGCCAGACCGTTGTTCCTAATTTTTACAGACAGTCTACTGACTGGAATGGTACCAGCTGATTGGAGAAAAGCCAATGTAGCACCAATATTTAAAAAGGGCCCAAAATACATCCCTGGGAATTACAGACCAGTTAGCCTAACATCAATAGTATGTAAACTCTTGGAGGGGATGATAAGGGACTATATACAAGATTTTAGTAATAAGAACGATATCATTAGCAGTAATCAGCATGGATTCATGAAGAATCGTTCTTTCCAAACCAATCTATTAACCTTCTATGAGGAGGTGAGTTGCCATCTAGATAAAGGAAGGCCCGTAGACGTGGTGTATCTGGATTTTGCAAAAGCATTTGACACAGTTCCCCATAAACGTTTACTGTACAAAATAAGGTCCGTTGGCATGGACCATAGGGTGAGTACATGGATTGAAAACTGGCTACAAGGGCGAGTTCAGAGGGTGGTGATAAATGGGGAGTACTCAGAATGGTTGGGGGTGGGTAGTGGGGTTCCCCAGGGTTCTGTGCTGGGAACAATCCTATTTAATTTGTTTATAAACGACCTGGAGGATGGGATAAACAGTTCAATCTCTGTATTTGCAGATGATACTAAGCTAAGCAGGGCAATAACTTCTCCGCAGGATGTGAAAACCTTGCAAAAAGACCTGAACAAATTAATGGGGTGGGCGACTACATGGCAAATGAGGTTCAATGTAGAAAAATGTAAAATAATGCATTGGGGTGGCAAAAATATGAATGCAATCTATACACTGGGGGGAGAACCTCTGGGGGAATCTAGGATGGATAAGGACCTGGGGGTCCTAGTAGATGATAGGCTCAGCAATGGCATGCAATGCCAAGCTGCTGCTAATAAAGCAAACAGAATATTGGCATGCATTAAAAGGGGGATCAACGCAAGAGATAAAACGATAATTCTCCCACTCTACAAGGCTCTGGTCCAGCCGCACCTGGAGTATGCTCTCCAGTTCTGGGCACCAGTCCTCAGGAAGGATGTACTGGAAATGGAGCGAGTACAAAGAAGGGCAACAAAGCTAATAAAGGGTCTGGAGGATCTTGGTTATGAGGAAAGGTTGCAAGCACTGAACTTATTCTCTCTGGAGAAGAGACGCTTGAGAGGGGATATGATTTCAATTTACAAATACTGTACTGGTGACCCCACAATAGGGATAAAACTTTTTCGCAGAAGAGAGTTTAATAAGACTCGTGGCCACTCATTACAATTAGAAGAAAAGAGGTTTAACCTTAAACTACGTAGAGGGTTCTTTACTGTAAGAGCGGCAAGGATGTGGAATTCCCTTCCACAGGTGGTGGTCTCAGCGGGGAGCATTGATAGCTTCAAGAAACTATTAGATAATCACCTGAATGACCGCAACATACAGGGATATACAATGTAATACTGACATATAATCACACACATAGGTTGGACTTGTGTCTTTTTTCAACCTCACCTACTATGTAACTATGTAACTCTGTGGACTCTGATGTAAGGGGGGGACTCTTGTTATTAACTTCATATGATTATAAATGTTATTTAATAGTAAAATATATGTAAAAAAAATTGTTGTGCTCTGCTAAAGTGTTCAGGTTTGACTTGAAGAAAACGCGGCAACCCAAACAGAAGGACTGGTCATCGGCTATCATTATCAACAGGAGAATGTAGAGCTGTATATTAACCCTTTGGTTCACTACAGTGACTATATTACTCAGTTATTTACTAATCTGCTCCCTTCCCATTTATGATACATTTCTTTGATGTGCCATAAGGACTATCAAGATATTAATGAGAGAAACTTTGGAAACATTACACGCATGAGAAGAAGGCTGGTTTATAGGAACTACAGTATCTCATCCATTAATGATTAATAAGCTAGCTCTAGCTATATGTTCCAATAGCTTAATGCTATATATCAGCCACTAATACCATCTCTCACTATTCTGAATGCACACCGATAACCACCAGCCCTAGCAACATATATCACAATGTATTTGTGATCATTGCTTCACCATCTTTCAGTTTTACCATCTATCATCACACATGAAATTACTTTCCTTAAATGACTGTTGATCATACCAGATTCAATTCAATAAGCAGCTATCTATAAGCATCACCGTATTCTATCATTAGCATCAACAGGGACTGTACTCAGTACTTATTCAGTCATTTATAGCGCCTGTCTTGAAGTTTGTGATCATACTGGGATTCCATTATTGCATTTGAATTATACTGTGTCATTTCACAGCTTTATTTAGGAATCAGCTAGTTACTCTCTCAGACACTAGTTTCTAAGTCATTCCCACTGTTTGATGATTGTTTGACACCTCCTTCATACAGGATCATTACCTGGATTGGTTTTAATTTTTGTATGTATGTGTGGTTTATGTTATGCAATCTTTTGGAAGGTATTGGTTCATATATTCGGATTAATTCCGTACCATTTTTAATAAACTCTCAATAAATTTTGAATAGACCACACTGCTTGGTCATCTTTTTACCTACTTTTGCAGTTTGTGCTGCAACTGCGTTTTTTCTTTCGTTCTTGCCCCCTCTGTACCCCTGTTTTTCCAGAACTTTCTGGAAACATCGTCAGCAGGAGAGGGCAGAGTCTGAGCTGGCCCTGGATACAGCTTCAGCCAGTCCCTGGTTGAGAAGAATGGCTAGCAGTGTGGGCTGACAGGTGTATATAAGGCTGAGAGCGGAGAGCAGCAGGGTCCATTGCCAGCAGGAGAATGACCCAACCTCGAAATGATGTCAAAACTTCCAAGTCTCAGGAGGAGCCTTAAGAAGTCCTGGATGATTCTCGCTCAGTGAGGAGCTATAGGTTCACCACTAAAGTCGCAGGAACATCCAAGGCAACATCCAGAGGGGAACTTCCTGGGAGAATTAATGGCAGAGTCAAGCTAAAGCTGAGAGGAGGTCTTCAGACTGAGTGAGTAGGCCTTAAAAAATTCTCAGGAGAGAGACTGTTGCCTGTACACCCCTTGTTAGAAGGATCGTTCCAGACTTGCTGCCAGGGTTGTGCCTGAGAGAAGAGAAGGCCCCTGTGCTATAACTGTCTGTGTGCTACTTTTTTGTGAAGGAAAACTCTGCTTTACTTGCTTAGCTGCTTCAAGATAGTATCCTCGCTCAAGTAGTTTGGTTCTAGGTATCCCAAAGCTTTTCACAATCCCTATCCCAGTTCTACAAAACAATAAAAACAACAAAAAACACAATATCTGCCTGATTGCTTTCTGAGGACTGAGGCTTCATGCACAATAGCATTTTTTTTAAGCTGAAAGAACACTGGTAATAGCTTTTTGTAGTAGCGTTTTAGGAGTGTCAGCATTTTATTAAGGTTTTTGCAGTAAAAGGGAAAAAAAACTCAAAAAAAGTAGTGTTTAGGAGTGTTTAGCAGTGTTTAGGAGCATTTCTGCTGAAAAATTATCCAAGAAACTCTAAAAAAACAAAAAAAATTCTGCTCCTAGACGCTGAAGTTTAAAAAACGCTAATAGTTTAAAGAAGTGTGCATAGACACATAGGATAACACTAGAAGCAGGAAAAAATGCTAATAACAGCTTCTAGGAGCTTAAACAAATGCTAGTGTGCATGCAGCCTGAGTGAGTCTGGATGCATCTGGCTGAAAATATCCCATGTCTGGCTGATTGCTCCATTAAGGGATCAGAACTTGGGATGAAAATTGTCAGACCAATCCAGTCTGTCTGCTACACTCATAAAAGTTATTTTTATGTGTGACGGAACCGCTTGGGCACCCCCGCTTAGGTGCTGCCTTCTGCCAAACAGTGCCTCTTACCCACCAACACAGCAGACCGAGAGCTAATACTAGCTCTTTTACCCCAATCATCGTACTCAGACAAAGTGTTGAAGTAAACTCCAAAGGAATTACTTTTTATTGAAACTCAGACAACTACTTTATAGCCCACAGAAGGATATTCCCTTCCTGATCATATTACCCTAACAATACAAACTGTAAACAGGAATATAGTTAGTGTAGCTAAACAGCCAACATATACTATAAACATTAAGCTAATCAAACAACTAGCCATCTAGGTGACTCAGTACCCACTCAGACAATGTTGGATTAATCAGAGATCCCACTCCAGGTTTGACTGCCTGGCACCATGGTCACAACAAAGTACATTACACATTATCATGAGTATAAACACATAACATCCAAAAACAGTTCCATAGCAAGTTAAAGTGGTCACAATTTTAATTTCTCCAACAGATGATCAGACAGACGGAAACAGTAGGTGACCCAATTAACAATTGGAGAGATATACTTGGCAGAAAAAAAACATGGACTTGAACCAGAAACAAGACCACTCCAAGGGTCCCTCAGGCACACACCTCCCAAAGAGTAGGCTCCGGGGACACGCTGCGGGCGCGCCCGCCTGCTACAGCTTCTTAAAGAGCCGACGTACAGCTACGACGGCTCGTGCAGCAGTGCCATCTTGCCACAGTTATACTGCGGCGGCTGGTCGGGAAGAGGAACTTCAAGTCAGCAGTTAAAAAAAACTGCAGTTGCTGACTTTTAAAAAGTAAGGCACTTACCACTGCCTGGATCCAGTGTTGTCTTCTTGGTTGATTTTTCTTACCGCTGTGGGTTGCCAGCGCCACCATCTTGGATGCGGGAGACAGCTGTGGTGTCCTGAACAACCACAGCCCGCTTCCGCTGCATATGTACGAGCTTGCACAGTTCTTTGTGAATGGTCCTGCAGTCTCCGAGGAAATGCGACGTGTCCCAGGAGGCTGTGGGAGGAGAGGGTGCAGGGACACCATCCTTGTCTAGGTGAGGATTGCGTAAGCTGGAGCAATTACTAAAAAAAATTGGTACTCGCTTCTCCCAAAAAAACCTGTAGGTGATTTACAGGCTGGGGGAGAAAGTGAAACAGTGGGACTTTATTTTTTAAATTAAGTTCTGCTTTAGGCTCCCTTAGGCTGTCCCTGCTGTTCTTGCACCCACAAGCATGCTGCATTTTTACGCACTTGGGGGTGCCATTCAGAATGCATTTCTCACAGTCAAAAACAGTTTCCCTCACCGTGTATAAGATATGTCTTCAGTACATGGACAAGCTTGTTGAAAAGCGAAGCTGTTTTTTATTGCAAGATCACACAGAAGGACATTGTTTTGAGATTACACAGTCCCAAAACAAAGGGGTTGATTTACTAAAGGCCAATAGACTGTGCACCTTGGAAAGTGCAATTATACTCTGCAAGTGCAGTTGCTCCAGAGCTTAGTAAATGAGGAAAAGCTTCACTTTGCAAAGAATACCCAATCACATGCAAGGAAAATAAAAAAACAGCATTTTTGGTTGCACATGATTGGTTGATGAAAGTCAGCAGAGCTTCTGCTCATTTACTAAACTCTGGAGCAACTGCTCTTGCCATGTCCGACTGCACTTTCCAAAGTGCACAGTCTTTTTGCCTTTAGTAAATCAACCCCAAAGTCTTTCTATGTGATCATGTAATAAAGAAGAGCTTTTCACTTTTCAACAAGCTTGTCCGTGTGCTGGAAACATACATATCTTATACATTTTGTACGCCAAGACCAGTTGGAAGTTGGTGCAGCACCCTTTTAGGGTACATTCACATGCCCATAAAAAAATGCAACTACAAAATTTTTTATATATGGATCTGAACACAACTGCTTTGTTTTTAATAGAGACATTCACAGAGGTGAGTAATAATGCACTATAACACCCAGATATAAGTTTACTGATGGAGTTTTGAAACCGTATCAACAATATTGTACTGAATATAATCTAGACCAAAAAATGTTTTTTTTCAATATTTACAATTAAGACATGCTCTGAAGATTCAAGGTTTGACCTCAATGGTCTCCTTTTCTTTTGTTCCTATTTTGGACGGTATAGCCAGAGCAGATACTAGGAAGGGCCTTATCACTAAAATGTATACACAATTACTACACAAAGATGGGAGGCAGAAATTGATGTGCCTTTAGGGGATATATGGGACCAGGTATTGCAGAATGTACAGCTTGCTTCAATATCTCTCACTCAGAGTGACTCGGCTTTTTATTCTGTACAGAGCCTATTGCACCCCAGAGCTGTTGCACAGGGTAGGTAGGAGCAGGGGCATTGCTAGGTCTACAAAAGATCTGGGGCTAGAGCCCATAACAGCAAAGTAAAAGTCATATGCTTGGGCGGGCATTCACATGTATATAATATAAATGTGTGTGTGTGTGTGTGTGTGTATACATGGTACAGGAGGAGATGCAGAGGCTGCGGACATGGTACAGGAGATGCAGAGGCTGCAGACATGGTACAGGAGATGCAGAGGCTGCAGACATGGTACAGGAGATGCAGAGGCTGCAGACATGGTATAGGAGGAGATGCAGAGGCTGCGGGCATGGTACAGGAAATGCAGAAACTGCGGGCATTGTACAGGAGATGCAGAGGCTGCAGACCTGGTGCAGGAGGAGATACAGGGGCTGTGGGCATGGTATAGGAGATGCAGAGGCTGCGGACATGATACAGGAGATTCTGCGGCTGCGGACATGGTATAGGAGGAGATGCAGAGGCTGCGGGCATGGTGCAGGAGATACAGAGGCTGCGGGCATGGTGCTTGAGATGCAGAGGCTACAGACATGGTACAGGAGATGCAGAGGCTACAGACATGGTACAGGAGATGTTAGAGGCTGTGAACATGGTACAGGAGATGTCAGAGGCTGCGAGCATGGTACAGGAGATGTCAGAGGCTGCGGGCATGGTACAGACCACCCCTCTCCATCAGTACAGACCCCCTCAGTAAAGACCCCCCCTCAGTACAGATCACCCCCTCCATCAGTACAGACCCCCCCTCAGTACAGACCACCCCCCTTCATCAGTACAGACCCCCTTAGTACAGACCACCCCCCATCATCAGTACAGACCCCCCTCAGTACAGACCACCCCCCTTCATCAGTATAAACCCCCCTCAAGACAAACCACCCTCCTCCTTCAGTACAGACCCCCCTCAAGACAAACCACCCCCCTCCATCAGTACAGACCCCCTTCTTCATCAGTACAAACCCCCCTCTAGACAGACCACCCCCCTCCTCCATCAGTACAGACCCTCCTCAGTACAGACTACGCCCCTCCATCAGTACAGACCACTACCCTCCATCAGTACAGACCCCCCTCAGTACAGACCTCCATAAGTACAGAGCCCCCCTTAGGACAACAGTGTGACACATCCTGAGCTCTGAAGGGTTCATGATGGGACCTGTAGCCCTTCACATCTCCCAAAAGTGAAGGACTACAAGTCCCAGCATGAACCTCTCTTCTTTGTATGGGTCTCTCTGCAGTGCCTAGCTTCCTCATGACACACATGATGCATCACCAGTGCTCAGTCAGCCTCACCTCAGACCAGATAATTGTTCTCAAGTCCTGGGTTCTTTTACCCTTCCATTCATGCATGCCACCCGTGAAGATAGAGCAGCTGGGCGGAGCCAAACCACTCGGCGCAGAGCCTCGCTCTAAACGCTTGGGCTTCGGGCTCACGCTGTGTCATTCAAGTGATGTGCCATCACTGGTTGCTAGATGCCAGGTGGTTCTAGCAACCAGTGTGCAGTGGCAGAACAAAGTAAAATGGGCCTCTGCCAGCCGGGATGTTGGTTACTTGCACAACGCCCATCTGTGAGTAAGAAAGTGCTGGCTGCGGCGGCCTTTTTTGGAGGCATTAGATTGGCCTGGAGGGCAATTTTCACCCTACCCCCCGCCCAGTCCTCCACTGAACCACTGCAGTAAGAGACTCTGGGCTATGGGCCCCAGATTCGGGGCTATAGCCCCAATAGCCACCCCCTAGCATCTCCACTGGGTAGGAGAGAAAATTCTGATTGCGCAAGATGCGCTCAATCTCCTGGCTCCTTTATGCACCTCTTTTGGAGATGCCCGAAGCTATTTTGGTATTGGCAGGAAGTGCTGGACTTGCTGAATTCCGTATATGGTACAGGGCTGACTACAGACCCTGTTCTGTGCCTCTTGGGTTATGCAAGTTCTAGTAGTATGGAATGTGATCAGACAGTGGCTATTATGAGATCTCTTTTTATAGCACGTAAGCTGATACCTGCTCGTTGGGTCTCGCCTAACCCCCCTACCCTTGGGGACTGGATTCGGAAAGTGGATAAGTCCGTAATGTTTGAAAAATGTACTTATGTTCATCGTAACACCTTCTGGAAATTTGAAAGGATTTGGAGAAAATTGATTGTTGCCTCCCATTCTAACTTCAATTGAAGGCCTTGTTAAATATTAGGTGTGTTTTTAATGAGGGGAGAGAACTGTTAAAATATGTATATATTATATACTATCTGCTCCAGAGTATTTTTGGTTATTTCTAAGTATTTTTGAGTGTTTGAGTATTTTTGGGTGCTTCGGAATGCTTTTGAGTACTTTATAACATTTTTGAGTGCTTCTGGGTGCTTCCGAGTGCCCCTGGGTGCCTTTAAATACATCTGAGTACTTTTGGGTAATTCTGAGCATGTCTGAATATTCCTGAAATTGTCTGAATGTTTCTGAATATCCATGAATGTTTTTGCGTATTTGTGAATGTCTTGGGCTAACATACAGTATCTCACAAAGTGAGTACACTCCTTACATTTTTAAAAACATTTTATTATATCTTTTCATGTGACAACACTGAAGAAATTACACTTTGCTAAAATGTAAAGTAGTGAGTGCACAGCTTGTATAACAGTGTAAATTTGCTGTCCCCTCAAAATAACAACACACAGCCAATGATATCTAAACCACTGGCAACAAAAGTGAGTACACCCCTAAGTGAAAATGTCCAAATTGGGCCCAATTAGCCATTTTCCCTCCCCAGTATCATGTGATGTTAGTGTTACAAGGTCTCAGGTGTGAATGGGTAGCAGGTGTATTAAATTTGGTGTTATCGCTTTAATTCTGTCATACTGGTCACTGGAAGTTCAACATGGCACCTCATGGCAAAGAACTCTCTGAGGATCTGAAAAAAAGAATTGTTGCTCTACATATAGATGGTCTAGGCTATAAGAAGATTGCCATGACCCTGAAACTGAGCTGCAGCACAGTGGCCAAGACCATAACGCAGTATAAAGAAGTTGAGTGCACGTGCTCAGCGTCATATCCAGAGGTTGTCTTTGGGAAATAGACATATGAGTGCTGCCAGCATTGCTGCAGAGGTTGAAGGGGTGGGGGTCAGCCTGCCAGTGCTCAGACCATACACCGCACAACTCAAATTGGTCTGCATGGCTGTCGTCCCAGAAGGAAGCCTCTTCTAAAGATGATGCACATGAAACCTCACAAACAGTTTGCTGAAGACAAGCAGACTAAGGACATGGATTATTGGAACCATGTCCTGTGGTCTGATGAGACCAGGATAAACTTATTTGGTTCAGATGGTGTCAAGTGTGTGTGGCGGCAACCAGGTGAGGAGTACAAAGACAAGCATGTCTTGCCTACAGTCAAGCATGGTGGTGGGAGTGTCATGGTCTGGGACTGCATGAGTGCTGCCTGCACTGGGGAGCTACAGTTCATCAAGTGAACCATGAAAGCCAACATGTAGTGTGACATACTGAAGCAGAGCATGATCCCCTCCCTTAGGAGACTGGGCCACAGGGCAGTATTCCAACATAACGACTCCAAACACACCTCCAAGCAGGGCCGTCTTTAAGGCAGGGCAAAAGGGGCAGCTGCCCTGGGCCCTGTCATTGTTGTAGGGCCCAAAGCAGCTACCTCATACTTGCCAACTTTCCCTGTTTAAATGCACTTGTCCCTTGAGGTTTTAGTCCTGTGCTGTGTCCTTATATCTCAGTGTTAAGTTCTGTTACTAATGCTGCCCAGTTCTGCCCTACTGTTGTGTACAGATGACTTACCTGCAGACCCTGTGTTTACATGTAAATACCAGCATTGATATGTAAATATCGGTGGCATTCATATGTAAATAGTGGCAGACCAGCAGCATACATATGTAAATAGGTGCAATATTCAATTGTATATTATGCCCCCCTGAGGTCATATCCACCATCACCTATACTGAATGCTGCCCACTGGGGAGATAAAGGGACATGCTTAAAAGTCCTGCCTACAACTGTGGTCATTAAGCCTACCATCAGCCTGTTCTGCAAAGGTAAGCAAATTAGTGGGGGGAGGGTAGTGTGTGGTGTGCAGAGGTAGGCAGAGAAGGAAATACAGTTTGGGGTGCACAGGTGACCAAGGAGGGGATGTATGGAGCTAAGAAAGGTGGGTGCAAAGATTAGCAGAGAAGACAGGTAGAGTTTAAGGGGAGGGGGATTGGAGTGGAGAGGATGGGGGAGGTTTAGGTGCAGAGGTTAGCATGGGTTTTAGGATGAAAAGATGTACTGATAGGGTGGATAAAAATGTAGGTAACATGTATGGCAGCCCATTCATTTCAATGGGCTGCTCTATGCGCTACAAATGCAGAAGACTATCCCAAACCCTGTTTCAGAATCACACGGTGCCAAGGCACATGTCAGCAGATACGTGAGGGTGTCATTAACAATTAATGGCACTGCTGTGTATCTGCTAAAGGACAGCACGTTTCTGTGGTGTCAGGAAAGCGATTTTGCATGCGTTTCCGGCACACACAAATGTGAAGGCAGGCTAAATGTCTCAGTTACACTGGTGATCAGTGTAAATCTTCTCATTACATTGGTGCTTGGTGTAGAATCCTTTCATCAATATTGATGTACAGTAATCTCTAGCAACCAATCAACAAGCAGAAATCATGTGCTGTAACCTCTAGCAACTAATCAGTGAGCTGTAATGTGTGCTGTAACCTCTAGCAACCAGTCAGTAAATGGTAATAATACACTGTAACCTCTGGGAACCAATCACAATCATCGCTGCCTGATCTGATTCAGTAAATGGATTTTGAGTCTAGCTGCTATTTATTGTATGTCTCAGAGCAGGTGGAGAGCAAAACTGCATGGAGGGGGGGCCCCAAGAAATTTTTTGCCCAGGGTTCAATCAATATTAAAGACGGCCCTGCCTCCAAGATGACCATTGCCTTGCTAATGAAGCTGAGGGTAAAGGTGATGGACTGGCCAAGCATGTCTCCAGACCTAAACCCTATTGAGCATCTGTGGGGCATCCTCAAATGGAAGGTGGAGGAGCACAAGGTCTCTATAATCCACCAGCCATGTGATGTCGTCATGGAGGAGTCGAAGAGGACTCCAGTGGCAACCGGTGAACTCCATGCGCAAGAGGGTTAAGGCAGTGCTGGGAAATAATGGTGGCCACAGAAAATATTGACACTTTCACACTTTGGACAATTTGGACATTTTCACTTAGGGGTGTACTCACTTTTGTTGCCAGCGGTTTAGACATTAATGGCTGTGTGTTGAGTTATTTTGAGGGGACAGCAAATTTACACTGTTATACAAGCTGTACACTCACTACTTTACATTGTAGCAAAGTATAATTTCTTCAGTGTTGTCACATGCAAAGATATAATAAAATATTTACAAAAATGTGAGGGGTCTACTCACTTTTGTGAGATACTGTAGATGTTGACGCATTTAATATATTGAGGCTGCTACTGTTTGGATCGGTGTCCTGATTTTGTTTTTTGTTGGTTTTTGTTTGTTATGTATAAAATTTTTAATAAAATCTGAAAACAATAAATAATGCACTGCATTTAGATCCATAACACAAAAATCTTTGTCTGTAGACATATGTATACACGTACCATGCATTCTTGTATTAAAAAAACAAACAATTTTACACATTAAAACAGATCTAAAATCAAGTATTCAGTATGCAGGAACTTTTAATTCAGTAACATTTTTATGGCCATGTGAATGAAGCCTCAATCATTTGATTCCAGTATAGTATGCAAAAGAAATACTGTATACTTGTTTCTCTCATCGCACGCAGTGGTTCCTTCTGCTAACAGGTATTTCAGACATGGGCCGCTGTAAAGTAAATTTAGTGCCTCTTCTTTTTGTGGATATGTCTTGCCATTTTGAATCTGTAGTGACAGGGTCACTTTTTTAACAGTATAGTATATTGAATTTTAGCAAAAGAAAAATTCAAGAACAATTACAGTTAACAACTGTGACACACATAGGTACAACCGCAAAAGTCAACTTATGATAAACACGTTTTACAGAAATCTGGAGTTTAACACACAGTGCAAAAAAAGGAAACAGATAGCATATAGCAGGGGTCTCCAAACTACGGCCCTCCAGTTGTTCAGGAACTACAATTCCCATCATGCCTAGTCATGTCTGGTAATGTCAGAGGTTTACAATGCCTCATGGGAAATGAAGTTCCGCAACAGCTGGAGGGCCATAGTTTGGAGATCCCTGGCATATAGGAACACATATACTGGTATCAGCTTCTAAGTCAACCACGGTGCTCTTAGGTTCAACTATCCAATGTGGTGCCCCAGCCCATCCTGCCAGACAGGTCAGTAGACGTATACCGTATATACTCGAGTATAAGTCGTTCCGAGTATAAGTCGAGGCCCTAATTTACCACAAAAAAATGGGAAAAACGTATTGACCCGAGTGTAAGACGAGGGTGAAAAATGCACAGCTACTGTAAGTGGAAAAGAGGGTCAACAATGCCCATTTGCAGCATCACTGTGCCCATTTGCATGCCTCACTGTGCCCATTTTCAGCCATAGGTCCTCTGAACTTCAAACTCGGTAGTTAAGGGTTCCTAGATGCCCCCTAGCTGCAGCAAAAATTTGGGGTCCCTGAACCCAAAGGGTCCCGAAATGACATTGCTGCAGATGAACACAGTTGACCGTATTTGGGGCCCCGTATGTCGGGGCCACTTAGTGCTAAGAACCCCAAATTTGGTGTGCAAACCCAGTGGAACTAGCAGCATAAAATTTCCAAAGCTGGGGTTTCTAGCACCAAGTGGCCCCGAGATACAGGGCCCCAAAAATCAGTTCAGAAAATGTCAAGCACTTTTCTGCAGCAGAGAATGACATTTTCTGAACCGGTTTTGGGGCCCCGTATCTCAGGGCCACTTAGTGCTAGGAACTTTGGATATGTTGTGGTACCAGTTCCACTGGGTTTGCACACCAAATCTGGGGTTCCTAGCACCAAGTGGCCCTGAGATACGGGGCCCCAAAGTCTGTTAAGAAAATGTCAAGCACTTCTGCAGCAGAGAATGACATTTTCCGAACCGAATTTGGGGCCATGTATCTCAGGGCCACTTAGTGCTAGGACCTTCAGCTTTGGATATGTTGTTGTACCAGTTCCACTGGGTTTGCACACCAAATCTGGGGTTCCTAGCTCCAAGTGGCCCTGAGATACGGGGCCCCAAATTCGGTTCGGAAAATGAAATTTTTTGCTGCAGAAAAGTGCTTGACTCGAGTATAAGTCGAGGGGGGCACTTTCAGCACAAAAAAATGTGCTGAAAAATTCGACTTATACTCGAGTATATACGGTAATAAGAATTGTGAAGAGGGACCTAGGAGCAATGCCAAGGTTGACATCTTCAAAAAAGGAAAGGAGCAGGAGGAAAGGGGTGGGAAAGAATACCAAATCACAATGTCAAGTCTCTGGGCTAAACCTATGCCTCAAAAAATGTGTTAAATTTCTTGGGACAATTGCTGCCCAGATATGTGAGCTTCTAAAACAGGTACACTTTGTTAATCATAGACCTCCCTTGCCCTATGGTGGGGATCTGGGAATTTCCATAGCATTAAGATCGTCTTTCTAGCATAGTACATGGTGTAGAACAGAAATAGTCTCTTATGATGAGTGGCAGTCAGAGTATCGCATATACCCAGTAGTAGTAGCAATGGATCGAGGGGTACCTTGAAACCACCCACCTCGCCAATCTCAGCCACTACCTCCCCACCAGAAGGTCTGGATTAGAGGACAAGACCAAACCATATGGATAAATGTACCTGCTTCAGTCTGACACTTGGGGCAGAGCGAATCAACCAGGGGATAGATGAGAGATAATTTATGAGGAGATTAATATGCTCTGTGCAAAAATTTGAGTTGCACCCACCTGTCTCTTGCTGAGATCATAGTTGGGATATGACAGGGTCGCTTTTATTGACTGCTGGTTAAACTGCGTATTTATGCTTTGTGATTCATTTATAAGCAGAGACCCTGTTCACATTTGTGCACTTAAAAACAAAAGCATATTTTAACATGCATGCTGAGGTGTGTTGCCTTTCCTTTTTGTAACACAAGTCTTCACTGGTTTTATTGAAAATTCATGAAATGCTTATCAATATGCATTTCTAAAATATAATTATGGAAAATTGTTGACTTACTGTAATTTTCCTTTACTGCCTTCTCATGTCAGCAGGACAACCCTTTCCTAGCACACAAAAAGGTGAGTGTAGCCCCCCAAATGTTCCCATTTGAGTACACTTGGAGGGAAAATTATGCTGACATAAAAAGAGGCCAAGAAAGGAAAATGACAGTAAACCGTCATTAATTTTCTATATTCCCGGCCTTGTCATGTCAGCATACCTATGGGATATAACTACCAATATTTGGGATGGGAGAAAATAGAGCACACCAAAAAATTGCTACAAAAGGCCGACATACAAATTTATTATGAAGACCAGCTGAAACCAGCACTTTCCCGAAAGCATTTACTCATTAGGGGGAGAACCCCTAGGGGTTTCCAGGATGGAGAAGGATTTAGGGGTCCTAGTAGAAGATAGACTGAGCAATAGCATGAAGTGTCATGCTGCGGCTACCAAAGCCAGCAGAATATTAGCATGCATTAAAAAGGGAATTTACTACAGAGATAAAACAATAATTCTCCCACTTTATAAAACTCTGGTTCGGCCGCATCTAGAGTATTCTGTCCAGTTCTGGTCACCTATCCTCAGAAAGGATGTGCTGGAGCTGGAGAGAGTCGAGAAAAGGGCAATTAAATTAATACGGGGACTGGAGGACCAAAATTATGAGGAACGACTGCAAGGGCTAAATTTATTCTCCTTGGAGAAGAGACGCTTGAGAGGATATATGATAGCAATATACAAATATCTCAACTGTGATCCTAGCGTAAGTATGATACTTTTAAGTCCCAGGGAGTGTAGGAAGACACAGGGCCACACGATTAGATTGGAAGAGAAGCGGTTTAACCTTAAGCTGCATAGAGGGTTTTTCACTGTCAGGGCGGTAAGGATGTGGATCTCTCTTCCACAATTGGTGGTGTCAGCAGGAAGTATGGAAGACTCTTGGACGTGCATCTTAGCGAAATCAATATACGGGGATAAATGATTTTTCTACACACACACACCTACACAGGTTGAACTGGATGTTGTCTGTTGTCTTTATTCAACCTTACCAACTATGTAACTATCTAACATTTGAAGAGGATGAAGAGACGTCTAAGGCCTCGTTCACATGGGTGTACTATCGTGTACAAGCATGTGAGGGTGGTGTTTTCCCACACAGGAATGCATAAGTGTTTCATGCATCTCCATGCAGGAAGTCTCATTTATGTCAATTGGACACTGTGAATTAATGGATACAGCTGCAGCTCCCAATTTGACAGCCATGTGGGCAATGTGCGTTCAGCGCCATGCACAAGCACAGCTGTCAAATTGGGAGCAGTGGCTGTGTCTGTGCAGTCGCTGTGTCCAATTGGCATGAATGAAACTGCCTGTACAGGGATTCTTGGAACAACTTTGCATCCCTGTGCAGGCAAACATGGCCATGTGTATGCTTTAGTACGCCCATGTTAAAAAGGCCCAATTGATAATGACAAATTTAAATATTTTCTGACTTCCAACTTGCTGCCTTACAAACCAATTCTCTCGTGGAATGTGCTGTGTTTCCTAAAGAGGAAGGAAGCACTGTTAAAATATACAGTATGATGTTTGAATTGTTTTGATTATCCATAAAAAGATGACCCTAGGCTTTGTGGCTTTTCTTCTTCTTGATCCTGATGATAAGATAAAAAGGGCATTCTTCTGGAAGGTCTTTGTTCTCTGCATAATAAAAAGAAGTTTGACCTGATCTACCCTTGCCCAACATTTTGCTGCAGACAAACTATGAAGACGTAAAGCTGGAAGGGTTGCTTTCCAGTTTAGTTGAAACTCTGATGAGACTTTAGAGAGAAAATTCAGGGTTGGTTTAAAAAAAAAAAATTATCTTCATAAAAAAATGCAGATGGGTTCTTCAGAAGAAAACATTTTTTAAACTGAGAAGATAGCCGGAAGACTACCTTCGAAGTTAAGAGGCAAATAGTACAGAAATATTTTTAAAAAGTCCCAATACATAACCCTTCTGTGAAAATATTAGTCTATTAGCCACTTCTAGACTTTGATAATCAAACCTGTTTCCCTTCAAAAGACAAAGAATTTCTTATGCCTAGTACACACGAGCGGACTTTCCGGCAGACTTGGTCCGACGGTCTTTCCGGCGGACTTTCCGGCGGACTACCTGAACGGACAGACTTGCCTACACACGACCAGACTTTCCGGTAGGCTAGGTCCACCCGTCTTTCCGACGGACTTTCGCCGGAGTTACGGCAGGCTTTCAGAATGAACGGACTTGCGAGCCCCGTCTGGTATGGATTGTAAGGGGAACCCCCTATGCTGAAATAACGGTGTGGGGTCCCCCCTAGAATCGATACCAGACCCCGATCCGAGCACGCAGGCCGGTCAGGAAAGGGGGTGGGGACGAGCGAGCGCCCCCCCCCCTCCTGAACCGTACCAGGCCGCATGTCCTCAACATGGGGGGTGGGTGCTTTGGGGGAGGGGGCGTCCTGCAGGACCCCACCACCACAAAGCACCTTGTCCCCATGTTGATGAGGACAAGGGCCTCTTCCCGACAACCCTGGCCGTTGGTTGTCTGGGTCTGCGGGCGGGGGCTTATCGGAAACCAGGAGCCCCCTATAATAAGGGGGCCCCCAGATCCCGGTCCCCCACCCTATGTGAATGAGTATGGGGTACATGGTACCCCTACCTATTCACCTAGGGAAAAAGTGTCAATAATAAAACACACTACACAGGTTTTTAAAGTAATTTATTAGACAACTCCAGGAGGGGGGTCTTCTTCCGGCTTCGGGGGTCTTCTTCCAACTTCGGGGGTCCCTTCTTGGCATCTTCTCTTCTTCCGATGTTGACACGACGGTCTCTCAGGCTGGAATGCTCTCTGAGCACTCTGATGTGACTTATATAGGCGGAGACCCCGCCCCTTATGCCATCACAGTCCCTGGGCATGCTGGGACTGTGACGTTTTATGGGGCGTGGTCACCGGGTGATGTTGATCACGCCCCCTAAAACATCACAGTCCCAGCATGCCTAGGGACTGTGATGGCATAAGGGGGCGGGGTCTCCGCCTATATAAGTCACATCGGAGTGCTCAGAGAGCATTCCAGCCTGAGAGACCGTTGTGTCAACATCGGAAGAAGAGAAGATGCCAAGAAGCCAGAAGTCCGAGCCTTCGCTGGCAAAAGAGCGGCATGAAGATAGCGGAGGAGCCGGCAGAAGACCTGGAACACCGGGAGAAGTGGAACTGGAGGGACTCCCGAAGTCGGAAGAAGACCCCCGAAGCTGGAAGAAGACCCCCCGGAGCTGTCTAATAAATTACTTTAAAAACTTGTGTAGTGTGTTTTATTATTGACCCCATACTCATTCACATAGGACCTGAGGCCCTCTTATTATAGGGGGCTCCCGGATTCCGATAAGCCCCCCGCCCGCAGACCCCGACAACCAACGGCCAGGGTTGTCGGGAAGAGGCCTTTTGTCCTCATCAACATGGGGACAAGGAGCTTTATGGTGGGGGACCCCCGCAGGACGCCCCCTCCCCAAAGCACCCACCCCTCCATGTTGAGGGCATGCGGCCTGGTACGGTTTAGGAGGGGGGCGCTCCTGGTATGGATTTTAGGGGGGACCCCATGCCGTTTTTTTCGGATTGGGGGTTCCCTTTAAAATCCATACCAGACCTAAGGGCTTGATATGCCTCGCGCTTGCCGCAATAGAAAAATTTGTTTTTCCTATTGCAACGAGCGCGGGATGCAATAAACTGCCCTTGCGTCGCATCTGGTCCGTCGGACCAGCATACAGACAAACGGGCTTTCCATCAGAAACTGAGTCCGGCAGAAAGATTTAAAACATGTTTCAATTCTAGGTCCGGCGGACTTTTGGGGAAAAAAAGTCTGCGGGAGCCTACACACGATTGGATTGTCCGGACTCTGGTCCGCCTGACCAAGTCTGCCAGAAAGTCCGCTCAGGTGTGTGAGGCATTAGAGACTCAGAAGCACGCAACCTTAGTGGAAGGCTTACGTGACTTAAGGAGTTCCTATAACTGGCGCAGGAAGGTTGAGGTTTTCTAACCATCGCTGCTTAATCGCCAGGCCATTCAATTCTGTCTTCAAATCTGGGTCTAGATTTTGACCCTGGGACAAAAGCTCTTTCTTCAGTGGTAAGCGTATTAGAAACCCCTCAACAGTTGGCAAAGCAGTGGGAACCTTGGCTTCCTCAGCCAACACAGCAAGATGGCAATAGTCAGTTCAAAAGGTAGACAACTGTACTGGTAGTACAGATATTGTGCTCCAAATCATAGGAACATTTGATGACAACTAGCCACTGGAATGTGCAGATAGACATCTTCCAAATCTATTGACAGAAGCCAGCCCCCCCCCCTTGCACTACTGAGATAACAGTTTGACTCCAAACAAGGAAGTACAGAGGTCGCCCAAGGCCTGTGTCCTCCCTGGGAAAGGCAAGCCAAGGGACCTGCCAAGGTTCTCAAGGTTTCAGAGAGAGGTGCAGCGGAGGACAGCACTTGAGTGGGGGTTTTTTCACTTTCAGCAGAGGCGTAACTACAACCTTCAGGGCCCCGGTGCAAGAAACCGTGAAGGGCCGCCCGACCCCATTTTTCTCATTGAAAAGAGAGGGGACTTAAGGCCATGAGGAGGCCAGGGGACTTTAACGGTGCTTGATAAACAAAATAGGAATTTGTAAAGTAAAAAAATATATTTTATTCGTAAATCCTTTAAAAAAAACAGACATGAGACAAGACACTAATAAATGTTTACAGAACAATTTTGATAAAAGTGTAATACAGAGCTTGATACCACTTTCTCAACATGTTTCGCTTTCTTAAGCTTCTTCAGGAGATATAATGTGGCATCTGATCAACTATAAAATGAAAAATAAACCATAAATATTCATGTCCAAAGATATATGTAGGAAGGCCAGTATGGTGGCCTGAATTTATGGGAGGAGCCCGGGGGGTACTTAAGCAGCCCGCTCACCTGTGGTGCTTGTCGGTTTCCTGTGCGCGATACACGTCACTAGGCCGACTATTCGATATACCAGCGTCCGCAAGTTCTTGCCTCGCAAAATTCCGTATTCGATACCGTTCTCAAAACTTTCGAAGTCCGCATTTTTCGTTCGTAGTTTGTACCACGCGGCTGGCTTGGCTGTCGCAGGTAAGGTCCCGTCGGACTTTTCGTTTTCATATCAGGTCACTAAACCGTAATTTCAAAATTTTTCGTTTCACTCGCTTTTTCATAAACTGCAATGTATATCGCATTTTTCGTTTCATGTCATGTCACTAAACCGTACTTTCAAATTTCGTTACTCGCACTTCACTATTGCAATGTATATCGCTCGTACTTTCGATATGTTACCATTTCGACAGCACCGCGACGCAGACGTCGCTTCATTTCTAGCATGTCGGTGTTTAAAAATATGCATCAGTAAACAGCCATAGCAAGTCGCAATTTGCAAGTTATCGGATCAAGTCAGTTCGATACCAATCATTTCTCATTTCTGAAACATTCTAGAAACTCATTTCTGACATTTCAAATCATTTCAAAACATTTCTCATTTCAGTCACCTACCGCGCTCCGATTCGAATCCAGTCGCATCAAAAAGATGCACCGATTCGTTCCGGTGTGCCCCAGTTATTTGGCCTCATTTCTATACATGCTCCAGAGTTACGTCATTGTCTGTCATTAGTACCTCTGTCATGCTTATCATTTCATTTCCACGTATCACGTTCCGACACGAATCCAGTCGCATGCTAAAATGCACCGATTCGTCTCGGCGTGCCCCAGGATTGGCCTCATTTCTATACATGCTCCAGAGTTTCGTTTGTCAGTCATTCGTACCTCTGTCATGGTTATCATTTCATTTCCACGTATCACGTTCCGGCATGAATCCAGTCGCATGGCAATGCACCGATTCGTCTCGGCGTGCCCCAGGATTGGCCTCATTTCTATACATGCTCCAGAGTTACGTTTTCAGTCATTCATACCTCTGTCATGGTTATCATTTCATTTCCACCTATCACGTTCCGACATGAATCCAGTCGCATGGCAATGCACCGATTCGTCTCGGCGTGCCCCAGGACTGGCCTCATTTCTATACATGCTCCAGAGTTACGTTTATCAGTAATTCGTACCTTCTGTCATGGTTATCATTTCATTTCCACCTATCACGTTCCGACATGAATCCAGTCGCATGGCAATGCACCGATTCGTCTCGGCGTGCCCCAGGACTGGCCTCATTTCTATACATGCTCCAGAGTTACGTTTATCAGTAATTCGTACCTTCTGTCATGGTTATCATTTCATTTCCACGTATCACGTTCAGACATGAATCCAGTCGCATGGAAATGCACCGATTCATTACGGCGTACCCCAGGGCTCGGCCTCATTTCTGATACATGCTTCAAAGTCCGGATCATAGCTAGTCGCAGACATCGGGGGATTGATCCATGTCTCTGCCATGCAGTTACTACCATTTCACTCCCACAACGCATCACCGTTCCGGAACCAGTCGCATCTGACATGCACCGATTCTTTACGGAATGCCTTGCTGGTTCCGACAGCATTTCATACCTATACCAGAGCTCGGTTGGTTGCCAGTCGCAAACACGGCACAACCAATTCAAGCCTCGGTCTAATAATCATTTCTCTCATTTCATTTCATACGGTGCTCCGATTCGAATCCAGATGCATCGAACAGGCACCAGTTCGTCCCGGGTGCACCAATGTTTTCACTTGCCTCATTTCAATACATGCTCCAGAGCCCGGTTCTCGGTCGAATCAATGATGACGACCAGGCCGGACCTCTGTCATGGAGTCCATTCATAATCAAGGCAAACATTTCGAATCATTTTTTTTGTCATACAAATCGTTGCTTCAAAAAATCAGTTAGCAATCCCTTCACGAATTGTCACCTTTTCGTTTTTCTCAGGTCAGTCAAAGTTCAGTAGGTCCACCCTGCACCAGGTTGGACGATATCCCCCCAGGTAAAAAAAAAAAGAAAAAAAAAAAAAAAAAAGGGGAATGGGAGAATAAGTCGGGTAAGTATGACTCAGCGGATCAAAGGAAAAACTTGAAATTCATCTCACCCCTAATAGGTTACAGTCAACCAGGAAATAAAAGCTCAAGAGAATCCTCACCAGTGCAACCATGTCTCAGACCGGCAGCGAAGACCTCACGGCCCCTCTGTCACCTTCTCCGGTCTCAGAAAGCGGCAGCGTGCAATCCCTTAGGGGATGGACTATCCCCAAACTGACGGCAGAGCTCAGACGCAGAGGTGTCCCCTTCCCCGCCACAGCAAGGAAAGGCGAGCTTTTCAAACTCTTCTTTCCCCCACCAGCAGCAGGACCCAGTACCCAACAGGCATCCCTTCAGTCGATATCATCGGCCATTTCGCAATTACACACGATGGTGTCATCTCTATCCACCTCAGTTGCAGACGTCCAAACCAGGGTTGCACTTCTGGAGGCCCGACCGGCCACGGCTGTCCCCGACCCAACGGCAACTCAAAGCTTGACACCTCTTCCTGCAGGTACCTCAGGCTCGAGCCACATTGTCTACCCCTCCCACCTGGTCCCAAC
Source organism: Lithobates clamitans (assembly GCA_037952925.1). Taxonomy (NCBI): domain Eukaryota; kingdom Metazoa; phylum Chordata; class Amphibia; order Anura; family Ranidae; genus Lithobates; species Lithobates clamitans. The sequence continues at coordinate 4,534,644 of JBBGZY010000174.1, read as the reverse complement.
CAGTATCAGGAAGGACATCTTGGACGGCAAGGACGTCAACCTGGCCTCTCTCCTCATTTCCGTGCATGATTTGGCAGAAAATAAAGCCTACTCCTGGGGTGACATATCAGTGGTCCTTAAAGCCAAAGACCCCAGATTGAACCGCAAGCTAACAGTCTCAGAGTTTACCCTGGCCTTTGGCATGCTCAGAGATGTCCTGTGCTCAGCCACCCCTAGCAGGTGGGAAGAGCTGGACTTGTATCTCCATACTGTGGTAGACTTGGGCCACAAGTATGGAGGTTTTGCCTTTTACGATTATCATCGTTCCTTTTCAGCCAAGGCCGCGGCCAGACTCATACAGTTCCAGATCACGACAGATTGGAGTCTCATGGACACAGAGCTCTTCTGCCACCACTTTGCCGGCTTACGCTCACCTCTGTGTGCGATTTGCCAGTCTTCCACCCACACTGCCACCTGGTGCGCCAATACGGCAATCAGACGGCCCTTCGAGTTTCCCTCTACCTCAGGTTCAGTACAGGGTCAGCCGATCCCTGAACCAACGCCTCAGGTGGACAAACTCGGACGCCCAGTCCGAACCGTGGGAGGGACAGCCATCTGTAATAACTTTAATCATGGGTCCTGCAACTTCAGCCAGTGCCGTCTACTTCACCTCTGCACCTTATGTCATAGAGCACACCCTAGGATTTTGTGTGAAGTCAAGCAACACAAGAAGGCGTGACTAAGCCGGATAAACCTCTTATGGTTAGGATGGTATCTCACTTCACATCCCACCCCTTCCCTGGCCACCTTCCTTATCCAAGGCTTCACAGCAGGCTTTCACACCGGCCTCATTTCACTACCCCACACTACTCACGAATGTGCCAATCTTCGTTCGGCAGCCATTGACGAACAAGCCATAGATCAGCTCTTGCAGGCAGAGGTGGATCGAGGTTACGTGATAGGCCCTTTCAGTTGCCCCCCTTTCAGCACATGGAGAGTCAGCCCTATTGGGCTTGTCAAGGGCAAGTTTTCGAATAAATTGCATTTGGTGTACGACTTGTCTGCGCCTCATTCTTCCCACATACCCAGTCTCAATTCCCTGATCCCCTCCGAGGAGTTTTCCCTAAAATATTCTTCCGTGGACATGGCAATACAAGCGATCATCAAAGCAGGCACAGGCGCCTGGCTCTCCAAAGCCGACATCTCGGATGCTTTCAAGCTCCTGCCCATCCACCCATCCCTTTGGTGCTGGCATGGCATCAAGTGGAAGGAAGCATATTATTTTGCTACAAAGCTCACCTTCGGTTCGAAGAGTAGCCCCTGGCTCTTCGACACGTTCGCCCAGTCCCTCGGTTGGATACTATTACACAAGGGTCAATGCCATGAAGTCATCCATTATCTAGATGACTTCCTACTGATAGAACCACCCAGCAAGCCCCCAGGAGATCTCGACAAACTTAGGGTAATTTTTGGAAACCTCAATGTTCCTATTGCCGAGCACAAAGTCGATGGCCCAGCAAATAGCATCACTTTTCTCGGGGTCAGCTTGGATACCTGCGCAATGCAAGCCAGTCTCCCCCTCGACAAACTAACACGCATTAGGGCAGTCCTTCACGAGTTTACACACACCAAGGACTGTACCAAAAAACAGTTGCAGTCCCTCCTGGGTATGCTCAACTTCGCTATGCGAATTATTCCACAAGGCCGCACATTTGTATCACGCCTACTCAGATTTCTGTTGGAAACTCAAGACCCTGATCAGATTTTGAATTTAGACTCCGCAGCCATAGCGGACCTATCCATGTGGGAGGAATTCTTGTCCGCCTGGAATGGCATATCTCTATTCATACCTATAGTTTCGGTCCATTCACCCCAGGTGGTAACGGACGCCGCAGCCTCCACAGGTTTCGCGGCAATTTTTGGCCATCATTGGTTTTCAGGACCCTGGCCTCAACAGATACTATTGATACCCGGCTTTTCCCAAACATCTGCCCTCTTTGAGCTTTACCCCATAGTGGCAGCCGCACAACTCTGGGGCCACCACTGGACAGGACAAACTGTAGTCTTTAGCACCGACAACCAGGCCACGGCAGACATCATCAACAAAGGCAGGTCCAAGTCCCTAGCAGTCATGTCCTTCCTGCGCAGGTTGGTACAACTGTCTTTACAACATCAGTTCAATATACACTGTGCATTTATTCCCGGCAGATACAACTCAGCAGCTGACGCACTGTCACGTTTCAATTATTCCTCCTTTTTCAAACAGGTTCCCGATGCCGATCCAATGTCGGCCCCTATCCCTGTCTGGTCACAACTGACCCTGGACTAGTTCAACATTTACACGGAGCTACACAACTCATAAATCATTCCCTCTCCTACAACACACTTAAAGCCTACCAGACAGCTTGGAAGGCCTTTAACAAATTCCTCACGTCCTGCCGTAAAGGACCAACAGATATCAAGCAGGTACTGGCCTTCACTGCACACTGCCACACGCAGCTGGCCTTATCCTACAATACCATCCGGCTATACCTAGCCGGCATTCAACATTTTATGGCGCTTGAAGACCCCACGAAATCTTCACTATTCTCATCTCACGCTATACGAGCCGTTCTAAGGGGAATTCAGAAACAACAACCAGTCATCAGCACTAAGCGCTTGCCCATTACGGGACCCATCTTTAGGGACATGTCAACTATTCTGGCTACCTCGCCATTCGGTCTGCTCCGCAGCACGGTCTTACAAGCAGCGATATATCTAGCGTACTATGGGTTCTTGCGCCCTGGCGAATTCACCTCTAACAAATCCACAGACCGAGTACTATGCAGACGACACTTACTTAGATACCAAGACCACTTCATCCTGCACCTCGAGGTCTCTAAAACCCAGCAAACGGGCTCAGGAGCGAACATTCACCTCTACAAAACCGACAACAGCTGGTGTCCAGTCGCCGTACTCAACCGGCTCCTGTCACTCCTGCCTGAACAACCAGACAGCAGTCCCCTTCTACCGTTCCCAGTTAAACCCTTAAACGCCTCTCAGTTTGTGGAACACATAAGAATACTTCTCCGCAATCTTCATCTTAACCCTAGTCAGTATTCCGGACACTCTTTTCGCATCGGAGCAGCCTCCGCGGCGTCCCGCCACGGGGTTCCAGACCACATCATTAAAAGACTGGGCAGGTGGAAGTCAGCCTGCTTCGCCCGGTATATCCCCAATCCACAAACAGAGATGGCACAGGCATTCTCCAAATTGGCTCAATAAATAATTGAAAATCAATAAAATCATAACCCTACCTGAATGTTTTTGCCCCCTTATTTTGGCATACCGGCCATTAGACCAAGGCACACTTTCAGGTCCATTTCATATGGTAAGTCCACACTTTCAGGTCTATTTCCGATGGTAAGTCCTATCTTTACTGTAAGTGGTATCCATGTACATACCGGACATAGGGCTCCAACCATAAGTAGGAAGGCCAGTATGGTGGCCTGAATTTATGGGAGGAGCCCGGGGGGTACTTAAGCAGCCCGCTCACCTGTGGTGCTTGTCGGTTTCCTGTGCGCGATACCCACCCTCCCATCCCCATTTCACAGCATTTCTCAAACTATTCATTTCATTCATTTCTCTTACAGAATAATCATTTCTTAAACCAGGGTATGCCCCCTTATTTTGGCATACCGGCCATTAGACCAAGGCACACTTTCAGGTCCATTTCATATGGTAAGTCCACACTTTCAGGTCTATTTCCGATGGTAAGTCCTATCTTTACTGTAAGTGGTATCCATGTACATACCGGACATAGGGCTCCAACCATAAATATATATAACACAACCATGTTGCATTGAATTGATATAATAGTATACATCAAAATATGAAAAACATTTTTTGGGTGTAGATATCAGTATATAATGTGTCAGCAGGATTGCAAGAGAAAATAATGAAAGTACTTGTAATATTGGTAGTAATACGAGAAAAAAAGGGGAAAAAAAAGGCAAATTATCCATCTTACCCATATCCTAAAAACTGTAGATGTGTATTTTGAAATCGAAATAGTGGGGGGGGCGTGTCCTGGCGCTGAACTGAGAAGACGTGCAGCTTTGAGCTCTTCAGGCCCGAGGCCAATCCATCGCCATCCACAGCCCATCTTTGCCCTGGGAAGCCCCTGGTTTGCACCCTGACACCCTTGGACTCTCCCCAGCCTGCTACGGGGGATAGTTTTTGCCCATCTGGGTCGGGAGCGACGCCGGTGGCATTGATAGTGTGGCGGCCCCCGCCATCTTGGGGCCTGGGATCCGACCGACGTCCCTTTACTCACAGCAGCCATCCACCCAGGGCGAGTGCACCCGGACCTCTGCGGGAGAATACCCCACCACCGGAGGGTAGCAACAACAAAAAAAAACGAAAAACGGAGTGAGAAAACGATCCGCGGCTGGCTGCTTCCCACAGGCCTCAGCATCGGTCCTACAGGCCTCCCCCCCGGTCCACAGTGAGTACCATCTCCTCTCCTGAGTCAAGCCTGAGGGCACCTGTCCCTCTAAGTGCTGACATCTGCCCCTGGCTGGGGGTTTTGGGCCTCAACAGAGCGGCCTTTACACATCCGGCGGCCACTCCTTAGGAAAGTCCCCGGCTTCGGCCTACTCCTGGAGGGTGGCGGCCATCTTGGTACTCCAGGGACTCTCAAAACCACTTTCTGTTACTGTGTCTTGGCTGCCCACTTTTAGCAGGAGCCTCTAAACATCATTTGCTATAATTAACCACCCCCCTGCAATCACTACATAGGCTCACAGAATCACTGAACAACAACTTACATTAATTTTAAAGGAGCCTTTTTTTTTTTTTTTTTTTTTTTTTTTTTTAATATGTAAGACACTGTCCGGGAGGGGGGCATACGCGTGAGCGAAGGATATGGATATCTGATTCCCCCGCTCCGCGCCGTCGGAAGCAAATACCCGGCCTAATCTGACATAGAAATCAATAGGGGGAGGTCACTTTACCACAAAAGTCAGAGGAATTCCTGGTGTCGCAAGCGGTAATGTACCGCTCTACAAAAAGTAAGCTAAAAACCAAACAAAGCAGCAATAAATCCCCGGCCCCAGGCAAAGGCAGATCTAAAATGGAGCCCGAACCTCCAGAACCTGACGATGACACGCAACTTTCTGAATTGGGACAAGGATCCCCTGCTGAAAGCCTTCATCTGTTCCCCATGGAGCGCGCAAGCCCTCATCCTGCTGATCCTGATGCTATGCTAGCCAAATTCCGTAGCATTGTGAGGGATGAGATAACGGCCGCCTCCCGTAAGCTTTCCTCGGACTTGGTTCGAGGCCTTAAAGAGATAGGCCACCGTACCAATCAATTAGAACACCGCATGGACCTGGCTACCCCTGTGTTGGAGGGTCATGAGGAAGAGGTGGACAAAATGTCTGCAGAACTGGACGCACTCAGAGATAAATTAGAAGATGCGGAAAACAGGGCCCGCAGGGACAATCTTCGTATCCGCGGTCTTCCTGAAACGATCATGGACCTGCAAGGAACAGCCACCGCTTTTTTCCAAGAACTGGCTCCTGAGATCCCGGTGGAAAGGCTAGAATTTGACCGCATGCACCGGTCATTGGCCCCTAAACCTTCCGAAGGCCCCCCAAGGGACGTTATTATCAAATTCCACTATTATAGAACCAAGGAGAAGCTATTACAAGCTGCTCGAGAACAAAGAGATATCTCTTTTCAAGGCAATCACCTTCAAATATTTGCGGACCTTTCGCCGGTCACCATCGCCAGAAGACGAGGTCTCAAGCCTTATCTACAAGTTCTACAATCTAATCAGATCAAATACAGATGGGGATTCCCCTTTAAGCTCTCTTTCTCCTACCAGGGTCGTCAGTTTCATGCCACCTCTCCATCAGGCCTAAAACAACATCTTCAGGATCTGCAATTGGACATTCCTCAGTCTCAACCTGATCCCCAGGTTTCCAACTCTCAGCCAGGCCCCTCTAGGCCCCCTCGTAAACCTCCTCAAGCATCACAACGCTCACAATCTGGATCCCAGGCGCTGCGTGATCTGCAGGCCCAAAGATTCCACCAAGCTAACAACGGATGATAAGTTCCATTTCTTCATGTTGTGCAGTTCATTTTTCTTGGCCGCTTGGTTCGGGGTGTCATCGACAGTTAGTGTTCTGTTTTCTACTTTCCAACCTAACTGGAAAATTTCAGCTGTTTCCTTTGGGGGACGTCCCCCTGCCATACCTCTGCCCACTTGAATTGACTGGAGATTTGCAGGGTGGATCATAGCCCTATGGTAGACTGCCCCACCTGTGAGATGGCGGTCTCGGGCGTGCACCACCCCACGTGTACCTCCCTGAGGGGTCACTGATATCAGTTTGCCCCCTGTACCACCTCTACATTGCTGATGGTCCTCATGGAGAAGAGGATTAACCAGACACGAACAAAATACTTTTAAGTCCTGGTGGGGTGGGGGGTAAAGGGCAGGTGGTTTTTGGTTGGGGCCAAAATCCCCATTGACGGTTATTTAGGTTGAATGTAAGTTTTCTTCACTCGCTAAGTCCCCTTGCTCCTGTTCAGTGGGGCGACGGGGACAGCGTTTGGAGTTGGGTGTGGGGTCCCACCCCGTCCTCTGGGGGGGCAGTCTTGTGGCTGTCGTCCCTGGGGGGTGGGGGGGCCCCTACATCCACACCCTCAAGTGGCCAATAGTGCTCTGAGGTTCTCGTACTGTACTTCTTCCAATGTTGTTAGTCTAGTTGCTATCTGTAAGTATTGATAAAAATTTTATGTCAAGTTTACTTAGTTTGATCTATCTACATTATAGGCCGGTGGTTCCGACGGACCACTGCTCCCCTCAGCGGTTGGCACATGGCTAGGATTTTTGTCTTGGCCATGCTCCCACCATATTGTGGGCCTTGCAGCCCACGGCGTGATACGTCACTGTATCCACTACATATTCTAATTAGAATTTATCTCGGTTTTTTCATATCTCATGTTCTTCTCTGCTCTTACCCTTTTTTTCTCTCTTTTCTTTCCCCCTCTTTTTCCCTTTTCCCTTGGTCCCTGGGGTGCGTGGATGGAGTAGTCCATAGCGTTGTAACTCAATCCCAATGACTCTTCATTGGCTATCCCTGAATGTTCAAGGCATGAATTCCCCACAAAAAAGAGTTAAAGTTTTTAAATATCTTAAGCAACAAAGGATAGATATAGCCTGTTTACAGGAAACTCACTTTTCCTCTTCTTCCTGCCCCAAATATTTCGCAGCAAATTATCCCCAAGTATATTTAGCGAATGGTCCTACTAAGCAGAGGGGGGTTCTTATAGCCATACGAAAATCTGTCCCATTTATTTGTAATAAACAGATAGCTGACCCTAATGGCAGATATCTTATCTTACAGGGCTCTGTTCAGGACAATGAAGTAACCATTATGACCTACTATGCCCCAAACGAAAATCCAGGCCCATTTCTGTCTCATGTTTGTTCCTTGTTACAGGTCCACCAAAGAGGCACCCTTCTGTTGGCGGGTGACTCAAATGTGTCGCTCGATCCAGCCCTTGATAAATACCCGGCGGATCATAAAGCCCCCCCTCCTGCGGCAAGAAAATTTTCGTGCGCCCTACAAAATTTGGACCTAGTAGACCTATGGCGAGAGTTTCATCCCATGGGCAGGGATTACACTCATTACTCTCATCCCCACCATTCTCACTCTAGAATCGACCATTCATTTATGTTACGGAAACACCTTCCCTTAATAGAGTCGGTATCGATTCTAGCAGTCCCTTGGTCTGATCATGATCCAGTTTTAACTGTATGCCGTACTCTACTCAACAATTCACAACAAGCTCCCTGGGTGATGAACGACTCACTTTTATCTTTCAAACCGATCCTCAGCGAGATTAAAGAAGCTACTATGGAATACTTTAGACTTAATGTAGGTTCGGTCTCTTCTCCAACAACATTATGGGAGGCTTATAAGGCAGTCATCCGGGGTCGCGTTATTCGAATAGCGTCCCAGCGCAAGAGAGATAGAGTTCAGGCCCGACGTAAGTTAGAACAGACATTAGAGGACTGCTCGACGGCCTTTAAAGTATCCCCCACCCCTGTCAACCGTAGAGCTTTAGACAAAGCCCGTACCGACTTGGATTTATGCCTGACAGATGAGGCGGACCGTACCTTACGCTGGGCCCGCCAGAAATGGTATTCTAAGGCAAACAAACCAAATGCGCAGCTGGCTAACAGACTGCGAACCTATATACCGAAATTTACTCCCATATACCTACGCACCCGCCACAATATCCTTACGGGAAACCCTCAGCGGATTCTGGAAGAATTCCATTACCGCCTTACTAAACTCTACTCCCCCCCAAATCATTCCTCAACACAAGGCCTGAATAATTTTCTAAGTAATTTATCTTTACCTTCCTTATTGGATTCCCATACCTCCCTAATGGACCGAGATATACAGGTCTCTGAGATTCTTCAGTGCATTAAAGAACTGAAAGTGGGCAAAAGGCCAGGTCCAGACGGCTTTACTGCTTTGTACTATCAAAAATTTGCAGAGGTCCTGGCCCCACACCTAGCGACTATGTATAACTCGGTCAAAGGAGGTCATTCATTTTCGCCGGACTTGCTAACTGCCAACATAGTGATGATCCCTAAGCCAGACAAAGATCACTCTTCCTGGGCAAATTTCCGGCCAATTTCTTTAATCAACATTGACATGAAGATATTGACGAAAATTTTGGCCAATCGTTTGAATTCCTTCCTACCGCGCCTAATAAAAAAAGATCAGGTGGGATTTGTTCCCCGTAGACAGGCAAGTGACGCCATTCGACGACTTCTCCAGATCCAACACATAGTGCATGAAAGATCCCTGGGTACAATGTTTCTCTCATTAGATGTTAACAAAGCTTTCGACACTTTATCCTGGCCCTACTTGACACAGGTCCTTACGCATTATGGTTTTGGCACCTCCTTTTTGGGTTGGGTCTCAGCAATATATCAATCCCCTCAGGCTAAAGTGCGGTATTATGGTTATGAGTCGCCTACTTTCCCGATTAAAAGGGGAACACGGCAAGGGTGCCCACTCTCCCCTCTCCTATTTGTACTAGCACTTGAACCCCTGGCGGAGGCCATACGTTCTCACCCAGATATCTCAGGAGTAGAAATAGCAGGCACTGCACACAAGTTGTCCATGTTTGCGGACGACATTTTATTAACCATTACTCAACCCAGAATCTCCCTCCCCAATTTATTCTCTCTCTTAGACACTTTCGCCTCGTTTTCGGGTCTTTCAGTTAATCCGGCTAAATCTAAAGCAATGTCTATAAATCTGCGGCCCCCGGTAGTAGAAGCCATGCAGTCGGCATTTTCATTTCAGTGGTTATCCTCTTTACCCTATTTGGGTATTAAACTTACCCCAAAATATTCCGGATTATATCAGGCGAATTTTCCTCCGCTTTTCCGAAAGCTGGATACTATGCTGGCCTCTTGGTCCACACTCCCGATTTCGTGGTTCGGCAGAATAGCGTCGGTACGCATGACATACCTCCCTAAATTGCTCTATTATTTTAGAGTTTTGCCAGTTCAAGTACCTCCCCACATTATTCGAATACACCAACGTAAAATTATGCAATTTATTTGGGGCCACAAAAGGCCCAGGATTAAGAGACAAATCCTTTACGCGCGCAGAGTCAATGGTGGCCTTTCAGTTCCTAACTTGCAAGCATACTATATAGCAGCGGGCATTGCCCCATTATCTCACCTTCATGCAAAGCAACAAATGCCACTATGGGCCACCATTGATCTGGTCAACGCACACCCAACACCTTTAGCTTCTCTTCCATGGCTTCCTAAAGCTCATCGCCCCCCTACCATAGGTCCCTGTTTGGCTCATTCTCTCAAATTATGGGATGGGGTTAAATACTCAGCAGGCCTAATTTCCCCTCATCTCCCGTTACTCCGTCTCCTCCACTGTCCTTTATTTCAACCAGGTTGTGATAATCCGCTACAATTTAAGTGGTGGTCGGATAATGGCTTCATAGATATTCATTCATTTTTTACCCCAACCAAGATTATCTCTTTCGCGGCCTTACGTTCTTCACATGATATCCCCCTTAGGGAACATTACAGTTATTTGCAAATTAGACATTTTCTCAGACAATTTACAACATCCCATTCTACCCCCTTTGTCATGACACCATTTGAAAGTCTGTGTAGATCACGCCCCCAAACCTCGGGTTTAATTTCTCTAATATATACCGCAATAATTAATTCTAAGACAACACCATTGAGACCTTACCAACTCCAATGGGAGGCTGAGTTTGGGAAGCAACTAGACCCGGAGGACTGGCATAGTATGACTACTGCGCTATCTAAGTGTTCCAAGAATGTTCTCTTTTTAGAGAATGCGTATAAAGTCTTCTACAGATGGTATTATACTCCGGCTAAATTAGCAAGTTTCATCCCATCTTACTCCCCCCTATGTTTTCGCGGGTGCTCACAGGAGGGCACGATGGCGCATATTTGGTGGACCTGTCCCAGGGTCTGCAGATTATGGGTTAGAGTATATGCACTATTACGTAATCTTTTTAACACTAACATAAAGCGGGATCCTTTTGAAGCCCTTTTATGGAAACCAATTGTAGAACTTCTTCGTCCTGAACGTCAGCTGGCAGCACAGATCTTCACTGCAACTAAACTTACCATAGCAAGAGCCTGGAAAACCCCGAACCTTAGTTTTGAAGCAGTTAAAAATACCGTGAATGATATCATGGTAAATGAGAAACTTACGGCCATATTGCTGGACAAACACGATAAGTTCCTCAGGATATGGCAACCCTGGGTGACTTACAGTCGCCCATCAAGATTTGACCTAACGCTCCTCTCCTTATAATAAGCCTTCGTTCCCCCCACCCCAGGGTCCTTCCTTCCCTTCCCTTCTCTTCTTTCTTCCCCCCTCCTTTTCTACTTTCAATTTCTTTCTCCTTCTCTTTATTCAGGCCCTCGGGCTTAACTCTACAATGATCAGAAAATTATCATAACAAACAATTTTATTGCATTCAGAGGTATTTCATCCTCTCTCAGGTTATTCCATTTAATCCGAATTTAATACTGGTTTTTTTATAACTCTCTATTTTGCTTTTTTTATGTGTGTGTATGCATGTAGATGTGTATGTGTATATGTGTATCGGTGTATGTATGCGTATGTATGTATGTATGTATATGTGGGTGTGTGTATATATGTATGTGCATGTATGTGTGTATATGTATGTATGTATGTATGTATGTATGTATATGTATATGTGTATATATGTATGTATATATTTCTTCATCTAAAGTTATGTATTGCAACAACATTTCGCATTGTAACTTTTAGTTATCCATGTATGTCTGGAATCATATTATTACATACTGATATCATACCGTTATGTCAGAATACCAGTTAATTCACGATGTATCCATCACTGTTTTGTATTCTTTTTTTTTGTTGATATATATTTTCAATAAAACCTTTTGTACAAGAAATCGAAATAGTGCACCAATAGATTATGCCCTTCAGCCCAGACTTCCTGGCAAGGTATGCAGAGAGGGGTAATAAAAGATCTCAATGTGTAGAGTAAATGAAACTCTCTGTGATAAAGAGAAGATATCAAATGCATCAGGCGTCACAGGGTAAGCATCAAAAAGATCGGTATTGCAGAGAATACACATAATAAAAATAAACCAGGGGTAGTAAAAAATAATTCAATAAATAATTAATTGCAAGTAGCTCAAAAGGTGAATAGAATCAATAGAATTTCGAAATCACATCCAGAGGATGGTTAAAAGCAATATAAGCCTCTTAGTGGAGGGTTCCAAACAGCGGGAAGTAAGCGCAACTGAGCAAGATGTAATGATGACCCCACATAAATCCTGCGGGTCAACTAGCATAAGGAGTCGCTATGTTTCCTATGGCTGGAGACCTGAAAAGTTAAAAGATGTACAGATATATTTTCTTCAATGAAGATAAAGAAAATAAAAAAATGATGACCAAAAGCATAACTTGGAGCTAATTTATGAAGGGGACAGTGTAGAAAACTTACTTGTAATAGACATGATATGCAGAGAGGAACCCGGGGTAGTCCACCAGGGGGACTCCTCCCCTCTATCTCTATAATACCCATCTTTCTCATGTTCTGCAGTGGGCCACCTCCTGCCGCCTTGAGGCCCCCGCATGGTGGTACTGAGATAACAATTTGACTCCAAGCAAGGAAGTGAGGTCGTAGGTGAGGTCGCCCAAGGCCTGTTTCCTCTCTGGGAAAGGCAAGCCAAGGGACCTGCCAAGGTTCTCAAGGTTTCAGAGAGAGGTGCAGCGGAGGACAGCACTTGAGTGGGGGTTTTTTCATTTTCAGCAGAGGCGTAACTCCAACCTTCAGGGCCCCGGTGCAAGAAACTGTGAAGGGCCCCCCTGACCCCATCTTTCTCATGTTCTGCAGTGGGCCACCTCCTGCCATCTTGAGGCCCCCGCATGGTGGTGGAACACCAGGGCCCAGTCGCAAGTGCAACCTTTGAGACCCTGGTAGTTCTACCACTGGCCTTACTTATACTAGGGGGAATTTTGGAGGAAGTGAGCACTCTGGAAGATATAAGGGGGTACTCTGGAGGTACTAAAACAGTACCTTCAGAGTACACCCTTAATGCCTCCAGAGTGCCCCTCTTACATCAACCTGAGTGTCCCCCTGGGGTCAGTGGTAGTAGTGGTGGTGGGGGGGATGGGATCAGTGACAGTAGTTGGGGTGGTAGTGGGAGGGGGGATGGGATCTGTGGCAGAGTAGTGGTGGTGGTGGGGGGGATGGGATCAGTGGCAGCGTTGGTGGGGAGGGGGGTGGGATCAGTGGCAGCGGTGGTGGTGATGAAGGGGGTGCGATCGGTGGAAGTAGTGGTGATGAAGGGGAATGGGCTCAGTGGCAGTTCTGAGGGGTGGATCAGAGGCAGCAGTGAGGGGGTGGGATCAGTGGCAGCAGTGAGGGGGGTGGGATCACTGGCAGTGGTGGGAGTGTTGAAGGGGGGGTAGGATCAGTGGCAGTGGTAAGGGAGGTGGGATCAGTTGTGGTAGTGGTGGTGGTGAAGGGGGGTGGGATCAGTGACAGCGGTGGTGGTGAGGAGGGTGGGATCAGTATCAGCGGTGGTGGTGAGAGGGGTGGGATCAGTGGCAGCGAGGGTAGTGAAGGGGGGGGTGAAATCCATGACAGTGGTGGTGCCATCCTTCCCCACCACCACCGCTGCCTTTTACTGATCCGATCCCCCCACCACCACCACAGATCTCCTCCCTCTCCCCCCTATCACCCCTGTCGCAGAGGTGATGGGAGGAGAGGGAGGAGATCTGTGGTGGTGGAGGGAGTGGGATCGGTAAGAGGCAACGGTGGTGGAGGAGGGGATCAGTCGCGCTGACATCTGGCATTTAATCTGTCGATTCCCCCTCAGTATTCACGTGTCTTCAGGGACGCCTCTGTGTCACGGGGTCTCGTCGCAGAGGGGAGAGCTCCTCTCTTTCACTCTATTGGTCGTCTGCTGGTCAGCTGATGCCTCCGTTTCAGTGCTCACTGCTCAGATTCCCCTTAGCGGCCAGCGGGCGGACCCCCCCAGCGGCGGAACGAGCAGACGGGCGTGCCCCTCACACTGGCACAGCCAAAACAGGCAGGTGGGCCCCTTACAGCGGGAGAATGGGCCGGCGGGCCTTCCCACAGTGGTGGAACTCCAGGGCCCAGTCGCAAGTGCGACTGCTGGGACCCTGGTAGTGCCGCCATTGATTTTCAATATGTCTCTCAGAATGTCATGGACATTATCGAAGATTCCCGGGCCAAATGGGAGGGAGACATGGTCTGGGACTTCATGCATGTCCCCAAACCCCTGCGGGGACCCCATAATGAGCAGGCTTAGACCCGGTTCCAGGACATTCAACAGGAATGGCAGCTGGGAAGAGCCATATTTAAAGACCGGGTGGTGGTTATTAAGCCAGGACGGCCACTCTGCTGCTGTCAGAAGAGTTGATGGCAGTTTCAGAAGACTCCCAAATCATAATTTGTATTTGTAAAAAAAACTAAAGTGAATTGTTCAGCCTGGAAAACAGCAGAGATGGACAGCGAGTAGAGGACTGCTGCCTCTGTTTGTTTTTTATTTTTTCTTACGAACTAGGCTGATCCAACACCCTGATCCATCTCCAGATGGGATATCCTGCTAGTGCTGCTGGTGAGGAGGAGGAAATTGGGCAGGTTCAGGCCCTATTTCTATGTGATAAAAAAATCAGGTGTTGCAGACAAAACAACCTAAAAAACTATTTTTTTTTAAAGCTGAAATGAATCAGATTGGGGCGCTGCTGTATCTAAGTCAAGCTAAATCTAAAACTTATAAAATCAAATACACATTCAAAATATGTGATGCCAGAATATGGTGTTGCTGGTGCTGTCCATGAAAATTGTACTGTTCTGTAAATACCACATAAAAATTTGTCTGTGGAGATCCAAATGTATGAACCCTGCCAAAATCAAAAGGATGAGTTGACTATCCTTTTATTGTCTGGTACAGCAGCTTTAGGAAGCCTGCTAATACTTAAAGTGGTATTAAACCCAAAAGCACACAATTATTATATTGCAGCTTACCAGTTCTTAGATGTGATAGCTGCATTAGTTTACTTTTTAAGGCTGGGTTCACACTATTGTGAATTGGATGCGGGTTTCCATGCATTCCAATTCGCATGACAAGAGAGTGTGACCGGCTCTTAATGAAGCCAGTTCACACATCTCCAGGGTGGTCTCAGAGAAGAGTCCTGTACGTCTTTGGCTCTGTTTCAGGTCCGAATTCAGCCAAAAGTCAGACCTAATTCAGGCCTGAAACGGTGAACAGGGACGCACCGGACCCCCTGCTGCGAGCCGCGCCGCACACAGTGGGAACTTAAGCCTCGTACACAGGATTGGATTGCTGGCAGACAAAGTGCCAGACTTTTGTTCGAAGGGCGTGTGCTGGGAACTTGTCTTGCATACAAATGGTACACAATTGTCGGCCAACAAGCACGGGCGTAATGACGTACTAGATGTACTACGAGACGATAAAGAGGAAGTTCATTTGTCAGGCGCCACCCTTTAGGCTCCTTCTGCAAATTTCGTGTTAGTAGAAGTTTGGTGAATGTTAATTTGCGCTTTTCATTTCGCACTTTTCATTTTGCACTTTTCAGTTTGTTTCTGAACGGCCGTTCATCAACCAGCCATGTTGCAGAATCGGAGGAGATAACGTGTTATTATTGGCCTTGGAGTTATTGCTTTGACCCAAGTCCAGTCCAGGAACAGGAGGAAGAGGATTTTTTGGACCAAAAATTGGTTGCTTTATTGATGGTGACCAATTATGTCATATGCCTTTGCTGCTGGAGCTCCAGGAGAATAATCCGGATGATTTTCGGAATTATCTCCGGATGACGGACCCCTGCTTTCACCAACTCTTGGTATTGCCGACCCCCTATATTAAGAAGCAGGACACATGCATGAGGCTTTTATTTTATTTTTTGGTGGAATAATGATTTGATTTGTTATATTTTCTATATTTTTGGATGCATAGAATGCACTTTTTGGTTAAGTTCTCTTGGCAGATAGCATGTCTAATTTTATTTGTTTTCTTTTTTTAATGCACAATAAAAAATTGTGGAGAATAATACTTGGCTATGTGTTTTACTTCAAATGACAGTTTTGGAGTAGGCAGTTACATTTTAAAAAATACAATGTAAAATTAACAAGGGGCACCAACATAGTTGTATCTTTGATCTTAAAAACTACGGGATAATAGTGTTGTAGTAACTTGCCCCCCCCCAAAAAAAAAAAATAACAAGCATAATAATATTATTCTTGATATCACTAGAAAAAAAAGCCTTTGAAAATTTGTTTGCAATAACTCCATCAGTATCACCAGCAAAGCAGCTTCATTATTATCCTATTAAAGAAGAAGAGAATGTGCGCTGCATTTCAAGATTTCATAATTTGCCAGGTCACGAATGTTAATTCTCCATTATGAACGCTAGTTTACAAGACCGACTGCTTCTGGCTTGTCCTTGCTTCCGAGAATGCGTGTTTGTACTTTGGACTTTTGTGTGATGGACTTGTGTACACACGCTTGGAAAATCTGACAACAGACCATTGTCCACCGAAAATTTACTAGCCTGCCTTCCAGCATTTGTTGGCGGAAAGATGGCCAACAATTGTCTGATGTAGCGTACTAACGGTCGGATTTTAGGCAAACAGTCTGTCATCACACAATTCCCTGGTGAAAATCCGATCGTGTGTACGAGGCTTTAGGCTTTCAACCTTCAATCTCTTTTCATACGTGGAACTGGCCAGTAAGTCTTTTTGTTTTTCATACGTCGATCCGGCCAGTAAGTCCCCATACACACTATTAGATTTTCTGCAGATTTTTGTCTTCAGATTTACCAAAACCATATAATAAGAGGTCAAACCTTAAGAGTTTCAATTTATATGCAATCAGGCAGGCCCTTGCATTACATGGTTTTGGTAAATCTGAAGACAAAAATCTGCAGAAAATCTAATGGTGTGTATGGGGTTTAAGTCTGCTATATTTTTTTTTTTAAACGCTCTCCTGCAGATGTATAAGTTACAGGGTTGAGACAAACCATTTTACACTGACAGGAGTGCTTGCAATGATCAACTTTTATATATGTTTTTAATAATTTTATTCTAAAAGGGAAAAAAAACAGTTTGCTGTAACTATAAAGTATTAGGTGGAATTTGGCTTCAATTTAATGTACCTATATCTGCTAGTACATCTAACAACCCCCTTACCCCAGACTGAAAATGCTGCTGTCCAAGGTGCCTCCTGTGCTCATTCATCCAAAGGAGGGGAGGGCACTCTCATACAGGAGGTGTGCTACTGGCCAAAAAAGCCTAAAAAAAAAAACACTAATGCAGACTCAATCTGATGATTGGTAAGCTGCAATATATTACACTTTTGATTTTTGGGTTAATGCTGCTCTAATGTACAGTACATTGCCCTAAAACTTGGCCTGCTGAATTCTCGCCCCCCCTTGTTAATAGTTTCATTTTGAGAAGCTTATTTCTGCTTGTATTGAACATAGCTTGATTGACAGCAAGAAATACTCTGCTTATATCTGGCTTCATTTGATCTTTTACAGCTATTATCTTTTTCTCATTTCCAGACTGTACTCTTCAGCATCCTTTCCAATTATATTTCCTCTAATCATACTCTGAACCTGTTTTCTGGGTGTTTGAAGTACATCTGTCACAAAGACTTCTAGTACTGCAAGTTAACAAAAGTCTCCCTTGTGACAGCTGAGAATTTTGCAGCATTATCCAGCTACCTCCTTCTGAAGACATTTGGTCACTTGAATCCTCTAGTAATTTAGGGGGTACATCTGAATTATTGTTTTTATACTCAGATGGATTATTTCTGTGTCCCTCAGACTGTTCTGTCATCTGGGTTCTTGTTTCTGAAAAGTAACCAAAACCATATGTTTTTAAGACTTTTTTTTTTCCAGTTCAACACACCAACTAGAATTACTGCATTTCATTATTGTACATGTCATCAGGAACTTATTTCAGCTAGGATGCAATGACATCACTTCCAGTTTTCTTTCTAAAGGCTGACAGAAAATTGGCTGGTTTGGCAGGAACCAGACAAATTTTGCTCTGTGTGAACCCTGTCTGTTGAACAAAAGCCAGTCTAATGACCAGCTTCTGTCAAATGGTCATACCGGAAAACCAGCATTCTTGCCGCCAATGGCTGCAGCGATGATCAATGTATTCTGACGAGGGGAGTCCCCCACTATCAGAATACAATAGCGCTGCGGCGGATTGCTTGTGTGGATTGCGGGATCTGTGAGTTTTTTTGTTTAACCCCCTGGTTGAACGGAAAAAAAATCTTCCCGTTTATATGCACATTGTAAAGTAGTCAACCCCATAGCTCCCAACTGTCCCTGATTTCGAGGGACTGTCCCTCATTTTGAACAAAGTCCCTCTGTCCCTCTTTTCTCCTCATTTGTCCCTCATTTTGGTCTGATCTATATAGTTGTATATAAAATGCACTTTTAATCTTTCAAAAAGTGTTTCCCCAGTGCTAAAACTTTCATCCATATTCTAAATTGCTGCATTTGTAAATTTTAAAGTGGTTGTAAACCCTTACAGACCATTTTTACCTACAGGTAAGCCTAGATTAAGGCTTACCTGTAGGTGCAAGAAATATCTCCTAAACCTACACGGTTTAGGAGATATTTGCAAAAGACAGGTACCGATGTCTACGGTGCATGCTTTGAAAATGCTCCCTGTACTACTTTTGATTTTGGGGGGACCCCCACGCTGTTTTTTCAGTGTAGGAGGTTCCCCTTAAAATCCATATCAGACCGAAGGGCCTGGTATGCTCTTGGAGGGGGAACCCATGCTGATTTTTTATTTAAAAAATTTGGCGTGGAGTTCCCCCTCAAGATCATCGGAGCAAAAGTCGCATGCCAAAGTCGGATCATGCAAGACGGCGATCCGACTTCAATGATAGTCATGGGCTGAAGTAGGATCAAAGTCGGACCAAAGTAGTACAGGGAGCATTTTCAAAGTTGGACCGACTTGTGTCGGATCAGTTAAGACGGCTCCCATAGGAAAACATTGATTTTCACACGTCATGCGACATGAGCTCCCAATGTCGGAGCATTTGTCGGACCAGTGTGAACCCGGTCTAATTGAACAAGCAGAAGTTAGAAACTAACTGACTACCATGCACAGCTGAACCAGATTTTGTACTCTCCAATTTTAGTAAATGTTTAGTTTCTAAAAAACAAAACTGTAAAACTGTAAAACATTGCAATTTTGCTTCAATGTATCTGTAATGTAGGTAACTTAATTTTTAACCCTTTAGCTGCCACTGACGTATGTCATACGTCACTGGCAGAGGGGGGGGGGGGGTGACTTAAACACTAGCACCTGGGAATGTGTGCAAATCTGACAAGCCAATTGTCTGCTTTCAGATGATAGTGGTCCGGCAGCTGCCTAATTGCTTTCACCGACCACCAGAAAATGCTGCCCCCCCTGGTATGACCTTCCATCATGTTTCCCAGACTCTGTTATCCCACCCACAGAGGAGAAGAAGACCAGTGAATGTCTGTTTACTGATCTATCCTAGCTAGCCCCTAGCTAGTAAGAACCCGGAAGCGACAAGGATTTAATCACTAAGTTTCTGCAGCCACTTTCTTAAGCTGCTGTGGCTGGGGAAGAAGCTGATGGTGGGTGATTACTGGACTGCCTCCTTTATATTTTACTCAAATTAGATAACATATGGTGTGACGTTTGTGTGCACTAAAATGAACTTTAGTGAATTTTTTTTATTTAAAATGTGTGCTTGATAACTATTACACTAATATTGCATGACATAAAAATTGGAATTACTACAATTTTTTTCTGCAGGGTGTCTGCTTTCAGAAAATACACTATATTGACATCCCAGTCTTATGCCCCGTACACACGGTCGGATTTTCCGACGGAAAATGTGTGATAGGACCTTGTTGTCGGAAATTCTGACCGTGTGTGGGCTCCATCACACATTTTCCATCGGATTTTCCGACACACAAAGTTTGAGAGCAGGATATAAAATTTTCCGACAACAAAATCCGTTGTCGGAAATTCCGATCGTGTGTACACAAATCCGACGCACAAAGTGCCACGCATGCTCAGAATAAATAAAGAGATGAAAACTATTGGCCACTGCCCCGTTTATAGTCCCGACGTACGTGTTTTACGTCACCGCGTTCAGAACGATCGGATTTTCCGACAACTTTGTGTGACCGTGTGTATGCAAGACAAGTTTGAGCCAACATCCGTCGGAAAAAATCCTAGGATTTTGTTGTCGGAATGTCCGAACAAAGTCCGACCGTGTGTACGGGGCATTAGTCCGTAGGGTTCAATATTGAGTTGTACCACCCTTTGCAGCTATAACAGCTTCAACTCTTCTGGGAAGGCTGTCCACAAGGTTTAAAAGTGTGTCTATGGGAATGTTTGACCATTCTTCCAGAAGTGCATTTGTGAGGTCAGGCATTGATGTTGGTCTGGCTCGCAGTCTCCACTCTAATTCATCCCAAAGGTGTTCTCTTGGGTTAAGGTCAGGAATCTGTGCAGGCCAGTCAAGTTCCTACACCCCAAACTCACTCAGCCATGTCTTTATGGACCTTGCTTTGTGCACTGGTCCTAATCATTTGGTGGAGGGGGGATTATAGTGTGGGGTTGTTTTTCAGGGGTTGGGCTTGGCCCCTTAGTTCCAGTGAAGGGAACTCTTAAGCCGTCAGCATACCAAGACATTTTAGACAATTTCATGTTCCCAATTTTGCAGTTTGGGGATGGCCTCTTCCTGTTCCAAAATGACTGGGTACCAGTGCTGTGGACAGACTCCGTATTGAACCCTATGGACTAAGACTGGGATGCCATTAAAATTCATGCGCATGGAAAGGCAGGCACCCTAATTTTTTTTGACAATACAGTGTGTATACTGTTTGGGGATTTATCTGATCTTCAGGCCTAAAATCATTTTTTAACATGTGTGCATAACCACAAAAACATTTCTGGCAGCGAAAGGGTTAAAGTAACTCTGTCGCAAAAAATGAAACTTTTAACAACAGATGTCACTGCAAAGAAAAAATTAACTACTTACCGTCCACTGTCCATCTAATAAAAGCTACTGTGATTAAAAGCAATTGCTGAATTGGTGTCCCCTCCTGCACTCAATGTTCTCCTCACCACACCTATAGGGTTGATTTACTAAGGGCAACTAGACTGTGCACTTTGCAAATGCAGTTGCTCCAGAGCTTAATAAATGAGGCGAAGCTTCACTTTGCAAAGAATACCCAATCATGTGCATGGAAAATGAAAAAAATAGCACGTGTGCCTGCACATGATTGTATGCTAGAAGTCAACTGAGCTCCACACCATTTACTAAGCTCTGGAGCAACTGAACTTGCAGAGAGAAACTGTACACACCGGGGGGGGGGGGGGGGGTTATTTACTAAAGGCTAATCCACTGTGCACTGCAAGTAAATGCAAATAAAGAACAGCATTTTTGTAAATTATTACATGATAGAAATCAGCAGAGCTTCCCCTCATTTCAGATCTTCCACTCAGGTCTACAGTGACTGCACTTCCAAGTGCACTTGCAGTGCAAAGTGGACTTGCCTTTAGTAAATAAACCCCACGGTCCTGCAAATTGCAGAACTGAAGAGACAGAAATGCAAATCATTTGTGAGAAAAACAGTTTTCATTTATATATTTCATCTGTGTTTTTTAGATATTTGCCTAAAGTTAAAGGAAATCTATGGTCACAGCATACACTTTCATTTTATAACAACAGCATTGTAATAACAATACAAACAATAGCTATATTTGACAATTCAATATAAGTTCACTTGAGAAATCTTTCATGTTGTTAGTTCTGCCTGTCTGCTGGCCATCTCTTTCCACCACTTCCCGAATTCCCTGCATGCTTTGGCAGCTTCTTCTTTGCTTTTTACTTTTAATTTCTAAGGACTACATATCCTATGGTACCTTGCTGCCTGCAAGCAGTGATTCCTGTACTGACTCCACCTCCCGAAACTCCTCCTCTCTGTACCTGTGTAATAATAGAAGGCAGGCTCTGTGAAATGTGTGACATAGTAGTGCCTTTCAATAGGGCATAGTGAATACATGTCATTAAATTCAAGGAAGTAAGTGTTTGGGGATCTACACAAAATATGTCTACACACTTCAAGATCATTCAGATTAAAATGAGTAGGTTAGAAATACTGAATTACAAAGTGGAAATGAATACACAATCTTAAATTCTGACCAAAGATACGCTTTAACCGCTTGCCGGCCAACGCCTTTATATGACGGCCAGCCGGCATGGCTCTTGTTCTGGGAGGGCGTCATATGACGGCCCTCCATTTAAACAGGGAATGCGCGCAATTGTGTGCGTGCATCCCTTTTCCTTCGGTGGCGGCATGTCACGGAGACACCGCTCGCCACCAATGGGGGTAAACAGCCATTGGGCATGGCTGTTTACCACGTGATCGGCCGTGATGAAGTCACGGCTGATCACAGGTGGTACCGCACCACTTTGCACGGCGCATGCGCGTGATCTCGAGCGCGCTGTGTGTGCACGCCGGTGGCATCGTGTTAACAGGAACACTGCTTGTTACCAACACTGGTAAACAGCCATTGGCCAGCGGCTGTTTACTACGTGATCCTTTCAGGATCACTAAAGGTCAACAAACCGCAGTAACGAGATTTTACCGGGTTCTCCTCCTTACACACCGATCATGTGTGAGAAGGAGATTGCAGTAACATCTCGTTAACGCTTACAGTGTACACCAGTCACACTGATTGCCCCCCCATAAAGAGGACCTGTCACCACCCATCAAAGTACCTGTCAGTTCATCTGAGTACCTGTCAGTCCATATGAGTACCTGTCACAGTCCATCAGAGTACCCGAGTACCTGTCACAGTCCATCAGTGTACCCGAGTACCTGTCACAGTCCATTAGAGTACCCGAGTACCTGTCACAGTCCATCAGAGTACCTGAGTACCTGTCACAGTCCATCAGTGTACCCGAGTACCTGTCACAGTCCATTAGAGTACCTGAGTACCTGTCACAGTCCATATGAGTACCGAGTACCTGAGTACCTGTCACCACCCTTCAGAGTACCTGAATACCTGTCAAAAGCCCATCAGAGTACCTGAATACCTGTCACCAGGCCATCAGAGTACCCAAGTACCTGTCCGCAGCTCATCAAGTTACCTGAATACCTGTCACCAGGCCATCAGAGTACCCAAGTACCTGTCCGCAGCTCATCAAGTTACCCGAGCACCTGTCTCCAGCCCATCAGTACCCGAGTACCTATTTGCAGCCCATGCCTCATAGAATATACGTTGGGGTGTTTGCTTTCCAAAATGGAGTCATTTTGTGGGTAATTCCACTGTCCTGGTGCTCAAGCACCTTCAAAAGTGTGATAGGTAGGAATGAAATGAGATGTGTAATATATGCTCCTAGAACGCCTGAAGGTACTACTTCAATGTTGGGTCTCTGTATGTGGCCAGGCTGTGTAAAAGTCTCACACATGTGGTATTGCTATACTTGGGAAGAGTAGCAGAATGTATTTTGGGGTGTAATTTTTGCTATATACATGCTATGTGTTAGAAATATCTTATAAATTGACAACTTTGGGTAAAAAATGCGTTTTCATTTTTTTCCCACATTTTCCAAAAACTTCTGGAAAAAAATGAACCGTTCAAAAGACTCATGCCTCATAGATTATATGTTGGGGTGTTTTCTTTCCAAAATGTAGTCAATTCCATTGTCCTGGTGCTCCAGGGCCTTCAAAAGTGTAATAGGTGGTTGAGAAATAAGATGTGTCATTTATGCTCGTAGAACGCTTGAAGGTGCTACTTCAATGTTGGTCCTTTGTATGTGGCCAGGCTGTGTAAAAGTCTCACACATGTGGTATCGCCATAATTGGGAAGAGTAGCGGAATGTATTGTGGGGTGTAATTTGTTGTATACATATGTTGTGTGTGAGAAATAACCTGATAATTTTTGTTTTTAAAAAAAAATCTTAATTTTGCAAAGAATTGTGGGAAAAAATTACAACCTAAAAAAACTCACCATGCTACTTACTTAATACCTTGGAATGTCTACTTTCAAAAAAGGTGTCATTTGGGGGGTATTTGTACATTCCTGACTTGTTAGTGTCTCAAGAAATGAGATTCACCTGATGTACTGAAGGCCTGATCAGATGTGATCAATTTTCTGCGATTGGCACCATAGTTTGTAGACTCTATAACTTTCACAAAGACCAAATAATATACACTAATTTGGGTTATTTTTATCAAAGATATGTAGCAGTATAAATTTTGGCCAAGAAAAATTACTAATTAGCAAAATTTTATGACAAAGAAAATGGCATTTTTTTCACAAAGTGTACGGTCTTTTTTATTTATAGCACAAAAAATAAAAAACCCACTAGTGATTAAATACCACCAAAATAAAGCTATTTGTGTGGAAAAAAGGGATGCAAGTTTCATATGGGTACAGTGTTGTACGATTGAGTAAATGTCATTCAAACTGTGAGAGCGCTAAAAGCTGAAAATTGGTCTGGGCAGGAAGGGGGTGTAAGTGCACTGTATTGAGGTGGTTACGCTTAAACAGTGCTCACTTTTATAGAAATCTGAGTGATCCTCTTATTACTCGCAAGTAATAAAAAACCCTGTATATACTTTTTCAATGTATATGTTTTTAAAATTTAACCAAATTTGGTCACTCAAATCAGTACTCATGCCCCAAAAACCTTATCAAAGTACATAGGGGGAATGAGGGAGGGTGGTGTAATAATTCCTGATTTTCAGCCCCGTTGCTGCTATCAGAAAACAGACCATCTGACACAGCATTTACAAAAAGGGTTTAAAAGTATAACAGAGAGACAAAATAACATTAAAGTGCTTGTAAAGGCTAAAACGTTTTTTTACTTTACCTTTAACCCAGATATACTGCGGCAGGGCGGCCATTCTGCACTGGTACATGTATATGATGTACCTGATATGTGATCAGTGCCTCCAGGTAGGGGGCACGCGTGCCAAACCAGCTGTATTGGTATTTGTTACAGCACAAGCCGATCAGCAGGTGCTGGCCAAAGACTGATTTCCGGTACCTGCCGATTGGCTCAGTCATTCAGAGAAGCGAGCTCTGTGTTGTCCACAACACAGAGCTCTGTACACTGACAGGCGAGCTTACTGTTTTTTATACCCTGCAAAACATTATTAGGCACACATTTAACCCCATTGCTTGCCCCTAGATGTTAACCCCTTCTCAGCCAGTGTCATTAGTACAGTGACAATGTATAGTATTAGCACTGATTATGTATTAGTGTCACAATTGATGTCAGTGAGTCAGTTAGTGTAGCCCCCAGCCAGCGTCAGCTAGTGTCAGATTGCCCGCCATACTATCACAGTCCCACTATAGGTTGCTGATCACTGCCATTACTTGTATGAAAAAATAAATACAAATTTCAGTATCTGTACCAGACACTATAATAATCACGCAAACAATACTTTCTAAACAAAGAGCCAGTTTACTGACTTCAGACTTTAGGAGGGCTGAACTGTGGCCAGTGGGAGCAGAAAAGGTCCCAATGTCAGTGGGAAAAAATAATGCCCCATTGTTTGTTTCAGTGAGAGTAATTGTGCCCCTTCATTAATGTCATTGGGCCCCATCGTTGGTGTCATTGAGAAGAATTGTGCCCCATTGTTGATGTCAGTGGGATGAATTGTGCCCCAACGTTGGTGTCATTATGAGGATTAGTGCTCCATCATTGATGTCTTTTGGCCCCATTGTTGGTGTCAGAGGCATGAATTGTGCCCCATTTTTGGTTTTAGCGGATGAAATAGTGCCCCAAGGGTCAGATAAAAGCAAGAAAAAAGAAGCATTTGTCACCTGTCTACATGAGCCCTTACAAATCCTTTCTAAAATAGCTCCCATGTATACAGTATGTACCTCAACTTTGGTTTTCATTATTTGCCAGAAGGCAGCTTAAAAAAAAACCTATAATTAAACCTCACCCAAAACCTTAGTTTCCTCTTTAACACTTATCATATAAAATAATCTATACAAATTAGAATATAATTCATTATTAGGTAAAGTAATACTGCTACTTTAATTCATGGAAATGTTGTGACACACACACACACATAAATAAAAAATAGCAGCAACAACTATTTCAACCTGGGTGGTTTTACATTAAAAAAAAGGTAAATATTACTTTAAGTATGTATTAAACTTTAAAAATATAATCTTTTGCAGTTTACCAATCCTTATAGTGGAAGAAAAGCCTAACATTAGCAATTCTTAAAAATGTGTGCCTATGGGTATGTCATGCTCCCAGAATTCCCAGCCACTGTTGAAGACTCACTTACCTGTAGGGTCACATGACTGGACTGCAGCAGATTAAAAATGGGTAAGTGCATACATCTTTTTTTTTTCTATATAGATTAGGCAGGATAGATAGGAAGAGGGGAGAGGAAACATTTTAAGAATAGCTGGAATTGATCTTCTCTTCCACTTTAAATGTTTTTACAGTGTTCGTTTTTCGGGGGGCTTTTATCCTTAATTCATCTGGTGATCCGGCTAGTAACACACTTCTTGTTTTTGGATGTCTACACTCTGGATGGAGGCGTAATGGAGACACCTTTGGACAGCAGAATAAAATCTTTCCATTGTAAGCTCTCCTGTCAGTGTTAAATGGTTTGTCTTAACCCTCTAATTTTTGCTGGACAGCTTGGCCTGTTAACCACTTGCCGACCAGCTGCTGTCATTATACTGCGGCAGGTCGGCTCGTTCCTGCGAATTGCGTTAGCTATACGTTAGTCCGATTTCCAGCTATAGCAGGAGTGCACGTGCCGCCTGCAGGGGTGCTGATCCCTGTTCTGTCAGGGGAGGAGAGAGAGATCTGCTGTTCCTAGTGATCAGGAACAACGATCTCTCTCTCCTCCTCCAGTCATTACATTCCCCCACAGTTAAGCCTTGTACACACGATCAGATTTTCTGCAGACAAAACGTCAGACTTTTGTCCAAAGGGCGTGTGCCATGAACTTGTCTTGCATACAAATGGCACACAATTGTCGGCCAACAAACACGAACGTAGTGACGTACTACGTGGCTTTTCAGCTTTTTAGAGCCACCCTTTGGGCACCTTCTGCTAATGTTATGTTTGGTGAGCATTGATTCCGAGCATGCGTGTTTGCACTTTGGACTTTTGTCTGACGGACTTGTGTACACACGATCAGAAAATTTGGCAACAGACCGTTGTTTGTGGAAAATTTATAAGCCTGCCATCCAACATTTGCCCGCGGAAAATCCGACAACAATTGTCCGATGGAGTGTACAAACGGTCGGATTTTAGGCCAACAATCTGTCAACACACAATTCCCAGTTGGAAAATCCGATCCTGTGTATGATGCTTTAGAAACACCTCCCGGGCAACACATTTATCCCCTTTATCACCACTAGTGTTAACCCCTTCCCTGCCAGTGTCATTTATACAGTAATCAGTGCATTTTTATAGCACTGATCGCTGTATAAATGTCAATGGTCCCAAAAAAGTGTCCGATGTGTCCGCCGCAATGACGGAGTCCCGCTAAAAATCGCTGATCACCACCATTACTAGTAAAAAAAAAATCATAATAAGAATGCAATAAATCTATCCCCTATTTTGTAGATGCTACAACTTTTGTACAAACCAATCAATATACGCTTATTGCGATTTTTATTTTTTATTTTTTTTTACCAAAAATATGTAGAAGAATACATATTGGCCTAAACTGATGAAGAAATCTATTTATTTATTTGGATATTTATTATAGCAAAAAGTAAAAAATATTGTTTTTTATTTCAAAATTATCTGCCTTTATTTGCTGATAGCGCAAAAAATAAAAACCGCAAAGGTGATCAAATACCACCAAAAGAAAGCTCTATTTGTGAGAAAAAGGTGGGCGTCAATTTTGTTTGGGTACAGCGTCGCACGACCGCGCAATTGTCAGTTAAATTGACACAGTCCTGTATCACAAAAAATGGTCTGGTCATTAAGGGGGGAAATCTTCCGATCCTTAAGTGGTTAAACAAAGCTAAAAAATAACACACATACTGGATGGATCAATAGGTGAAAATAAAGGAAAAAACATCTAAAAAAAAAGGGAAATGAATGCAGCCATCACATCTAAGGATTGGTAAATGTTAATAGATACATGTTTGTGTGCGTTTAACACCACTTCAAACCACAAGGTGGTGCAAGTGCACAAGATATTGAAATCAAACCTGATTAGCTCCAGGATATAAACTACTAAATAACATTTTCTAACAGCCTGAAATTCAAACCATAAATCCAGATATGACTTATTAATATTGTGACAAACACAATCAAATTAAGCATAACAAATGCATTTTTTGAACAGAAATATTACAGAAATATAAACTCAACAGAAGTAAGGATGGCCACAGAAAACCTATTCTGCCCATAAATTATCTTGTGACAGGAAGAACATTGTGGTTGTGTTACTCTCTTAATAGAACCCCGTCTATTATAGTTAGAATATGTTTACAATGATTAAGGTAAAGTGTTAAAGTGTCAATTCACAACATCTGAGGCGGGTAACTGGCTTCTTCATGGGATATGGTTTAGGCTACATTTTCATGGATGATTAGCACACCCTGCAATTATCTGCTGCAAGATAGTGCTTACTCCTGCATCTGGAATGACAGATGTGTGCGCATAGCTGTAGCTGCTCAGCCCATACAATGCAATGATAGGCTGACAGTGGCCACAGCTATTTGTGCCTTCCAGTCTCCAGCCAAATTCACTTACCTGCATTTTGCAGCTCTTCACATTCTGTGTCCACCAGGTAGGTAGGCTGTTGCTTGAGAGGCACTGTGTGAGTGAAATACCACCCGTTCTCACAGAAGCAACCTGTACAGAAGCAAGACAGGAGCACCAGCTTGAAAGCTAACAATGGGTAAGGCACTGAAAGAAGGCAAGGGGGTGGGGGGGAGTTCTGCTGCTAAAGCGGTTGTAAGCCGCTGCTGTATGGCTTGTGAAGGAAAAAAAAAAACACTGGCTAGGCAATGGCATAATGTGCTTATATGCATCGCATACTAGCACATTATGAAATACTCACCTTGGAATGAAGCCCTCCAGCGCTGTACTGTCACTGCTTTGAGGGCTGACATGTTCCCCCGGTCTTTCTTCCTGGTTCGCGAGCTCCGGCTGTGTGATTAACCATAATCTTAACCATGCCTTTTGATTTGTTTCACCCAGCCCCCGGGGTGAAACATGTCAATGGGAGTGGCTAAGGAGGAGCTGAGGCTGAGGTTGTTTCCATACACCACTACACGCTGATCTGGCAGTGTGCAGCATCCCTACACTGCATGATTAAATTGATCTTTTAGATGAAGTATTTTCGATGCCTGCACCTTTTTTTTATATGGTGGATCACTGGACTGGTAACTTAGACACTTATGCCCCGTACACGCGGTCGGATTTTCCGACGGAAAATGTGTGATAGGACCTTGTTGTCGGAAATTCCGACCGTGTGTAGGCTCCATCACACATTTTTCATCGGATTTTCCGACACACAAAGTTTGAGAGCAGCCTATAAAATTTTCCGACAACAAAATCCTTTGTCGGAATTTCCGATCGTGTGTACACAAATTCGACGCACAAAGTGCCACGCATGCTCAGAATAAATAAAGAGATAAAAGCTATTGGCTACTGCCCCGTCTATAGTCCCGACGTACGTGTTTTACGTCACTGCGTTCAGAATGATCGAATTTTCCGACAACTTTGTGTGACCGTGTGTATGCAAGACAAGTTTGAGCCAACATCCGTCGGAAAAAATCCTAGGATTTTGTTGTCGGAATGTCCGATCAATGTCCGACCGTGTGTACGGGGCATAAGAGTGGCGCTATAACAGGATTGATGGGATCACTGTGAACATACTCACTGTACATATTGATGTTAAGAGGGGAGGCTTAGCTGTCTGTCGACCTGGCCTTTGGTACCTCCCAAGATCAGACAACAATGACATCTCACTGAAGATATGTAGGACTTGAGACACATACCTAAAATAAATAAACGTGGAAGTGTCCCTTGCGCTACTACTGAGTAAATGCAGTGAATGTCCACCGGGTAAAAAAATGTGTGATGATATCTTAAAAGATAGCAGCAAAATCTAAAAGTGTTCACACTACACCTATAGGAAATACTAGATAAAAGTGATCTTACGCTGTCAAATCTATTCACACATAGTAAAGTGGCTTACATATATATAAAGTGCATAACAATAAATGACATCACAAACAAGTGGATATAATAAAATAAAATAAAAGCAAGTGATAAGAAAAATATATAAATCAATTATAAAGGTGCTCTCTATCAGTGCAATGAGAGTGAAAAATCCAAAGATAGAATAAGTGAAGGGCCCAGTTCTAGCTGTAAAAACTGTATAAAGTGACTTAGTGTGGAAATAGATAGGCTGGCCAAAGTTCATAGATGTCCTCATAAAAAGTCTCTTAAAAACATCAGTCTCTCAGAACTCTCACCTTAATAGGTAATAAAACAAGCATCGCTAGTTGGCATCAGTTTGTAGATCTATGTACAGCGTCAGAATGAAGCCCAGAAAGTCCTCATCCATTCACCACGGCTTTAGTAATTTCCTCTCTGCTCCCAGTACAGCACACATGCCTGTCACAATGTGTTCCACCGAGGCACGGATGGCTCGGTGGTAAAGAGAGAAGAAAAGAAAGCCTCCAATAGTCTAGTATGTTAGGTGAATAAAATTAGATTTATTAAGGGCTTCAGGGTGGACTCTTACATGAAAACAGTTAAAAACAAGCAAAATACAGATAGAACAGCGTCTAGAGCGCCTCCTCACGTGACTTCCGGTTTACGTCTGCTCTCCGCCACTCCCTACGCGTTATGTCATGACTCGTGACTTCATCTGAGGAGTCATCTGGGGATGAAGTCACGAGTCGTGACATACACGTAGGGAGTGGCGGAGAGCAAACATAAACCGGAAGTCACGTGAGGAGGCGCTCTAGACGCCGTTCTATCTGTATTTTCGATTTATATATTTTTCTTATCACTTGTTTTTATTTTATTTTATTATATCCACTTGTTTGTGATGTCATTTATTGTTATGCACTTTATATACGTGTAAGCCACTTTACTATGTGTGAATAGATTTGACAGTAGGAGATCACTTTTTATCTAACATTAAGCATACCATCGCATCTGTGTAATACCTACTCTACATTTATATTCCTTCCCCATTGGACACTGCATATTTACCGTACCAGTTGCATCTTTATTATACTACACTGCATGCGTTTTTTTTTTGGGACTTCTAATAAGTGCACCAATGCTTCTTAAAAGACCTTAATGATAGCCTGCAGAAGAACCTCTTACAGAACTGCCCTTCTCATTAAATTACCATACACATCCCTCTTTTCTCTATTGTTCCTAATTTACCGTGGACCATGACTACCAGTCTGTTTAGACCTAGTATAACCGGCATTAAAGCACTCTGGCAGTATAGTCTTGCCTTTGTTAGTTTACACATCATCACTGCCCACTGCTGCACCTACAATGGTGTTGCTACTGTTTATGCTGATCTGGCAACCAAGCATTACTATACTACTTAGTCTTTAATACCCAACATTTTGTATGCTAATAATGTGACCATCACTGTTGTCTCAATTCTATATTTCATTTGTTATCAACTCTGCCTAGTGACAATATATTAAGTCACTATACTGATTTGCATAATGCCTGTTTCTTTGACAAAGTGTTATTTCGGATTGCTACTCCACTGTGTCAGAGGAGTTTAGGTTCTTGGGGAGGTTGAGGCAAAAAACAAGAAAGACATTCTTTTCAGCAGTTCCTACGAGGGTAGCGCTACATACTATCAAAGTTTAGCATGGTATACTAAGGCTTCATGTACATGGGACGTTGCTCAACCTCTCCTTAACGATTAAACTTGACAGCTAGAAACCGGCGTCTAAAAACGTCCGTTTAGCCACGCTTACATGCCACATTTAGTCACGTTTAGCTGCGTTTAGCCATGTTTGCGTCTAGAAAGGTTTGTAAAAAAAAAAAAGTTTTCTTTTTTTTGTTAAACATAAAAAACGTCTGTTAACGAAACGCTGCTAAACGCGAGTTACTGCGTTTAGCAGCGTTTACAAGCTGTTATTTTTTTCCGTTCCAAAAAAAAGCTTCTAAATTCAACTGCCTAGAAACAACTATAAACAACCCTGTGTACATGTACTGATAAGATAACATAGAGGAGTGTTCAGGGGCAGCTGAAAAAAATGCCCAACTGCTCCTAAATGTCTGTTTACCAGCAGCAATGTACATGAGGCCTAAGAAGAAACTGATACTTCTGATTTTCTTCACCTTCCTTTTAATAATTGTCTTTTTTACCTCCAGGCCTAAATTATCTGAAACATTGATGACCTTTGCTGATTGCTTCCCTGTATTGCTACAGAGCAAGTTTAGTCAAGCAGCTTTTATGTCTGACCCTTTATAAAGTGCACAGAGAACAGAGTGACCTTTTCTGTTCTACAAGAGTACAAGCAAGGCAAGGATTACATTTCCCACTCCTGTTCTGTTCTGTATCCACTTTGTACAGTGCCATGTATACTTGCTTTTGAAATAATTCTGCTCTGCAGCAATACAGGAATATCAGTATCTAAGGTCATTAGTATTGCACAGTAACTAATAATGAGGCTAAAAATGGTCCTATATGAAGAATGGCAGATATGCAGCATTAGTGCACCATAATAAAATGTGTGATTACAGAAAAAGTTGATGTAGTAATATACAGCACGTAGTAATAATGTCCTGTACAGATCTAAGCCCCGGGTGGGCAGGGCAAAATGTGTTGGGGGCATGATTTTCTGGCAGACATGTAGGCTAAAGTTGATCTTTACAAAGGTTATGCTGGCTGGTTGGGAGAGAGAGGTTTTCTCTATTCACTACATACATTACTCTGAATGAGCATACTGATAGTCTGCACCCCTTTACTTGTGGATCATGGGAATGGAATACCATTCTGTGAATGCTATTCCAAGCTTAGTCTAAGGTCATAACAAAGAGTCGGTTATGGTGAGGATGAAAAAAGGAACCAATATTCTTCTAGTTGTATTTCAAATTATTGTGAAGTGCATCCCAATGCCTTCTCAAAAGAAAATGCATGTTTTACATGTCATTGCTTCTATCTAGAAAGTATAGTCAGTATAGTCAGACAGGTTACAATGACGTGGGTGGGCCAAAAAGCCCTCTTTTAATCTGTGCAAAGTACAGCAGAGTCTTCTTAAACAGAGAGATCTATAGATCCCACTTTCAGCATACATCTCTAAAAAATTGATGGACCCATACAAAACCATTGATTGATACTTTCTCATTGCTTCCCAAACCCTTCTGCATAGAAGGCATTATTTTCATGCACTGCAATAATGATGGTCAACAAACCTTAAGTAGCAATTTGGAAAAAATTACTTATTTTTGGACAGTGGATGGAGTCATGCTCAACTCAATCCATTATACTTTCCAATTTCTCGCTAAGCCCTATTCTATAGAAGGCATTGCTTCTATGCATTACACTAATGATAGCCACCATGCCTTAAAACTGAACTCCAGGTAAAAATTTAGTTTTAGGAAGTTATCTCTATTGAAGAGAATCCTTGGTCTACAGAAACATTTCTGTAAAGAGTCCACAACATAATGCCCCCAATGACAGCTAAGCAGCTATGGTTCATTGATCCCCAAGGATATGAATCCTAAACGGGACAGTGAGATACAACGTGGTGGTTTAGTTATAGCCTGGTGCACTTAGCTTCTGTCTTCTCATATATATATAGTATCTCACAAAAGTGAGTAGACCCCTCACATTTTTGTAAATATTTTATTCTATCTTTTCATGTGACAACACTGAAGAAACAACACTTTGCTACAATGTAAAGTAGTGAGTGTACAGCTTGTATAACAGTGTAAATTTGCTGTCCCCTCAAAATTACACAAAATGCATATAGAAGAAAAAGGTTCTTTCTTAAGTTTATTTAGATAAACAATGGCTAATAGCATACAACAATGCAGTTAATACCATACAGTATAGAGTACATATCGTGAGAGCACAGAGGTATATATTAAATGAGAGCTCAGTCTGGTTGAAGCGTTTCTCATAACTCCCACTTCTTCAGGACCATTCAAGCATGTATAATATGCAACTCTTTAGTGAGAATATGTAGCTCCTACAGGCATCATAAAAATAAAGATAAATGGTGTTAATATGCATATTTAGTCAGTAATGCTAACGCTTCCAAAGTGGTCAGGGCCCTATACAGTGGCGGCTAATGGTATATTTGGGGGGGGCGGCAAACTATGCACCCACAGCCACCACCCCCCCCTCCCCGTTAGGTCAGTCTACCAGCTTTGCACATCTGGAGGGTGACATTTTTGACCATTCTTCTTTGCAAAATAGCTCAAACTCTGTCAGATTGGATGGAGAATGTCTATGAACAGCAATTTGCAATTTTCAAGTCTTGCCACAGATTCTCAATTGGCACAGATTGCCACAGATTCTCATTCTTAATTGCCACAGATTCTCAATTGGATTTAGGTCTGGACTTTGTCTGGACCATCTAACACATAAATATGTGTTATTCTGAACCATTCCATTGTAGCTCTGGCTGTATGTTTAGGGTGGTTGTCCTGCCGGAAGGTGAACCTCTGCCCCAGTCTCAAGTCTTATGCAGACTCTAACAGGTTTTCTTCTATGATTGCCCTGTATTTGGCTCCATCCATCTTCCCATCAACTCTGACCAGCTTCCCTGTCTCTGCTGAAGAAAAGCATCCCCACAACATGATGCTGCCACCACCATGTTTTACGGTGGGGATGGTGTGTTCAGGGTGATGTGCAGTGTTATTTTTCTGCCACATATAACGTTTTGCTATTAGGCCAAAACTTTCGTAAATACATGGGAAACAATGGTTAAGCCGAAGGGCAAGGCCACGAACTGCAAGTGGGGCTGTTCTACCGCAAAATGCAGAACTTCTGATGAGCGGGGAAATTGGCACATATAGATATGCATCTTTGATGTCTATTGATGCTAGAACTTCTCCCCCCCATAGGGTGGATTCATGCGAAAAGAGCGGATGTTAAGGAAGTGATTCCGATTTTGTGATCTAAAATGGGTCTGACATTTCCAATCGGTTTCAATACCATGAGGAGATTTGAAGAAAACCACATACCCTGCTCTTCTGACGGGGTCTCTGTGATTACACCCTGAGACATCAATCCCTCCTCGACCGTGAGCGTCCAGACGCTCGGCCGGATGCCCCCCCCTCGCGGTAAAGGGTGGCGGGGCCCATACGGTACCTGGCTTGGCCTGCTGGCGGGCGGGTTCCTCTTCGGGCCGGATGGGAGGGCCGCCCGAAGCAGTCTAGCACCAGAAATAAAGACCTTCTCTTCATTGGGTCTTTGGGGAGTAGCCTGGGGCTACCAACAGAGATAAACACACCGCTCCAGGCAAAATCAGGTGCAGGATGGATCACAGGTGCAGACCTTGGCTCACCACCGTGGAAGACGAACAAGACAAGGAATTGGTCGCACACTGGAACTCCAAATTATCTCGATGCCATCTTTATTGTCAAAAGGGTCAGACAGATACAGGCAATGGTAGACGTTTCACAAGCGATAGCTTGCTTGTTCACAACAAATGTAACACTAAACAGGCAGGTCTTTTAAGGGAGTCCGCCCAAATTGGGATACACCCAAAAACACACCTGGCTCTAATAGTGCCACATACAAATAACATTTCAACCAATATTTTAAAAACATTGCACTATTAGAGCCAGGTGTGTTTTTGGGTGTATCCCAATTTGGGAACCGCAGAAGTGATCAAATACAACCAAAAGAAAACTCTATTTGTGGGAAAAAAAAGGACGTCAATTTTGTTTGGGTGCAATGTCGCAATTGTCAGCTAAAGCGTTGCAGTGCCGTATCGCAAAACGTGCTCTGGTCAGGAAGGGGGTAAATCCTTCCGGGGCTGAAGTGGTTATTAAAGGACCTTTTTAATCCATATGCATTGTGTGATGTGTTTTCAAAAGCATATGTAAAGTCCCACCCCTTTTACCTGTGCCCTTTCTCTCTTTCATTCAATTTGGGATGATGCCAAAGAGATAAATGATATCATATGGCATCTCATTCTCAGTCCACACTATATCTTTCTTACAATATTATTAAGTGTCTACCTGGATGTTTAAAAAAAAAGTAGCTCTGGCTGAACCACACATCTTCAGTCTGGAGCTGTCCTCCACAGTACTCCTTCTTAACAACAGGATGTCTTCATTTTAAGAATAAGAAAAATGAATGACAGTGAGTGCAGGGTTATCTCCCCACACACTGAACTCTGCACCCACAGTGTAGTGATGCATTATAACATGTCGCCTGCATCATCTAGAACTACCTATGTCCTGTGACCAAACAGGAGAGAGGATAAAGGAGGGGACAGCTCACAATCCCTACTAATGATTGGTAGCCAGCATTACCAAAAACCAATCACAGTGGTTACATGATCGCAGATCCTTCCCACCCCCTGGGGGGCATTCAAAACCTTTTAAAGAGACTCTTGGGTGGGCGGGAAGGGGTTAACTCTCCAGCATCTATAAAAAAAACAGAAATATCCAGTTTGATACATAAAGCATGCTATCTAAACAAACATACATGAAATATTGTCAAATCACTGTAGTAAATGTGAGCATCATTATCTCTCACCTGCCAAAGGCACAGTTGCAATCACTATTTTTGACGTAAAACTTTTGTCTTTGATAGATTAGTGTTGCTTACACTCATGTGTAGACAGACTTATCATTTAATGGCATTTTGTTCTAGGTCTCTGGGTGTCATTCTGTTTAAATTATTGATTCTCTGCTTTACAGAGATTTGGTGTTAGAATATTTTCCCCTTACCCTGGGCTGTTCTGCATGCAGATCATGTGTATCAATAACTGTGGTGTGCTCCCTGTACACATTACAAAATGCAGCTGGAGAATTCACTGCAGCTGCCTGCGCTTAATCACACCTTCTTTTCCTTACCATGGGAAACATAGTAAAAGCCTGAATAGCTTTTATTTAGCATTTAAAATATGAATCTGATGGCATGTCACATTTCTCCCTGGAAGGCTAGCTCTGATGGATGGGATTGTTGTGACTGATCCACAGTAATAACAAAAGTTCTATTGTAAACAATGTAATGTTGAACTTTCGGGAAGAAAATAATAAAGTATATTATGGAGGCTCTTTGGGGGAATGTCTCTTATTTTGCTTGTTTGCTCAGTTTAGTGTTCTTTGACAGTCTGTCCCAGATTATTGAGCCTGTAAGAGGAAGACCTCTACATCCTTTGTCACAAGCATTTTAATGCATTACTTTACATCTCTTTCTCTGGTTCTGTGTGCTCTACATAAACTGTAGAAGTTAAACTGCAGTCCTGTAAATGTACACCAGTAAACTGTCAATCTGCAGCAGATGGAGATTGTACCTATTCAAAGAATGTACTGTAGATCAGCCTTTCTCAAACTTTTTACTATGGAGGACCCTATGAAGTAACCTTCCGGTCTCTGGGAACCTCTGCTAATAACAGTATTTACAGCTCACACTACATTGGCCGCTTCCCGACCAGCCACCGTCATTATACTGCGGCAAAGTGGCTCGATCCTGCAAATTGGCGTAGCTGTACGTCGGCACGGGAACTCGCTTTTGTGGGCACTCCCATCGGCCAGGGCACTCCCATTGGCCAGCGGGGGGAGCCAATCAGCAGTTCCGGTGGACTCGATGTCCGTCAGTCACCCGTGGTCGTTCCCCTGTAGTGACAGAACGGGGATCTGCCTATGTAAACAAGACAAATCTCCGTTCTGACACAGATCCTGTCTTTCTGCTATGCAGGAAGATGGATCTGTGTGTTTCCCCAGTCACACAGTCCTCCATACAGTTAGAACACACAAAGAGGGAACACATTTAACCCCTTGATCGCCCCTAATCTTAACCCCTTCCCTGCCAGTGTCATTAGTACAATAACAGTGGATATTTTTAGCACTGATTACTGTAATAGTGTCACCGATTCCCAAAAAAGTGTCAAAAATGTCAGTTAAGTTTCCAATCTGTCTGCCGCAATGTCGCAGTCCCGCTAAAAATCACTGATCGCCGCCATTACTAGTAAAAAAGATAAAAAAATAAAAATGCCATAAATCTATCCCCTATTTTGTAGACGCAATAACTTTTGCGCAAACCAATCAATACACGCTTATTGTGATTTTTTTTTTTTACAAAAAAAATGTAGCAGAATTTTTTTTGGAAATGTTTTATAGCAGAAAGTAAAAGATTTTGTTGGTTTTTTTTTTCAAAATTGTTGCTTTTTTTTTTGTTTATAGAGAAAAAAATAAAAAACACAGAGGTGATCAAATACTACCAAAAGAAAGCTCTATTTGTGGGGGAAAAAGGACATCAGTTTTGTTTGGGTACAACATCGCAGGACCGGCAATTGTCAGTTAAAGCGATGCAGTGCTGTGTCATAAAAAATGGCCCGGTCAGGAAGTGGGTAAATCCTTCCAAGCTGAAGTGGATAGTGTAAGGGTCAGAGACAAGCACGCTCTTTACATTTGTGGTAATTGGGAAGAATCCCCTTGTGCAGATAATGAAAAAGATCATTGAAGTCAGTGGTTACTTATCTGAGAATCGGAAATTGTCCATTGCTTAAGGCAGTGTTTCTCAACCTTTTTTCAGTCTTTAAACATTATAGACCGTCTCGAGGCACCCCAATCTAAAATGTAAAAACTATTCTAATAGTTTTTCATAATGCAGGAACACCCACACAAGTAGGACACACAACATTAGAGGTGATTTATTTTTCCAAAGCAAATGCACTTTTGAAAATTTGTACTGAATAGTATTTCAATGTTTCTCTTCTCCCTCACTCAGCTAATGTGACCCCAACACTGATGGAGAGAGGCAGGGGAGTGGCAAACAAGGATCCTCTGCAGGCGACTAACAGCCTCCTTGTCAACCGATGATGTCATTGGTTGTTAGGACATCGGCAGCGGGAGGTTGTAATGATGCACAATGAAAACCTGTGGCTTTGTGTAACTAAAAGGCAGGCTTCATCCACATGCTGGCTTGTATTCCAATTTTGGTAATTTTGCCAGGGCACCCTTGAAGAAACCTCAAGGCACCCTGTTTGAAAAAGGTTACGAAAGGCTGAAGTAGGGGATCATGTCATATCTTATCATTTGCCACTTAGGTAATCCTTAAAGTGGTTTTAAAGGTTCGAATTTAAAAAAGTCAAAACAAAAAAAATGTTATACTTACCTGCTCTGTGCAATTGTTTTGCACAGAGCAGCCCCGTTCCTATTGATTTTGGGTCCCCTGCCGGCCGTCCTGGCTACTCCCACCTGCCCTCCTGACTCCAGTAGCAAGCCGCTTGCTATGGGGGCACTTGAGCAGGCTCACTCCTGAGCCGTGCTCCTGTGAATGGTCATTGCCCATTCACACACGTTTAGTGAGGTCCTCGGATCGGCCCAACCCCTGCTCTCTCTTCATTGGCTCACTGGCTGTGATTGACATCAGCAGGAGCCAATGGTTTCTGCTGCTGTGTGAGCCCATGAGGAGACAGAGACCCAGGAGGGCTGCTGCTCTCATGCACATTGCTGGATTGAGATGGGGCTCAGGTAAGTATAAAGGGAGGGCTGCACCCAGAAGGTTTTGTACAATAATCTATAGAATGCATTAAGGTAAAAAACCTTCTGCCTTTAGAACCACTTTAAACCTTAGATTCTTTCTTCTACACAAACCTCAGATAATACCTGCGAGATCTACTGTTTGCAGCTGTGCTCAGATGATTATAGGCAGACCCAGTGCTATGCAGCGAGCTATACACTGCCCCAGTTTGATAGCAATAGCACTGATTCAATGGCATATCCTCAAAGAGTGAAATGTGTGTGG
Source organism: Lithobates clamitans (assembly GCA_037952925.1). Taxonomy (NCBI): domain Eukaryota; kingdom Metazoa; phylum Chordata; class Amphibia; order Anura; family Ranidae; genus Lithobates; species Lithobates clamitans. Next base: position 4,495,072 of record JBBGZY010000174.1, on the reverse strand, counting down.
TACACACAGGCGCCAAAGAGGAGGGGGCCCACTGTGCCCTCACATATTGTACAATATGGGTAAATGCTGTTTTGTTCTGTGTCTTTGCTCGCAGCTGCAGCAAAGATCCAATCAGCGGGAGTGTATGAGGAGAAGATCAGGTGTTGGTCTAGTGCTGGGGGGGGGTTGTGATTGGCCATTGCTAAGGCAAATCACAGTTCTGCTAGCCACGGGGAAAGGAGAAAGAGAGATTCTGCTGTGCGGGGGGAATTTGTGGCATAGAGAGTCACATATTACCACACCCTGAACTCTGCTCCACTTACTACTGACCCCTGAACTCTGTGTCATCTGCTACTAATCTTTGAACTTTGCAAACATCACTTACCCCTGAGCTCTGCTTTACTACTGACCCCTGAACTCACCATTACTTACAACTAACCCTTAAACTCTGCATCACTTATTACTGAACCTTTGCGTGAACTACTACTGAACCCCTGCACTCTGTGTCCCTTTAATCCATGATCAATATTAGGTGCAATAAAAAAGCACACTCACTATTTCCTATGATCATAGTTACCAACATTGTCCAAAAATGTTTAGTGATACTTTTTTGTCTGTAGGTGGAGTCTTATTATAATTAGGGGCAGGGCATGAGTTTGTAGGCGTGATGTAGCAGCAGAAGAAAAATGCGGTGCACAAAGCGTGCCGCTGCGAAGAATGGGCAGGGTTTAAACTAAATATTAGGCATGGCTTAAAGAGTCCCTCCTTACATCAGGTGCCCCCAATAGAGTCCCTCCTTACATCAGGTGCCCCCAGTAGAGTCCCTCCTTACATCAGGTGCCCCTAGTAGAGTCCCTCCTGCATGATTTGATCTCTGCCGCCATTACAAAAGACCAGCTCTCGTGGAGGCCGAGCACGTCTCGCCAAGCGGAAGAAACAAGAGGCGGAGCCGGGTGGTTGCCAATAGGAATGGAGCCAACCCCCTGCCCCGCGGCCTTTCCCACAACAGGTCATAGACAGGTAGCAGGCCACGGTGTGGGGGGTTTGCAGCAGCTCCATTTCTATTGGCTGGTCTCTTTCCCCGTGTGTTTAGTGGAGAGGGGTGAGGCCTCTGATCCATGCAGCCAACTGGATTTAGTGTACAAGCGATTTGTCTACTTGTACACTGAAGAGAGAAGTCAGTTAGCTGCATGGATCGAAGGCCCCTCCCCTCTCCACTGAACACACGGTGAAAGAGACCTGCTAGCCGGAAGGAGGTGATGTTTTCATAGCCAGAAGCTGCCGCGGCCGTTGCCAAGAAAAGTCCAGATGCCCGGGACAAAAGCAAAAAATCAGGCTTTTGATCGGGACGCGCTCAGATCGGGACAAGGGTCCAATTTTCAGGATTGTCCTGGGAAAATCGGGACTGTTGGCAAGTATGTGTGGTGTACTCAGCACACAACACTTTTTTTCTCTGTCAGATGGGCCCAACTCATGATCTTGCACACAGGCCCACTGCTTTCAGAAAAAACAGCCCTGCACTGATTTTAGCATTACTAACAATAATGAAGTAGTACAGGGTATCGTGTTACTCAGTTGGATTGTTGCATGACAAAAATACTCTGTTTTCAAAATGGGACAAACTGGAAATGATTTGCAAGGAAAAGTAAAAGCAGTATCTAGTGTTCAGTGAAACATCCATCACTAACAAATTAGCACATGCACAGACTGTGGGGTTGATTTACTAAAGGCAAATAGACTGTGCATTTTGCAAAGTGCAGTTGCACTCTGTAAGAGCAGTTGCTCCAAAGCTTAGTAAATGAGCAAAAGCTCTGCTGAGTTCCATCATCCAATCATATGCAAGCAAAAATGCAGTTTTTTAAATTTTCCTTGCATGTGATTGGGCATTCTTTGCAAAGTGAAGCTTTACCTCATTTACTAAGCTTCTGGAGCAGCTGCACTCGCAGAGTGCAATTGCACTTTGCAAAGTGCACAGTCTATTTGCCTTTAGTAAATCAACCCCTGTGGCTCACTAATAAGATAAATAAGTAACATACCTTTACCAAGCCTGCCAACATTCCAATTTACATTCACTAAGCTCTGTCATATACAGTAACTGTATGCAGTATCTAGGTACAGAGCAATGATGAGAGCTTCAGTCCTATGCAGCTTATGGCCAGATTTCTTCAACAGGATTAGAAATGTAAATAAAAGGTGACAAAACCTCTGATTGCTCAGCAAAGGCAAAATATATTCAAAAAGCAAAAGTAATTGCTGCTAAGGCTCCATTCAGACTAATGCGTAGAGAGATCAACTTCTGTACAACCAGCCAGTCGAATTTGACCACTGCTAAACTGGCCACATTCAATCCATCTATGATGGATAAACAGGTAAACAAGAAGAGCCGGGTATCAGACAGACGCGAGTAGAGGAGAACCGATTGGCTGCTCTCCTGACAGGGGGGGGTCTGCGCTGATTGATTATCAGTGCAGCTTCTCCCCCAGGATGCCCACCCAGGACCACTAGGGATGCCACCAGGGATGGCCACCACTGATGACCATTAGGTATGCTACCCATGGCCACCAGGAATGGCAATGTGTGCCCACATATGCCGTGTGCCCACATATGATGCTAATCAGTGCAGCCTTTCAGTGCCCATCAGTGCCACCTATGAGTGCCCATCAGTGCTGCCTATGAGTGCCCATCAGTGGCGCCAATGAGTGCCCATCAGTGCTGCATATCAGTGCCCATCAGTGTCGCATATCAGTGCCCATCATCAATGCCAACTCACTGGTGCCACATTATCAGTGCCCGTCAGTACCGTCTTATCAGTGCACTTCAATGCAGCCTCACCAGTGCCCATCAGTGAAGGAGAAAATGTACTTATTTACAAAATTTTATAACAGAAAGGAAGAAAAACTTTATTTTTTTTCAAAATTTTCGGTCTTTTTTTGTTTAGCAAAAAATAAAAACCCCAGAGGTGATCAAATATCACAGGCAGTGCAGCTCAGGATTAGGCTTGCATGTGTGCCATGATAGAAAGTCGTTTCCTATGAAGGCACACCAAGAAGAGAAGGATCCAGGAGTGCCGGCGGGAACCTGAGAAGAGGAGGATTGGGGCTGCTCTGTGCAATTCAGTAAAAATGAAAACACAACAGCCAATTACATTGTGCTTGCATTAATACAATTACAAGTATAGTATGTCTATCAAACAACCCTTTAGTTCAACGCATTTTGCGGTCTTCAGAACCTGGTCCTTGATATTGCATGTGTACAAATTTTGTTGGTTTATTGGTAATATATACATACTGTATGATACCACAATTACTCTCCAAAAACCAAGATGAATAAAAAACCCACATGCACAACCAGTGCATATGAGTGGAAGCTGTAAGATAGAATGCCTAAAAAGTTTTTTTAAACAACTATTCAACATATAAATGTATGTAGCAAACACATGTGAAAAACACATACAAATATTATTAACAAACATGCATGTACATATAATCCACATATGTTTAGTGCAAACTATACTACCTTTATATTAAAAGTCCCAGATTTAGTGTCCATGCAATCACAAGTGCTTTACAAATTATCTGAATATTTTGAAAAGTTGTTTTAAAAAAAAAAACAACTGAAAGGTACAATTTCACCTTTAACCACTAGTCCTGACTATTATCCTATTATCTAATTATAATGACCTTATCGGCCGATTCCGTTGCTTTCATACCCAAATATATCTCTATGCATAGGGGACAGCGTATATAAATAATTGACACAACACGGTGCTTCATACACTGTTTCGTTTTATTATCCCAGACAGGGTGTTAAATATAAATGAAAGATCTCTACCAATAAGGGGTTCATGTTCAAATTACATATTTCCTTCAACAATGTATTCAACCAATCATATTAATTAACTCTTTATCATTATAACTCATTATGTGACCTTATATTATGTCACATTATATTATGTCACCCAGACAGATATAACTGCAGACCATCTCATCACACACACGTAACTTCCCGATGCCTGGTTTGGATTTCAACACAAACTCACTTCTTACACAACAATATATATTTACTTTGATCAGCAAAATTATAATTTTAAAGGAGCCGTTGAGCCTTAGATTACAAAACATGAGGGGGGCTTTTTTACATTCTTTCAATCCTCTCTTTTGTCACAAACATGACAATCACAAACCCTGTTGTGCCCAATATGCCCACGACATTCACCTGGACTACTTTCCCATAAATGTACCACTATCTTAAGCATGTAAAAATAGAGAACAAGAAACACATCAGAATTAGTAGATATCAAAATCTCAGCTGCATAGCAATTGTCCATGAAATATAAAGTGGGAAGGGGCGTGACAGTCTATAAAATCAAGTGGGAGGGGCATGACAGCCTTTAGGGTAAATGAAAAATAGTCCCAAAGAAGAACACATTAAAAAAGTCTCTTGCATGGCTTATGAATGTCCATAAAATTCAAAAAAGAAAAAGGTCCACATTATCATTTTTATTTTCCCAAACTTTTGGTTCGATTCTGTGTTCATCCATATTTACAGAAATTCTCAACCCCGAATCCTGCCTCCTTTTAAGGACAATACTCGACATCCACAGAAAGACTGGAACTGATGCATTGGGCTAGACTTGGGCTAGACTTGGGTCTTTGGGCTGGCATCCTTTGTGGTGCTCACTGGAATTCATAGACCTTGGGCGTGCGTCATTGGCTAATCCTCAAGGTGTCATTCCCATGAACATTTTCCAGCAGTAGTCCACCTCTACTCATCTCAGCACCTCCCATGGCATTAGAACAACAAAGATGAACAATGAAGATTTCCATGTAAAAGATGTAGTCATTTCTTCAAGTAGCTTGACGGATAGGGTATAGGGTAGGGTATGAATGGGCATAAATGGGAAGCTTGGATTTTTCCTGGGCATTCCCCAGGCTTTGTTGGTATCTGAATGGGGGGGCATTTATTCATGTGCATGGGGCTGGCGGTAAATACTGGCTGGGGTGGATACTCCTTATCCAACATGAATAACCACAGAATCTACCTGATCAATTCAGGCCTTAACCATTGGTGGTATTAAAAATAATATTCCTCATTAATTAAAAAATAAGCCCATAAAGTATGCAGAAATAAAATGTTTCTCAGACACAATTTTCTTAATATAGATTCAATATTTAACTATATTTAACTAAACATCTTCCCAAATCCAGTATTATAGCAGGATTTCTACAAAACACAAACACCTTTAGTTCCTTCTATCCCTATAACTAACTATACTATATTGCCATAAGTATTTAGAAGCTGCCTTTATACGCACATGAATGTGGGTTCAATATTGAGTTGGCCCACCCTTTGCAGCTATACCAGCTTCCACTCTTCTGGGAACATTATCCACAAGGTTTAGGAGTGTGTCTATGGGAATGTTTGAGCATTCTTCCAGAAGCACATTTGTGAGGCCAGGCACTGATGTTGGATGAGAAGGCCTGGCTTGCAGTCTCTGCTCTAATTCATCCCCAAGATGTTCTATTGGGTTGAGGTCATGTCAGTTAAGTTCCTTCACCCCAAACTCACTCATCCATGTCTTTATGGACCTTGCTTTGTGCACTGGTCCAAATCATTTGTTGGAGGATTATGCTGTGGGGTTGTTTTTCAGGGGTTGGGCTTGGTAGGTTGAAAAATGAATAGTCAATGGATAGACAAAAACCAGGAAACTGGGACATCTATTGCACTAAGAACCTTGTGAATGCCCTGCAAGAGCCCAAAGAGCAGCTGTGTGGATGAGCACACCAGGAGGGGGGTTTGAATACAAGTAAAAACATTCAGGAGCAACCACAATTCAAAGCACTGATTGGGACAGTCTTGAAAGAACAAAATATAGCTGTCGTCTTGACTATGCGTGTCGGGGTGTGGCCCTACGTGTATCGGGGCGTGGCCCTTCTTTAGGTCATCTGAAGAAGGGCCACGCCCCGATATGCGTAGTCAAGACAACAGCTATCTTCCCTCTCTATTCTTCTCAGCTTGCTCTCCACCTGTTGTGCTCCAAGCTTCGTTTTGGACCTGCGTTCACCGTTTGTATGACGTCACGTTCGGGTGTTCCCGTCCATCAGCTCCGGTCAGTGGCTGCTCCGGCTACCTCTCGGTCCCTCTTTTGCTTCCTGGCTGCCTCATCATTCCGCCACACATCATTGGGGATCCGATTGAGGCTCCACACTGTCCATCCGGCACTGCACACAGACACTGCTTCCCTCTTCCTAGTGACATCCAGGAACACATGAAAGTTTTGCAATCGCAGCACTGCCCTGCCAAGCCAGTCCACCATCGACTGTTGCTTAAGCTACTGTCACAGTGAGGAGCACGCTTTGCAGTTGTTCCATCTATGCAAGGAGATGTCTAGATATGTCTTGTCCATCCAATCATATGTTATTATTAAATCGGCACATGTTTTTATCTCATTGAACGTTTTAATTATTTGACTGTTCGTCCTTTCAAGACTGTCCCGATCAGTGCTTTAAATTGTGGTTGCTCCTGAATGAAAAACAATAGTACTCGGGAAGGACATAATCAGTACATTTTTCAGAAATCCTCTGCACCTCTCTGCAGAATTATGTCAGCTTCGGGGCAAGACCAAAATAAATGTAAAAGGTCTCCTATGCCCTTTATATTCCATTTATCTGTAGAATGGAACTTTTGGAGTAAGTTAAATAGATAATAAATGTACTCCACTTCTTATTTTCTTATTTCTTTTTTAGTTACTTTTTGTGCCAGAGGTTGTGGGGGTCTGCAGGTGGGGCCTATAGAAACCTGGGAGTGCCATTTAACAGTAAGTGGGCACCCAAATACAGCCCCACCATATAAATGAGTAGGGGTATATAGTACCCCTACTTTTTTACTATGCAAAATACAGCACAGTGTAAATAAATTCGGTTTTTGAAAATCCTTTAAATAAAAAAAATACAAACCCACTGGCCACTGACACACATCTGGCCAGTCACTTCCTTCATGCTGGATGACATCTTCAGGCCCCGCCACTAAGATGTCAACAAAGGGGTTAAAAGGACTTATTTTTTCAATGATGATGTGGGGGTCACAGGAGAATTTGGACAGTAAATGTTTTATAAATAGACCACTTTGGGTTTCATGGCTATGGCAAGCAAATAAAAAAAAAAAGTACACATCCTATTGTCTATTAGGTGATATAGACAATGAAGCCATTCCTTGTTACTCCATAGAGAATAAAAAAACCTTCAAGGCCCATTTACATCTGAGCACTTCAATTAACATATGCTCGTTACCGTATGTTATGTCACATTAACATACATTACACTAGGCAGTCTCTTTATTTCAGTGGACTGACTAATGTACCAAGAAAGGTGCATGTACCACAACGCAAGGTACCACATTATCATGTGATGCAGTGAGCTGCAATGCAAATGCACTGGTAATGTGCAATGGCACCACAGCACACTAACATGTTTTTCCATGCTTTAAGAACATGTTCATGACCCTTGTTTTTATGCTGTTTGAAAACTGACAAACACTTCTTGACTCTAATGGATACTTAGATTCAGCTGACCTACCTGAATATGCAAACTCTGCAAGTTAGAATTTTATTGCATGAATACAAACCACGGCAAATCCTTCATGGCTAAGTCATAATTTATTTATTATTCAAAGTCAGCATTCCATTATGAATAAGGTGCTTTTTGTCATAGATAACATTTCTTTATAATGGGGGACTAATTATAAATCATTTATACCTTTTACTTCCTAACTCAGTGGATGAAGCCATAGTTCTGAGAAAGTCAGCACAAATCAAGTCATCGATCTGAAGTGAATTAATTTTGTCTGATAAAAGCTCTAGAGCATGTCCTGAAACATTATTTATTTTGTTTGTCATATAAGTTTGAGTGTAGAAGTAAACCTATACTACCGTGTTTCCCCCAAAAATAAACCCGGGTCTTAACTTAATTTTGGCAACAAAAGACACGGCAGGGCTTATTTCCGGGGTAGGTCTTATCATGCCATGTGCTGTCTCCCTCCCTCCCTGCCTGTCAGGAATCCCCTGTGTAAAAGTGCTTGTAGAATACTGAAATCCACCCCGTTACAGTATCACGCAATGCAAATAGTGTAGTACCACATACCTTCTTATGGCGCCTGTGACCCGCCAGAGCTCTGCACAGGGAGGGGGGCCGAGATCCCGCGCTGACAGCTTGGAGAGGGGGAGATCAGCTGAGTGCAGCTCACCACTTCCTTAGCCCCCCGGAGCTCTGCACAGGGAGGAGGGCCGAGATCCCCCGCTGACAGCTTGGAGAGGGGGAGATCAGCTGAGTGCAGCTTGCCACTTCCTTAGCCCGCCAGAGTTCTGCACAGGGAGGGGGGCCGAGATCCCTGCTGACAGCTTGGAGAAGGGGAGATCAGCTGAGTGCAGTTCGCCACTTTCTTTAGCCTGCCAGAGCTCTGCACAGGGAGGGGGGCCGAGATCCCGCGCTGACAGCTTGGAGAGGGGGAGATCAGCTGAGTGCAGCTCACCACTTCCTTAGCCCGCCGCTTCCTTAGCCGTAGGACCTCTCCTTCCCACTCCGAGCACTGAAGGGGGGTGAAATCCCCCACTGACCGCTGGGAGAAGAGGAGGAGAGGAGCAGGAGATCATCTGATCATAGAGCGGCGCTATTCTGAAGGTACTTGGCACAATTGGATCACACAGACACACGCAGTCTACACTATACACTATTGCAACAGAGTGGATTCCAGCACTCTACACTAGGGCTTATTTTCGGGGTAGGGCTTATATTCCAGCCCTTCCTGAAAATCACAGTAAGTCTTATTTTTCAGGTAGGTCTTATTTCCGGGGAAACATGGTAATGTAGTACTAATGTGCAACCTTCAACCTGCAAACTCTTACATGAGCCACTTGGTATAGGCTGGGAATACAAATCTCCCCAGTACATGGATGCAGATGGATCGAACACTGCCCCGCTATGTTGAAAGTACAAAAAATGTTTAATTTTCTACTCTACATTTAGTCTATTTCTAGCCGCTAGCTTGGGAAACACACAAAAAAGATTATAAGGGAATTACTTAACTCTTCTGGATCAAAAAAGTTAAACAGGAAAGAGCTTAGACAATTAATACATTTACTTTAGAAGACATCTTCATAGGAAATTAAACTGCAGCATTATTTATCTTGTTCTTAACAATCTATACATTCATACACTACTTAGATAGCAATTATACCATATAATACATATCATTTCAAAATAATTATATAAAAAAAAAAGTTTTTGATGATTTTCATTTGTCCTTTTAAAATATAAGTCTGAAAGAAACTGTTTTAGAGTAACAGACAAGACTTCAAATGATGTAATTATTTCTTGATAAGTTTAGCCTACCCAGAAGGAATCAGTCAAAGGAAGAACAATGTAGCTAAGATTTTGCTCCAAATTTAATTAGAGAACAAAACTATCCAGTAGCAGTTTGACTGGACATTTTAACATCTCAATCTTGCAATAAAAGACTAGAATAAAGTGTATCTAAAGGCAAAACTTTTTTTTCCTAATTTTGGATAGAGTGGGTGAGGTAAAACTCTGTGCCAAATTTTTATTGCTGTTTGTGTCTCTGCTGGGAACATTCACCCCTTTTATGTGCTGGTGCCCATTATTACCAAGTCAGACAGTGAGGAAGTATCCTAAATGTAAATTTTTACCCCACTAGGGCTTTATTGGAAAATTAAGTTTTGTTTCCCCTCTTTGCACTGCATTCATTGGAAAACCCACAAACAACTGCCAACAGTGTCCCTGAATTCTTTACAGAGTAACCGAAAGTTCACATAGCACAACTTCAGGTTTTTGTCCAAAGCACCCCTTCCTCTTTCTACACCCCTTTCTCCAGTAAATTAACACATTTGCAGCATACCTACTTTCTAGTTGGTACTGTAAGTGTGATCCTTTCTCTTGTTTTCTGGCATTGGGGTTTGATGGTCCTTGGTTAGGGATGCATGCTGCGTCCAGGCTTGGACATCTGTCCCTAACTGCAGGGGTGCTGCTACACGTGAAAAGTGGGGGCCACTGTCAGCCTGTCATTAGTTTAAATAGGCTGATCGGCCACTGCTTTTTGCATGCACTGTTTTTTTTTAGCTGCAAGCATCTGCTGATTCTTGCCGCTGGAATCCATTGGCTGCATCCAAACAGCCGTGTGAAGGAGCCCTAACGGGGACCTAACATGTAATTTTTTGTCATAAAATAGTTATTTTACTATAACATTAACATATTTTGAATTAACATGTCGTGAGGTGTTATAAGTTTTGTAGTCGTTCCTCACAACTGAGGTCCTCGATCCCCTTATAAGCTGCATAGCCCTTCTCTGGACTCTCTCCAGTTCAAGGACAACCTTCCTGAAGATTACTGACCAAAACTGGACGGCATACTCATCAAGATGTGGGCAAACCAGAGTTTTGTAAAGTGGTAAAATTCTAGCTTTTTTACCCTTTATAATGCATGATAATAGTCTGCTAGCCTTGCTGCATGCCATTGCGTGCTGGGTCTGTCATCTATTAGGACTCCCAGATCCTTTTCCATCTTCCAGAATTTCTCCCCATTGCACGCAGAATTCTAGCTTACAAGTACATTACTTTACATTTTTCAGTATTAAAACTCATTTGCCGTATAGCCTCTATTTTAACCAGGACACTGTTTTAAATTATATATTCTGTTGTAAAGTTACTGCTTAGCTTTATATTATAGCAAACACTGAAATGTAACTATTTATTCCAACCTCTATATGGTTTATGAACAAGTTAAAGTGGAACTTCACTTGTAAAATTAAGTTCCATTGATCTCACCCCCTTATGAACTTTTTTTTTTTAGGGAGCGGGTACCTATTTCTGGTAGGTACCCAATCTTCCTAACTGCCTCCCCCCCCCCCCCTCCAACCTGCAACATCCTGGGTCATATCCCCTTTCCCAGGAGACTGCAGGACCATTCAGAAATTGCATTGTGTCTCACTCACATGTTGGTGCCAGGGACCTGGCGAACAACCAGCCCAGATGAAGACCGTGCTGGATCAAGATGCTGGTAAGTATCTGTATATTCATAGTCTGTCTGGGCTGTAGTTTCCAAGTATTTTTTTGAATATTGGTACCACGTTTGCTTTTCACCAATCTGCTGATACAATTCCAGTCAGGCTGGCCTTAAAAATTAGGAACAATGGTCTGGCTATAACAAGGCTAAGTTTTTTGAAAACTCTTGAATGTAACCCTGGTCCTAGTGATTCATTCACATTAAGTTTTTGTCAGCCTTAGTTGAGTTTGCAGTTTCATCTGTCCAATCAGTATCAGGATAGTTTAAGTCCCTCATGATTAAAACATTTCCCTGCCTCCCTGCTATTTTTAACTGTGAAAGAAGATTGATCTCCTCCTCATCCTTAAGGTTAGGGGGCCTATAGCATACACCCACAATAAATTTACCATTGTTGTCTCTTTGAGGCTCTAGCCTCAAAGACTTTACCTCGTCACTAGTCCCCTTAGCAATGTTATTCTTCATTTTCACTTTCAAATCACTCTTGACATACATGCACACCCCTCCCACTCTTCTGCCTACCCTGTTTCTCCAAAACAGAGTGTACCCTTGGATAGTCGCAAGCCATTGAGCTGGTAAACCGGGTTTCTGATATTCCCACAAAGTCATACTCCTGTTCAAGTATCAGAGGTTCTTTTTCATCCATTTTATTAAAGTGGAATTCCAGGCTAAATAATCCTAAAAAAGCCCCCCCCCAACACCTATGCTGACTAACCTGTGTAAAAAAGATACATATGCTTACCTTTTTTCAGCTTGGTCTGGTCACATGATCTGGCTTCCCTATGTTAACCAGCAGTGGCCAGCAGTTGCTGCAGGTCATGGAAGCCTATGGGTGACATCACCGCTGCAGGCATAACAGGCCACTGTCCTGTGCTCTCTCCTCTCCCCTGCAGTTGCTGCTGGCTGACACAGGGGATCATGTGACTGGACTGGAGCAGGCTGAAAATAAGTAAGTATATACAGTGTCTCACAAAAGTGTGTACACCCCTCACATTTCTGTAAATATTTTATTATATCTTTCCATGTGACAACACAGAAGAAATGACACTTTGCTACAATGTCAAGTATTGAGTGTACAGCTTATATAACAGTGAAAATTTGCTGTCCACTCAAAATAACTCAACACACAGCCATTAATGTCTAAACCACTGGCAACAAAAGTGAGTACACCCCTAAGTGAAAATGTCCAAATTGGACCCAATTAGCCATTTTCCCTCCCCGGTGTCATGTGACTCATTAGTGTTACAAGGTCTCAGGTGTGAATGGGGAGCAGAGTGTTACATTTGGTGGTATCGCTCTCACTCTCTCATACTGATCACTGGAAGTTCAACATGGCACCTCGTGGCAAAGAACTCTCTGGGGATCTGAAAAAAAGAATTGTTGCGCTACATAAAGATGACCTAGGCTATAAGAAGCTTGCCAAGACCCTGAAACTGAGCTGCAGCACGGTGGCCAAGACAATACAGTGGTTTAACAGGACAGGTTCCACTCAGAACAGGCTCTCCATGGTTGACCAAAGAAGTTGAGTGCACGTGCTTAGCGTCATATCCAGAGGTTGTTTTTGGGAAATAGTCATGTGAGTGCTGCCAGCATTGCTGCAGAGGTTGAAGGGGTGGGGGGTCAGCCTGTCAGTGCTCAGACCATACGCAACACACTGCATCAAATTGGTCTGCATGGCTGTCATCCCAGAAGGAAGCCTCTTCTAAAGATGATGCACAAGAAAGCCCGCAAACAGTTTGCTGAAGACAAGCAGACTAAGGACATGGCTTACTGGAACCATGTCCTGTGGTCTGATGGGACCAAGATAAACTTATTTGGTTCAGATGGTGTCAATCGTGTGTGGCAGCAATCAGGTGAGGAGTACAAAGACAAGTGTGTCTTGCCTACAGTCAAGCATGGTGGTAGGAGTGTCATTGTCTGGGGCTGCATGAGTGCTGCCGTCACTAGGGAGCTACAGTTCATTGTGGGAACCATGAATGTCAACATATACTGTGACATACTGTAGCAGAGTATGATCCCCTCCCTTTGGAGAGTGGGCCTCAAATGGAAGGTGGAGGAGCGCAAGCTCTGTGATTTCGTCATGGAGGAGTGGAAGAGGACTCCAGTGGCAACCTGTGAAGCTCTGGTGAACTTCATGCCCAAGAGGGTTAAGGCAGTGCTGGGAAATAATGGTGGCCACACAAAATATTGACACTTTGGGCCCAGTTTGGACATTTTCACTTAGGGGTGTACTGACTTTTGTTACCAGCGGTTTAGACATTATTGGCTGTGTGTTGAGTTATTTTGAGGGGACAGCAAATTTACACTGTTATACAAGCTGTACACTCACTACTTTACATTGTAGCAAAGTGTCATTTCTTCACTGTTGTCACATGAAAAGGTATAGTAAAATATTTACAAAAATGTGAGGGGTGTACTCACTTTTGTGAGATGATGTACATTTTTTTTTTACACAGATTAATCAGTATGCAGAAGGTGTTAGGAAGAGGGAAGGAATATTTTTAAGGCTAGTTAGGTTTAAGCTGGGATTCTACTTCAAGCAGACTTCTAGCATTCGTTTACGTACCTTTTATCCATGTACAATTTTATATTATTTTATCCTTGCTCGCTCTTAGGATACAGTTAGATTGAGCAAGCCTACTAGCATTGCTTTTGGATACTTTAGATTCTCTATCATCTGGTCTGAGGCCTTATCCCTCTCCAACTTTTTTCACATCTGCATTCAGTGTGCATTTTGACCCTTGTTCACTGCACGGTATACCTCTTGTTGATCCCACAGCCCCACATTCTAGTTTAAGCCTGGGTTCACACATGTGCGGTGTGAATTGAAGCTCAGGTTTCACTGGGAAGATAAAAATCTGTTGTTCAGAGGTTCATCTGCATTTCAGCTGCAGATCAGTGAGCAGGGAGAGGGGGAGGGAGAGGGGGGGAGAGGTGTAGTGAGGAGAAGGAGAAAATCCATGTTCAGAACGCAATGCATCTGCGAATCAGATGTGTTCCCATAGAAGATACTGGGCTTGTAATTCGCACCGCAATGCCCAGAAAACGCACACTTTTTTGTGCAATGCGCAGTGCGAATGCAACGCACATATGTGAACCAGATGCATTTATATGAATGTATTTTAAAATGTCCTGCGAATTGGATGTGGTGTAAGCCGCAAATAATTCGCATAGGTGTGAACGGGGGCTAAAAGTTCTTCCAACCTACTGACCACTCCCCCCCCAGAGAACTGCACCCTCCCAATTTAGGTGCGGTCTCTCTCTGCTGCAGACCATGTAACTGACTGCAAAGTTGGGCCAGTTCTTCATGAACCCAAAACTCTCCTTCTTACACTAGTTTCTGGCCAACGTTTTTAGCTCTCAAACCTCTTGCTGTCTCTCTGGTGTGGCTCATGATACGGGCAGAATGCCAGTGTCCATTCACCTGAAAGTAGCTGCATATAATCCATGGTAAAGATCACATGTCCTATACAGCACTCTAAGTAACTGATTGTTCTAGTAAGTCAAAAATCCTATTATTGTCTCATGAAAGAAACAAAATAATTAACTACTAGAATCTACTTTTTTCTGTCCTAAGCAGCACCAAAACAGACCACTGTCTGCAGGGTGTCCCAAGGACCACACAGTGCCAAAGGGATGCATACAGCCCTTGTGCAACAGCTTGGTTGACAATGTTTGGGTTCATCTTATTAAATATGGATAAAATAGTTTAGCAAATTGGACAGTTTTTACACTCACTTGATTAGGGTATCTAAAAGTCTTATTACTTAGACACAAAACAACTTCTTAAACTCCCTCTCTAACAGATTATTTAATGAAAATATAAAATAAAGTTATATTAAAGCGGAGTTCCACCAACTTTTACAACTTTATCTTAACCGCTTCAGCCCCGGAAGATTTTACCCCCTTCCTGACCAGAGCACTTTTTGCGATTCGGCACTGCGTCGCTTTAACTGACAATTGCGCGGTCGTGCGACGTGGCTCTCAAACAAAATTGACATCCTTTTTTCCCCACAAATAGAGCTTTCTTTTGGTGGTATTTGATCACCTCTGCAATTTTTATTTTTTGCGCTATAAACAAAATAAGAGCGACAATTTTGAAAAAAACGCATTATTTTTTACATTTTGCTATAATAAATATTCCCCAAAAATATATAAAAAACATTTTTTTTTAGGCCGATACATATTCTTCTACATATTTTTGGTAAAAAAAAAAATTGCAATAAGCGTTTATTGATTGGTTTGCGCAAAAGTTATAGCGTTTACAAAATAGGGGATAGTTTTATGGCATTTTTATCAATAATTTTTTTTTTACTAGTAATGGCGGCGATCAAAGATTTTTATTGTGACTGTGACATGGCGGACATGGCGGACATTTTTGACACATTTTTGGGACCATTGTCATGTATACAGCAATCAGTGCTATAAAAATGCACTGATTCCTGTGTAAATGACACTGGCAGTGAAGGGGTTAACCACTAGGGGGAGGGGAGGGGTTAGGTCAGTACTAGAGAGTGATTACTAAATGTAGGGGGGGTGGGCTAGCTGTGACACGTCACTGATCTCTGCTCCCGATGACAGGGTGCAGAAATCAGTGACACTGTCACTAGGCAGATCGGGGAGATGCTTGTTTACATCAGCATCTTCCCGTTCGTCCTCTCCGTGAGGCGATCATGGGTATCCCCGTGGCGATCGAATCTGCGGGACCCGCGACCCGACTCACGGAGCTCCTGGCCGGCGCGCGCACGCAATGGCACGGCGGGGAATTCAAATGGACGTACCTGTAAGCCCATTTGCTCAGCCGTGCCATTCTGCCGACGTACATCGGCGTGCGCTGGTAGGCAAGGGATTAAAGGAAAGACCACCCCTCCCCCACTCGTTTTTGGATAACGTTTTTTTTTCTTGCCTTTTCTGAAGTACTAAGTGTACTTCCGTCTTATCTTGCCACGGGCCAGGACGTCATTTCCTCCTGCTCCCTGCTGCCTTCTGGGACCTGTGTATGTCTCAGAAGACGACGCTGCCATTCAGAAAGCGTTGTGCGACTCACGCATGCACAGTAGGAAACTGGGTGTGAAGCTTGAAGGCTCCATCGCCGGTTTCACTGAGTTAGAATGGTGGCGCCTGTACCCGATCCGATGGACTGATAGGCCTTGGGGGGCCGACATCGTGGGCTCCCTGGACAGGTTAGTGTCCTTATTAAAAGTCAGCAGCTACAGTGTTTGTAGCTGCTGACTTTAAAAAAAAAAACAAAAGGTTGCGGCTGGAATACCGCTTTAAGGTTAAATTAGAGAAACACGCTATTTTAAAGTTTATATATAGCCCAAACTTTTTGAGTTTTGGAAAAAGTAACTAAGGATTAGAAAATCTGTCAAGTTTTCATTCTCTGTATCTGTCCCTGCTGGGATGAATCCCCTCTTTTTATTTGTCCTAATGACCAAGTGATTTTATTTGCGATATCTTTTTCCAAGGAAGTGGAGCCACCCTTTAAGTTCTGGTATGTCCATTTTCTCTATTACACAGTGACATTTGTGACCTGGCAGACTAAGATATGTTAATAACAATGAGATATTATGTACATGATGTCACAAATAGTTTTGTTGAAAGCTGAGCTACAGGCATATAAACACAAAACACCAATACCACTGCTGTTATGTATTAATAAATAGCTCAATAACTGAATGTGTTTTGATGTCAGTTCTTATATAAGTTTAAGGATAAGAAAGGGAGAGCCAGCACAGGGAGCCAACAAAAACTTTGCCGCATGCACTTACAGGGAATATAGTGCCAGGCTAAGATAGAGGGAAGACTTCATCAGTATGCTTATTCTCACCCATTGTAGTCAGCACCTTGGAGTGGGTTCTTGGCCAAGGTGTGTTGCTGGAGGTCAAGGATCTTCTAGCAGTACTGCCTGGCAAAGGTTAAGAAACTAACTGTGCAAAATGACAAACCTTTGGCAAGTAAAACAGTTCTTATTTATGCATTTCATCTGTGTTTTTAGCTGATATTCAGCCTCATTATTATAATGGTACATCATAAATTATATCTTTTGTAATTCTGACTTGCAAAGAGTTATTACTCTGCTATGTGTTCTCATTATTCTATTTGATGTATGTTTTATGGTGTACGCTTTATGAAAACTGAAATAAAGACAATAAATAAATTGTATATCTAATGCCGCGTACACACGAGCGGACTTTACGGCGGACTTTGCCCGGCGGACTGGATTTCGTCGGACAATTCGATGTGTGTGGGCTCCAGCGGACTTTGTTTTCTCAAAAGTTGGACGGAATTAGATTTGAAACTTGTTTAAAATTTATCCGTTGAAATCGAGTCCGGTCGAAAAGTCCGCCGTCTGTATGCTAGTTCGACGGACAAAAAGCCACGCTAGGGCAGCTATTGGCTACTGGCTATGAACTTCCTTGTTTTAGTCCGGTCGTACGTCATCACGTACGAATTCGACGGACTTTGGTGGATTGTGTGTAGGCAAGTCCGTTCGTTCACAAAGTCCGTCGGAAAGTACGTCGAAAAGTCCGCCGGGCAAAGTCCGCCGTAAAGTCCGCTCGTGTGTACGCGGCATTACAGTTCAAGCTTATTTAATATAACAGTGGATAGAGCAATGACAATATGCAGAATAGTATCCCTTTGAAACCAGTTGGATTTATTTTACTATTAATAAATCAATGATGTTTGCTCTGGAGTTTCCATACTGCTTTTCGTTTTATTAATTTAAGTAGAGCTCTGGCCAAAACTTGTTTAGTGAATAGTTTTGGGTTAGGGTAGAAAATGTCACATTTTCTTGCTCCCTGTGTCCCTACTTTGAAGATATCCCTCACTTCCTGTCTGGCTATTGGGGTTGGCTGTGAGGGGAACACAAATAGTAGAATGGGAAAGTGTTAGAGCCTGTGTGAGGTTTTTATAGCTTTGTTCCCAGTGAATGCAAAGGAAATTAGTATGGATTAGCTTTGGTGGTCCTGAACATATTTGGTCATTGATGTCACTGGGGATTCCTGGACAGTTTGTTTTTCAAACAGCAGCTGCTTGCAATCTGTTATTTTGTGGCAGATGTTTGAAGGGGCAATATCTTCAGGCAACGGCTTAGGTGGCTGCGTGGAGACATTGTTGAGCGGTAGGTCATTGTGATTGGCTGTACTATGTGATTCACATTGGATTTACATCTGGGGACATTGCTTACATTTTTTTCAAATAAAGAACTTTGTAATGATGTCTGTGTTTTTTTAACTTTTTAATTTTTGTAGGAGAATAAGTACTAGTACTAGAAGTGCCAGCTCTCATTCTCCTAGGGAATAAGGTGGATATCTGGTGGACACCTTATAATAAAGGTGGCTGTCAGATCTTGTTAAGTACCGTCCTCTCATACAAGACTCCAAATCCTGTTGTGGGGATGAGACCTTTATTCCTTCAAAAATAGGACAAACCCACCCTGTGTTGAAGAGTGGGATATACTAACTGCAATCTCTTTCCTGACCACTCAGGTTGAAAGCCTAGATAAAGATCTGTTGTGAATCTTTATCTTAAAGTACACATGTATACAATACCCTACAATCAAAAATGACTTTCCCTAAAACATCTCCTTTGCTTAAGTGGGAAAAAGACCTTAAATTCTCTTTGTCTAACGATCAATGACAGAAAGCTATTCAATTCAATTACTCTTGTTCCAAATGTGTAAACCAATAAGAAACTGCTCAAAAAATCCATCTACGATGGTATTTAACCCCTTATACCATTGCCAAATTTTCCAAAACTAGTGATAATGTATGTTAGAAGGGATGCAGACAGGTGGGAACCTTGAAACAAATGTTGTGGTCTTACTTCCGGTATTCACCTACCTATCTCTATGGTGCCATCCTATCTGCTGACAGGGGAGGATGTCCAAACAGTTTGGAGCTCTGGCTTGGCTATTGTAAATGAAGCACAGATTGACCACACTTAGCTAGGGGGTCACACGATCTCTGGTAAGCGCAGTTTGCGATTTGGCTGGTGACACCTGCTCTATTCTGCTCTATCACATACTGCATGTTTTTACATTTTTTTAACTTAGCGCTGCACTATTTGTATTGTATTTTATGTATGTTGAGTGTCTGTGCACATCAGCTGTTTTTCTTGGTTTTTCACCATTTGTGCAGATTTATTCCGGTTTTTATAGTGCCCAAATATACAATAGGCTCTCTTTCCACATTGTATTAGAAGACAGCATGCTCAAACATTGTTCCAGTGGCCTTTGTTTGAGAGATGTTCCCATAAAAGTGATGTTTTTTACTCATGAAAAACAAGAGAATTTTTTTTTTATTGCAAATTGCAAATTGAAAAATCTCAGAATCAATAATACAGCTTGCAGCCTGGATGACTAGGAAAGGGTGGGCAGAGAATGTGCACCATCCCTTCCTCTATAACTGTACAAGGCCACGTCATCAACATTAGAAGGGTACCATGCAAATGGGGCACATAGTCTCCCCCCCTTTGCAAGATGTCTTGTCCTTATGTTGGGGAGACAAGGGCCTCATCCCCATATCAGGTTCGCGAGAGGATGTAGGGGTTTGCGGGAGGAACTTATCAGAATTTTGAAACTGCCTTTATAATAGGGTGGCTCCCAGATATCTGCCCCCCTGCAGGGGAATGAGTATGTAGTACATGAGTACCCATTGCCACCAAAAAATGAAGAAAAGATAATAGACACCCAAAGTGACATCCCCTAAGACCCTACCACTGGTTTGTTTTTGCAAAAAGAAGCTGGCAACGGATCTGTCATTTAGTGATGGGTTTTTTGTCACCTTTAAAGGCTAACGTTACCCTTTCAGTACAATACACTATGCAGTCATGGGGTCTCAGTGTGTTAAAACACACTGTACAGATTTGCAATATTGTGCTTAGTTAAAATGCTTTACATAAGCCATGAGCTGAAACTTCCAAAGCCTGCCTGAAAAACTCCCACCGTAAAGATTCGCTCTGCATGGCCCAGGATCTGGGAGTTTCTAAATATTGAGAGCTCACTCCTAGCATCACAGGAGTGGTTATAGTTAGCTTGCAAGAATCTCTTGCATTTTATTAGTTCAGGTTAAATAAAAAAATAAAAATATGTGAATGGCCAGCTTCAGAGACTTTTAAACAACTACAGTAAATTCCTGCCTTTGGGTATGCAGGAGGAAAATCCTAAGGTAAAGAGTTGGCAGGCATGTTACAATGCCTGCTACTGGACAGTGAAAGGTTACCCCTAAGGGGTGAATTTGAAAGCAAGTATTGTACATTAAGAGCCAGCAATGGTTTATTTTTTTCTAATTAACATGGGTTGTTTGTGAGCCTTCATTTTTACATCATGACACAAACTAAACTGTGTATATTTATGTTGACTAGAAATTCAGTGAATAGCATTGGACTGCACAGCTTGATTTAATAAAACATTTCACGCATCATACTTTTATGATGATTTTCTGTATACATTTTTTGTGTTGTGAATATTAAACAGTGCCAAATGATATTGCGTAAATGCCTCTAACTCTGGACGATCTCTCTGTGTAGAAAGTCATTCTGGCATATTAATAAATTGTTTTCAGCCAAGCATCATTAATCTTTTCATAACCACAATATTACCCTTACACTCTGCATAAGCACCACTGTTTCAATGCAATGGCTGCTGCCTCAGAAATATAATCAGTATAATCTCCTGAAAGATTAAAACTGTAGTAAAGACCATTCATATTTTTTCAGAGCATTTTGCTGTGTTGCTGGAATATGTTTTAAGTCTAAAATCTTCTTTCCAAACGGTACATGCCTCTTTTGAGAAGTCAGTCTGCCTGGAGCATGGCATTAGCCTTGAAGCTGCTTAGCGGTTCACTTCAAAGAGCTAAATGATGTGGGTACAAGCTGTGGACCCCCTGCCATTTAGCAACAGGGGTCTTTGGAAAGGCTGCACATGTTTTCCTCTTGGGAAAAGTCGAAAACTTCTTTACATTGAGACATGGTTCAGACATAAGGTAGAAGTCCTGCAATGACATGGACTACACGTCAAAAGACATTTATAGTGGTTGCATGTATTGTAAAAGCACAAACATCCTCAGGATGAATAACACCAATATTGAAGATGAGAATTTCATCCCTGACACCACGCTGTCGCTGGACGGATTAGATTAGATCTTACTTTATTTTCATGCTATGGTTTCTCCTTTATCTGCTTCTACTATAGACACTATTGAGAGCAGTAGAAAAACATGGAGTCTCACACACACAGGAATGTCCAAAGAGCAATTCTTGTTTCCTCTATCACCCAATCAATCAATTTTTGACATGTACCTTATTCAAAACATAAAATTGACAGCTTAATTGTTTGTTTCATGTAACTCAAAAAGTTCTCCACTTGGGAATTACTATGTGGGAACCCTACGTTACTATTTTCCCATTTTTTTTTGTCAGGTGACAAGAAAGGATGGGTGATGGGGAAATTGCACATTACAAATTTCCTTATTATTAGGTGTCTAGTTGCCTTACAGATATATAGGAAAGTCTCTAATATTCTGGTTATTCTGGTTACTCTAAATGACTTATGCTATAGGAATGTGATTGTAAACTGACTACGTGGACAAGCCAGCCAACTCTCCTTTCAGGAATGTGCCATTTTCTAAAAAAGGTAATTTTGCTCCAGAGGGGGATGGGTTGGCCATTTTCTTTATATAAAACACACGCAGCTTATACTACATGTTTCATATCAGAGTTGCCATTAGGCACGTGTCTGTCTGATTATCTGGCCACACCATTACAGGGAGACCCTATGATGAAACAGCATCTTAGTTACCGTATATACTCGAGTATAAGTCGTTCCAAGTATAAGTCGAGGCCCTAATTTACTACAAAAAAAATGGGAAAAACTTATTGACCCGAGTATAAGACGAGGGTGAGAAATGCACAGCTACTGTAAGTGGAAAAGAGGGTCAACAATGCC
Source organism: Lithobates clamitans (assembly GCA_037952925.1). NCBI lineage: Eukaryota > Metazoa > Chordata > Amphibia > Anura > Ranidae > Lithobates > Lithobates clamitans. Next base: position 4,473,073 of record JBBGZY010000174.1, on the reverse strand, counting down.
CATTTGCAGCCTCACTGTGCCCATTTGCATGCCTCACTGTGCCCATTTGCAGCCATAGGTCCCCTGAACTTCAAACTCGGTAGTTAAAGGTTTCTAGATGCCCCCTAGCTGCAGCCAAAATTTGGGGTCTCTGAACCCAAAGGGTCCTGAAATGACATTGCTGCAGATGGACACAGTTGACCGAATTTGGGGCCCGTATCTCGGGGCCACTTAGTGCTAGGAACCCCAAATTTGGTGTGAAAACCCAGTAGCACCATAAAATTTCCAAAGCTGTGGTTTCTAGCACCAAGTGGCCTCGAGATACAGGGCCCCAAAAATTAGTTCAGAAAATGTCAAGCACTTTTCTGCAGCAGAGAATGGCATTTTCTGAACCGGTTTTGGGGCCCCGTATCTCAGGGCCACTTAGTGCTAGGAACCCCAGCTTTGGATATGTTATGATACCAGTTCCACTGGGTTTGTACACCAAATTTGGGGTTCCTAGCACCAAGTGGCCCTGAGATATGGGGCCCCACAGTCGGTTCAGAAAATGTCAAGCACTTTTCTTCAGCAGAGAATGACATTTTCCGAACTGATTTTGGGGCCCCGTATCTCGGGGCCACTTAGTGCTAGGAACTTCATCTTTGGATATGTTGTGGTACCAGTTCCACTGGGTTTGCACACCAGGTTAGGGGTTCCTAGCACCAAGTGGCCCTGAGATACGGGGCCCCAAAGTCGGTTCGGAAAATGAAATTTTTTGCTGCAGAAAAGTGCTTGAATCAAGTATAAGTCGAGGGGGGCACTTTCAGCACAAAAAAATGTGCTGAAAAATTCGACTTATACTCGAGTATATACGGTAAGTATATTTGTTATATTTTCTAATATTATCTTTATCTGTATCTGTCATTACTTTTAATAAATGTTATACTTATAAGTATTTGTGTGATTTTACTTCACACATATCAACCCCAAACATGTGAAATATCATGTACCTGTGACAAAAGAGATGGGCCAGTTATAAATATTCTTAGAATACTATCAGGCTCTTGAATTTATCCAAATAAATAGACCTGTTTTCAAGGGAACACAATTCTAAATATAGTGTAGGTTGTATGCATTAACCTGGCATGCAGGCTGCCTAATGTAAATGAGCATGTTTGTGGCTTGATCAGTACATCTAAATTTGGTAAAATAAAATTTGAATGGGTGCTATTAGTTCAGGCAACTAGTTAGAACCAGCCTATCACTGATATTATTATAGTAAACTAAAATTTCATTGTTGGAATAGATCACTAAACTCTGAGCATCACCTTTTCTTGATTAAGTAGATCCATCAGGCATTTTGTTTAATAATTTGACACTATCAGCATACATTTGATGTCATGAGCCATCCCACCTAATGTTTTAATATACAGCATTACAGCAGGTAAAGATGAGACACCATACAATTACCTGCAACAACTTCTATAATAGAGTCAGACTCATAACTACAACTTTAATATGTTGTGTCATGGCTGGTGGTGGAAACTGCACATTTAATTAACACATGGGAAGAAAATGTATGAACTCTGGTTCTGGAAAAGAGAAAATGATCAGTTTATACATAACTCACTTTATGGCATGGCTAGAGACAACCAGACACATGAATGCAGCGTTACAATGTAAAGCAATAATTTCCAATGTGATTTACATCAACTGACCTCTACTAATTAATGTAATCTCATTTTCATCTTGTCCAAACTTTCATCCACTTTATTTTATTTCCATATTCCATAATAATAAAAAAAATAAAAATACATGTGCTTTTGTGTGGCAAATAAAAAAATTTCCAGGATGACTGGGAAGAACTGATATGTTGAATCTTCAAGGGGCTGTATCATGTCTACTGTGGGCTGCATTTCTCTATTGAAGACAGCATAAATATATTTACAAAAATGTGAGGGGTGTACTTACTTTTGTGAGATACTGTATATAAAGAAAACAGAGAATATACTGTATGATGATGCACCATACATATCACAAGTCAACACTTTGTACATAAAGGACACTATATCCAAACAAATATTATAGCCTAAACACTTACAAAGTCAATGAGAGATGCATGTTTGTCAGCCTATACCATCTAAGAACAACCCAACCTGTGGACTCAAAAACGGTCATACCAAAAAAAGGCAAGGATGCACACAGGGACCCAAGGGCCAGTAAAAATTCCCCTAAAAATTACAAAAAAATGAAATAAGCATGTGATATATGCATTCTAAACTCTAAAGATAAATCCTAAAAAAAAAGAATACAAGTGTGCAAAAATAAAAAAGTTTGCATTCCAGGGGACCAAAATCACTAGCAGTGTCCAAGGGCTTCATGTGTTGAGCGGTATACCGAGCTTACCTGACCATCGGCTGGTACAAGAACCACAGAACAGAACATATATGAACATACAGTGCCTTGAAAACGTATTCACACCCCTTGAAATATTCCACATTTTGTCATGTTACAATGAAGAACTTAAATGTATTTTATTGGGATTTTATGTGATAGACCAACACAAAGTGGCACATAAAGTGGAAGGAAAATATGTGAAAAGTGAGGTGTGCATTTGTATTCAGCCCCCCTGAGCCAATACTTTGTAGAACCACTTTTTGCTGCAATTACAGCTGCAAGTCTTTTTGGGTATGTCTCTATCAGCTTTACACATCTAGAGAGTAAAATGTTTGACCATTCTTCTTTTCAAAATAGCTCAAGCTCTGTCAGATTGGGTGGAGAGCGTTTGTGAGCAGCAATTTTCAAGTCTTGCCACAGATTCTCAATTGAATTTACAGTAGGTCTGGACTTTGGATGGGCCATTCTAACACATGAATATGCTTTGATCTAAATCATTCCATTGTAGCTCTGGCTGTATGTTTAGGGTCGTTGTCCTGCTGGAAGGTGAACCTCCGCCCTAGTCTCAAATCTTTTGCAGACTCATACAGGTTTTCTTCTAAGATAGCCCTGTATTTGGCACCTTCCAACTTCCCATCAACTCTGACCAGCTTCCCTGTCCCTGCTGAAGAAAAGCATCCCCACAACATGATGCTACCACCACCATCTTTCACAGTGGGGATGGTGTGTTCAGGATGATGTGCAGTGTTAGCTTTCCGTCACACATAGCGCTTTGCTTTTAGGCCAAAAAGTAAAATTTTGGTCTCATCTGACCAGAGCACCTTCTTCCACATGTTTGCTGTGTTCCCCACATGGCTTCTTGCAAGCTGCAAATGGGACTTCTTATAGCTTTCCTTCAACAATGGCTTTCTTCTTGCCACTCTTCTATAAAGGCCAGATTTGTGGAGTGCATGACTAAATAGTTGTCCTGTGGGCAGATTCTCCCACCTGAGCTGTGGATCTCTGCAGCTCCTCCAGAGTTACCATAGGCCTCTTGGCTGCCTCTCTGATTAATGCTCTCCTTACCTGTCAGTTTAGGTGGATGGCCATGTCTTGGTAGGTTTGCAGTTGTGCCGTACTCTTTCTATTTTCGAATGATGGATTGAACAGTGCTCCATAAGATGTTCAAACCTTGAGATATTTTTTATAACCTAACCCTGCTTTAAACTTCTCTACAACTTTATCCCTGACCTGTTTGGTGGGTTGCTTGGCCTTTATGATGCTGTTTGTTCACTAAGGTTCTCTAACAAACTTCTGAGGGCACGACAGAACAGCTGTATTTATACTGAGATTAAATTACACACAGGTGGACTCTATTTACTAATTACGTGACTTCTGAAGGCAATTGGATCCACTCAATTTTAGTTAGGGGTATCAGAGTAAAGGGGGTTGAATACAAATGCACTCCACACTTTTCACATATTTATTTGTAAAAAAATTTGAAAACCATTTATAATTTTCCTTCCACTTTAAAATTCTGTGCCACTTTGTGTTGGTCTATCACATAAAATCCCAAAAAAATACATTTACAATTTTGGTTGTGACATGAAAAAATGTGGAAAATTTCAAGGGGTATGAATACTTTTTCAAGGGACTGTAACAGTACAAACTATATTAATGCATATACTGTATACAGCACAAATATGTATAATAGAGAAAATATAGTAACCAAATATATATAATAATCAAAATGTACATGAAAAGATTAATGAACATGAAATACACACAGAAAAATACTACATAATATATAGTATATACAGTATATAGCAAGTATGTATGAGAACCATCTGTAAACAGGAAATATAAACCATATATCAATTAATCCTTTTTCTCCCCCTTAAACCTTTCGAGGAATAAACCTCCAAAAATGGCAGAAAGGTAATAGCTTCATTCAAACCAGGAGCAGCTGTTGCTTGCAGCCTGAAAATCCATCTCAGTTCTTTTTGTAAGAAGGCCTTGTTCCAATCATCACCTCGATGATCAGGGTGTACACGATCTAATGCAATAAAGAAAACCTGCAGAAAATGATAGTTATGAACTTGTGCAACGAGTCTACCTAAGGGGAGATATAGATTTTCTGTTCTCATGGCATACATATGATCATGTATTCTTCTTCAAAACTCCCTAATGGTTTTGCCATCTTAAAAACGTCCACATTCACAAATAAGAAGACATATCACACCTTCAGTACGACATTTAATAAAGTGATGCGATTTGTATCGTTCTCCATTAGGTAAAAATAGATGTTTATTGGTATTGACAAAACTTAAAACTACCACAATGGTAGGTGCCTACCATATTGCAAGGATCTTTTTTCATCTATCCCCTGTAATTACTGTAAACACGTTTGTCCTTAATCTAATAAGTTCTTCTATGGGTGATTTGGGGTTTTTCAGGAACAAGTCTGCCTACCATAGGGACTGTTGTAAGTAGGTGTCAGTATTTTTGAATTTTACCTCTGATCTGCTGTTGTCTGGAATATGAGGTGATAATCCTGGTTACATGATCTGTGTTTTTTAGATCTAGAACCATATAGCATTTTTTCCCTAGGCTGAACTCGAACGTTTCAAAGCGCCTTTTTCAGGCAATTGTGGCTATCGCCTCTAGCCAGAAGTTTCACCCAAAGTAAATTGGCCTGCATTAAAAAAAACACAATCCTTCAAACAGTTTCTCTTCGGTCTTAGGAATTAGCCATATGGAACAGAATTAATCAATGTGTGAGGATGGAAACTCTGTTTCTGCACAAATATTTCCCTATCCAAAAATTGAATCCTCACGTGATGGTATGATATAGTGAATGTCAGATTAAGAGCATTTGAGTTTAATTTGGAAAGGAATCATTCTAATGAATCTGTAGGCCCCTCTAATACCGGTAAAATGTCATCTATGTAGCAGTGACACACAAGCAAACTACATGTGTATTGGGAGAGGTCACCATCTGCAAAAGTTGCTGCTCCCTCATGGGAGTTAGTTCTAGGGACCAAGAAGCAACAAGATTGTACTGTATATGGAGTTGCACATGGACAGCTCAGTGTATGATTTTTTAAAGACCTACTAGCAAGCAGGTAAGAAGCTTTTATTGCAAAAGAGTCATATGGACGAGTGAATTGATCAAGTCTGGAGCAGGCAGAATCTGGAGCAGATTTGCATTGCAACCAGTCAGCTTTGCATTGCAACCGGTCAGCTTTTCTGCAATAAGCAGTTTCCAGTCACCTAAAGGTCCTTTTTAACATTTGCTTACTGTATTTCGTGGAGCCCATTAGATAAATCATCAATTTCTTGTCTTGTGTGATTGATCTTTTCTGATAGGAATAATTGCTCTTTAGTAGATAATCCAATTGAATGCTATGCCATACATGGGGAAGTGAATCAATAGTTAAACCTTTCATGCCTAAGCCTATTTCTGACATTTGTTGCTTACAAGTTAAAATCTGTATTTTTTGCTAGAAGATTACTTAGAACCCCCAAACATTATATATACATATATTTTTTAGAAGAGACCCTAGAGAATAAAATGGCGATCATTGCAATATTTTATGTCACACAGTATTTGCGTAGTGGTCTTTCAAATGCAATTTTTTGGGAAAAAATACACTTTCATGAATTAAAAAAAAAAACTAAATTTTTTGTATAATGTAAAAGATGCTGTGACGCCAAGTAAATAGATACCTAACATGTCATGCTTTGAAATAGAGCACACTCGTGGAATGGCAACAAACTACGGTACCTAAAAATCTTCTTAGGCAATTTTTCAAATTTAAGGGTTACCAGGTTAGAGTTACAGAGAAAGTCTTTTGCTAGAATTATTGTGCTCACTCTAACGATCGTGGTGATAGCTCACATATGTGATTTGAACATCGTTTACATTTGGGGGCGCCGCTTACGTATGCATTTACTTTGCTGCGCAAGCATGCGGGGATGAGGGCGCTTTAACATTTTTTTTATTCTTATTTATTTTATTACATTTTTTTTACATTGACCCTTAAAAAAAAATTCTGGTCACTTTTATTGCTCTCACAAAGAATGTAAACATCCCTTGTGACAGTAATAGGTGGTGACAGGTACTCTTTAAGGAGGGATCGGGGGTCTAAAGACCCCAAATCCCTACTTTGCACTTAAACGTATTCAAATCGCCAAAATCGGCAATTCTGAATACTGTGATTGTTTAAAAATCTGTGCCATTGGCAGCCGAGTAAACCGAAAGTGACGTTGTGATGTCGCTTACGGGATTTTACATCAAAGACCCAATCAAAGCCCAATTTGGCTTCGTTCGGGTCTCAGCCCAGGCAGCGGATGCGCTGAGTGGTGGCTCGGGTCTCCCGGTGGGACAGGAGGCCCGGGAAGAGCGGCAGAGGGTGGAGGGGGGGGAGTCCCCTCCCGCTCCTTTAAGATGACAGCCAAGCAGCTTTTAGCTGCATCAGTTTTTATCACTAAAGAGCAAACCGATGGCTCTAAAAAATGATACTGGGGTGATGCCTGCAGCTGCAGGCATCACCCCGGTATAACCCCTTCAAACCATGAACACAAATTTGCATACTGTCGGCGCAAAGGGGTTAAGATACAATCATAACTTATGATATTAAGTTATCGACTGCATCTCTGTATTCACCATGTAATCTCATAATCTGATAGCTTTAAATACGATCATATTCATGAACAAAGTTTCTAATGGCTGCTGTTTGATGCAAAACAGTCAATAATTTTGTGCCCTGCCGGTCGGCTCAGTTTGATTGAAGCCGATCAAAATTAAGTCAAAATTGATCAGAAGGGAAGTCATGGCTATTTGATTGTTTGCTGATTTGATTGTTTTGATCAAATCACCCCACAAGTGATTCAAAAAATCAAAGCATGTATGGTAACCATTAGTTACAAATGATGGGTTACAAAATTAGCAGTATTAGCATTTGTTCCAATCCTTTATTCAACAGGATCGTGGGGCCTTAAGCCATGTCTCACTGTAAGTTGTTGAGTTTTGATGGTCAAATTATAAAGAGGTTATCTCTCATTGTCATTCTGCAAGCTCCCACAATCCACACAGTTGTGCTTCCCTATTATGGTGTTCAAAGCCAGTGGTGGCTGGAAAAGTTTTAGGATGGGGGGCACTAGACCCCACCCTTCCTTTTTGACCCCTCACACTTCCCATAAGCCCCACCCCTTATAGAATCCACCCACTCCCTCCCCTGTATTCCACTTGCTTCCACCCATAGTGTCAGGAGTATACAGCCCTAGCATCACAGGACAGAGTATACAGCTCAGCCTCACAGATCAGGGTATATAGTTGAGCCTCACAGATCAGGGTTAGGGATGAGCTTTGTGTTCGAGTCAAATGCATGTTCGACTTGAACATCGTGTGTGCAGTCGTGTGCCGAATTACGAATGATATGGGCCGTTCGCGCCAAATTCGAGTGGCGCATCACGGCCTATAATTCATTGCTGGCTGATGATTGGCCAAGCATGCACTATGACCCACATGCTTGGCCAATCACAGCGCTGTGTGTACAGAAAGCCGTAATTGCCCAAAGCCAAGGAGGCTTTGGCCAATTATGGCTCGGGGTTTAGTACACGCCCCACACTATATAAGGCCGCCTCCATAGCGGCCTTGTGTAGTGTGCTGCTGTGGAGACTGGCGAGAGATAGATAGACAGAGGGGCAGGTCGAGTCAGTTAGCTGCACTTACTGTGTATTGTGTATATATATGCATCCCATGTGTTGTATGTATATATATATATATATATATATATATATATATATATATATATATATATACACACTGTATTCAGTTGAGCTAGATCCTGTTCTTCTCTTCCTAATATACTGACAGGCAGGCAGGTGTTTTTACAGTTACTGTACTGTGTACCCTGCACAGTTGCACCTACAGTATAGCTACCTGAAGCCAGGTGCTTGTATGGGCTCTTGATGTATTTCCAGTTACTGTACTGTGTACCCTGCACAGTTGCACCTACAGTATACCTACCTGAAGCAAGGTGCTTGTGTAGCCTCTTGACGTATTTCCAGTTACTGTACTGTGTACCCTGCACAGTTGCACCTACAGTATAACGACCTGAAGCCAGGTGCTTGTGTGGGCTCTTGACGCATTTCCAGTTACTGTACTGTGTACCCTGCTCAGTTGCACCTACAGTATAGCTACCTGAAGCCAGGTGCTTGTGTGGGCTCTTGACGTATTTCCAGTTACTGTACTGTGTACCCTGCACAGTTGCACCTACAGTATAACTATCTGAAGCCAGGTGCTTGTGTAGGCTCTTGACGTATTTGCAGTTACTGTACTGTGTACCCTGCACAGTTGCACCTACAGTATAAATACCTGAAGTCAGGTGCTTGTGTGGGCTCTTGAAGTATTTCCAGTTACTGTACTGTGTACCCTGCACAGTTGCACCTACAGTATAACTACCTGAAGCCAGGTGCTTGTGTAGGCTCTTGACGCATTTCCAGTTACTGTACTATGTACCCTGCACAGTTGCATCTACAGTATAACTACCTGAAGCCAGGTTGTCACGAAGATCCTGCCAGTAACCGGCGTCTCAGGCGCACGGGAACCCGGCCACGGGTCCCATTGCGCATGCACGCGCGTTCACGGGTGCGGTCACGCACGGGCACGCGCACTCCCGCTGGTGTCCGGCGGGCTATTTAAACCTGCCTGTCACACTCCATCCCTGCTGTCTGCTCTACAGCGTTCTGTGAGTGTTACCTGATCTGATCTGTGTTTCCTGTTATCTGACCCGGCTTCCTGTTTGACGATCCTGCTATCTGCCTGCACCAGACTCTCTTGGCTTGCCTGACCATCCCTCTGCATTACCCCTGGTACCTCTGCTGTCCGAACGTTACTGACCACCGGCTTGTTGACCCTCCGCTGTGTTTCATCAGCTTCCAGTCTGCTATTACCTGCTGTTGTTCCTGGTTCCAGTCCAGCTTCCAGTCTGCTATTACCTGCTGTTGTTTCTGGCTCCAGTCCAGCGTTCCAGGCTACCTTCTGCTGTGTTCCAGCCCAGCGTTCCAGGCTATCTTCTGCTGTGTTCCAGTCCAGCGTTCCAGGCTACCTTCTGCTGTGTTCCAGCCCAGCGTTCCAGGCTATCTTCTGCTGTGTTCCAGTCCAGCGTTCCAGTCTACTACCCGCTGTTGTTCCTGGTTCCAGTCCAGCGTTCCAGGCTACCTTCTGCTGTGTTCCAGCCCGGCGTTCCAGGCTACCTTCTGCTGTGTTCCAGTCCAGTGTTCCAGGCTATCTTCTGCTGTTGTTCCAGTCCAGCTTCCAGTCTGCTATTATCTGCTGTTGTTCCTGGTTCCAGTCCTGCATTCCAGTCTCTGTCCTCAGTCTACTCCTCAGGCTACTGACTCCAGAGGGTGCCACCACTACTGGACTTTCAGCAACTGTTGATCCTGCCAGGCACCCATACCACTCTTCACTCCTGGCCCTCTGTCTCCATTCCAGGGGAACGGGAGTGGGAGCTGTAAGGGAGGTCTTTTCCTGCACTTCAGGCTCACAACCTACCAGGTACGTGACAGTAGCAGACAGCCATGTCTGAGCCTGAGCAGGGAACGTCTCCCATGGAGGAACTCTGTGCACACCTGGCAGGATTGACTGAAGCAGTCAAAAATCTGCAGCAAGGATACACCAGACTGGAGGAACGAGTGTTAACCCTGTCTAACCCCATTGGGGCCCAGGGAGCTTCCTCTGCTCCTGCTCCTTCAGTTGGGCCTTCCTCAACGGTGGTGATGCTCCCTCCGGAACCTAAGGTTCCCACACCTGAGCGTTTCTTTGGAGACCGCCATAAGTTCAGAGCCTTCCGCAATTCCTGCGAACTATTTTTTGCTCTTCAGCCACGTACCTTTTCCCTGGAGGCTACAAAGGTGGGCTACGTGATTTCTCTGCTCTCTGGTGACCCCCAAACCTGGGCCCATCGCCTCTTAGAGCAAAAGGACATATCTCTGACCAACCTCTCCACTTTCTTTGACGCACTAGGCCAGTTATATGATGACCCCCAGCTATCTGTAACTGCAGAAGCGGCTCTACACACCCTTCAACAAGGTTGCAGAGCAGCAGAGGATTATGTGACTGAATTCAGGAAGTGGAGTGCGGATACTAACTGGAACGATGCGGCTCTCCGTTATCAATTTCGGTTGGGACTTTCTGATCCTCTGAAGGATGAACTGGCCAGGGTGGGTACACCACAGACTTTAAATGCTTTAATCGATCTAGCTATCCAGATCGATCGACGCCTACGAGAGCGCAGGTCGGAGAGAGCTATGGGGTCTTCTCGTCCAACTTGGGTTACCCCTAAGGTTCCACATCACCCATCATCAACACCACCTACCTCCACGCTTAACTTACCTGAGCCAATGCAACTGGGTGCCTTGCGACCTTCACTCACCCCAGAGGAACGACAACGTCGTCGTGCAAATAACTTGTGCCTGTATTGTGGGGAACCCAGGCACTACGTCAGGAACTGTCCTCTCAAACTCCGTAAGTGTTTATCCCTATCTACTGACTATGTGACATCTCTGGTTAAAAATACCACTCACCTTGCTCTTCCTCTTCTGCTACAGCTTCCAGGGAAGGATCTACAAATCACCGCCATTATTGATTCAGGAGCTTGCAGCTGTTTCATGGACTCTCATTTTGCCATCCAACACCAAATACCCTTGTCACCTAGAGCCCATAGACTTTCTATCCATCTAGCTGATGGGACCGCTATCAAGTCTGGACCTGTCACCCAAGAGACTATGCCAATACCCGTTTTCATTTCCAACGGGCATCAGGAACAGCTGCGCCTGGACATTATCGCTTCACCCCTGTTCCCCATAATACTTGGCATGCCATGGTTACAGGCCCATAATCCGGACATAAATTGGATCACGGGTGAGGTGACCTTTCCCTCTCCTTACTGCCAACAGTTTTGCAGAACCCAGAACATCCAGGAGAACTCTACTCTGTTATGCCTAGATACAGATCCTAGCCTGCTTCAATCCATTCCTTCCGCCTATCATGATTTCCTGGACGTATTTAGTAAACAGAGGGCAGAGGTGTTACCCCCTCACCGGGCCTATGACTGTCCCATTGAGTTACTTCCTGGTGCTGAAATTCCTTTTGGAAGAATATTTCCCCTGACTGAGGTGGAGCAAGGGGCATTGAAGGAATACATTGATGAAAACCTCAAAAGAGGCTTCATTCGTCCATCCACGTCCCCCGCAGGTGCAGGCATCTTCTTCGTGCAGAAAAAAGATAAAACCCTCAGGCCGTGTGTGGATTACCGCGAACTAAACAAGATTACTGTGAAGAATCGGTACCCTCTCCCCTTAGTACCAGAGTTGTTTCAGAGACTGGGGACGGCTACCATATTCACCAAACTTGATCTCCGTGGGGCCTACAATTTAGTTCGTATCAGGGATGGAGACGAATGGAAGACCGCTTTTCGTACCCGTTATGGGCATTTTGAGTACCTTGTGATGCCTTTCGGCCTGTGTAATGCCCCTGCCACATTTCAATACTTTATTATTGATGTGTTACGTGACTTTCTAGACCTGTTTGTCATCGTCTATTTAGACGACATATTGATTTTCTCTTGTTCCCTTGAATCCCATCGCAGGCACGCCAGAAGTGTATTGGGCCGACTTCGACAACACGGTCTATATGCAAAGGCTGAAAAATGTGAATTAGAACAGGAAAGTATTCCATTTTTAGGGTTGGTCATCTCCAGTAAGGGCATTAAAATGGACCCCCAGAAGGTCACGGCTGTTCTAGATTGGCCAGTCCCGACTGATAAGAAAGGAATCCAGCGATTCGTTGGATTCGCTAATTTTTACCGCAAATTTATTAAGGGGTTCTCAGCTATCATTGCACCCATCACACAGCTTACCAAACAGGGTACACGCTTCCATTGGTCGGCCGAGGCTCAAAAGGCTTTTGAGACTCTCAAGGGCCTTTTTACCTCCGCCTCTGTACTGAAGCATCCAGATTCCTCTCTGCCATTTATTCTAGAAGTGGATGCATCTGAAATTGCTGTAGGAGCAGTATTATCCCAAAGACAAGGAACCAAAGCCCTGCTGCATCCTGTGGCTTTCTTTTCTCGTAAATTATCCACGGCAGAGAGAAATTATGATGTAGGTGACAGAGAGTTGTTGGCAATCAAGTCAGCATTGCAGGAGGGTCGCTATCTGTTGGAGGGTGCCGCTCATCCAGTTCTAATCTTTACAGATCATAAGAACCTGGAGTATTTGAGGTCTGCAAAGAGGTTGAAACCACGTCAGGCCAGGTGGGCTCTCTTTTTCTCCAGGTTCTCCTTCCATGTCACTTACCGTCCTGGCTCCAAGAATACCAGACCTGACGCCCTGTCTAGGATGTTCCACAAACCTCAAGAGATTTCCCCTCCAGACACCATTTTGTCTCCAGGGAACTTTCTTCTACTTCAGGGAAACCTGCTTTCCCAGATTAAACAGGCCTCCGCAGAAATAGAATCTTCCATTAAGACAGAACTCCAGGTTAAGGATGGGTTATTGTGGCATGAGGATAGGATCTTTATACCTGAAACACTACGAGTTCCAGTACTAGAGCTCTGTCACGATCATGCGCTGGCTGGGCATTTTGGTGTGGCTAAGACCACTGATTTGGTTCAGCGCACCTTCTGGTGGCCTCAGCTGCGCAAAGATTGTAAGGAGTTTGTAGAGTCCTGTACCACCTGCCTTAGGAACAAAGGGCACAAAACAAAGGCATGGGGTCTACTAAAACCCTTGCCTGTCCCAGATAGACCCTGGAAAATGCTCTCAATAGATTTTATTGTAGAACTACCCCCGGCCGGGGGCTTCACTTCAATCTTTGTCATAGTGGACCGGTTGTCGAAGATGGCGCACTTTGTCCCAATGAAGGGTACCCCTTCAGCTACAGAAACAGCACAAGCATTCATTAAAGAGGTCGTCAGGCTCCATGGGGTACCAGTTAACATCGTTTCAGATCGGGGGGTACAATTTACCTCTCGATTCTGGAGGGCTCTGTGTAAAACCTTGGACATTGAACTCTCATTTTCCTCGGCTTATCACCCCCAGACTAATGGGCAAACAGAAAGAACAAACCAGACCCTTGAACAATATTTGCGCTGTTTTTCTTCCTTTGCCCAAGATAATTGGATTGCTGTTTTACCATTGGCTGAATTCGCTTATAACAATTCCATTCATTCTGCTATCAAGCAAACTCCGTTTTTTGCGAATTATGGTTTCCACCCCTCATTTTTACCAAACTCTCTTCCAGAATGCACAGTACCCGCAGTCCAGGAGAAATTGGATTTTTTTACCTCTAACAACCAAGTTTTACAGGACACCATGACCAGAACCCAGGAGTACAACAAAGCAACCTTCGATAAAAAGAGGCGAGGTGAGCTCTTACTTGCACCTGGGGATCAGGTATGGTTGTCCACCATAAACCTCAGGTTGGCCTGCCCTTCCAAGAAATTGGGTCCCAAATTTCTTGGACCATTCCCTGTTAAACGGAGAATTAATGAAGTTGCATATGAACTTGAACTCCCGGATTCACTAAAGGTACATCCAGTTTTTCACGTGTCCTTGCTCAAACCATCTATTACTAACCCATTTCCAGGTCGAAGTACGGATCCTCCTGATCCAATCCTGGTAGATGGGGAAGAGGAATTCGAGGTGGAGGCTATCATGGACCACAGGAAAAGAGGTAACCAAAACCAATTCTTAATAAAGTGGAAGGGGTTTGGCCCAGAGGAGAATTCTTGGGAACCAGAGGATAATATTCATGCTGAAGACCTGTTACAAGCCTTTAAAACAGCTCATCCAGAGAAATTTTTTCAAAGGGGCATCCGGAGGCTGCCCCTTGGGGGGGGGCAATGTCACGAAGATCCTGCCAGTAACCGGCGTCCCAGGCGCACGGGAACCCGGCCACGGGTCCCATTGCGCATGCGCGTGCGTTCACGGGTGCGGTCACGCACGGGCACGCGCACTCCCGCTGGTGTCCGGCGGGCTATTTAAACCTGCCTGTCACACTCCATCCCTGCTGTCTGCTCTACAGCGTTCTGTGAGTGTTACCTGATCTGATCTGTGTTTCCTGTTATCTGACCTGGCTTCCTGTTTGACGATCCTGCTATCTGCCTGCACCAGACTCTCTTGGCTTGCCTGACCATCCCTCTGCATTACCCCTGGTACCTCTGCTGTCCGAACGTTACTGACCACCGGCTTGTTGACCCTCCGCTGTGTTTTATCAGCTTCCAGTCTGCTATTACCTGCTGTTGTTCCTGGTTCCAGTCCAGCTTCCAGTCTGCTATTACCTGCTGTTGTTCCTGGCTCCAGTCCAGCGTTCCAGGCTACCTTCTGCTGTGTTCCAGCCCAGCGTTCCAGGCTATCTTCTGCTGTGTTCCAGTCCAGCGTTCCAGGCTACCTTCTGCTGTGTTCCAGCCCAGCGTTCCAGGCTATCTTCTGCTGTGTTCCAGTCCAGCGTTCCAGTCTACTACCCGCTGTTGTTCCTGGTTCCAGTCCAGCGTTCTAGGCTACCTTCTGCTGTGTTCCAGCCCGGCGTTCCAGGCTACCTTCTGCTGTGTTCCAGTCCAGTGTTCTAGGCTATCTTCTGCTGTTGTTCCAGTCCAGCTTCCAGTCTGCTATTATCTGCTGTTGTTCCTGGTTCCAGTCCTGCATTCCAGTCTCTGTCCTCAGTCTACTCCTCAGGCTACTGACTCCAGAGGGTGCCACCACTACTGGACTTTCAGCAACTGTTGATCCTGCCAGGCACCCATACCACTCTTCACTCCTGGCCCTCTGTCTCCATTCCAGGGGAACGGGAGTGGGAGCTGTAAGGGAGGTTATTTCCTGCACTTCAGGCTCACAACCTACCAGGTACGTGACACAGGTGCTTGTGTGGGCTCTTGATGTATTTCCAGTTACTGTACTGTATGCCCTGCACAGTTGCACCTACAGTATAGCTACCTGAAGCCAGGTGCTTGTGTGGGCTCTTGACGTATTTCCAGTTACTGTACCATGTACCCTGCACAGTTGCACCTACAGTATAGCTACCTGAAGCCAGGTGCTTGTGTGTTCTCTTGACGTATTTCCAGTTACTGTACTGTGTACCCTGCACAGTTGCACCTACAGTATAGCTACCGGAAGACAAGTGCAGGTGTTCTCATACTAATAATACTACAGGCAGTTGATTCTGCTAGCTGCAGTATAATCGATATATATATACATCCCATTTTTGTGCAGCTACATCTCACTGCAGGCCAATAGTATGTCCGGAAGGCCAACAAGGAGAGGCAGACAGTCACAAGCCAATAAAAGAGGGCAAGCAGGCTCTGTGTCTAGAGGCAACAGTGCTGGTCATGGACACGGTGCATCCTCATCAGCACGTGGCCGTGGGATACGCTTGGCCTTTTTTTCAGCAGCTGGCCGTGTTGAGCCGCAACATGCAGAAGACTTGGTCGATTGGATGACAAAGCCGTCCTCATCCCCCTCTTCCTCTCTCACCCAGGCTCAGGGTACTTTGTCTGGCAAAGCAGCTGCCAAAGCGGCCTCTTCCCTCGGCTCAATGGCATCAGTGACTCCTTCCCTAGCCCCACCATGTCCTCCTGAGGAGTCCCCCGAACTTTTTGACCACAGTGTTGGGTACATGCTCCAGGAGCATGCCCAGCGTTTTGAAGACTCTGATGATGGTACTCAGCTAGAGGAAGGCAGTAACGTGAGCCCAGACAGAAGGGGTGCCCAAGAAGGACAGAAATCTGGCAGTCATGTTCCCCCTGCTGCAGCATACTGCCAGGTTTGCTCCAGTGATGAGGAGGGAGGGGATGATGAGGTCACTGACCCCACGTGGGTGCCTGATAGGAGAGAGGAGGAGGAGGCACATCACCAACGAGGCAGGATGCCCTCCAGGGGCCAGCCTAAGGGCAACACACTGACTGCATCACACCGCAGAGCTCCGTATGTGCAGGGTGCTGCTGTCTCTGCACGTTATTCCAAAAGTTCTTTGGTGTGGGCCTTTTTTGAGACGAGTGCATCAGACCCCACCGCTGCTATTTGCAACATATGTCTCAAGCGTATCTCGCGTGGCCAAAACATCTCCTGCTTGGGCACCACATGCTTGACCAGACATATGTTGACCTGCCATGCAGTTCGTTGGCAAGTGTACCTAAAAGACCCACACCAAAGAACAAAGAGGACCTCTCCTTGCTCCTCATCAGCTGGGATCTCCTACCCCACTTTACCTTCAGTCCTCTCTGAGACCTGCACTGAGAGGAATGAAGGTGTAGAATTAGGTGTGTCACAGCCAAGTACTTGCGGGCAATCTGCTATCGGTACACCGACATCAGATTGTACCAGGCAAATTTCCCTGCCCCAGCTGCTGCACCGCAGAAAAAACTTTGCTCCCAGCCATCCACATGCCCAGCGGTTGAATGCTAGCTTGGCAAAATTGCTAGCACTTCAACTGCTACCTTTTCAGTTGGTAGACTCTGCCCCCTTCCGTGAGTTTGTGGAATGTGCGGTTCCTCAGTGGCAGGTTCCCAAACGCCACTTTTTCTCACGGAAGGCGATTACGGCTCTCTACCTGCATGTGGAAGGCAATGTCTTGGCCTCGCTGGACAGGGCGGTCAGCGGTAAGGTGCATATTACCACAGACCTCCAAAAGGAATTTAACCTGCCCAAAAACCACCTAATCTGTGACATGCCCACCAGGTGGAACTCAACTTTGGCCATGCTGCAGCGTTTGCACACGCAGCAGAGGGCCATCAATGACTACTTGTGCGACTATGGCACCAGGACAGGGTCAGGGGAGCTTGTTTTTTTTCCCCACGCCAGTGGGCCATGATCAGGGATGCATGCACTGTCCTTTCACCATTTGAGGAGGCCACGAGGATGGTGAGCAGTGACAGTGCATGCATCAGTGACACTGTCCCCCTTGTCCACCTGTTGGAGCACACGCTGCGTGGAATAATGGACAGGGCATTTGAGGCAGAACAGAGGCAGGAAGAGGAGGACTTCCTTAGCTCTCAAGGCCCCCTTTATCCAGACAGTGTTCCTGCGTGCCCTGCCAATCACACAGAAAGAGGACAAGGAGGAGGAGGATTGTGTCAGCATGGAGGTGGAGCCTGGCACTCAGCATCAGCATCAGCAGCAGTCTTTAAGGGATCATTTACAGTCCCAAGAAACCCATGGACTTGTACGTGGCTGGGAGGAGGTAGCTGCGGATCATGTCGTCCTTAGTGACCCAGAGGACTCCGGACTGAATGCCTCAGCAAACCTACGCTGCATGGCCTCCCTGATCCTGCAAAGCCTGCGGAAGGATCCTCGTATTCGTGGTATCAAGGAGAGGGATCAATACTGGCTGTCAACCCTCCTTGATCCACGTTACAAGAGTAAGGTTGTGGACCTTATCTTGCTGTCGCAGAGGGAGCAGAGGATGAAACATCTTCGGGAGGCCTTGCAGAAAGGTCTGTGCAACGCGTTCCCAGAGACTGGGAGGTTACAAACTCCTGTTCCTGGACAACGTGTTGCCGAGGCTTCGGTCAGTCAAAGAAGGAGTGGTGGAGAAGGTGGACGTCTGACCGATGCGTTCAGACAATTTTTTAGTCCGAAGCCCCAAGGTATGATCGGTTCCAGCAACCATCGCCAGCGTCTGTTTTACATGGTGCAGGAATACTTAGGGGCAAGATATGACTTGGACCTCTTTCCCACCGATTTTTCAGTGTAATTACAATTTTTGATGCGATTCTTTGCAGCAGGGCTCGTTCCTGCGCTCCAACTAGAGTATCTGCGAGGAGTTGCAGTGTCACGTACCTGGTAGGTTGTGAGCCTGAAGTGCAGGAAAAGACCTCCCTTACAGCTCCCACTCCCGTTCCCCTGGAATGGAGACAGAGGGCCAGGAGTGAAGAGTGGTATGGGTGCCTGGCAGGATCAACAGTTGCTGAAAGTCCAGTAGTGGTGGCACCCTCTGGAGTCAGTAGCCTGAGGAGTAGACTGAGGACAGAGACTGGAATGCAGGACTGGAACCAGGAACAACAGCAGATAATAGCAGACTGGAAGCTGGACTGGAACAACAGCAGAAGATAGCCTGGAACACTGGACTGGAACACAGCAGAAGGTAGCCTGGAACGCCGGGCTGGAACACAGCAGAAGGTAGCCTGGAACGCTGGGCTGGAACACAGCAGAAGGTAGCCTGGAACGCTGGACTGGAACCAGGAACAACAACAGCAGGTAATAGCAGACTGGAAGCTGGACTGGAACCAGGAACAACAGCAGGTAATAGCAGACTGGAAGCTGATGAAACACAGCGGAGGGTCAACAAGCCGGTGGTCAGTAACGTTCGGACAGCAGAGGTACCAGGGGTAATGCAGAGGGATGGTCAGGCAAGCCAAGAGAGTCTGGTGCAGGCAGATAGCAGGATCGTCAAACAGGAAGCCGGGTCAGGTAACAGGAAACACAGATCAGATCAGGTAACACTCACAGAACGCTGTAGAGCAGACAGCAGGGATGGAGTGTGACAGGCAGGTTTAAATAGCCCGCCGGACACCAGCGGGAGTGCGCGTGCCCGTGCGTGACTGCACCCGTGAACGCGCGCGCATGCGCAATGGGACCCGTGGCCGGGTTCCCGTGCGCCTGGGACACCGGTTACTGGCAGGATCTTCGTGACATTGCCCCCCCCAAGGGGCAGCCTCCGGATGCCCCTTTGAAAAAATTTCTCTGGATGAGCTGTTTTAAAGGCTTGTAACAGGTCTTCAGCATGAATATTATCCTCTGGTTCCCAAGAATTCTCCTCTGGGCCAAACCCCTTCCACTTTATTAAGAATTGGTTTTGGTTACCTCTTTTCCTGTGGTCCATGATAGCCTCCACCTCGAATTCCTCTTCCCCATCTACCAGGATTGGATCAGGAGGATCCGTACTTCGACCTGGAAATGGGTTAGTAATAGATGGTTTAAGCAAGGACACGTGAAAAACTGGATGTACCTTTAGTGAATCCGGGAGTTCATATGCAACTTCATTAATTCTCCGTTTAACAGGGAATGGTCCAAGAAATTTGGGACCCAATTTCTTGGAAGGGCAGGCCAACCTGAGGTTTATGGTGGACAACCATACCTGATCCCCAGGTGCAAGTAAGAGCTCACCTCGCCTCTTTTTATCGAAGGTTGCTTTGTTGTACTCCTGGGTTCTGGTCATGGTGTCCTGTAAAACTTGGTTGTTAGAGGTAAAAAAATCCAATTTCTCCTGGACTGCGGGTACTGTGCATTCTGGAAGAGAGTTTGGTAAAAATGAGGGGTGGAAACCATAATTCGCAAAAAACGGAGTTTGCTTGATAGCAGAATGAATGGAATTGTTATAAGCGAATTCGGCCAATGGTAAAACAGCAATCCAACTATCTTGGGCAAAGGAAGAAAAACAGCGCAAATATTGTTCAAGGGTCTGGTTTGTTCTTTCTGTTTGCCCATTAGTCTGGGGGTGATAAGCCGAGGAAAATGAGAGTTCAATGTCCAAGGTTTTACACAGAGCCCTCCAGAATCGAGAGGTAAATTGTACCCCCCGATCTGAAACGATGTTAACTGGTACCCCATGGAGCCTGACGACCTCTTTAATGAATGCTTGTGCTGTTTCTGTAGCTGAAGGGGTACCCTTCATTGGGACAAAGTGCGCCATCTTCGACAACCGGTCCACTATGACAAAGATTGAAGTGAAGCCCCCGGCCGGGGGTAGTTCTACAATAAAATCTATTGAGAGCATTTTCCAGGGTCTATCTGGGACAGGCAAGGGTTTTAGTAGACCCCATGCCTTTGTTTTGTGCCCTTTGTTCCTAAGGCAGGTGGTACAGGACTCTACAAACTCCTTACAATCTTTGCGCAGCTGAGGCCACCAGAAGGTGCGCTGAACCAAATCAGTGGTCTTAGCCACACCAAAATGCCCAGCCAGCGCATGATCGTGACAGAGCTCTAGTACTGGAACTCGTAGTGTTTCAGGTATAAAGATCCTATCCTCATGCCACAATAACCCATCCTTAACCTGGAGTTCTGTCTTAATGGAAGATTCTATTTCTGCGGAGGCCTGTTTAATCTGGGAAAGCAGGTTTCCCTGAAGTAGAAGAAAGTTCCCTGGAGACAAAATGGTGTCTGGAGGGGAAATCTCTTGAGGTTTGTGGAACATCCTAGACAGGGCGTCAGGTTTGGTATTCTTGGAGCCAGGACGGTAAGTGACATGGAAGGAGAACCTGGAGAAAAAGAGAGCCCACCTGGCCTGACGTGGTTTCAACCTCTTTGCAGACCTCAAATACTCCAGGTTCTTATGATCTGTAATGTTTAGAACTGGATGAGCGGCACCCTCCAACAGATAGCGCCACTCCTCCAATGCTGACTTGATTGCCAACAACTCTCTGTCACCTACATCATAATTTCTCTCTGCCGTGGATAATTTACGGGAAAAGAAAGCCACAGGATGCAGCAGGGCTTTGGTTCCTTGTCTTTGGGATAATACTGCTCCTACAGCAATTTCAGATGCATCCACTTCTAGAATAAATGGCAGAGAGGAATCTGGATGCTTCAGTACAGAGGCGGAGGTAAAAAGGCCCTTGAGAGTCTCAAAAGCCTTTTGAGCCTCGGCCGACCAATGGAAGCGTGTACCCTGTTTGGTAAGCTGTGTGATGGGTGCAATGATAGCTGAAAACCCCTTAATAAATTTGCGGTAAAAATTAGCGAATCCAACGAATCGCTGGATTCCTTTCTTATCAGTCGGGACTGGCTAATCTAGAACAGCCGTGACCTTCTGGGGGTCCATTTTAATGCCCTTACTGGAGATGACCAACCCTAAAAATGGAATACTTTCCTGTTCGAATTCACATTTTTCAGCCTTTGCATATAGACCGTGTTGTCGAAGTCGGCCCAATACACTTCTGACGTGCCTGCGATGGGATTCAAGGGAAAAAGAGAAAATCAATATGTCGTCTAAATAGACGATGACAAACAGGTCTAGAAAGTCACGTAACACATCATTAATAAAGTATTGAAATGTGGCAGGGGCATTACACAGGCCGAAAGGCATCACGAGGTACTCAAAATGCCCATAACGGGTACGAAAAGCGGTCTTCCATTCGTCTCCATCCCTGATACGAACTAAATTGTAGGCCCCACGGAGATCAAGTTTGGTGAATATGGTAGCCGTCCCCAGTCTCTGAAACAACTCTGGTACTAAGGGGAGAGGGTACCGATTCTTCACAGTAATCTTGTTTAGTTCACGGTAATCCACACACGGCCTGAGGGTTTTATCTTTTTTCTGCACGAAGAAGATGCCTGCACCTGCGGGGGACGTGGATGGACGAATGAAGCCTCTTTTGAGGTTTTCATCAATGTATTCCTTCAATGCCCCTTGCTCCACCTCAGTCAGGGGAAATATTCTTCCAAAAGGAATTTCAGCACCAGGAAGTAACTCAATGGGACAGTCATAGGCCCGGTGAGGGGGTAACACCTCTGCCCTCTGTTTACTAAATACGTCCAGGAAATCATGATAGGCGGAAGGAATGGATTGAAGCAGGCTAGGATCTGTATCTAGGCATAACAGAGTAGAGTTCTCCTGGATGTTCTGGGTTCTGCAAAACTGTTGGCAGTAAGGAGAGGGAAAGGTCACCTCACCCGTGATCCAATTTATGTCCGGATTATGGGCCTGTAACCATGGCATGCCAAGTATTATGGGGAACAGGGGTGAAGCGATAATGTCCAGGCGCAGCTGTTCCTGATGCCCGTTGGAAATGAAAACGGGTATTGGCATAGTCTCTTGGGTGACAGGTCCAGACTTGATAGCGGTCCCATCAGCTAGATGGATAGAAAGTCTATGGGCTTTAGGTGACAAGGGTATTTGGTGTTGGATGGCAAAATGAGAGTCCATGAAACAGCTGCAAGCTCCTGAATCAATAATGGCGGTGATTTGTAGATCCTTCCCTGGAAGCTGTAGCAGAAGAGGAAGAGCAAGGTGAGTGGTATTTTTAACCAGAGATGTCACATAGTCAGTAGATAGGGATAAACACTTACGGAGTTTGAGAGGACAGTTCCTGACGTAGTGCCTGGATTCCCCACAATACAGGCACAAGTTATTTGCACGACGACGTTGTCGTTCCTCTGGGGTGAGTGAAGGTCGCAAGGCACCCAGTTGCATTGGCTCAGGTAAGTTAAGCGTGGAGGTAGGTGGTGTTGATGATGGGTGATGTGGAACCTTAGGGGTAACCCAAGTTGGACGAGAAGACCCCATAGCTCTCTCCGACCTGCGCTCTCGTAGGCGTCGATCGATCTGGATAGCTAGATCGATTAAAGCATTTAAAGTCTGTGGTGTACCCACCCTGGCCAGTTCATCCTTCAGAGGATCAGAAAGTCCCAACCGAAATTGATAACGGAGAGCCGCATCGTTCCAGTTAGTATCCGCACTCCACTTCCTGAATTCAGTCACATAATCCTCTGCTGCTCTGCGACCTTGTTGAAGGGTGTGTAGAGCCGCTTCTGCAGTTACAGATAGCTGGGGGTCATCATATAACTGGCCTAGTGCGTCAAAGAAAGTGGAGAGGTTGGTCAGAGATATGTCCTTTTGCTCTAAGAGGCGATGGGCCCAGGTTTGGGGGTCACCAGAGAGCAGAGAAATCACGTAGCCCACCTTTGTAGCCTCCAGGGAAAAGGTACGTGGCTGAAGAGCAAAAAATAGTTCGCAGGAATTGCGGAAGGCTCTGAACTTATGGCGGTCTCCAAAGAAACGCTCAGGTGTGGGAACCTTAGGTTCCGGAGGGAGCATCACCACCGTTGAGGAAGGCCCAACTGAAGGAGCAGGAGCAGAGGAAGCTCCCTGGGCCCCAATGGGGTTAGACAGGGTTAACACTCGTTCCTCCAGTCTGGTGTATCCTTGCTGCAGATTTTTGACTGCTTCAGTCAATCCTGCCAGGTGTGCACAGAGTTCCTCCATGGGAGACGTTCCCTGCTCAGGCTCAGACATGGCTGTCTGCTACTGTCACGTACCTGGTAGGTTGTGAGCCTGAAGTGCAGGAAAAGACCTCCCTTACAGCTCCCACTCCCGTTCCCCTGGAATGGAGACAGAGGGCCAGGAGTGAAGAGTGGTATGGGTGCCTGGCAGGATCAACAGTTGCTGAAAGTCCAGTAGTGGTGGCACCCTCTGGAGTCAGTAGCCTGAGGAGTAGACTGAGGACAGAGACTGGAATGCAGGACTGGAACCAGGAACAACAGCAGATAATAGCAGACTGGAAGCTGGACTGGAACAACAGCAGAAGATAGCCTGGAACACTGGACTGGAACACAGCAGAAGGTAGCCTGGAACGCCGGGCTGGAACACAGCAGAAGGTAGCCTGGAACGCCGGGCTGGAACACAGCAGAAGGTAGCCTGGAACGCTGGACTGGAACCAGGAACAACAGCAGGTAATAGCAGACTGGAAGCTGGACTGGAACCAGGAACAACAGCAGGTAATAGCAGACTGGAAGCTGATGAAACACAGCGGAGGGTCAACAAGCCGGTGGTCAGTAACGTTCGGACAGCAGAGGTACCAGGGGTAATGCAGAGGGATGGTCAGGCAAGCCAAGAGAGTCTGGTGCAGGCAGATAGCAGGATCGTCAAACAGGAAGCCGGGTCAGGTAACAGGAAACACAGATCAGATCAGGTAACACTCACAGAACGCTGTAGAGCAGACAGCAGGGATGGAGTGTGACAGGCAGGTTTAAATAGCCCGCCGGACACCAGCGGGAGTGCGCGTGCCCGTGCGTGACCGCACCCATGAACGCGCGCGCATGCGCAATGGGACCCGTGGCCGGGTTCCCGTGCGCCTGGGACGCCGGTTACTGGCAGGATCTTCGTGACATGCAGTGTTGTGGCACCAGTGCCTAAGGCCCAATTTTTCCACTTCTTTTTACCAGGGGCGTGTAATTACAATTTTTGATGCAATTCTTTGCAGCAGGGCTCGTTCCTGCACTCCAACTAGAGTATCTGTGAGGGGTTGCAGTGTTGTGGCACCAGCACCAGTGCCTAAGGCCCAATTTTTCTGTCACTGTTCAACAGGGACATGTAATTACATTTCTTGATTTAGTATTTCACAGCAGGGCCCATTCCAACGCCCAACAAGAGTAACTGTGAAGACTTACAGTGTTGTGGCACCAGCACCATCACCAAAGGCCCAATTTTTCTGCCCCTGTTCAACAGGTGCATGTAATTACAATTCTTGATCTAATATTTCACAGCAGTTCCCGTTCCAGCGCCCACCAAGAGTAACTGTGAGGACTTACAGTGTTGTGGCACCAGCACCACCACCATCACCAAAGGCCCAATTTTTCTGCCCCTGTTCAACAGGGGCATGTAATTACAATTCTTGATCTAATATTTCACAGCAGGGCCCTGTGAGGGCTTACAGTGTTGTGGCAACACCAACACCTAGGGCCACAATTTATATAGGGCAGGCCCCTACTTTCAAACATCCAACTTACAAACGACTCCTACTTGTAAACGGAAGGAGACAACAGGAAGTGAGATGAAATCTACCCCTAGGAAGGGAAATTCTCTCCTGTAAGAGTTAATATGGGAAAAACGTTTCTCCTTTCCACTGATGCTTTATCACCAATCCTTGTTTCACTAAAAACCCCAAATTTTCTAAAAACATTTGTCATTGTGACAGAAAGTGAGGTAAAATCTTCTGAAAGGAGCACAGACAGCAAAACAAATGTCACAGGGGTGATAACCCTTCCCTATGTTTTCCAAAAAGCTTAAAAATAGATTTTTTGGCTGGAGCTACACTAAAAATGTACCAGTTTAAAATTACTAACAGATTCTACTTAACAACAAACCTACAATCCCTGTCTTGTTTGCACCGCCTGTATACTGCTGTTCAGAGTATAAAGGGCCTGGGGGCCCCACGCCTTTCCTTTTTTTAATTTGGGTACGGGGTTCCCCTTAAGATCCACAGAAGGACCCAAAGGGCCTGGTAATGGACTGGGGGGTACCCATGCCGTTTGTCTCACTGATTTTCATCCATATTGTCAGGACCCGACATTACATTAAAGCCGTTTTGAATTACTTTTATTCCTTTAAAAATGTAATTTTGTGCAGGGACTGTTCTAGGGAAATACGCGCCACTTTACAGGCATACTATAGACACCCCCCAGGTACGATATTTAAAGGAATATTTCCCTTTTGTTTTCCACTTTAAGCATCATTAATATCACTGCTCCCGAAAAAACGTCAGTTTTTAAAACTTTTTTTTTGCATTTGTACATTGATACATTAGAGGAAACAAAAAGGAAGAATTGTGCTAGGTGCAAAAAAAATTGTGAGTGAAAAAATGGTCCTGCCGCTATACACTATAACCCCGATATAAGGGCACAAAAACATATACAAAATTTAAGAAGTGCAGCGCTAGACTAACTAATACAAGCAAATAATGATAAACTTTGTTGATCAATATAGAACTAAACCCAGTGACAGATATCTATCATTCGTGATTAAACAGTGCATGAAGTGATCATCAAGTATTAATTTTAAAACACATAACCCAAAAAAAAAATTAAATGAGGTGTAAATAAATCATAAAAGTCCAAAAATATTGTGTAGATGTTCAATACAGGTTCAGGAATAAATCTTCACCATTCAGTGCTGCCCACCACCGGGTAGAAAAAATGAAGGCTTACCAGAAAGCCTGTGACCGCCCTTATTCAGGGGGGTCTAAACAGGCTTAGTAGATGGATATAGGCCACTGCGGGGGTGCTTTAAGGGACACCGCTGAGCAGATACATCAGACTTCTTCATGAACAGACAGCCAGCAGCAGCTACAGATACCTCCCACGATCCTATCCCGGGATCTCCTCTCATAGGGCGATTAATAGTGACTCCCACGGATCCAGCACAAAAATAGGGTTGAGGTGCCAAAAAAAGGGGAAAACAAAGGGAGAGACTCCGCTGGTGCAAATAACTTTTTGGTTGATTTATTCAAAGTATTGGCAAGTTGAATACAAAGGCTTTAAAAAGATAAAAAAAACGACACTACCGCCGTTTAAAATGAAAACGCGCATGCGCAGTGCGTTCAATGTTGGGTCACAACATTGAAAGCACCGCGCATGCGCGTTTTCATTTTGAACGGCGGTAGTGTCTTTTTTTATCTTTTTTAAAGCCTTTGTATTCAACTTGCCAATGTGTGTATTGAGGAGTCAGGTGAAATGTCAGTGATCGGCTTTACTTGGAGTTGATCATGAGATGTCAGCTCCTGTTGAATCATCTACAAAGTTCATCCCAAGCTAGCAAGGACAGATCGCAGCGATCGCCTGGACTCATCATCACTACACATGCTCCTGGCCGTGGACCCCAGAGAAGGACGGTCGGTGCTGCTTAGCTAAGTACCTTAGCTTACCCGTCCATTCCTTCAGGCCGTGCTCTCAGAGTGGTGGGAAAACTGGAAGCGACGGTTCGGCGATAAGCCCCTTCTATCATCCCCCTGACCCGCCAATCAGGTTCAACAGGGTGGAATCTGGAATGAATGAATGGATGTTGAGAGTGGGACTGGGAGTGTTCAGGATGCATGGTCTGTGCCCTGTTTACACTCCAAACACTGCCCAATGAAGCTTTTCAGCTGCAATCACCTGATTGCAGCAGTCAAGCTTCTAGTGGACAGCTCAGTGTCTTAAAGGACCATTTTTTCTTTCATGTCCAGCTTTGGGGGGGGGGGTGGCTTTACCCGAGCGCCCCCTATTGAGGGGCCGCTTCAAAGCAATGACTTACCAGCTTGTCAGTGCACTGTACCTTAAAATTTGCAGGGTCTTACAGAAATGTAATATAACATTAATGTATCTCTTTATTTGGCTAAACAGTAGTGATGGGGAATTTCTGCCACTGGTAATTCAGTTCAGTTTGTCTGGGGGTTTGGTGCTAATGAGGATGCACCGTGTCCACGATCAGCACTGTTGCCTCTAGACACAGAGCCTGCTTGCCCTCTTTTATTGGCTTGTGACTGTCTGCCTCTCCTTGTTGGCCTTCCAGACATACTAATGGCCTGCAGTAAGATGTAGCTGCACTAAGCTGGGATATATATATATATACTGATACTGCAGCTAGCAAAATCAACTGCCTGCCTGTAGTATTATTAGTATGAGGACATCACCAATCTTTTACAGGTAGCTTTAGCTGAACACTGTGCAGAGGTCGCACTACACTAACTTGTAGCTTTAACTGAACACTGTGCAGAGGTCGCACTACACTAACGTGTAAATAATGTAGCTGCCTGCGGTAGTGATAGGATCAGGAAAACAACACCAAACGTCTACAGGTAGCTTTAGCTGAACACTGTGCAGAGTCGCACTACACTGACGTGTAAATAATGTAGCTGCCTGCAGTAGTGATAGGATCAGCAAAACACCACCAACATTCTACAGGTAGCTTTAGCTGAACACTGTGCAGAGGTCGCACTACACTAACGTGTAAATAATGTAGCTGCCTGCGGTAGTGATAGGATCAGGAAAACACCACCAACCTTCTACAGGTAGCTTTAGATGAACACTGTGCAGAGGTCGCACTACAGTAACTTGTAGCTTTAGCTGAACACTGTGCAGAGGTCGCACTACACCAACTTGTAGCTTTAGCTGAACACTGTGCAGAGTCGCACTACACTAACGTGTAAATAATGTAGCTGCCTGCGGTAGTGATAGTATCAGGAAAACACCACCAGCCTTCTACAGGTAGCTTTAGCTGAACACTGTGCAGAGATCGCACTACAGTAACTTGTAGCTTTAGCTGAACACTGTGCAGAGGTCGCACTACACTAACTTTTGGCTTTAGCTGAACACTGTGCGGAGGTCGCACTACACTAACTTGTAGCTTTAGCTGAACACTGTGCAGAGGTCGCACTACACTAACTTGTAGCTTTAGCTGAACACCGTGCAGAGGTCGCACTACACTAATGTGTAAATAATGTAGCTGCCTGCGGTAGTGATAGGATCAGGAAAACAACAC
Source organism: Lithobates clamitans (assembly GCA_037952925.1). NCBI lineage: Eukaryota > Metazoa > Chordata > Amphibia > Anura > Ranidae > Lithobates > Lithobates clamitans. The sequence continues at coordinate 4,444,719 of JBBGZY010000174.1, read as the reverse complement.
CAACCTTCTATAGGTAGCTTTAGCTGAACACTGTGCAGAGGTTGCACTACAGTAACTTGTAGCTTTAGCTGAACACTGTGCAGAGGTCGCACTACACCAACTTGTAGCTTTAGCTGAACACTGTGCAGAGTCGCACTACACTACTGTGTAAATAATATAGCTGCCTGCGGTAGTGATAGTATCAGGAAAACACCACCAGCCTTCTACAGGTAGCTTTAGCTGAACACTGTGCAGAGATCGCACTACAGTAACTTGTAGCTTTAGCTGAACACTGTGCAGAGGTCGCACTACACTAACTTTTGGCTTTAGCTGAACACTGTGCGGAGGTCGCACTACACTAACTTGTAGCTTTAGCTGAACACTGTGCAGAGGTCGCACTACACTAACTTGTAGCTTTAGCTGAACACCGTGCAGAGGTCGCACTACACTAATGTGTAAATAATGTAGCTGCCTGCGGTAGTGATAGGATCAGGAAAACAACACCAACCTTCTATAGGTAGCTTTAGCTGAACACTGTGCAGAGGTTGCACTACAGTAACTTGTAGCTTTAGCTGAACACTGTGCAGAGGTCGCACTACACTAACTTGTAGCTTTAGCTGAACACTGTGCAGAGGTCGCACTACACTAACTTGTAGCTTTAGCTGAACACTGTGCAGAGGTCGCACTACACTAACGTGTAAATAATGCAGCTGCCTGCGGTAGTGATAGGATCAGGAAAACACCACCAACCTTCTACAGGTAGCTTTAGCTGAACACTGTGCAGAGGTCGCACTACACTAACGTATAAATAATGTAGCTGCCTGCGGTAGTGATAGCATCAGGAAAACACCACCAATCTTCTACAGGTAGCTTTAGCTGAACACTGTGCAGAGGTCGCACTACACTTACATGTAAATAATGTAGCTGCCTGTGGTAGTGATTGGATCAGGAAAACAACACCAACCTTCTACAGGTAGCTTTAGCTGAACACTGTGCAGAGGTCGCACTACACTAACTTGTAGCTTTAGCTGAACACTGTGCAGAGATCGCACTACACTAACTTGTAGCTTTAGCTGAACACTGTGTAGAGGTCGCACTACACTAACTTGTAGCTTTAGCTGAACACTGTGCAGAAGTCGCACTACACTAACTTGTAGCTTTAGCTGAACACTGTGCAGAGGTCGCACTACACTAACTTGTAGCTTTAGCTGAACACTGTGCAGAGATCGCACTACACTAACTTGTAGCTTTAGCTGAACACTGTGCAGAGGTTGCACTACACTAACTTGTAGCTTTAGCTGAACACTGTGCAGAGGTCGCACTACACTAACTTGTAGCTTTAGCTGAACACTGTGCAGAGGTCGCACTACACTAACTTGTAGCTTTAGCTGAATACTGTGCAGAGGTCGCACTACACTAACGTGTAAATAATGTTGCTGCCTGCGGTAGTGATAGGATCAGGAAAACACAACCAACCTTCTACAGGTAGCTTTAGCTGAACACTGTGAAGAGGTCGCACTACACTAACGTGTAAATAATGTAGCTGCCTGCAGTTGTGATAGGATCAGGAAAACACCACCAACCTTCTACAGGTAGCTTTAGCTGAACACTGTGCAGAGGTCGCACTACACTAACTTGTAGCTTTAGCTGAACACTGTGCAGAGGTCGCACTACACTAACTTGTAGCTTTAGCTGAACACTGTGCAGAGGTCGCACTACACTAATTTGTAGCTTTAGCTGAACACTGTGCAGAGGTTGCACTACACTAACTTGTAGCTTTAGCTGAACACCGTGCAGAGGTCGCACTACACTAACTTGTAGCTTTAGCTGAACACTGTGCAGAGGTCTCACTACACTAACTTGTAGCTTTAGCTGAACACTGTGCAGAGGTCGCACTACACTAAAAAAATAATGTAGCTGCCTGCGGTAGTGATAGGTTTAGAAAAACACCACCAATCTTCTACAGGTAGCTTTAGCTGAACACTGTGCAGAGGTCGCACTACACTAACTGTAAATACTGTAGCTAATAGGACTAATAGGATCAGAAGAACACCAGCAATTTTCTTCAAATACTGTAACAACACCTGCCTGCCTGTCAGTAGGAAGATAATAACAGGAACGGATCTAGCTAAACTGAATACAGTGTATATATATATATATATATATATATATATATATATATACAACACCTGGGATGCATATGTATACACAATACACTGTAAGTGCAGCTAAATGACTGACTGTCCTGCCTAATCTTTCTAACTTAAATCAAATGACACTGTCTCTCTGTCTCTGTCTCTCAATGCCGGAACACACTACATAGGGCCGATGTACAGGCGGCCTTATATAGTGTGGGGAGTGTACTAAACCCCCTGAGCCATAATTGGCCAAAGCCAACCTGGCTTTGGCCAATTACAGCTCTCTGTACAGACGGCACTGTGATTGGCCAAGCATGCGGGTCATAGTGCATACTTGGCGAACAGAAGATGTTCGTGTCGAACATGGGTTTGACTCGAACACGAAGCTCATCCCTACTTGTGTGGATGGAGGAATAAGTTCATTTTTTTTCGCTGGCTGAATGAAAAAAAGCTTCTGTCTAAGGCCATCTTAAAGTGGTCCTAAAGGCTCAATGTTTTTATTCTATGCATGAAGGTAAAAAACCTTCAGTGTGCAGCTCCCCCCTCAGCCTCCCCTAACACTTACCTAAGCCTGATCTCAATCCAGCGATATGCAGGAGAGCAGTGACTCTCCATCGGGTCTCTTCTTATTGGCTGAGATGCAGCAGGAGGAGCCATTAGCTCCCACTGCTGTCAATCACAGCCAGTGAGGAGGGGGGCAGGGCTGAGCCTTTGTCTCTGTGTCCTAGAGGCATGTGTCCAAAGCGCTAAGGTGGCGTAGGTGACATTACGTGATGGCACATAACATCAGAAGGGGGCGGGGTCACCCGTTTATGACACTGGGTGGCCCCGGTATCAGCTATATAACAGCTGTCATTGCAAAGAGGCTTCAGTCAGTGGGAGCCCCCCTGTTTTTCCGTTTTTTTTTTCTATCGGGTCGTCGGATACTGGGATCGAAGATGAATGGACACCATGGGACACTTTTTATTTTTTTATATTTTTTATTTTTTTGCCCCCCCAGATGATGTCTATGCAGACGAAACGCGTCGGGTGGACCCCACTGCCACTTCTTCACAGCGCTGTTTTTTTGATACCTTTTATGTGAGTGTTCATTAATTTTAATAAATCTCCATTTAAACGGATTCACACTACTTGGCCATTCCTTCTCTCCATTTGTTGCGGTTTTTGCTGATTCCACCGTTGATCTGAGGAATACGATCTTTGGGAGCTGCACCCCATGCCTGTGGTCCCGATCAAGTTCGAGGAACGTAGCCACGTGGTAGCCACTCCACCAACTTTGCCCTCCCAGGCCAACTGTAGTCCAGCACCACCCGAGCTTTACTGACTCCACCTGGCGTATGCCTTGTTGGGTCCATCTTGTCCGGTAAGCCTTTTCACTCTCATTGGTGGTGTGTGGGCTCCCCCTACAGATGTTATACACCCTTGTTGAGATCCTTTCCAGAGGACCTTTTATCTTCTCCCCAAGGATGTTCCTTTGAGTACATGAACTTGGAACTGTTAGTACATAGACTTACATCTCCAGACTTTTCCTCTTAGCGCTACACTTATTTTGTTTTTTTTTATATTGTCTACACTTGCTGGTTGTGTTAGCTGCTGTTTGTATTTTATTTTTGGTAGCGCAGAATTATTGTGTACATATATTTTTTAATAAAGGACTTGTCCCAAATGGTCTACTGTCATTTTTAACATTTTAACACTTTTTTTGGTGAATGTGTAAGGGTACAATGTACCCGATACCCATTCACACAAGGGGGGGCGGGATCTGAGGGTCCCCTTGTTAAAGGGGGCTTCCAAATTCCGATAAGACCCCCGCCCGCAGACCCCCACAACCACCGGGCAAGGGTTGTGGGGATGAGGCCCCTGTCCCCATCAACATGGGGACATGGTGTTTTGGGAGGACCCCAAAGCATCCTTCCCATGTTGAGGGCATGTGGCTTGGTATGGTTCAGGAGGGGGGGCACTCTCTCATCTCCCCTTTTCCTGCGGCTTGCCAGGTTGTGTGCTTGCATAAGGGTCTGGTATGGATTTTGGGGGGGACCCTGATGCCGTTTTAAAAAAAAATTTGACCCAGGGTTCCTCTTAATATCGATTCCAGACCCGAAGGGCCTGATATGGATTTTGGGGGGACCCCACGCAATTTTTTTTTAAATTTGGGTGCGGGGTTCCCCTTAACAACCATACCAGACCCAAAGGGTCTAGTAATAGACGGGGGGGGACTCATGCCGTTTTTATCAATGATTTTCATCTATATTGCTGGGATTCAATAATACATTACAGCCGCAAGCAGTTTTAAATGACTTTTTTTCTTTAGAAATGTGATTTTGCTGTGGTACTGTTATAAACACAGGAAAGATGTGCTACTTTACAGGCATACTAAGGAGACTCCCCAGGCACGATATTAAAAGGAATATTTCATTTCTATTGTTTCACAAGCATTATTAAAATCACTGCACCCGGAAAAAACTGCAGTTTTTAAAACTTTTATTTGCATTAATACATGTCCCCTAGGGCAGGACCTGGGTCCCCAAACACTTTTTATGGTAATAACTTGCATATAAGCCTTTAAAATTAGCACTTTTGGTTTTTCATGTTAGTGTTCTATAGACTTTAACAGTGTTTTGCGGCTTTCGAATTTGCAGCGAACGCTGCATATTCTTCGCTGTTCAGCGAACGGGCGAACACCCGATGTTTGAGTCGAACTTACATTCGACTCGAACATCGGGCTCATCCCTATTCAACATGTTTTTTCTTCAGCAATGGAGTCTTGCGTGGTGAGCGTGCATACAGGCTATGGCAGTTGAGTGCATTACTTATTGTTTTCTTTGAAACAATTATACCTGCTAATTTCAGCTCTTTCTGAAGCTCTCCACAAGTGGTCCTTGGTTCTTCTGATAATTCTTTTCACTCTGTTGTCAGAAATCTTGCGAGGAGCACTTGGTTGTTTATGGTAAAATTATGTTCTTTCCACTTCCAGATTATGGCCCCAACAGTGCTCAGTGGAACATTCAGAAGTTTAGAAATCCTTCTGTAACCAATGCCATCAGTATGTTTTGCAACAATAAGGTTGCAAAGGTCATGAAGCTCTTTGCTTTTACCCATCATGAGATGTTTCTTGTGTGACACCTTAAAGTGGGGTTCCACCCAAAAAAAAAAACTACATGAAAAATTCTAAAAAAAAAATACAAAAAAAATTTGGATATCTTTTTTTTTTTTTACTCACCTCTAAATGCCTGTTGCTAGGGGGTCCCTCGTAGTCTGCCTCTTTCAGTGCCTGGGCTGGTGACATCACTTCTGTCTCGGCACAGGAAGGGCTCAGCTCTGCTCCCTCCCTTCTGTCAATCATCTGGGACCCATTACAGGTCCCAGGTGACTGAGAAGCCAATCACAGCGCGTGGCGCCACTCGCGCATACGCAGTGGGTGCCAGGCTGTGAAGCCACAGCCCGGCGCCCACAGTTGCAATGCCGGTGCCGCTGAACGGAGGGGGAGACAATCGGGGCTTCGATCCCCCGCATCGCTGGACCCTGGGACAGGTAAGTGTCCAATTAAAAGTCAGCAGCTGCAGTATTTGTAGCTGCTGACTTTAAATTTTTTTTTTTTTTACTGGCCCTCCTCTTTAATAATGAGACACCTTTTTTATAGGCCATCAGTTGAGACTGAACCAGCTGATATTAATTTGCACTGACAAGAGGCAGGATTGCTTTCTAAGTACTGATAGATTTCAGCTGGTATCCTGGCTTTCCATGCCTTATTGCACCTCCCTTTTTTCATGAGTTCAATACTTTTTTCCCTGCGTCATTCCATTACACATAACTTCATTTCTGAACCTATTTGTTTTGGTTTCTTTGTATGTATGGATTGCATGGGTTTTTACCGACATGTGGTGAAAATGTCATGTCAATAGCACCTTTAGAAATATATTTACCCAGAAAAATGGTGACGTGTTCTGTACTTTTTTTACCCACTGTATATCAATGACCATGCAATGCATTATGGTTTAAAAAAAACCCTGCACACTATGTAACTGGAACCACTACTCTTGAATCCACAGGATTCACCTTAAACCCATGGTAACAGTGAACCTGAACTTCATCCATTGTCAAATTATGGGAGAGCAAGCAAGTAAGGCTCCATTCACACTTGTACGACTCTGAAGTCATGGGACTTTGGAGTTCAACTTTGATGCAACTTTGGATGGGTACGACTTTGATGCGACTTTTTTTTTTAAGTCGCTGCGACTTTAAGTAGCACATATTTGAATGGTTGCCATTGCAAAACATGGGAGGCGACCTATCATGTGACTTTAGTGTCCAAAGTCACATAAGTGTGAATAGAGCCGTAGCCTCCCTGACGGTATTCCCGAGTGTGGCTCGGGGTTAAATTTCAGTCCCATTAGGGGTAACCCCGAGCCACACTCGGGATTACATTGCAGGATCCTGGTGCGGCGTTACTTACTTTGTCCCCAGGATCCTGCGATGTCCCCCGCTGTGTCTGCCCACTCTGTCTCCTCCGAAGCCTCTCCTTGCCAGGTTCCGTTCCCTGCGAGCATTGCGACGCACGGGGGCGGAGCCTGGTGGCAAATTCAAAAAAATGTACAAACCATAACACATACAGTACTGTAATCTTACAGATTACAGTACTGTATGAAATCATTTCACATCCCTTTTGTCCCCAATGCTTTGGCCCATGCCCTGCATGCAGTTTTATGTTATATATACTGTTCTTTCTGCCTGGAAACTGGAGATTGTCCATAGCAACCAAAAAGTGTCCCTTTACGTCAAAAGTGGCTTTAGACCAGCTAGAAAACAGCGATAGTAAATTAGAACACTTGCAGGATTGAGCGATAGTGAATCGTGGGGAAATTAATTTTATTATTATTATATTATTATTTTTTTAAATTATTTATATTTATTTATTATATTATAATTTTATGTTTTTGTGTTTCAAACTTCATCATACCTGGGATATCTACTAGACCCTTGTTTGGACAGATTTAAGTGTGTTATTGTTAAGAATTACAGGCCTACAATATAAAACGCCAAATTTCCATGCAAAATAATTGTACCGCTTTCAGCACCTAAAATCCGAAATAATCATACCGCCAGGGAGGTTAAGGTGGGAAAGTCATTAGAAATACTTTCAAGTAAATATTGCAGTATTAGCTCTAGGCATGGTCTTATTCAAAATATAGCTTTCCTTGTAGGCAGGTGTAACTATGAACCAGTCAAGTACAAAGAGGATGGATGTTTATTAAAAATTTAGTATGGTATAGCCTGACTAGAGTTAGCTCTCTGTATTTTCTGCAGAGTGCATTGATGAAGGGTCTGATTGAAAGTTGCATTACCTACATCATAAGTGGAAAATCATGTTTTAAACGACTAAAAGCTAACATCAGCTTGTTAAACTCCAGCCCTCACCATGCTGATTGTTGTATTGGGTTTGTATTATCAAAAGACTTGTAGTTTAACAAAAGTTACCTTTTTGCTCAAGTCTGAAAAATTATCATCACTGGGAGCACTCTATAAAATGAACATTGAATTCAAGCAAATTCAATTTCAAGAAAAGCAATTCATGCTTTAAAAAAAGAGCTGTACCACAAGAAAAAAAAAGCTTAAACAAATGACTGGGTAGTAGTTTGAAATGTAAGTGTTCTGCATGAAAAAAAAAATAAATTTCACTTTATCTATATTTTCTATTGAGTGAAGTCTGAGAAAAACAAAAAGGGGCTCTTTATAAATAGTTGTGCATTTCCCATTTTGATGGTTTTTTTTTACTGTTTTATACTTACCTCTAAAAGCATGTTGCTGTTCTCCACTTTTCACATTCACCATTTATTTGTCAATGGTTTCTTAGCAGTGTTTGATGAACATTATCAAATACAATTATGATGTAGTGTAAATAGTATATTGAAAAAACACAATCTGCACATTGATAGTGGTCTACATATTCACGTGTAATGCACCCTTTCCTTCTGTCTATTTGTTTTAGACTTGCAGCTATGTTTGCTATTGTTAAAAATACAAGCCTTTTTTTATAAATGTTCCAAGACCAGTTCACTGTTTTCCCAGTACATAGGTTAGCCATAAGATCCTTCATAAAGTTGCATTCATGAAAATAGTGTACAAATGACAGTACACTACTTCTTTACAAATATAAATAGACCCATAGTTTTGAGAAAAGGTAAGCAGACAAATTGCTCCAATTAAAGTGTTTGTTACCCTAAAAAAAAAAAAAAAAAAAAAAAAGGATCCTGTTCCCTTAACCTCCCTGGCGGTATGATTATTTCTGATTTTAGGTACTGAAAGTGGTACAATTATTTTGCACAGAAATTTGGCGTTTTATATTGTAGGCCTGTAATTCTTAGGAATAGTTCACTTAAATCTGTCCAAACAAGAGTCTAGTAGACATCCCGGGTATGATAAAGTTTGAAAAACGAAATAAAAAATTATAATATAATAAATAACTATAAATAATTATAACAAATAATAATATAATAATAATAAAAATTATATAATAATGTAATCAAATCAAGAACACTGAAATTTGCTCAGTTGCAGAATTTTAGCTTTCGTTACTTTTAGTGTTTGATGACGGATCTCCCCACAAATCACTATCGCTTAATTCTGCGAGTGATTCTAATTTATTATCGCTTTTTTCTAGCTGCTCTAAAACCACTTTTGATGTAAAGAGACAGTTTTGGTTGCTATGGACAATCTCCAGTTTCCTGGCAGAAAGAACAGATTTATATATATAAAACTGCATGCAGGACACTGGGCAGACCACTAGGGACAAAGGGGATGTGTAGTTATTTGATACAGTACTGTAATCTGTAAGATTACAGTATGCTGTATCTATACTGTGTGTTTCACTTTTGAATTTACCGCCGAACTCCGTCCCCGTGCGTCGCAACGCTCGCAGGGAACGGAGCTCGGCACTGTGAATCGAGGGAGACACAGCGGCTCGCCGATCACAGCGGGGAGACATCGCAGGATCCAGGGGGCAAGGTAAGTATGCTCTTCCTGGATCCTGCGATGCAAGCCCGAGTCTGGCTCGGGGATACCGCTTTTGGTATGTAAAATCCAACCCGAGCCAGACTCAGGAATACCACCAGGGGGGTTAAAGCATTTACACAGCACAGTGCCTGTGCTCATCTTAGTTTCATAAACCTGATGATTGCAGCTCATCCCACATCATTAACGGTGTATGAAACTGAGTTGATCAGTGGAGAACATTTTCTCCACTGATCATCTCAGCACACAGAGAATCTGTCATTGACAGAAACGGACAGTTTATGAAGGTGTGATCTCTGCACCTCGCTGGCGATCTCTGTCGGAATTCTCCCTCCACCTTCTGTTTGAGGATGCCCCACAGATGCTCAATAGGATTTAGTTCTGGAGACATGCTTGTCCAGTCCATCACCTTTACCCTCAGCTTCTTTAGCAAGACAGTGGTTGTCTTGGAGGTTTGTTTGGGGTTGTTATCATGTTGAAATACTGCCCTGCGGCCCAGTCTCCGAAGGGAGGGGATCATGCTCTGCTTCAGTATGTCACAGTACATGTTGGCATTCATGGTTCCCTCAATGAACTGTAGCTCCCAAGTGCTGGCAGCACTCATGCAGCCCCAGACCATGACACTTCCACCACCATGCTTGACTGTAGGCAAGACCCACTTGTCTTTGTACTCCTCACCTGGTTGCCGCCCCACATGCTTGACACCATCTGAACCAAATAAGTTTATCTTGGTCTCATCAGATCACAGGACATGGTTCCAGTAATCCATGTCCTTAGTCTGCTTGTCTTCAGCAAACTGTTTGCGGGCTTTCTTGTGCATCATCTTTAGAAGAGGTTTCCTTCCGGGACAACAGCCATGCAGACCAATTTGATGCAGTGTGCGGGCGTATGGTCTGAGCACTGACAGGCTGACACCCCACCCCTTCAACCTCTGCAGCAATGCTGGCAGCACTCATACGTCTATATCCCAAAGACAACCTCTGGATATGATGCTGAGCACCTGCACTGAACTTCTTTGGTTGACCATGGTGAGGCCTGTTCTGAGTGGAACCTGTCCTGGTAAACTGCTGTAAGGTCTTGGGCACTGTGGTGCAGCTCAGTTTCAGGTTCTTGGCAATCTTCTTATAGTCTAACCCATCTTTATGTAGAGCAACAATTCTTTGCCCCATGAGGTGGACACTTCCAGTGTCCAGTATGAGAGAGTGAGAGCGATAACACCAAATTTAACACACCTGCTCCCCATTCACACCTGAGACCTTGTAACATATGCCCCGTACACACGGTCGGACATTGATCGGACATTCCGACAACAAAATCCTAGGATTTTTTCCGACGGATGTTGGCTCAAACTTGTCTTGCATACACATGGTCGCACAAAGTTGTCGGAAAATCCGATCATTCTGAACGCGGTGACGTAAAATACGTACGTCGGGACTATAAACGAGGCAGTAGCCAATAGCTTTCATCTCTTTATTTATTCTGAGCATGCGTGGCACTTTGTCCGTCGGATTTGTGTACACACGATCGGAAATTCCGACAACGGATTTTGTTGTCGGAAAATTTTATAGCCTGCTCTCAAACTTTGTGTGTCGTAAAATCCGATGGGAAATGTGTGATGGAGCCTACACACGGTCTGAATTTCCGACAACAAGGTGCTATCACACATTTTCCGTCGGAAAATCCGACCATGTGTACGGGGCATAACAATTCACATGACACCGGGGAGTCATGTGGGGGAAAATAGCTAATTGTGCCCAATTTGGACATTTTCACTTAGGGGTGTACTCACTTGTGTTGCCAGCGGTTTAGACATTAATGGCGGTGTGTTGAGTTATTTTGAGGGGACAGCAAATTGACACTGTTACATTGTAGCAAAGTGTAATTTCTTCAGTGTTGTCACATGAAAAGATATAATAAAATATTTGCAAAAATGTGAGGGGTGTACTCACTTTTGTGAGATACTGTATATATATTTTGTGTATGGGGAGTTTACCTTTATTATTTTATTACTATGAGGTGGGCGGTCTCCTCTGAGAATGCCCGTGTACTCAGCAGTGGCAATTCACCGCTGCTTAATAAATGGACACCAGAGTGTTTCACTGATTTCCTGGTACTGTAATCTCGCTATGTCTCGCAAGATTACAGTAACAGGAGGCGTTCCGCACAGTCCAAAGCACTTGATCGCTTCACTCCTCAAAAAGAGAAGCAATCTACACTGTTTATAAACAGGTACTCAGAGAAGAACGATCTCCTCTGAGAATGCCAGGGAGAACTCAGCAGCGGATATTTTCCGCTGCTTGATAAACGGACACCTTAGTCGAGACAAAATACTATTTTTGCATTGTGTAAAAACGTAATCATTGGTATAAGGCATAGTCTTAGCTGCTTTTACCTACACATTATCCTTTTCATAAAATACCTCCAAACTAAACCCACTCCTGCTATCATGAGTCATGAAATATAAAATTGTAATTTGGATAGGTAATCAAACCTATTATATGTAAAAATATATTTTAGAATTAATAGTAGAATTAATCTACAAATGCATTTGTTTTGTAGTGTCTCTTCCATATTCCTTTCAGCATCTCTTCTCTCCAGTGTAGGAAGTGATATACAGAGATAAGAATTACATAAACCTATCTTCCATTGCAGCTTCTGGCTATTGTTGTATGCTTAGAGCACCATAGAGATTCTCTAACCCTTTCTGCAGACTGCAGGTGGCAGCAAGGGTTGTTTTAAAGCTAAACAGGGAGTTAAAAAGCACCAATTAGTGTAGTTATACATATATTAAAAAATAATTTAATGTCATTGTAAAAACAAGTACCTAAATTTGACTTGGAATAACTCTTTGGCATTCCCTTGAAAGGCAGGGCCAAGAATTGGGATGCAGGATCAGTATTTAAGGCCTAACAGGTCTGCTGTAGTGCTCTGTTGAAAATGAACTTTTTAGGAGGTGCAAGCAGAATGAGCAGAGAGATGGTTTACTTGTTTGCTACCTCTCCTTTACTATCTATTCACAGGCTGGGAGTGAGGTGACTTAGCTGAATTACTTAATTGCAGTATAGAAAAGTCAGGTCACCAAACTAGGTCTTCTGTCTTTCTCTGTAAATTTCAAAAATAAAGGGACCAATATACAACTCCTTTGGTAGATAAAACAGCCGCCAAAAAATGTGTACAAAAACACAGGGGTTAATTTACTAAAACTGGAGCGTGCAAAATCTGGAGCAGCTCTGCATAGAAACCAATCAGCTTCCAGGATTTTTTTTGTCAAAGCTCGGTCTTAGTAAATCAACCCACTGTTAGCTGTTTGCCTGGAGTTTAGCTTGAGGTAATCTACTATGTTATTAGAGTACCCCCTGCTAGGAGATAAGCAGTGTTTCCCTATTCCTATAATCCCTGATGGTGAATTGGTCCTCCAGCATCTTCTCAGGAAGGTGTACAGCAGTGGTTCTCAACTTCTGCCTTAGGACCCACTAACAGGCCAGGTTTGCAACATAACTGAAATGCATCACAGGTGATATAATTTGCTGCTCATTGATTGCAGTATTCTAGTCTGCATCTCCCCAAGGTAATACTTAACCACTTCAGCCCCCGAAGATTTTACCCCCTTCCTGACCAGAGCATTTTTTGGGATTTGCCACTGCGTCGCTTTAGCTGACAATTGCGTGGTCGTGTGACGTTGTACCCAAGCAAAATTGACATCCTTTTTTCCCACAAATAGAGCTTTCTTTTGGTGGTATTTGATCACCTCTGCAGTTTTTATTTTTTGGGCTATAAACAAAAAAAATCAACAATTTTGAAAAAAAAGCAATATTTTTTACTTTTTGCTATAATAAATATCCCCCAAAAATATATAAAAAAACTGTTTTTTTTCCTCAGTTTAGGCCGATATGTATTCTTCTATATATTTTTGGTAAAAAAAAAATCGCAATAAGCATATATTGATTGGTTTGCGCAAAAATTATAGCGTCTACAAAATAGGGGATTGTTTTATGGCATTTTCATTATTCATTTTTTTTTATTAGTAATGGTGGCGATCTGCGATTTTTATCATGACTGCGACATTATGGCGGACACATTGGACACTTTTGAAACTATTTTGGGACCATTGTCATTTATACAGTGATCAGTGATATAAAAATGCATTGATTACTGTGTAAATGACACTGGCAGAGAAGGGGTTAAACACTAGGGGGCGATTAAGGGGTTAAGTGTGTCCTAGGGAGGTGTTCTAACTGTGTTCTAACTGTGGGGGGTATGGGCTTCCACTGACATGAAAGCGATCACTGCTCCTGATCACAGGGAGCAGTGGATCTCTGTCATGTCACAAGGCAGAATGGGGAAATGCCTTCTTTACATAGGCATCTCCCCATTCTACATCTCCACACTGCAATCGCAGCCCGCAGTCGAACATCGAGTTCCTAGGACCCGTAGGCACGTTTCCGCGGCGTGCGGTGGGTGCACACGCGCCTAATAGGCGGCAAATTTAAAGGGACGTACATGTACGCCTATTTGTCTGCCTGTGCCATTCTTCCGATGTACATCTGTGTGCGGCAGTTGGCAAGCGGTAAAAATCTGGCCTGTTAGTGGGTCCTGAGGACAGGAGTTAGTTTTTGTCTTTTTGTTTTTTTATATAGGATATAAATTTTTTAATTTTTTTTTTAAATATTTTGATATATATTTGTGTATGTAGGTGTATATGTATACATGTGTATATATATATATATATATATATATATATATATATATATATATATGTATGTATATTTTTAATTTACATGTGTCTATGCGTTTGTTATGGGAGTTATGGTTAGCTTATGATAGATTGTAACCGGAGATTGTCATGTAGGTCTGTGGGTGCTTAGAAAGGTTTAGATCTTACTGCTATTTAGCAGTGAAAGAGACACACACTTCCTGGTCTTGGTATTTGTGTGTCCTGGAGATACAGGCAGAGGAAGGTTCTTTCTGCACCGTAGACTGAGCTGTGGCGACGCCCGGAGGGTTCCTATAGCAACGATACACTACAAATTAGCTTAGAGGGATCAGTCCACCCATCTAGAGGAAGGCCTGTGATTGGCCGATACGCGTCTAGAAGGGAGGAGCTGATAGTCACGTTCAGCCAGGCACTGTGTATGTGGACACGGTGGTGCTACTCTGGAGGTTTTTATGTGATTTTAAAGTTTTTATTTTGTAAGTGCAACTTGTCTATTTGGGGGCTTTGAATAAATTTGTATACGGAGAACACTATGGTCTCTATACTATTATTTACATGTCCTGAACTCATGGAATCTTGAGCCAAGCTGGGAGATGATCCGCTTCTTTGGATATTAATGAGCTGAGTTACCATTAAGAAAAGAGCCATCTGGATTACCCACCATTGATATGGAAGAGGAAGTGAGAGCAAAGAGCTTGTGAGCAGATCCGCATATGAGTTTTGACTCATCTGGGAGGTGAGCACGCATTTTTACTGGTGGTGGTGTGCACTCCTTTTGAGGACGAACAATCACTGTGGTAGAATTGTGTGGATACACTGATCACAAGAAGAGTTTTTCATGTTTTATTTTGTTCATTTTTTCATTTTATGGACTATTCAATTATATGTAGGATTTATTTATTTTAGAGATTTGCAATTTATATATATTTTTACACATAGCACTACATTTATTATTTACTGTCCTAGGGAGGTGTTCTAACTGTGGGGGGTATGGGCTTCCACTGACATGAAAGCGATCACTGCTCCCGATCACAGGGAGCAGTGGATCTCTGTCATGTCACAAGGCAGAATGGGGAAATGCCTTCTTTACATAGGCATCTCCCCGTTCTACCTCTCCACACTGCAATCACGGGCTGTAGGCACGTTCCCGTGGCGTGCGGTGGGCGCACATGCAACCGATAGGCGGCAAATTTAAAGAGACGTGCAGGTACGCCTATGCCTGCCTGTGCCATTCTTCCGACGTACATCTGTGTGCGGCGGTCGGCAAGCGGTAAAAATCTGGCCTGTTAGTGGGTCCTGAGGACAGGAGTTGAGAACCACTGATGTACAGAATCAGCTTGTTTTGCACATGTAGCAGACCCCAGTAGCCGGAAGCTGCAATAGGGAGAAATTATTGTTGAAGCATATTGAGAGCCTTGAAAGGAGTGGCAAAAATACCTGACAATCTGAACTTGTATTGTTGCATTTTAACCTGTAGAGATAGAAGTGACAAGCCATAAACTGTGCAGATATGATGAATAATTTATTTATATACAATAAGCATTGGTAGATGTATTCCATTTAAAAGAAAAAATACAGTAACAAAAATATTTTCAGCATAATACCTACAGTATAAACGGAAATGTGACAAACAGATTTTGTTGTTGAGTTATAAAGAACACAGAGCCTGATATAACAGAGTACGAGATGCGTTGTTAACTAAGACAGTAAAAAACTGTACAGTGCAGGCAACACATTACAATAAAATATGGTCAATGAGGCAGTCTTTTTCAATAAATCTGGGGTAGGAGGGAATGGAACTAAAATCTCATAAATCCACCATATCTTTTATCCATTTCTGGTACTTCTTTGGAATAGCTTTCACCGTCTTCATCTGAAGGAAGAAAAGAATCAGCAAAGCGCCTCATGAACCCTCCATATCTTTTCTGGTAGTCCTGCCACCATTCAGGCCTGCCTACTCTTCTCATAAAGCCACCATATCGCTTCTGCAGCTCTTTAGCCTCATCTTCAACATCTGGACTTCTTCTGTAACCTCTCATGAAGCCTCCATACCTTTTGTTCACCTCTCCTTGTGTTTCACTATCAGCATCCGCACCAGTACCTAGAAGCTCTCTGAGAAGATCTGAAGTATCACTGTCAAACTCTTTCTTCATGAAGCCTCCATACTTCTTAGCAAGAACCTCTCCACCTGTAGCTTCTTCCTCTGGTTCAGTATGGTACAGCTCATCCATTTTCTTTTTCATGAAGCCACCATATCGCTTCATAAATCCCCCATATTTTTTGGCTAGTAAGTGGCTATCATCTGTCTCTTTCTCAGCTTCTGACGCATTGTCCTCTTTAGCTGTTTGGAGAAGCTCTTTGCAGGTTCCCCAGGCTTTGGCAGATGGCAGTTGTCCTTCACATTCCAATGTGCATGTCTGTAACAAGAACAACACGTTATACCTCAGCTGTATAAATACTTGTATAGACAGCCATGAGAAATATATTTATCACAGTCTAATTCCTTTGTCCCTAGGTATTCTGGTTTCATCCCATTCTCCAAAGACATACTTGTAGATTAATTGTCTAAATTGGCCCTAGCATTTGCATGTATGAATATGAATTAGAGACCTTAGATTGTAAGCTCCTTGAGGGCAGGGACTGATGTGAATATTCAATATACCGTATTTATCGGTATATAACACGCACTTTTTTCCCCTGAGTATACAGTATGCGTAAATTGTGGACACCATATAAATACCTGTAATAAATCTTTTACCAACCATATTAGGATACACATTAACAGTACTACGGCATTCCAAACAGCCTTATGTAAATAACAGTACTCTAAGCTAATTAGGCACTGCTTGTTTTCATCTTTGTTATCTTTGTTGTTCATCTAATATTGAGAGGTTCCTGAGAGGAGGAAAGAGAAGAATGATAATTTTGTGCTCATACATTCCAGTCACAGACTGGGACAGGCCCTAGGCCAAACCTGATTGCTTAATAAAGGGCCAGGACCTTGTTGTGCTGTCTCACAGGAATGGCTGGAACATAGGAGAGGATGTTATAAGAAGAATAAGGCTCTACCCCTAAAGTATAGAAGTCCAAGTACATTTATTTAATCACAGAAGTCCAAAGATAACAAAGACAACACATCAAAGTGTTTCAGGTCTATAAGGTTCCCCCTTCATTGGGGCTTAAATAGATGGTTTAGTTGGACTCATATATATATATATATATATATATATATATATATATATATATATATATAATATGTATACAGTATATATTGTAAATATACACACCGATCAGTCATATCATTATAACCACCCACCATAACCCATCAAGGGATTGACTCTACTAGATCTATGAAGATATGCTGTGGTGTCTGGCACCAAGCTGTCAGTAGCAGAGATCCTGTTAGTTGTAAGGTGAGGCCTACATTTATTGGACTTGTTTTTCCAGCATATACCACAGATGCTTGATTGAATTGAGATTTGGAGAATTTGGAGGCCAGGTCAACACCTCAAACTCGTTTTTTCTCAAACCATTCTTGAATTCATCAGACCAGGCCACCTTCTTTCATCGCTCTGTGGTTCAGTTCTGATGCTCACGTGCCCATTGTAGGGGCTTTGGCTGTGGGTCAGCATGGGCACCCTGACTGGTCTGCGGCTACACAGCCCCATACACAAAAAACTGCGATGCACTGTATATTCTCACACCTTTCTATTGGAGCCAAAATATTTTTTT
Organism: Lithobates clamitans; assembly: GCA_037952925.1. Taxonomy (NCBI): domain Eukaryota; kingdom Metazoa; phylum Chordata; class Amphibia; order Anura; family Ranidae; genus Lithobates; species Lithobates clamitans. The sequence continues at coordinate 4,427,148 of JBBGZY010000174.1, read as the reverse complement.
TTCAGCAATTTGAGCTACAGTAGCTCTTCTATTGGATTGGATTACATGGGCCAGCCTTTGCTCCCCATGTGCATCAATGAGCCTTGGCCGCCCATGACCCTGTTGCTGGTTCACCGGCTTTCCCTCCTTGATCCACTTTTGGTAGGTTCTGACCACTGTAGCTCAGGAACATCCCACAAGAGCTTCAGTTTTGGAGATGTCCTGACCCAGTTGTCTAGCCATTACAATCTAGCCTTGTCAAAAATCACTGAAGTCCTTACGCTTGCTTTTTTTTTAAAGATTTCAACACATAAGCTTCATGGACAACATGTTCACTTGCTGCCTAATATATACCATCCACTTTGAGATGATATTGTAACAAGATAATATCAATGTTATTCACTTTACCTGTCCGTGGTCATAATGTTATTGCTGATTGGTGCAAATATATATATATATATATATATATATATATATATATATATATATATATATATATATATATATATATATATGACACAGAGTTTAGCTTTAATAACTAGTCCTTAGTGAATAAGGCCATATTGTTCTCAAAAACACTGTAATGCAAAGCAATGCCAGTTTTAGGTAAAATCTGTAATAAGACAAATTTAGAAAGAAAGCAGAGCTGTCCTCAGTAAGGAATCCCTAACAGAGAAACACTTACAGATTGCAGTAGAAAAGTCTTTACATTTATTATTATTATTGTTATACAGAATGTATATAGCACCAACAGTTTGCCCAGTTCTTTACAAAATGGACAGATAGAGTACAGTTAAAATACAATTGAATATACGAGGTTTCAAAGGGCCCTGGTCATTGGAGCTTACAATCTAAAATAATTAGTAGCTGTGTGTGATTTTTGCTAAATATGAAAATATAGTCAGTGCCACCAAAAAAATAACCTTTAAAATTCTCAAAAATAATCATCGGTATTTTACTGTTAATAGCAAGCACACACTTAAATTGTTAAACTTTCTTAATACCTTCGCAAACTATCTACTTCCACTAAGTTGAAGTTTCTGTGATGAAATATTTATAAAATCATAAAGCTTTAATTTGTAATATGCATCCCATAAAAGCACTTTTATATGTCATTCCAGACTTGATTCTGTTCAGAAGATGATCTCTTTTTTTAACATATTTGTTTGAAGAACCTGAAAAAGCCTGAAGCTGATCTCTTCTGTAGTTTATTTTTTTATTTTTTGAAACTTCATCTTTTTAAAAAGGGGAAAGTACAACTTAATTCCAAAAGAATTACCTTTTACTTAGAGTACCTAGGATGCTGGTAAAAGAATGATAAAAAATGGTCAGTAGTTTAGAGTTTGGAAATGTTGTCTCTATTCTCCCTGAAATGATTGTTGGGCACCCAGGTTTTACCCCCAAAAAACATTATTACTCTGAAATCAGTATTATATGTTGCCTGTGTTTTATTAACCATTTGTATTCAAATAATCTAAACAACTCCTTATATTAAAGTGATTCTAAAGGAAGAGAGTTGTTTTTTTTTCACCTTCCTATGCATTAAGGTAAAAGACCTTCCACTGTCTTTGGCTTCCCCCTTTGGCTCCCCCCTTAAACACTTACTTGACACCACTCCAGTGCTGTCCACGCTGGCAGCCCCAGTCGATCTCTTCCTGGATTCACAGGCTTTATGGAAAGCAGAGGGAGCCATTGGCACTTGCTGCTGTCATTCAAACCCAGTGAGGAGAGAGCAGGGGGCAAGGCCAAACCGAGCTGTGTGCCTATGGACTCACATAGCCTGGCTCGGGAGCGCACCTACATGAGTGCCCTATAACAAGCCCCTTGCTATGGAGGCACTCAAAGAAGAGGAGGAGCCCAGAGTGCCAGTGGGGGACCCTAAAAGAGGAGGCTTGAGGCCACTCTGTGCAATAGTATAACATATTTATTATTTTAATTTAAAAAAAAATCATTTTTTAGCTCATTTGTAAAGCAGGGGCAAATATGTGCTTTATTCTTAAAGGGGTAATTTACAATGGTGGCTTTAAATTACTGCTTATACAACGTAGATTTAGATTTGGAGTTGGAGGAACTGAGATTAGAAGTTGGAGTCAAGGAAATTCAAAATAAAAAGGTATTCTTGCCTTTTCTTGAACATTGAAACCACATACTGGGTACATCCCCACGACCGAGGCGTTACCGGCCCAAGTAACCTTAACCATTCTATTCCAAAGCAATTGTTATCAACATTGCACTATTGTTAAGATTGTTTTCACCCTATTTCTAAAGGATGATTACACCAATCTTTTTATGCCACAAGTTCTACCGTGACATGTTACTTGTATTTTGATTGTACCAATCCTCTTATACCTCAACATTTTACTGTGACATGTTAATTGTTTTCTGTTTACCTCCTCTCCAATAAAATATTTGAACAAGGAACATTGGAACCACTGTTTACCTTACACTGTACACACAAATAGAAGCACGCTGGGGTTGATTTACTAAAGCCAAATAGGCTTTTTGTCTGCACATGATTGGATGATGAAAGTCAGTAGAGCTCCTCCTTATTCACAAAGCTTTGGGGCAAATTCCCTTTACAAAGTGCAAGTTCCTTTGCAAAGTGAACAGTCTTTTTCCCTTAAATCAACTAACTAAATGTAATCATGGCTTTGAGTTCTCTCCACAACTAAGGAGACCAGGTGGACTGGCAATAATTTCTGCATTAGGGCCTATGGGTACGTCCTAGGGTAATCCGACATAAACCTGGGTGGGATGCATTAACTTTGCAATGTGATATCAGTAGGAGGATGTAGACTATGTAGAGTTGCACTTTTTTGAGTAAATACCAAGAAGCTATGGTTGCATTTTCACATACAGTGGTAGGTATTCTGAAAATAGACCACTCTGAAAGTATATGTTTACCTTTTTTTATATCTAGTGGAGCTGTGCTAAAGATATGATCAAAGCTCTTGCTGTCATCTTGTGCTAAGACTGTAGATGTCATTGAGAAACTAGGTATGTAAGCATTTAAAAAATCCAGCACTGCAGTTCTAGCTTTGTGTACTGCCAAGTAGAGGGGTCTACTCTATTCAGGAGCAAACAGGGGCCCAACATCAAAGCTAGGAAGATCATATTCATTTTAACAATGGTACACTTTTTAGAAAAAGCAGGAAAATTGGTGGCTATTTGTGTGTATTTGATCATACAGGTATTATGGATCATTTCATGAGCTCTCCAAAGACCACATTTTAATATCTTTATGCGGAGCTTGTCTACTATCCTTGTCTTACATTTGATTTATTTGCAGAAGTTGTATGTGACGTTCTCCTTTATTTGTATGGGTTTAATACAGCTTATCCTTGATCCTATTTATAAACATCTAAGGGTGGGCAATGGTAGGTTGTCTTTAGCAGTCCACAAAGAACTTTCGTCTTACACGCAAAGAAAAAGAAATGTTGAAGTATGGCTGGCTCTTGTGGTTGAGGAAATAAAGGACCTCCGCACATCAATTACATCACTCTATTCACAAGTTTTTATTCCACAGAACACCCACCTTCACTGCCAATGTGCTATATGCTGGATGTTCAATGCGCCCCTGTGCCTTTAAGGATGGGTAGGCTCCCTCCAGGCTCACCCTCTGCCTATCCTTTATAATGCATGTGCTTCCACTGTGGAGGCTCTCAAAATTTAGAGTTAGGACTGCAGATAATATTGGGGTGCCGTGAAGTGGCTCTGCAACGTACGCATGTATTTGCAAATTTGTGCAAACTAAACCCCTGTTTTTAACACATACTATTAAACAGGATAATTTAGTTGGTTGCAGACTGGTCAGTAAGCTGAGCTGGGAATTTTCTTTGGTTTTGTTTGACGTGGGTTGCCCTTCCATGTGCTCCTTGCTGCAAAGGCCAGTTCTAGGTAGGGGCAGTGGCCATTTGTTTGTAGTGCATAGACTGTTTACGCTGGTATCAAAGTTCGATCACCTTAACGATTAAGGCAAAACAACAATCGCTTTGAATAAATAGACCAGTCTTGGGCAAGGGAAATTGGCATAAACACAGCTTTACCTAATTCACTAAGCTAAGTGAACATTCTCTACTCCTTAACCACTTGAGTATTATCCTGTATTTACCCCTATATTACCACATTTTTTTTCTTTTTTATTTCTGTGATAGTTTGACTGACAACTACACTATATCCATTTTTTTTTATATATATTTTTTGAGACACATGGAGCTTTCCTATGGTGGTATTTATAAAACCACAGGGTTTTTATTTTTTACTATATAAAGGAACAATTCTAATGTTCTGACTACCTATCACATGTCTTGAGGTCCTACTGTTCCAGAATAGTACACACACCCCCAGAATTGTGTCAATTAGTTTAGGATATGAAGTTTGTACAGTGCAGCAGTCAGAATGTAGGGGTCATAACTATGTATTACCAAAAAACTGCTTGCAGATTTCAGTGGTCAGGAGTCAGCGTGCCGTTACGGTGGTGGTTGGTGATGAGTGCCCCTTTAATGTTGGTGGTCAATGGTATGTGCCCCCTTAAATGTTGGTGAGTACCCCATAACTGTCAGTGGTCAATGTGCCCTATTTATGGTCAATATGCTCCCCTGGTCTGTGTACCCTCTTGCTTCTGAATGTTACACATAGTTACATAGTTAGTCTGGTTGAAAAAATACACCACCACAAAAGTCCATCTAGTTCAATGTGACCTGTTGTTAGTAAGCCCAAATTTTGTTTGTGGCCAGTGGGAGCAGTGTTACTTACAGAGAAGTCATTGGCAGCAGAGGAGGAAAGGGAGGACTGTGATGAGAAATTTTTGTTTACACTTGTGATTTCTGTGTTTGGTTCACAACATTCACAAGGCACAGAGCCTGGATCTGTGCATTTTGCCTGTGATCTGTTCTGTCCAATGACAGCTCAATCACAGGTATTTAAAGGGTGCACTGCTGGCTGCTTGTGCAAATTTGTACAGCTCTCCAGAAAACTGTGTCCACCTGCTGTTTATTTTTTACAGTGGCACCTTTAAAAGAGAAATATGTTTTATCCCCATTCATACTTACCTAAGTGGATGCAGCATTGGTCCGATGCTGCATCTGTCCCCCTGCACCTCTGCACTGAGAACCGAGCGATCAAACATCGCCGATGGCTCAGTTCTCACAGCTCCCTGAGCAGAGAGCTGCTGACTGTCAACCAGCAGCTCTCTGTTCTCCCCCCCCCCGCGCTCACTGGAGTGCTGAGCTGTGGAGGGGCAGGGAGTGGCTGTCTCAGGCTCTCTGCGGCTCGCTGAGAGGTTGAGATGAGTATCAGTCCAGGTACCTGGGGGATCCAGACTTTATTGTCATGATGACGTGGTGCCTGGACAGATTCCTGTGATGTCAGCAGAGAGCGGACTTCAGCCCGCTCTCTGCTGAAAATGAATCACAGGAGTGCAAAACGAATTTCACTCCTGTGATCCATAGGAGAAGCCCAGCCAAACTAGCTCAGGCTGAACTTCTCCTTTAATGTGGTTAAAGTAAACCAACCCAACGGAGTATCACTTACTACTTACTGTAAGCACCATTTGTTCTTATACAGTCCCTGTACTTTTGATACATATTTTCAACTTGTTTGGCCAAATCAGAATCTACCTTCAGCCAAACATATCCCAGCACCTAAAAATTACCACAAAAACACAATACCCTCAAACAGAGGAATATGCCGGGGGATATGCATGTGGCATGAGGGCAAACTCTGCAAGTCTGGACATAGCAGTCTTCCTACATCTACAAAGTGACAATCATTTCAATATAGAAAGGTGAACATTTTGGACAGAGAGGTAAACTATTTTGCAAGAGGCATGAAGGAGGATATCTACATTAAACCGGAACATCCATCCTTAAAATAGTATCGGGGGTTTCTACACCATATAGTTCACATATAAGCCATTTTAAGATCTCTATTCCAGCATTTTGACAACAATTCACACCTTCAGATGTATCACTTGCACAATTAACACATATTCCAGACTTCCTACCACCATAGTGACTGGATTATGGAAGCAGAACAGGGAGGTTTTACAAATATTTGCTCACCCAATAATGCTCTTGGGCAATCAACATTTTCCTTGACACATTCCATAGTGACTGTGTTGAGATGGCTAAGTTACCTGTTTGGCTATAAATACACAGATATGTTCCCGACACTCATTTAAGCTTTATGTTGCTTGGGTGAGCTAAGTAACATATTTAATGCTACAGCACAAGTTTAGTTGAATGCAACTAACTAGCTATCTGATGGGCTTATTGAAAAATGTAGTGCCATCAGTAGACCAAGGACTTTCCTGGACTGAAGCATCATGGGGTAAGCAAAAAATGCCAGCAACACGAATGCTTCTTCTTGTAAACCTTTATTGGAACACTAACAGTAGTGCTACATCTGAATTGCTAGCATTTTAGATGTAGTACTGCTGTTAGTGCTCCAATAAGGGTTTACAAGAAGAAGCATTCATGTTGCCGGCAAAAGGTGCACCTGTAAGCCCTTAAAACATGCTGTTTCATAATTACCAAAGACAAAAAACTGATCTGGACAAATATTTCTCGTGTGGCACACTCTTCCTTTTCTTTTTATCCCCAAATAAAGGGACATTCTTTCCACTGGCCACCAATTTAATAGAGAATCCTTTTCAATGATCATCAGTACATGGGGGTTCTTTTCCCAATGGCCAGCAATGTAAAGGGGTCGTCTTCTCATTGGCCAACAATGTAAGGAGCCATTCTCCACTGACCACCAATGTAAGGAAACACTACCCTGACCACCAATGTAAGGGGACACTTCTCCACAGACCACCAATTTAAAGAGGCAATTCTCTACTGATCTTCAATGTAAGGTGGGCATTTACCACTGTCTATCAATATAAGGGAGAATTATACTGATCGCCATTGTTAGAGGGCACTTCTTCACTGACATACAGTGCAAGGGAGCCATTATCCACTAACAACTAAGGGAGCACTCCTCTAACCACAAATGTAAAGGTGTATTTCTCTAGTGACTATCAATGTAAAAGAGTAATTCTCCACTAACCATCACTACAAAAAGGCCATTCTTCACTGACCACCAGTGTAAGGGGTCGCTACACTAACCACCCATGGAAGGGAGCACTAAACTTACCACCAAGATAAGGAGTGATTCTTCACTGACCACCAATGTAAGGGGGTAATTCTCACTGATCACCAATGTAAGGAGGGAATTCTTCACTGACCACCAATGTAAGGAGTCAATTCTCCACTGACCACCAATGTAAGGGGGCACTATATTGACCATCAGTATCACTAATCTCAAATGTAAAGAAGATACTACCATTTTCACTGTCTATGATTTTTAATGTTATTATTATTCATTTCATAAAGTTTAACTGAAAATAATTTTGTCAAATAGAGCAAAGAGGTATTAAGATAATCTACTGTGGGTCTTAAATACCTCACATTGTTATACAGTTTTAGAGTGTTGGTATCATTATTTACATTTTCTAGATAACCCTTCTCTCCCTATTGGTTTTGGCTCACACGCTATTCTAAGCTGGGATAAATCCTTCTGGCCGCAAAGTAGGCCAAAAAATTTGTTCATTTCATTCTCAAACTTTCACACTACACACGGCCAGACGAGAGGCCTTTGGTTTCTCTATCTGCAGCTAGTTTCTACTGCTCTCTTGTATCGAAAAACTACCATCCATCTGCCACTTACAGAATTTGAGTAGTTGTGCATAACTTCTGAGCCTTTAACCCACACTATATCTAAGGTCTACAAAATATTATCTAGTTTAGATTCACCAGGTTTACCCACGTACACAGTAAAGTGGATGATGGAATTAGGACATCCAATTCAGGAAGGGGAATGGGATCAAATCTTCAATAATACCCATAAATTTTCAACAGCTTGTGACACTCAGGAACGTAACTTTAAATTGATATCAAGATGGTACTATACTCCAGTCAATTTACACCACATCTTTCCATCTCAGTCGGAATTGTGTTGGCGCTGTCATGTCTCTATAGGAGATTTTGTTCATGTTTGGTGGGCTTGTCCTCCTATTAATACGGTAAACTATGAAAATGTGTAATAAATCTTTACAATCTAGTTACAGGCGAGTCATTTCCTAATTCTGCAGAAGAGACTCTTCTTTCACTTCTACCCCAGATTTTACCTCGAGGAAATCTCTTCTCTGTTTCTTTATCTCACTAGTTAGACATCTAATTCCGAGGTATTGGAAGTCATCTACTACTCATTCATTTATGGTGTGGATTGAGACTCTAAATGGTATTATGCTTATGGAAGAATCGGTAGCTGAAAATAATGATACTACAGAAAAGTTTAAAAGGGTTTGGTTAACCTGGTTAACATTTAAGGACTCATCAAAGCTACTGGATTTCGTGGCTGAGCTTCCTTGAGGCTTAGATACAAGTATCATCCATTCAGAACCTGTGAGTGATGAAGGGAAAACTCCCAGAATTCCCATCCCCCTTCCCTTCCACCCCCCCCTTTTTTTATACTCCCCACAATCTTTTTTTTAAAGAGTATTTAAAACGTATCTACAATGGTGATTTAAGACATAGTGATGAAGAACTATGGACCATTCTTTATTTATATGTTTTGTCATTGTTTGTGAAACTATATGAAATTAATAAACAGGTATATGATAATAATATTTCAAATGCAAGCTGTCCTTCCCAAGTACTTAGCAGTGGAAAATCACCAATTTCTGACACCTTTTAATATAAATTTGCATGTCCTCTGCTGAAAACCGCATAGCAGCTGTGGATACTTCTTTGTGTCTGAACACTAGACAATCATTCAAAATCTGATTGGATTTCTGTATTCCATTGTGACATTAGTTCACATACAAAAAGTCTGAATCACATTTTTTTGATTACGGAATGGCTACAATTTTAAATATTTATTTGGGTGTGTCATACTTCTTTTAAGCTTTTTCCCAAGAAAACATTATTTCTAGTCACGTAAAAAAGGAATCCTTGGTGGTATTTGCAGGAGCCCAATTCTTCCTCAAGATAACCACCAGTGAATATATGCAGATGTTTACAGATAATGTAACAGTTAAAGACATTGCTACATATACAAATATCAATGTTTTAGCCAGATAATAACAATCTTCCCTGGTCATTTAAATATGTAATGGACTTCCTGCCATGTTGTAAACAACAAAGAGTCAAGGTAGTCCCTAGCAATTCATTAGAGATCTGCTTTTTGCAATTTTAGCACAGTTAAGTTGGTTGTCCTGAGTTACGCTTCAGCACTGTTTGTACTGAGTTAGGAAATTAAATTTTATATGATGATATTAGATGCATGGTTTTAAGCAGGTGATATATTACTTGTCTAATATATCTGTATATTGTAGACTAGTGTATCCTTTGTAATGATGATTATTTATTATAAATTCATGTTGAAAAGCAGAATAAATCTTTGTTATTTCTCCTAGACTAGATTAGTTCAGATTGCACTTAATTTTTATACAGTGGGAATAATTCCTGTGTTCTACTATTCCTAAATGAGGATAGGGAGTTACATAATGGGTCTACAGAAAGTACTTTCGTCAGTTGGGCAGTTTATGGATTGTTGGTAATTAACTGGTAGGAAATCCATCTCTGATAAGTTTAGCTGTGAATATTTCTAAAAGGGCATACAAATGTACACCCAACATCCATTGCACTGGTTATAGTCACTGCAGAACTCTGCTATTTATCATGTCACAGTTCACTGTCATTGGTTACTGTTAAAGAATAAATATAAATAAAAGGCAGGAATTAAGACTTTAAGCTCAAATCCCATGTTTGAAAAATCCGAGGCATTGCAAGGCAGAGAGGTGAACAAAAAATAACTTGTAAACTGAATTAATTGCTTATTTTGGGCTGCAATGTTTATACCGATACTTGTATATTATTCATTATTATGCTTGCTCTCATAAACTGTAGACAGACAGAGTTCCGAAGACCACTCTTGATAAATGCAATGCAAAGCTGACATCTACCCTGTTTCCCCGAAAATAAGACCTAGTGTGATTGTCAGAGATGGCTGTAATATAAGCCTTACCCCCCCAAATAAGCCCTACCCTGTTTCCCCGAAAATAAGCTCTACTATGAAAATAAGATCTACAAGGACTTTAACTAGGGCTTATTTGGGGGGTAGGGCTTATATTGCAATCATCACCGACAATCACGCTAGGTCTTATTTTCAGGGAAACAGGGTAGCTAGAGCTCATTATCCTATGTAAAGGATTATTTGCATAAATAATTATATGCAGTTGTACTTACATCCGCAAAGTGCAAAATGTAACATTTGTCATTATACAGTCTTTATATGGCTAATTAGGCTTGCTTTAAGATCTCAAATGTCAAGGGAAGTTGAAGTTGTGCTTTATTATATATTCTATATTATTTTAGCAGAATGCTAAAGTAATATAGAATAATTATGAATGTTAATCAGTTACTAAAATAAAGAGTTTTCCCTAAAATCTTTCTTTACTACATAAGATATAACGAATTATGCTAGCATGCCATAAAAGGTTTAGCTTATAACATATGTTGTGACGTTCAAGAGTGCCTTGATGAAATGTGTTGTTATCTATAGGATTGATATACGTTTAAGGTATATTGCCATGCTGACTCATCAGGTGGTGAGTAAGTGTAGACATTGATTAATGATCTCTTCATGTCAGAAGCGCATACTCTTATATTGTCCATGATAATATCAGTTAATGATGACTATATGCCATAATACAACAGAGATTATTCTACAGCCCATTCATTTAATGACAATTAAATGCAATATGTTGCAAACAGTGAGACTGTTCTAGAACAATGGTGAAATGTTCCTTTAAATTGTTTGTGTCAGTCATGAAGCATTGTCTAACTTAATATTAAAGTCTAATAAGTCCATTCATTATCTTTTATGTCTAAAAACAGAGAATGCAATCAACTATTTGGTAGTTCATTGAATTCTGCATTGTTCATTGAATATTTTTATATAGGGATTTTTAATGTATAGATGACAATTAGTCATGGCTATACAACATTGCACTTATCACTTCCTATTCTTAATAATAGCATCACACTGAATATGCTAATCACATAAAGTAAAGAAGACACTATGATTATAAGATCATAAGAAAAGATGTCTTTAACAAGTACCAAGATTGTTTTCTTGCCAATTGGTCTAAATATGCAAAGTGGGCTAGAAATAAAGTTTGTACCAGTGTCTGCTCATTTGTGGTGCTAGAGGACAGTGCTAACTACCAAAGCAATGAGGTGCCAAGGCACCATCAGCTTTATGGTAGTATATTAAACTGTGATGATCAGTATGAATTTGATATTCTTTGCAGGCATACTATTTGTAGCAAACATATTTTTAGACCTTAATAATTTACAAAAAAACACTTTAAAAAGTATAAAACCACTTTATATTTACTATATTAAAAACATATTTATTGTTTTTTCAAAATAAATGGCAATGTCTTAAAGTATGAATAATTATGTATATTATATATATGATATGTTATGTATATTAACTCACTAACACTACATTTAATATAACCAGAGAAACACAGAAATTGATGATATAGTGTGGTATATACTATCTCCCTCTCAAGACTAAGTATAAGGATACAAAGAACCTTTGATCTTGCAGTAGGGGTATAGAAGGTCATCAAATGTATAGAGTATTTTGACATACACTCCAAAGTGTATAGAAAAATGAGCTTTAAGAATTCACTTTGATAATGTTGTGAAGGTCAGAAGAGCATCACACATACCCTGGCAACAATTCCTAATAGTAGGAAATACGCACTTCCTTTTTTTATAAGTCAATGTATTGTGTTTTGATCCAGCAGAAGGAAGACATGTGTGTGTCCTTTCATAAGAGTTCAGAGAAAGCAGAATTGTAAAGATTGACAAGGGAGCTGCAGGATTGTAAGGCATGACAAGGGAACTGCAGAACTGTAATAATTGATAAGGGAGCCGCAGGGTTATAAGGAATGACAAGGGAACTGCAGAACTGTAATAATTGATAAGGGAGCCGCAGGGTTGTAAGGAATGACAAGGGAACTGCAGGATTGTAAGGAATGCCAAAGGAGCTGCGGGACTGTATAAAATGCCAAAGGAGCTGTAGGATTGTAAGAAATGCCAAGGGAGCTGCAGAATTGTAAGGCATGCCAAGGGAGCTGTAGGATTTTAAGAAATTCCAAGGGAGCTACGGGACTGTATAAAATGCCAAGGGAGCTACGGGACTGTATAAAATGCCAAGAGAGCTCTAGGATTGTAAGGAATGCCAAGTGATCTGCAGGATTGTAAGGAATGCCAAAGGAGCTGCAGGGTTGTAAGGTTGACAGGTAGCTACAGGATTGTAATGACTGATAAAGGGAGTTGCAGGATTGTAAGGGATGCCAAAGGAGCTGCGGGATTATAAGGAATGCCTAGAGAGCTGCAGGATTGTAAGGATTGAAATGGTGGCTGCAGGATTATAATGGTGAATAAGAGAGCTGCAAGAATATACATATTAAAAGGGAGTTACATCAGCTTCTATATGTATTCCCAGTGACACTGTACCTATATATACCATTACAGTCTACCATCAAATAATATATACCCTTCTCAATCTTATTAGGTGCTGGTAAAAAAAAATTCTGGTATATTACTTTAGGCTTTAGTTGCAATTTACATGATATTTGATTCACCATTACTTTTCTATTACATATGGTGACTTTTCTTCTATACTCACAATGCTATACACATATATAAGACCATCTTGTATGTCTACAATGATGACCAACTTTAGTAAAAACAATTCAGAAAAGGATCAGCGATATAGCTATAATAAACATCACTTTCACTAATTCACTAAGGGTATTTCAAGCTGAGGGTGACAGTTCTGTCTGCTAAATTCAGAAGGACAGTATATATATATATATATATATATATATATATATATATATATATATATATATAGACTTTATGTACTTATGTACACTCTTGAGGAAATAACTTGAGGAAATAAGGGAAAGGGGAGACATGATTGAAAACTTTCATAATGTTAAGGATATGAATACGGTTCAGGGATGTATTTTCAATATGAAGCTAAGATCAAGAACAAGAGGACATAACCTCAAATTACCATAGAGGAAAGTAAAAAAAAAAAATCTTTGAAGGTGTTAATTTACTGAAAGGGTAGATAATATTTATAATATTTGGAATAGACTTCCAACAGAGGTAGTTGGTCAGTCAACAGTAAGTCGATTCAAACATGCCTGGGACAAACATAGGTCTAAACACAAAAAGGTTTAAAAAAATGGGGCAGACTGGACCAGTTGATCTTTTTTCTTCCAATGCTTTCCTACGGTTATATAGATAGATAGATAGATAGATAGATAGATAGATAGATAGATAGATAGATAGATAGATAGATAGATAGATAGATAGATAGATAGATAGATAGATAGATAGATAGATAGATAGATAGACAGATCTATAGATAGATAGATCTATAGATAGATAGATATATACTTTTTTTTCTTTTTTTGCAGATAGTACACTTTGCACAAAAAACTCTCCAACAGATATATTTTATTTAAAATTTACATGGAGTTGATTTACTAAAACTGGAGCGTGCAAAATCTTGGGCAGCTATGCATAGAAGTCAATCAGCTTCCAGTTTTTTTGTAAAAGCTTACTTGAACAAGCTGAAGGTAAAAGCTAATTGGCTACCATGCACAGCTGCACCAGATTTTGCACTTTGCAGTTTTAGCAAATCAATCCCATTGTCTTTTAGAAGTACCTATGTATACTTAAAGAATACAGGGAAAATATTTCCAGACTTCAGTGGTCATTTTGGATACACCTGGCATTCACCAGGGGTACTTGGCAAACATCTGGTGTAGTAGAAGGCTAGAAAACACAGATTTTGCACTCTCCTATTGGAGTAAATCAACTCCATAGTCTTTTAGAAGTATCTATGTATACTTAAAGAATGCAGGGAATATATTTTCAGACTTCAGGGGTCATTTTGGATACACCTGGCATTCACCAGGGGTACTTGGCAAACATCTGGTAAAGTAGAAGGCTACACAACACTGATTTTGCACTCTCCGGTTTTAGTAAATAAACCCCATGGTCTTTTAGAAGTACCTATGTATACTTAAAGAATGCAGGGACTATATTTCCAGGCTTCAGGGGTCACTTTAGAAACACCTGACATTCATCAGGGGTACTTGGCAAAAATTTACTGTAGTAGAAGGCTACAGATTTTGCACACTCTAGTTTAAGCGAATCAACTTTTGAAGTGCCTATGCATACTTAAAGAATGCAGGGAATAAATGTCCAGACTTCAGGGGTCACTTTTGAAACACCTGCCAATCATCTGGGGTACTTAGGCTTAGCACACATTTACTGTAGTAGAAGAAGGCTACACAACACAGCAGAGTTGATAGACACTGCTTGAGAATTACAATGTAGCGCTAGCATGCTGTCCAAGGTGCTGAACTGCTGCCTGCCGCAAATTGGGCACATCGAAGTATTTCTAAAGAACCTAAAGCTCACCAAATCACAGAACTAGCTACTTTTAACTCACCAAAGCGTTGATTTCAGTTGCTTGTCCCAAATGGTAAGTACAGGAAGCGCAATCTTTGCTGCAATCTGCTCGAATTGTCACATACAGGTAGGTGGTAATGGCAAGGACTAAACAGCAGTGTCTGCTAACTATCGTGATTGACTGCAAAAAGAACACAGAAAAAAAAACACGTTATATGGTTATATATACCGTCATGTCACATATATAACTGTTAGAAGCTAAGGGTTAATGTACAGGAGATGAGTGTGCAAACACATAGACATGATGAAGTCTGCACAGGTAAGTGAATGTATGGTGATACTCACTTGCATGGCTCCGTGTTAGCGCTGTAGTAGATGGACCACTACAGCCGGCTCAGTACTGCTGCGATGCTGGATGGGACCGATCAGGGAATTATTTATAGAGGAGCAAAGTAGTGAAGGTCTCTAGAGAAAGTGTGAAGACAAGGAGCAGCAGCTCGCCGGTGTTGCTGATCAGCAGAAACCTGTGCAAGTCTTGTAAGTGATCTCCCCTCCTCTACTTTTCTATGAGAGAGACAGACAGAGAGAGAGAGAGAGAGAGAGAGAGCTAAGTAGAGAGCGAGGGAGAGAGCGGCAGCAGTGACACCGTCTACGAGCCTCTCTCCATAAATGGACTTGTGTGTGGTTGGAGGGCTCGTTAGAGGAATCACAGCGCTGGGCTTCTTTATAATTAGTTAAAGAAGAGAGCAGACCGCTTCCCCCAATAGCCTGTAGGCTCCATCTGACGCATCTCCTACGAAATCTCTTTATGGATTTCGCAGTCATTGCCCCATAAGTTCTTATAATTAAGCAGAGTCATGATCGCTATCACAAGTGCTGGGGGAGGCTCATAAGTGGGACTCAGAAACGTGACAGATGAAATATTGGTTCATGTTCAATAGCTATTGAGAGCATAATTACAAGTGTCAGCAAGCACACAAAAGCTGCTGTGTTTAGAATGAGCTATACTGGTTTCTTGGTATTGTAGGTGGATTATTGGCTTTAAATGAAGTTCCTGTGCACGATGTTGTGCTTTAGATATAGTACAGGCATATTTATTTTTACATGATCTCCCAGTGGGAAAGGAGCACGTTGTGAGCACTCTACAAAGTATGGGTGACAGCTCTGAGCAGGAGTTTCTAGCAGCAGTTAGCATATTTGTCCTGTAGAGGGCGCTCGTTTCCTACTTCACGCTGCATGGAAACTTGCGAAGAAAAGAAGAAGCACTTGAGTAAAAGGCAATAGATAGGAAGAAGGAATTAAGCCCAACACAATCGAATGTTGTAAGGGTGTGTATTATATAAAGTTTTCATCGTATAAGCTCATATTATATAAAGCTTTGAAGATTCAGATTAACAAATTATTATTTCAATGATTTAATTATTTACAGAAAATTAGTATTTAACCACTTGATCTCCAGAAGATTTACCCCCCTTCATGGCCAGGCCACTTTTTGTGATACAGCACTGTTGCAAAGGTGTATATTATATAAAATGTTCATCATATAAGCGCATATTATATAAAGCTTCAGCCCCGGAAAGGTTTACCCCCTTCCTGACCAGGCCATTTTTTGCGATACGGCTATGCATTACAATTGTACGGTCGTGCGACACTGTACCCAAATAAAATTAATGTCCTTTTTTCCCACAAACAGAGCTTTCTTTTGGTGGCATTTGATCACTGCAAAAACAAAAAACAAAAAAGAAACACGATTGAACACCTAGGGCAGGGACATGCAATTAGCGGAACTCCAGCTGTTGCAGAACTACAAGTCCCATGAGGCATAGCAAGATTCTGACAGCCACAAGCATGACACCCAGAGGCAGAGGCATGATGGGACCTGTAGTTTTGCAACAGCTGGAGGTCCGCTATTTGCATATCCCTGACCTAGGGGCTACTTCCTCATGGTTTATTGTAAAGATAAAGCAGTGTCAAAAGAGGCAGAAATCTACATGACTCTCAGTCCTCCTTCCCTCTTAAAGTTATGTCACCACCACCCCCAATACCTATACTCTATACCTATACCAATCCAACACACAATAACCCCCTCCTAATACTACAAAATTATCGCCCTCCCACTAGAAGCTGAGACAGAGGTGACTGCATAAGCTGAACCCCCCTAAACTGATGGAACCCCTGATTAATGTGCACCTGAACGCTTGAAGAACCATATATTCCATGAAGATCATGGGACCAAAAGTAAACTAAAAAAACCTATATGTGGTAGCACTCCACAATAGGTGAATGCAGTGCATAACCAAGATACAGATAGTCCTACGGAGTATGGAGAGCACCGCAGCTACATGGTATGTAACATCTCTGGCATGAGAGTAAGAACAATTCCTCCAAGATCATCAGAAATATATGATGTATTGATAGGGCTTAAATGAAAGTATACATCGCTGTTGACTACTCCAGTCTATAAATGCAGTGTTGAACTGAGCCACTCCAGTGATTGCATAGTTTGCCACCAGCAACAGTAATGCCGCGTACACACGGTCGGACTTTTCAGCTACAAAAGTCCGACAGCCTGTCCGACAGACTTTCGACGGACTTTTGGCGGACTTTCGACGGACTTGTGGCGGACTTTCTAATGAACAGACTTGCCTACACACGATCACACAAAAGTCTGTCGAATTCTTACGTGATGACGTACACCGGACTAAAATAAGGAAGTTCATAGCCAGTAGCCAATAGCTGCCCTAGCGTGGGTTTTTGTCCGTCGGACTAGCATACAGACGAGCGGATTTTTTGACCGGACTCGAGTCCGTCAGAAAGATTTGAAGCATGTTTCAAATCTAAAGTACGTCGGATTTGAGGCTAAAAAAGTCAGTTGAAAGTCCGGAGAAGCCCACACACGATCGGATTACCAGCAAGCTTTAGTCCGTCAGCGTCCGTTGGACTTTTGTAGACGAAAAGTCCGACCGTGTGTACGCGGCATAAGACACAGTGTACTGGAAATGATATAGTGGAACCAGACCAGCGGAACACGTGAATGCACCTTTGTGCAAAAAGCAGATCGTTTGTGACTTCCATACACTGTAGCTGGTATGGCCAGTGCTATACTTAGGTCCCAATCACTATGGGTACCTTGCTGCACTACCAATAGGACCAGTCTACCTGTGCTAGGGGTCAGGGTTACTCACAGTCCCGCTGTAGCTGTCTCACGGTTCCAGTGTAGATCACAATCTTCGAGCATTCAGGCTCTAAGTACACTGACAGATGATATGGAGGTGATGGTGGTAGACAACAAATAGTCAGCAGGTAAACGTAGTAGTCCCATAGATGAGCAGAATATAGTATACTGATGGCGGCTGATATCTTGTAGATGGACAGTAGCTGAGTCTGTTCTCAGTACCTCCAAGGGACTCTGGTGTAGGATCCAATGATGGATAATAGCGTGCAGTGCATCAGGGGGGTGTGTGGGGTGCCTGTCCTAGTGTTGTGTCTACATGTTTCGTTCCGCCCCAGGAATTTCGTCAGGACGTATAGCCCCTGGGTGTTCAATCATGTTTCTTTTTTGTTTTTTGTTTTTGCAGTATTCTATATGGGGAGACACCCTCCCCTTATTTGTGGGTGGCATCCCTTTCCAAATCCAACCTTGATTAGGCTCCCAGGTCCATACTCTGTTTGTCTGGTATTTGATCACCTCTGCAGTTTTTATTTTTTGCGCTATAAACAACAAAAGAGCGTCAATTTAAAAAAAAACAAAACAATATTTTACTTTTTGCTATAAAACATATCTAATAAACACATGTAAAAAATATAATTTCTTCATCAATTTAGACCAATATGTATTCTGCTACATATTTTTGGTAAAAAATCCTAATAAGCGTATATTGATTGCTGTTTACATAGGCAGACCGCAGTTCTGCCTCTCTCAGGAACGATCGGCCGGTGGATGCTGGGCTCCCCCTCTGACCCCCTCTGTCCAATCAGCGTGTGATTGGGTCTCTGGCGGCGTGCGTGCCCGCCCCCTAGAGGCTATTGCACAAAATTACATACAGGTACGTGATTTCGCACTCTACTAAGACATTGGCTGGAAAGGGATTAACATCTAGGGCAAGCAAAGGGTTAAATGTGTGCCTAACCAGTGTTTTGGTGTACACTGTGTGCCGTTTTTACTAGGGGAAGAAATGGATTCTAGTCCCTGCTTTGCAGGTAAACAGAATCCTTCCCTTCCCCCTTGTCAGAATGCCTGCAGGTGGAAATGCCAAATCACGTATATATATACAGGATCCAGCGCATATCCGCCACCCTGTAGCAGTAAAACTGTTATAGGGCGGTCAGAAAGTGCATATTCAAAGTAGAAATAATCCTTTTTTTGTTTCCGATGAAGCAGGGAAAGGTTAGAACCTCAGTCAGATTTTTACAGCTCTCTATGTTCCCACTGGGGAGATTTATGCTTATACACTAGTAGAATTTCAAGTGAGAATATTCAAATGAACATTCATATGTAAATTCCTTGTATGTTAGACGACTGGATGGATGTCGTCTGAAAATCTCACTTGTTTTGGACTTGATTTTAGAATTAATGTAATTTCAGAATGAAAAACCACATACACTGTTCAAAATTTGCCCATTCGAGAAACATTTTCTATCTTGCTCCTTTAAATTTTCCGTTCACTATAATAAAAAAGTAATGATCGATTTGCCACCACCCCTGTAAAGCATGTATAGAATTCAGGAAATTGTGGAAAGAGATGGGCCAGAAGACAGGCGGCAATCACATCATGAAAGGAGATTTTTCAAGAAAGATTATATTGGATTGTCCGTTGTATTGTTTGTATTGCTATTAGAACGCTGATGTTATAAAATTAAAGCATACCCTGTGACCATAGAACCCCTTTAAATAATGATTTTATAATAATATGCTTTAAACACATTTTGACTTTGTGTAGGCTACTAATGTCATAAATTGGTCTCATTTCAGGTGCACAATACTCAGGTGCAATTTTGAGATTTTGGATGATGTAGATATTCTTCTCTTAAATAATAAAATGATGCACTTTTTTTTTTTATTACTGGGCAACTGGTTACAGTCAGATGAAGGTTCTCTCAGCCTAAGGATAATCCCATGGTGACTCTTGAAGTAGCTATACTGGGTTCTTATGCACCCTTAGTAACCCTATGTACTGGAGTGTTCAATTGCATGGCTGAATCATGTGATTAAAGGTAACTACATTATGAGTCTGGAATCACACAAGAGCAAAAAATTGCACTCCATTCACTTACTGACCGCATACTCCCTTGTGGGGTAACCTTTCCCTTCTTCACCTACACAGTTTGCTCACCTCTAAAGTGACAGCTGGGAAAGCTGTTGTCCACTATATAACTGCATCTATCCCTAGCTTATGCCACCACGTTAGAGCAAATCTAGCAGAAGTGGGTGGATGCCCTACCTGACCTTACTGAAGACAATTGGATGGATTATGTGGTCATGTGACTTACATGACCTCAGCTGGATACAGATTTATCTAACTTAAATTGTTAGAAAAATGTCTGGCCAGTATCTACCCGACCTCTAGTCCCTTGTGTGCATTTTGTGGGACCTCCATGGGTACTTTTCTCCACATGGTGTGGGGCTGTCCCTTTTTGTGAACCTTTAAAGAGTTGGTAGTGAAGGTCCTTAATGAACTGTGTGACTTACAAATGGGACTAGACACCCAGATGTTGTTGATGGGAAAGATTTAGGAGTCATTATGTTAAACCATTTATCTTCTACACTGTTCTCTGCTCAAAGGGAAATCATGCTTCTCTGGAAGCTGGCCACCAATCGTAACCTAGCTGCTTGGAAAGCCACCATTACCAGAGTCCTTCCCCTATACAAATTGACCTATGAGAGCAGTAATTGCCCAAGGAAATTCAATAAAATTTGGCCAGCCTGGATAGATGTCCAGTGTACTTACATATGTGACATGGGTGTGGCCTTTGGAATATCCATTGGCCCTACTTTCTTTGTATTCCAGTCGATTCATTTGGGTCCCACTGTGGTGATTCCCCAGATTAACTTCTCACTAACCCCCTTATCCTACCTGCTCTACTACTACTCTTATTCATAGTGCATATTTCTTTTCTTAAGTGATTGAGATCTTCTTAGTCCTACTGAGATCACTTACTCAGGAATCTTTTGGTCACAATGTTTTATTATATACCGAATGTGCCTTAGCCTTCTTCATGAGCTAACATTTTGATGGAAGGTCATTACACACAGTTCTCTTTGATATGTGGTAAATTGATATTGTATATTGTATACTTTGTTGTATGTATTCAATAAATGTTTTTCTGTTCCAAAAAAAAAAAATACTGCCATTTCAGACAGTAACCAATGATTGGTTTCTAGATCATTGGTCATTAGTAATGGCTTGCTTGTTGGTTTAGGTTACATGGATACAAGTCAGTCATTTCCCCAAAAAATCAATTTTTTCAATCGAGCACATTGACGGACTGTTATACTTTCCAGGCAAATCATAATTCTCCAGTTCTTTAGAATATGTCCAAGCCAAGTGATCCACTTTAAAAAGTTCAGAAACCCTGGTTGTTGTTATTTAAAAACTAGATAACATTTATTGGGTGGACAAGCACCAGAGACAAGCAAAATCAATAACAATTCACCCCATTAGTGATTTTCTGGATTCCCCCCTGTCATCTACTCAGGGTTAGGATTTACAAATACTCTGTTTTGTTTCTATCTTTTCCTTTTTCATTGTTTCTTAAAAATGATTGTTAAAGGAGTATTTTAATCATACTGTATATACAATTCTGTACATCATTGTATCTATTTTATTTAAAAATGTCTAAAAGGCCATGTGGCATAGTAATCAAAGTAGAAATGGTAGACTGGAGAGTAAAGGAAGACAGGGGATTAAGACAAGGTAGCTTTTTAGGGTTAGTTTGTTTATGTGCATGTACTAATATACACCATCAATGAGTCCTTCATTAGAAATGAAAAAGCACACTCTGATTAACACCTTTAATATAAAAACTAAGCCAGGAGTCCCACCATCATCTAGAGTAGCAGTATTATATAGCAATGGCTGCTACAACAGTATCACCCATTGGTCAAAACTGACTCTCTAAAATTCTGTGTAAAATTCCTAGGGGCACATTATATCCTCATGTTTTAACTCTTGATCTGTATATGATGAATGACCAGCAACATTGTACATGATGTCCCTTGAGGTATTTCCTATCCTTTTATTCCCATTATCTAAGGAATTGGCAGATCTTGGTTAGCCCAATCCAATTTACTCACCTTTAATTACAAGTAGAGTTGGACGTACGGTTCAGGTGGAGCAAAATTTCGGCCCAAACATTGCCTGTTCACCTGTTTGGCGAACACCCAAATTTGCAGGGCGTTCAGTGAGTTGTTACCCCTGCCAAATGCCCTGCAATGTTCTGCACACTGCAAAGTTTTGCCCCATCAGGGTGCAGTGAATAGCTAGTTGTTAACCACTTCTGGACTGCCCACCGTACATATACTACCTGTACGTCATTTTGTGCATGAGATACGATAGGCGCATGCGCGCCGGCTGCATGCTGGGGGGAGAACTCGATGTTCTGATGGGACAACATGGAGATCTGCTATTCCAAGTAATCAGGAACAGTGATCTCTGTGTTGTCCCAGTGAGCCCATCCCCCACTCAGTTTGAACACACCCATGGAACACAGTTAACCCTTTGATCGGCCCCTAGTGTTAACCCCTTCCCTGCCAGTGTAATTTATACATTGATCAGTGCATTTTTTTAGCACTAATCACTGTATTGGTGTCACTGGTCCCCAAAAAGTGTCACTTAGATTTAGATTTGTCTGCCGTAATGTCGCAGTCCCACTAATAATCACAGATCCCTGCCATTACCAATAATTGTAGACGCTATAACTTTTGCGCAAACCAATCAATATATGCTTATTACAATTTTTTTACCAAAAATATGTAGAATACATATTGGCCTAAACTGATGAAGAAATAATTTTTTTTTATTTTTTGGGGGGAAGTTTATTATAGCAAAAAAGTAAAAAAATTCTGTTTTTTTCAAAATTGCCGGTCTTTTTTTGTTTATAGTGCAAGAAATAAAACCGCAGAGGTGATCAAATGCCACCAAAAGCTCTATTTGTGGGGAAAAAAGGACATCAATTTTGTTTGAGTACAACATCACATGACCGGGGGTAAATCCTTTCGGGTCTGAAGTGGTAAAAGGAGCGAGGCCAGGAAGCTGGCCGCCACATCCTTAACAACCAATGAGTCATCAGCTGTCAATGGGCTTCCCCACTGACAGCTGAATAAAAAAAAAAAAAAACATTGCTGGCAAAAAAAAAAGTGAAAAAAAAAAAAACGGAGTGGGGGTCCCCCTCAATCAATACCAGGCCCTTCAGGTCTGGTATGGATTTTAAGGGGAACCCCATGCCTAAATGAAAGAAAAACGCTGTGGGGTCCCCCCAGAGATCCATACCAGACCCTTATCCGAGCATACAGCCTTATCCGAGCATTTAGCGAGCACCCCCCCCCCCCAAACCATACCAGGCCACGTTGATGGGGACAAGGGCCTCAGCCTCACAACCCTGACCCTGTGAATGAGTATAGGGTGCATAGTACCCCTACCCATTCACCAAAAAAGGGTACAAAAAAATAAAAACAGGAGGCAGTTTTTGACAATTGCTTAATTAAAAATAAAAAACAGTGTCCCGCAATGTAAATCCAGCGTCAATCACGATGCCACTGCCACCGCCAGGCCCCAAACTTTTTTTTTTTTTTGATCTTTTGCTTTCAAAGGTAAAAGAGAGATTTAAGGTCTGTCATCCCTTATTTCTATTACAAGGGATCTTTACATTCCTTGTAGTAGGAATATAATAAAATAGTAAGTCAATAGTGTTCTTGATCCAATCAAATTTCAAATAAAAAATAACTAATAAGCAAATATAGCCCTTTAAAAATGAGAAAACCAGTTCATCAATGACACTTCAATACAATGCATCCAAAAAGGACCTAATCCTATGATGAATATCCAGTGCGTATTAGTGTAAACAGGACGTGACAAATGGTGCTCAGATTAATGCCTTCACCACATATAGTACACGCCTCTTACCAAACATATGATCTCAGGTTATAGAGATCTGTGAAGTAGCTGACTGTGCCCAGGGCTGGTGCAAGGATTTTTGACACCCTAGGCGAAACCTCATTTTGCCGCCCCCCTTTGGCTCCACCCCTGACTCCACCCCCCATTTGCCCTCCCCATGTAAACCCCACCTTTTTATAGACTGCTACCTTCTTGGGGTTGGAGTCAGTCACTGAACCTGGAGGTGGTGGGGGGCATCGGTAGGGCGCCCCTGACTGATGTGTGCTCTAGGCTGGCGCCTACCTTGTCTATAGGTAGCACCGGCCCTGTACAAAGGATATGTACACAGATAATCAAGGCACTGATGAACAGTGCAGTCCCATCAGTACTGTCTATCAGTGCCACCTATAAGTCTTCATGTAACCTATCAGTGCCACCTCATCAGTGTCCATCAGTACAGCCTCATCAGTGGGGAACCCACATAATGGGCACAGGAGATGTACAGACCCAGGAACTCAGCACAGGGATGGTGGGAACCCATCGTAATGGGCACAGCAGGTGTACAGACCCAGGAACTCAGCACGGGGATGGTGGGAACCCCTCATAATGGGCACATCAGGTGTACAGACCTGGGAAATCAGCACAGGGATGGTGGGAGCCCCTCATAATGGGCACAGCAGGTGTACAGACCCAAGAACTCAGCACAGGGATGGTGGGAACCCCTCATACTGGGCACAACAGGTGTACAGAACTGGGAAATCAGCACAGGGATGGTGGGAACCCCTCATAATGGGCACAACAGATGTACAGACCTTTGGACAGGAGGGGGCAGCATTTACTAGAATTGATTGCCTGCCTGTATTTTCTTCCTACAGCCACTGACTGCTGCTGGAAGGGAGAGGAGGAGAAAACAGTTTTCAGATGCTGCAAGTGGAGGAAAATACAGTCTAGTTCTAGTAAATGCTGCACCACCCAGGGTGCACTAGTATCAGCAGTAACCAGGAGAATACATAGGGACTAATGTGCAGCAGCCTGATCTGTAGGCAGTGTTTTCTATGGGTGGTCACCAGCAAAAAAAAAAGAAACATAAAGAGAGCCGACACACTGACCACCCTGCACAGTACTGATATCAGTAATAGCATGTGTACCATGGCCACGTTGTGATCTGTGCAATGTGACCAGGGGGAGGGGGTGGAACATTCTAGGGAGCTTGGGGTTATCAGGAGGAAGAGCTGAACTGAACGCTGGTATCATATCATCCTGTCCTGAAAGTTGCCGAAAGCCGAAGGAACTGTTTACTGTGCCATGCAATGGGCGGGCTGAGTGTGTACAGAGCGCCTTGTGCAGGGCAGTCAGTGGGGTGGATGTGCTGCAATGTAAAGGCTCGGGGGTCAGTGCTCAGTGGTGTGTATATGGTGGCATTTACAAGCACAAGTCTTTGTATTTTCCTCCACTGATGCCTCCCTATACACCACATCTGTGTCTCCCCCCAGCTAGGACTTTATGTGTGTGTGTCAGTGCCCAGGACGAGTGTAGGGAGCTGGGCGGAAGACACTTCGAGGCTGATCCATGTATTGTTGGTAGGAGGGGACACAGATCTCTCCCATACACTTGTAGTGCAGAGCAGCTCCACCAAAAATCTTCTGCTTTCCCCAGTGACTGAGCTGCGCCCTCTCCGCTCTCCTCCCCCCAGTCTTGTCATACTGACACCCAGCTCTACACACAAGGATGTGTCATCTCCACACCAGAGAGCTGGGTACACAGCAGCCGCAGTTGCGCCCTAGGTGGCAGTGCACCCTAGGTGGGTGGCTAGTGCGCCTAGTGGTAGCACCCGCCCTGACTGTGCCTGATTCTTTTGGATCACCATACTGATAAAGAGTGGAATGGAAAGAGTCTCCCTTTTTTCTGTTGAACTCTTAGGATGCACCTTAAGCAAGTGAGATGTTTATAACCTGAGATCATATATGTCTGGCAAGAGACGTGTACTATATGTGGTGAAGGCATTCATCTGAGCACCATTTGTCACATCCTGTTTATGACACTCTTACGCACTGAATATTCATAATCGGATGAAGTCCTTTTTGGATGCATATTTTTGAAGTGTCATTGATGTCATTGATGAACTGTTTTTCTAATTCTTAAAGGACTATATTTGCTTATTATTTATTTTTTATTTGAATTTTGATTGGATCAAGTTAACACTATTGGCTTATGATATTGGTTATTTTAGTTTGTTCATTCACATGTGGTTTGGATGTAGAGGAGTGTACTAGTCTACTTTATTATATTTTTGATGAACCTTGTATTCAGACTCACTGGGTTGCGGCTCTTTTAGTCTTTGAAGTCATTTACTGTATTAATTGACCACACTTATTGGAATAGAAAGGGGGTGGGATCAGGATACTTTCAGAATATTTAATATAATAGGGTTAAAAGTGATAAAAAAATTATAGAGACAGTGTAAAAATAAAAAATAAAATAAATAAGAAGAAAAAAATGTAAAGTGCCCCATCCCTTTGTGCTTTTGCGCAGAGCGAATGCATACGTAAGTCGCGCATGCATATGTAAACAGTGTTCGCACCACACAAGAGCAATAATTTTAGCACTAGACCTCCTCTGTAACGCTGAACAGGTAACCTGTAAAACGTTTTAAAGCATCACCTGTGAAGATTTTTAAGTATCGTAGTTTGTCGCCATTCCATGAGCGTGCTCAATTTTAAATCGTGACATGTTAGGTATATATTTACTCGGTGTAACATCATCTTTTATATGTTACCAAAAAATTGGGTTATATATTGTGTTTTTTTGCATTAAAATTTATTAAAGTGTATTTTTTCCAAACAACAATCGCTGCACAAATACAGTGTGACATAAAAAATTGCAACAGTCACCGTTTTATTCTCTAGGGTCTCTGCTAAAAAAAAATTTATAATGTTTGGGGGATCTAAGTAATTTTCTAGCAAAAAATACAGATTTTTACTAAGGCTTATTGCTGAAAAAAACGTACGTTGCTGTATTTTGTTCACTTGGCCTATTACAATAAAGTAATATATTCGAAGAACGAGTTGCCAGCTCTCCATTTTATCTTTTTACGCTGTGTTTCAGGGGTAGGAAGACACCATGAGCTAGTGCACTGTCTACGTACCTCCACAGGGAATTCATATGGGCATTTTTTCTTTTCCTTTAAGAACATCAGTAAAGATGGTATGGCGGGGGCACATCCTCTCCTCCCTCCCCCACCATTGAGAAAAGTTATTTTTTTGAGTACACTGCCTGTAACACAATCTGTAAATGGAGGAGAGAATCCTGTGTCTAATCACACTCTCCCCCATTCATAGATCATGTTACAGGCAGTGTAAGCAATGAAAGAACTTTTCTCCATGGAGGAGGAGGTAGGAAAGGGGGGGGGGGAGTGGTCGGACCATCAGTACTGCTGTTCTCTTTGAACTGGAAAGTAGTAGTACTGGAAATTAAGAGGCAGGAAGAGGACAGACATCTCTACAGTGAAGATTTTTCCAGGATCCAGCTGTCTGCACAAAATAGGACATACTTCATTAACCACTTGCTTACTTGGCACTTATACCCCCTTCCTGACCAGGCCAATTTTCAGCTTTCAGAGCTCTCACATTTTGAATGACAATTGCGCGGTCATACTGTACTGTACCCATATGACATTTTTTATCTTTTTTTTTTTTCCACGAATAAAGCTTTCTTTTCGTGGTATTTCATCACCACTGGGTTTTTTTCTTTTTTGCTAAACAAACAAAAAAAAGACAAAAATTGAAAAAAAAAAAAAAAAAACGTTTTTCATATTTTGTTATAAAATATTGCAAACAGGTAATTTTTCTCCTTCACTGATGGGCACTGATAAGGTGGCACTGATAGGCTGTACTGATGGGTACTAATAGGCTGCACTGATGGGCACTGATGATGTGGCACTGATGGGCACTGATGAGGCAGCACTGGTGGGCACTGATCAGGAAGCAGTGATGAGGCTGCACTGATGGGCAATGACAGGTGGCACTGATGGGCACTGATAGGTGGGACAGAGAGGTGGCACTGATAGGCGGCACTGAAGGGGACTGATAGGCGACACTGATGGGCACAGATAGGTGGCACTGATGGGCACTGGTAGGTGGCACTGATAGGCAGCACTGATAAGTGACACTGATGATAAGGCAGTGATGGGATTGATTGGCAGCACTGATAGTTGGCACTGGTGGGCACTGACTAGCAGTACTGATGGGCACTGATATATGGCACTTGTGGGCACTGATTAGCAGCACTGGAGGGCACTGATTAGCAGCACTTGTGGGCATTAAGGGGACCGATGTCCCTCTAACAGAAGCTGGTAATGGCTTTCTTCTTTTCTTCACAATGACAGCGTGAGGGAAATAAAAGCCGTTAACCAGCTTCTGTTTACTTCCACCGTAGGCTGTCATTGGCTGACAGCTGATCATGTGGTAAAGGGCCTTCTGTGATTGGTCCTTTACCCCAATCAGTGATCAGCCAAGTCCTAAGGATGTGCGGGAACAGGAGGACATCCATGTACGCCCTCCCTGCATTTTAAGCCTGCGCTGTAGCCGTCTTTCGTCAAGTGGTTAAGGATAAATAATGTGACTAAACCTGCTGATATTTTTTTTTTTAGCTAAAGTTGAGATTTAATAAAGTTACTCTTCTTTATCTTAGAATAATTGGTGTGGCACTCCCATTGCCTTTCTAAAGTTTTGGGATCCTCCTAGGGTGCTCCTCAAAGCCCCTGGTTTACAGGAGCTGCCAAACCAGAACATTGTGCTCTATGAATCAATTCTTCTACCATAGTAATGGACCATAATACCCCCAAATCTAGTGCCTCAAATCCATATCTGTTGAAAACAGGAAGTCAGGGCTGACTCACCAGGCTCCAGCCATAACTAAAGTATCCACTATTGTGAGATCAGTTACAGGTTGATGGGTTGATATAATTTCGCACTTTCCGAATAATCATTTCTCTTAGCACCTACTTATTGGATAAGTGCAGTGATGTTCTTAGTATGCAGTCTCCATTGTGTGATGGGTGAGAAGGCTCTACCATTCATATCAGTGCTACAGCAGACAGATGCTTTGCATTCCATTACTTTCTAATGAGTAGAAAGGATGATAAATAGTACAATACGGCAGGTGAAGAGAAAGCGTGTTTGGTTTCTCTGGAGGCAGAAAAGCCTTACGGTAATACGTCTCTCATAGGAGTAATTATGTTTATGTTTACCAAAGAAAACAAGACGCCTTCAAGACTGAACTGAGTACTTTTTGAGAACTTCAATAAAGTATTTAATAAAAGAATTCAGTAATCTACATTTAATCAAATGAACAGTTTAATGAGCTATTTCAATGTTAATGCACTGAAAAATCTCCTCAGGACTTTCACTTAAACAGCAAATTGCCTTTGTGATCTCCTCAAGCCATTTGTTTCCCCTCCTTCCCAATCCTGCACTTTTAAAAAACCCTATTTTAAATTCAACTCATAAGCCTGCTGTGTCATAAACATATCTTATGTTATAAGGAGGTCAATTTATTTTGCTGATTGCTTAAAAAAAAGAGTACATGTTTGCAGTGGCGAAGAAAGGTTTTATTTTGCAAATGTTAAACAAGAGTATGTAAGTCTGGTATTGAATGCTGAAAATAAAATTGTTCTTAAGTTCAAAACCAATTTTATCCAAACTTACAGTATAAGGCCAATATGATAAATATAGGAACTGCCTGTAAAATTGTATTTTAACCCTTTTATGATGAAGGTAAAACAAATCCCAACACCTGAACACAGTTTTGCAACTTTGACGTTTTAGTAAAACTGTACATATCATTATAACAACTTAAGCTGGCCATACATGGGTCAAATTCAGAAACCAATTTTCTTTGAAAAAAGTAATTAAGATTTTTTGTTTGAATTTCACACCATTAGTGGGCCACAGCAATGGGTGATTTTTGTGTGGCCATCGAATTTATGTTATTGGGCATGTTGGAAATTTTTTGAAAATTGAACGAATTTCTAATCAATGATGGGAGAATCAAATGAGAAATATAATCGAAAAAGAAATGAGGATGAGCTGAGACCTGGAAAGAAAAGAAGATTCCCGGTCACTAAATTTCTTTTTTGTAGCAACATGAGGTGAAATTGAAGACTTGGTAAGTTGAATTTCAAAACCAATGGTGGCACCAGGGGCGTTACTCGGTCTACAAAAGATCTGGGGCTAGAGTTCATAGCAGTGAAGTAAAGAAAGTAATACGCTAGGTTGGGCATACACATGTAATATACGTGTGTGTGCGTGTAAATATATATATATATATATATATATATATATATATATATATATATATATATATATATATATAACATTAAATGATTTACCACCAGATGCGGATTGTTACATACAGAGAGGCTAGTGTAAACAGAGAGACTAGGTATACAGAGAGGCTGGGTATACAGAGAGTCTGCGGTATACAGAGAGGCTGGGTATACAGAAAGGCTAGTGTATATACAGAGAGGCTGGGTATACAGAGAGGCTGGGTATCCAGAGAGGCTAGGTATACAGAGAGGCTGGGTATATACAGAGAGGCTGGGTATACCGAGAGGCTGGGTATACAGATAGGTTAGTGTATATACAAAGAGGCTGGGTATACAGAGAGGCTAGAGGATACAGAGAGACTGGGTTTATGCAGAGAGGCAGGCTATACAGAGATGCTGGGTATATAAAGAGATGCTGGGTATATACAGAGAGGCTGGGTATATACAGAGATGCTGGGTATATACAGAGAGGCTGGGTATATACAGAGAGGCTGGGTATACAGAGATACTGGGTATATACAGAGAGGCTGATTTATACAGAGAGGCTGGGTATATACAGAGAGGCTGAGTATATACAGAGAGACTGGGTATATACAGAGATGCTGGGTATATACAGAGATGCTGGGTATACAAAGAGGCTGGGTATATACAGAGAGGCTGGGTATACAGAGAGGCTGGGTATATACAGAGAGGCTGGGTATATACAGAGATGCTGGGTATATATAAATAGACTGGGTATATACAGAGAGGCTGGGTACATACAGAGAGGCTGGGTATACAGAGAGACTAGTGTATATAGAGAGAGGCTGGGTATCCAGAGAGGCTAGGTATACTGAGAGGCTGGGTATATACAGATAGGCTGACTATATACAGAGAGGCTGGGTATACAGATAGGCTAGTGTATATACAGAGATGCTGGGTATACAGAGAAGCTAGTGTATATACCGAGAGGCTGGTTATACAGAGAGGCTGGGTATACAGAGAGGCTAGGTATACAGAGAGGCTAGGTATATACAGAGAGGCTCAGTATATGCAGATAGGCTGGGTATATACAGAGAGGCTGGTGTATATGTAGAGAGGCTGGGTAAATACAGAGAGGCTGGGTAAATACAGAGAGGCTGGGTATACAGAGAGGCTGGGTATATACAGAGAGGCTGGGTATACAGCAATTCTGGGTATATACAGAGAGGCTGAGTATACAGAGAGGCTAGGTATATACAGAGAGCCTGGGTGTACAGAAAGGCTGGGTATATACAGAGATGCTGGGTATATACAGGGATGCTGGGTATATACAGAGAGGCTGGGTATATACAGAGATTCTGGGTATATACAGAGAGGCTGGTGTACAGAGAGGCTGGGTATATACAGAGAGGCTTGTGTATACAGAGAGGCTGGGTATATACAGAGAGGCTGGGTATACAGAGAGGCTGGGTATATACAGAGAGGCTGGGTATACAGAAGATAGGCTAGGGTAGTACAGAGTTTTCCCTCTCCCCCTCCTCCATGAGCTGCACTCACCTGCTCAGGAGCTCAGTGTAAGAAACTTCCTCCAGACTCTATGATATGGGTGGAGCAAGGAGGAGACTCTCACACTCATCTTCTTTCACTGGCTGTCACTAAAGCATGGAGTGCAGACTCAGTGAGAGTGCTGCGGCTGTGTAGGACAGCACTGTGCCAGGTAGCCAAGGACACTCTCATGGTAGGGCCAGCCCTGGACTTGGGGCTATGGGCCCCAGATTCAGGGCTCCAGCCTCAATAGCCACCCCCTAGTGATGCCACTGGGTGGCACCATTGGATTACAAAACGCACAAAATTTCTGATTTTGGAAAGAAAATTCATTCAGAATTCGACCCATGTCTTAGACCCTGCATTACTATATCGAGGTGGCATTATACCTTATTTTTAATTTTTAAGAACAGATTGGGCTTTCATTTGGTGGTAAATAATAATGATTTTTTTTATCACTAAAGGAAAACTGGCCCCAAATAGTAATACAAAATATAATTTGACATTTAGCTGTATATTTCTTGTTATTACCATAACCTACCACCAAAGAATAACCCAAAATAAACTCTCCTTCTCCTGACGATCACAGCGATACCACATATATTATGCTATTATGTTATTTGAACCCATAGTAGGGCCCAGAAACAATGGTGCACATTTTTTTATCCTACCTAAACACACTGACACTGATACTAATTCAAAAATGTGTTTTTTTTAACCACATCAATACTAGTCACTTTCACTCCTTTCCTGCCCAGGCCAATTTTCAGATTTCAGTACTTGTTGCACTTTGAATGACAATTATGCGGTCATGCAACATAGTACCCATATGACGTTTTTACATTTTTTTTACACAAATAGCGCTTTCTTTGGTAGTATTTAATCACCGCTGTTTTTTTTTTGACAAATAAACAAAAAAAGCTAAACATTTTAAATAAAAACACGATTTTCTTCTTTTTTTGCTTGCAAATAAATAATCGTTCTTTATAAATTTATGCCAGAATGTATACTGCTACGTTTCTTTGGTGAAAATAACCCAAATCAGCGTTTACTATTTAGTCTGTAGGAAAGATATAAAGTGCATAAACTATTGTATAGATTATTATTATTGCTAGCAGATTCTTGCCGGCTGTACATATTTAAACCCCTTTATTGCTAGCCGATCCCTGGTGGCTGGACATGATTAACCCTTTTATTGCTAGCAGATCCTTGTTTTCTGTACATAATTAACCCTTTCATGGCTAGCAGATCCCTAGTGGCAGGACAGATTATGTCCAGCCAATAGGGATCTGCTAGCCATGAAAGGCTTAATTATGTACAACCAGCAAGGATCTGCTTGCAATAAAATAGTTAATTATATCTCTAGCCCCGAGGTATCATTCTTAGGCAGTAAGATCCCTGGTGGCTAGAGACATGATTAGCACTTATAGCAGATCCTTGTTGGCTGTACATTCTTGGCAACTATGAACCAACTAGATCACACACAGAGACCTAAATTGTCACTTTTAACCCTTCTCATGTCCCTGAAAATGAATCCTGATAGAAAGTTCGCCCGCTTACCACCCCAAACTGACTTTCATCACAACTTCAGCTCACCTCCTTCCCTGCATGGTAGTGTCAGCAGCCGACCCGGCTGTACTATGCTCCACCTCCAGGTTCACAGCACACAGCAATGGAGAGGAGGGGGGCAGAATGTAAATGTATAAGGGCACAGAGCAAGCCTGCAGGAGACTCCTGGGGGTGTTAGGAAGGGGATTCGGGGCTTCTAAATACATACACTGCCGGTTTTGTATGTATTTAGAAGCAAGGACACGGCTGCTGTTCCCCCAGCACAAATTCTGGAACAAAGCCCAGGCCTGAGCTATAGCGGGACACATTAATAGAAAGCGTGACTGTCCCGGCCAATTCGGGACAGTTTGCAAGTATGTCCCAATAACACATTAAAAGAAGGGTAGTGAGTCCTGTGCTTCCCAACACTATGAAACACTTATTATTCTTCCTGGCAGTTGAAGGCTGTGGCTGTTTAGTGAAAGGAAATACGTGAAGCTGGTGTGGCTGTCAATAGCTGACGGGACAAGCGAACCATGCAGTCTAAAACAAAGATTCTCTTTAACCAGATAGCAAAGATTAAAAAAAAAGGTTCTGATTGTACTAAAAAAATATATATCTTCCCATGTGTAAATAATGTTTTATAACTACAGTATACCTAGGGCAGCTAATGTGTTTTAAACAGATAAACATTAGTAAATCACTTACGCATCGCCGAAGTGCCAACATTGTTTGGTAGGCAAATAGCTCAGGAAGAAACTAAGATATTGTGTGCAAATTATTATAATGCACTGGCCAGATTACTCTGTAAATCACAATTAGAGATTTCAGGAACACAAAAGCGAAATAAAAGCTACCATAGCAGAAAAAATAATCATGTAAATCAAGTGAATAACAAAACAGTGATTTAGCAAGTACTTATCTGAGTCTCAAATCCAATCCAGCATAAAAATAACAAGTGAAATGATTGCACAGTGGCAAACAAACACTCTATGGTATATGTTTTACATCCTGTGCTTACACTTGCTTTTATAAGACATCATCCAGATAGTAGATTATGTTTAATAATATTATAAAAATGATATTTCTAGGCACAAATATGTGTTTATTTACTGTGACCATCATAATATATTAAAGAAGATTAAAAAAATAGACCAAAAGAACACCAATCTAACAAAATTGAAAATTTGATGTTAAAGCCAAACTAAACTCTAAGTTTACAGTGGAACTTCACTGAAAAATGGAAGTTCGGCTCCTCCTCCTCCCCCCTCATCTTCTACTTTTGGAACATCATTTTTTTTGGGGGGGGGGGGGGCAGGTACCTAGTTTAGTACCTAGTACCTATACTCCCCACTTCTGCTAGAATCGCCTAGGTGATTCCCGTGCCCGCAACCTTCTGGGACACGCTGCATGTCACAGGAGGCCATGGGACCATTCACACAGCTTGTGCATGAGCAGTGGGGAGCTTCACAGCTGGCTTCCTACACTCAGCATGGCAGCACCGGGGAACCAAAGACCAGTGAAGAATGGGGCTGGGTCAGTACAGCACTGGATCCCTGGACAGGTAAGTATCTTATTTTTAAGAGTCAGAGCTACAGTATTTGTGTCTGCTTTGTGTAACTGGCCATGCATGAATAAAAATTCAATCAGTTGGCCTCTGTTCTATTACCCTGCTGGTATTCTCTTGTTCAATTAGTGCTGCAGACTATAGTGAGGAGGATTCCCACAACTGCACTGGATGTGAATGAGGAAATCAGGTTACTTTTTTCCATTCAAACCACTGGTTGAATGAAAGAAAAAACTGGCCCATGTATGGCCAGCTTAAAGAAAACACACTATAAAACATTGAGGACCTTTTATTTCCATGCACCTGACATATTTTTAACAGATTAAAACTAAAAGTCAGAAAACCATTGCTGTCCTCCTTAACCAGTTTCCACCTGGCCTATAGTACAATGACGGCCGGGTGGGATATTCACCGTGTGCCCCCTGGGCCTCGCTGTAGCGTGATCTATCACCCGCTATGTGCAGCGGATGACCAATCAGTGTACTGCCCGTTATATGCATTGATTGCCTGATTGTTGTGACCAATCACAGCAGATCACATGACAATTGTACACAATAGATAGCTTTCATTCATGACATTCATTATATACTATTGTATTGATCTCTGTGATTGATCACAGTGATCACATGCTACAAACAGGGCCAATCACAGCCCATATATACCATGTGATTAGCAGTGGCCAATCACAGCTAACAATGATTGTAAACACTGATTGAATCTATTTCATTCAGTGAAAATGGTTGCCCACTGGTATAAGCAAAAGAAAAAGCATAAGAAAAAGCTCTCCTGACAGCTCCAAATTGCCAAGAGACACCTGCTGGTGGACCTCAGTACTGCACGCCAAATGATAGATATTACCAGCGGAGGGTATCTTTCCTGACAGTACCCCCCCCTCGATGGAGTGAACTCCGGACACTCCAACTAGCTGTTGATGGGGAAAGTCCATGGCGTCCAGCCGGGCAGCGGGCAAAGACACATAAGGTTGAGCATAAGTCTGTCAAGCTGAATAGCAGGCACAGGAACCTCAAGCTGAGTAGCAGGCACATCAAACAGGGCAGCGGGCACTTCAAGCTTATCAGTGGGCACTTCAAGCCGGGCAGCAGGCACTTCAAGCCGGGCAATGGGCATGGGCACTTCAAGCTGGGCAGCAGGCACGGGCACTTCAAGCTGGACAGCAGACAGTAGCACATCAGGCTGGGCAGCAGACAGGAACACATCAGGCTGGGCAGCGGACAGGAACACATCAGGCTGGGCAGTGGACAGGAACACATCAGGCTGGGCAGCAGACAGGAACACAGCAGGCTGGGCAGCAGACAGGAACACACCAGACTGGGCAACGGACAGGAACACACCAGGCTGGGCAGCGGACAGGAACACACCAGGCTGGGCAGCAGACAGAAACACATCAGGCTGGGCAGCAGACAAGAACACATCAGGCTGGGTAACGGACAGAAACACATCAGGCTGGGCAGCGGACAGGAACACATCAGGCTGGGCAGCGGACAGGAACACGTCAGGCTGGGCAGCGGACAGGAACATGTCAGGCTGGGCAGCGGACAGGAACACATCAGGCTGGGAAGCGCACAGGAACACATCTGGCTGGGCAGCGGACAAGAACACGTCAGGCTGGGCAATGGACAGGAACACGTCAGGCTGGGCAACGGACAGGAACACGTCAGGCTGGGCAGCGGACAGGAACACATCAGGCTGGGCAGCACACAGGAACACATCTGGCTGGGCAGCGGACAAGAACACGTAAGGCTGGGCAACGGACAGGAACACGTCAGGCTGGGCAGCGGACAGGAACACGTCAGGCTGGGCAGCAGACAAGAACACATCAGGCTGGGCAATGGACAGGGACACATCAGGCTGGGCAGCGGACAGGAACACGTCAGGCTGGGCAGAGGACAGGAAGACATCAGGCTGAGCAGCGGACAGGAACACATCACGCTGGGCAGAAGACAGAGACTCATCAGGCTGGGCAGCAGGTTCCAGGTCGTCGAGCTGGGCAGCAGGCAATGAGACATCAGACTGGAAAGCGGGCACATCAGGCTGGAAGGCGGGCACATCAGGCTGGAAGGCGGGCACATCAGGCCGGAAAGCGGGCACATCAGGCTGGAAAGCAGGCACATCAGGCTGGAAAATGGGCACATCAGACTGGAAGGTAGGCACTGGCTCTTCAGGCTGGAACACTGGCACCTCCGGCTGGAACACTGGCACCTCAAGCTGGAACACTGGCACCTCAAGCTGGAACACTGGCACTCCAGGCTGGGACTCTGGCACTCCAGGCTGGGACTCTGGCACTCCCGGCTGGGACTCATTTATCAATTTTTCGGTGGGCTTACTCTTCAAATAAGAAATCAAATGGTGAAAAAACAGGTGAACCAAAGGGTAGAGAATATTAAACAGCTCTGTTTCCCATTTTTTTTTTGCCCTATTTTAAAACCATATTTTGCTATGAATCTAACCTACTGAGCACTTTCACCCCCTTCCTGCCAACCTTGTAACCTGGTAACCTTAAAGGCTTTTAAAATGCCGCCTATGGATAATGTAATGCACCATAGTTTGTCCCCATTCCATGAGCGTTCACAATTTTAAAGCGTGACATGTTACAGTAGGTATCTATTTACTTGCTGTAACATCATCTTTTATACTTTACCAAAAAAATGGGTATTATATTGTGTTTGTGTGCACTAAAATTCAATAAATTGTATTTTGTTTCAGAAAATTTAATTTTGATAAACCACTGCACAAATTTTGAGTGACATAAAAAATTGCAACATTGCCATTATTTTATTCTTTGCTTTCAGAAAATATATAATGTCTGGGGTTCTAAGTAATTTTCTGGCAAAAATGCGGATCTTTACTTGTATATGAAAAATTTCAGAATTGGCCTTGGCCTAAAGCGCTTAAGACAAATGTAGTTCCTATATAGGTTTCTTTAGGCAATTCAACGATATTAAAATGTGTATCATTCTAAAAACATAATGTATAGCCTAGTGCATGAAACAATACAGAGTACACTGTCTAGAAAGTAAGTAAGTGTGTTTGGATGTATTAGATCAGTGGTTCTCAACTCCTGTCCTCAGGACCCACTAACAGGCCAGGTTAGCAAGATAACTGAAATACATCACAGGTGATATCATTTGCTGCTCAGTGATTGCAGTATTCTAGTCTGCATCTCCCCAAGGTAATACTTAAATTTTGGCCTGTTAGTGGGTTCTGAGGACTGGAGTTGAGAACCACTGTATTAGATGAACAAGAAGATTTATTGCACGTATACTAAACTTTGTATCTATGCAGTTGTCATGTCTCATTAAGTGGACTGCTAAGAAATTGTATACCCTGAAATCACCTAAGATTAAAAAAATGCATCACCTGTAAAACCATTGAAACCCTTTTCCAGGAAATTCTTGAAGATATATAACAAACATAGTGTACACACATCTAATTTTTTTTTTAATTATCCCCAGACTACCAGTCACAAATGGAACCCACAAAGGGAGTCAAATTGTCAATTTGTGCATGATCCAAATGCTTCTGACATAATCTTACTATGTGTGAACACAAATTATTGCAATGCTTATATGTCTATCAATGGGATGTTCAGTGGACATATTGGAAAATTGTGTTACTGGTTAGATCAACCCCATCATCAAGAAGTATTAGCACCTCTAAGTTGCAGTCAGAGCTTGGAGGTGTCAATGACAATAATTCATGCAAGAGGACACAGGTTCATTAAATGAAATGTTATGGAAACCCTGACCTTATAAGACAACTCATTCATTTAAAAATAGAAATGCAAGGAAACTGTTTGGGTATATTAAATATATATATATATATATATATATATATATATATATATATATATATATATATATATATATATATATAAATATCTTTCTTTTCTTTTTTATTGCATGATCTCTGTTTTCAGTTGCATGCATATCCTTTAGCCTCACATATACTTTAATCTCTATATCAGTGTATATGTGAACCCGTACCGTATAAAACAACTCATTCAGTTTAAAATAGAAATGCTAGGGACTTAGAGAGTTGGGGGTGGACATTGCAGGGGAATGTGTCAGCATGAGGCAGAGAAACAGCAATATGCTAATTTTCCCAGTGAAGAGCTGGGCAGGGTGGCATTACAGCAGATGGCAGAGAAACAACATTACACTGAACTTCCCAGTGAAGAGCTGTGCAGGGGTGAGTACAGGTAGGCTATGCTCCCAAGAAGAATACAAAGA
This sequence comes from Lithobates clamitans, assembly GCA_037952925.1. Lineage (NCBI taxonomy): Eukaryota > Metazoa > Chordata > Amphibia > Anura > Ranidae > Lithobates > Lithobates clamitans. The sequence continues at coordinate 4,388,323 of JBBGZY010000174.1, read as the reverse complement.
AGAAAACTGACCATGCTGGGATGGATGTGCTTCCATGCCTAGCGTGATCAGTTTAAAAAAGGAAAGGAGGGGGACTGGAAGGATCACCAGGCATTTTACACAAAATAAGCAATGCAAGGTGAACAGGATCATTTTTCATACAAGTACAAGGTAACACAGACACATATCAGGAATATGAAATGTTGGGGTAACATACGCTTTGGCTTTTCAGGTTGCAGCCCTCAAGTGTGCCTCATTGCCAGCATCTTCTGCCCAGTCAGATGGTCTAAGCAGAAGTTTAAGCTGATAAGAAAATCTTTTCACAAGTTGAAGTTAGGGCAGGCAGTGCTCAGATAGACATGTAATAGGTGAAAAGTCAGAGCATGAAGTATTTAATAGAGATATAAATGTTAGAAAGGCTGATTGGAAACTAGCAGAATCCAGAAGAAGGATTGGTTCTGAACCAGAACAATGTCTGCAGGAGTTAATAAAGGTCACCAAAGATTGCTAAAGACCATGAGGAATCTTTCTGTCCATGTGTCAGTACCCTGTGCATCGAGACAGCAGAAAGAAATTCCTCCAATTTCTGTTTGATGTCATTGGTGCCTGTCTACGCTTGGCCTAGAAGATAAACAAATTGGTGTGTGCGTGTGTTTCAATGTATTTATGTATTTTTATTGATTAATTTTATTATGTTATTTTATTTTTATGTATTTTCTGCTCTGTCTCCTTAAGTGGAGTCAGCCGGCTTGGTAGGAGGAAGACTTAAACCCTGTACACACATTCCTACTGAACTTGGCGATTTTCAGTATATGTGTACCACTGCCTGTTCAACAGAAGCCAGTCTAACGACCAGCTTCTGTTGAATAGTCTTGCTTGAAAGCTGGTGTTTGCAGTCAATGGCCGCAAGCACTGATAAGTGTATGCTGACTGGGAGGGGAGAGTCAAAATACAGTAGCACAGCAGGACAGGTCCCTTCATCATATCCAATCAAGATATTGTCTGATCGGTATGCCTGAGTGTATAAGGCCCATGTAGTATATGTCTGTTTAAGTGATATTGTGGAAATGTATAAGCTATATGGCTGCAGTGAGACAACTGTCTTTAAGCAGCAACATACAATACAATGCTGGATTATTAAAATGTAATTAGAGTCTGCAATCAGGAATAACCTTAATTTTACACTTAAAGTCAAAGTAACAGGCTCACTTACTTAGTAGCACCCTCCCTCCTGTTCTTATTTACCTTTGCACCTCAGCCACTCTGTTGTGTGAAGTGAAAAACCCAGTACTTACAGGTATAGAGATACAGTGACTTCCCTTTCTCCCATGATGTAGTACTGAGTACCAAAGTGGCCAATAGATAGGCCTAGATTTTATCACAAGAGAGCAGAAGGAGAATCCTAGAGAATGTTCTGAGCTTTAACTAGACTGACTTAGAATTTTTCAAAGGAATTTTCTACTTCTGCTACTCCAGCTGGAAATGATAAGAAGTGGAGGGGGAAACTGGCTATTAAACGAGCCTATTACTTTGCCCTGCATTCATTAAATAAAGAGGCAATATAGTATTGGTCTCAAAATATACAAACATGACAAAATTAAACAATTAAATTGTGTCCAGTCTATACGCACAAAAGTATTTATAGACTCTAAACAGGCAGTGAAAAAAACACTTTAAAACAAGCCCATATTTACTTCTGTAGCCATATGCACTGTGGAGAAATTCATCTTCAAATTTTACAGGGGAACTGAAATCATATTTTTTTTCCCCTTTGGTGCTCATTCTAATGCAGCATGAAGAGCCCTTTTGTTTAATTTTCTATTCTAGCACTGAGGTGCAACCACGCAGACCATATAGATGAATGGACACACATTGGCTGTATGGGCTCAGCAGATTTTGACAGATATGCAGAGACAGGTGCACAGCCCTGGATGCACAGGTTCTATGTCCTGGTCCATGCACCCATCCCTATGTACCTGTCATACTCAGCACAGCAGTGTGAGTGAATGCATGTTCATGAAATAATATTAGCTGCCTGAGCGCTGGTCAGAAAAGTAGACAGAGGGCTTTTCAGGCTGAATGGGGCTGTGAGCCCTTAAAGTGGAGTTCCACCCGCTTTTACAACTCTTTAGCATCCCTCACTAAACTGTGCACTGTAAACGAATTGGATATTTTTTTTTTTCTCAGCACCTACTGTACATCTGCTGTATTCATTTTACACTTCCTCCTCCCTGGCCGCGGCCCATCGCATCATTTCTTGTTTGCAATGCCTTCTGGGAAGCAACTTCCTCTGACACTGCCATTGCTATGGAAACCTGACCTGAAACCTATTACACTGCTTGTGCGGCACTGAGCATGTGCGAGATCTGCAAGGATGAGATCCAGGAAGAAATACAGTCTGGCTTCAAATGCCCACACTTAAGATGGCCACGGCCTGCTGTAAGTTTATAAAATATCAAACTACTTCTGAATCTTGGCAGCCCGCTAGCCCACTAAACAAACATTGCATTTTTTAGCTGTTAGGAAAAGAATGAAACTCAACTGTAAAATCTTTGTTGTAATCTTTGAAAGTGAAAGAATTCATACTACAGGCATTTAAAGTGGACTTTTTCCATTTTCACTAAAAATCACATCAGCATACAGTTCTGCATGCTGATATGAAAGCATCTTACATTCATTACCATGTTTTGTTTTTACTTACAATTACTGTTTCTCTACTTCCTGGTTGAGTGAGGCACTGGCGATATAGTGGTGGGCCTCACAGATGCTTCCTGGGAAGTTCCTGTCCCAGGAGTCAGACCCAGAGCACTAGGCAGAATTTCATGAAATAAAGGGAGATGGAGGAAAAGGAAAATAAGGTATGCAAAGACTAAAAAGCCTGCAATTACCTGCAAGTATTTGATTGTAGATTACCATTGCTCAACATTTCTTACTGTGACTTTTTAGTACTTTGGGGTGAAGTTCCTCTTCAACCTTTGTTTTCCACATTCTGGGCATTTTAAGCCCAAAAATGTTTAACCTGTTGGGGGATCATTGCCACAGCTTTTGTCAAAAATGACACACCTGTAGTTATTACATTTAATCATGACTAGTGAGAAATACATGTTTATGCAGTAAAGACAAGCAATATGTAATGAACATGTACAAAGTGCTGGGTTCCATAGTTACCAATCAGATTTTAGTGTATTATTTATTAAGTAATTTTTTTTTTTTTTAACATCAAAGAAGTTTATTGTAAAGAGTTTTAAACAGTACAATACAAATCAAAGCAATGTGTACAATACTAGCAGTATACAACTCTCATCCTGTACTTATGCAAACATGGTATCATCTATATCTGACTAATAGACCTACGCTTTAATAGCTACAGGATTATTTAACGTTTGCCTAAATTGCGTATTATTTATTTGTTAAGCTTAAATTTCTTACAGAACTTCAATATACAAGATATTGTTTGCTTCGTTAGTTAGCTTTGATTTTTCAAACTTATGTATATTTTTAACATAGAGAAGGGGGTAGAAGTGAGGTAAAGAAAGAAAAAGAGAAAAAAAAGGGGGAAGAAGGAGGGTGCATATGTTTAGTAAAGCAGGTATATTTTATTTTGTGTCTTAAATGGCATATATAAATTCAGAATCAGATTTGGTGGAGACTGGTCGTCGCCACTGCTGCAGTCGTCAGGAATCTCTAGTCTATGTTGCCAACTTCTAGAGGTTCATTATTTTATCATAAGCTTCGGAGGACTTAAAGGCGTGACCCACGGAGACCAAGTCTTTTGATATTTTTCAGCTTTGTCCTGGGATTGTGCCAGGGTATCTTCCATGTAACAGGTTTCAGCAACCTTTTTTAACCATTCTTGAATGGATGGAGGGTGTGTGTTTTTCCAGTACAGAGGTATTAGTGCCTTAGCAGCATTAAGTATGTGTTTTGTTAAAGATCTTTTGTAATGTCTGATGGGGAAGTTACTGATATGAAGTAGACAGCAAGCAGTATTAAGTGTAATCCTGGTCTCCGTGATTTGCCTCACAATTTTCCTGACTTCATTCCAGTAGTTTGTAATTTTGGGGCATTCCCACCAAACATGCAGAAGGGTGCCTATCTCTCCTCCACATCTCCAGCAAGTGTCTGAAGCCTGTGGATACCATTTCTTTAACTTGTCAGGGGTAGCATACCATTGTGTCAGAAGTTTGTAGGATAACTCATGAGTTTTGGTGCTGATCGAACAGCTATGAGAAAGACCGCATGCTGCCTCCCACTGTCTGTCAGTTATGTTTATTTGTAAGGCGGAAGACTAAGCCTTGCGAAATCTGTCGTCTCTAGTCCCTTTCGTCCTTTGTAGCCATGCATACATGACCGATGTTGCCCGGTTACATTGCGAACCGTTAGAACAGATTTCTTCTAATTCCGTCAGCTCCCTAGAAAGTTGGGGTTTCCTATATTTGTCATTTAAGAAGCTACGGATCTGGAAGTATGTCCACAGAGGAAGTTTTGGGAGTCCGATGTCAACCTTTAGTGTGGTAAAGTCTTTAATTTGGCCTTTGTGAAAACACGTCTTTGCAGTGAGAGGTTGTGTGAGATCTAGAGCCTGTAAACAGGTATTTCTGAGGCCCGGAGGGAAGTCAGGGTTATCGGTCAGGGGGGTGAGCGGGCTGATACTGGATGTTAGGTCTGTATTTTCAACTATACTGTGAAACAAGTGTAATGTCGTGCCTGTCAGAGGATTTTTTTAGCGAGGGAATGATGAGCTTTGAGCGGTGTCCATGGGGCGAATTTCAATGGCGTTTGATATAATGAGTTCTCCAGTATTACCCAATCCTTAGTTTCCTCATGACAGTGCCAATCAATCACTCTCGTGAGATGGGATGCAAGATAGTAGTTGTAGAAATTTGGTAGTCCCATCCCACCTAGGTTTTTTGGCCTATTAAGAAGAGAAAAGCTAATTCTGGGTTTCTTAAGTCTCCAGATAAACTGAATCAGGGTAGATTGCAATGCCTTAAAGAATTTCCGTGGTATTCTGATCGGCAGTGTTCTGAGAAGGTAAAGCAATCTAGGGAGTATAACCATTTTCAAAGCCGCTGATCTCTCGAACCAAGACAAATATTTGGAGTGCCATTTTTGTAGGTCTGTTTTTATTTTATGTAGAAGAGCAGGGAAGTTGCGCTCATATGTATACGTTAAGCTTGGGGTTAACCAAATCCCAAGGTATTTCAGAGCATTTGGCTCCCATCGAAAGGGACAATTTTGTTTGGCTTTGGTTAAGTTGTCTGTTGTGAGAGAAATGTTCAGAGCTTCAGATTTCGTGAAGTTGATCTTAAGGTTTGCTATAAAACCGAAATGTGTGAACTGTTTCATTAAGCTGGGGATTGTAGTGTGGGGGTTGGTCAGAAAAAACAGAAGGTCGTCGGCATAGGCTGCGATCTTATATTCCTTGCCTGCCACTTTAAACCCTGATACTGAGCTGTCTGGATTAACTGTCCTGATGAAAGGCTCTAGTGAAAGAATGAATAGTAGCGGTGACAATGGGCACCCTTGCCTAGTGCCATTTGTGATCAAGACCCTATCTGACAATGTGCCGTTGATTTTCAATTGGTCTGAAGGTTTGTCATGTAAAGTGGAGATCCAGCTCATCATGTGTGATCTCAGCCCAATGAACCTACAGGTCTCCAGCATATAGTCCCATGCGACTCTATCAAAGGCCTTCTCCACATCCGTGGACAGGAGAAGGCCCTCGCAGTCACCTCTGTGGGCTGCATGTGTTAACAGAAGGGCCTTGATCACATTGTCCCTTGCCTCTCTACCAGGCATGAAACCCACCTGCTCCCGACCCACCAAAGAGTGTAGTAGTGGTCTCAGTCTATTCGCCTTAACTTTTGCTAGAATTTTCAAATCTAAGTTCAGTAATGAGATAGGCCTATAGCTGGCGCAATCTGCTGGGTCCTTTCCTGGTTTAGGCACGACTGTGATATGGGCAGACAAAAAAATCATCTGTTGCATGGTTGGGTGAGGACAGGGCATTCAAAGCTCTAGTCAATGGTGGCAGTAGGCTAGTGCTTAATGATTTGTAGTAAATTGACGTAAAGCGGTCCGGGCCCGGGCTTTTCCCTGACTTAAGTTCTTTAATGACTGACATTATTTCTGTTTCCGTTATTTCTCCTTCCAAAAGAGAGGTTTCTGTATCCTCTAACTTGGGGAGCCCACTATTGCGCAAATAGTCCTTTATGGCTGAATCTCTATCAGCCTGTATAAATTGAGGTTTGTGTTGTGGGGGCAAATTATATAGGGCTGAATAAAATTGGTGGAAATGTGAGGCTATGTCTTTGGTGACAACATCTAGTTTCCCCTCCTGTGACCTGATTCCTACTATGTTGTTTTTTATATTTGCTTCCCTCAGGGCCCTCGCTAGCAATCTACCAGTTTTATCTCCTGATTCATAGTAAATCGCTCTTTTGAAAAACAATAGTCTTTTGGTTTAATGTTCCATTAATTGTTGGAGAGACTTTCGTTTTTCAAGTAGTGCTGTAGCCGACTGCAATGATAAAGATTGCTTATGGCTATTTTCTAATGTTCTAATGTCGTTTATTAAGTTCGCAATTTCTTGTTCTTATCTTTTTTTCTTTTGAGAGCCCAATTTGATCAGCTCTCCTCTCATATAGCATTTATGTGCCTGCCAAATAGTCATAGGGTCTACGTCAGGTGTGACATTGGTACTATAGTAGTCTGTTAGCGCTTTTATCAATTTGGGTGTTATGTCCGGGTCAGTCAACAATGAGTAGTTAAGTCTCCATCCAGTTGATCTTGGAGTTAAAGGACCTAGGTCAATTGTCAGGGAAATTGGGGCGTGATCAGATATTGATTGGATGCCTATTTGGGCATCGGTTACATTTTGTAGATCTCTTTGAGTGACAAATAAAAAGTCTATGCATGAGTATCTGTTATGTGGTATTGAATGAAACGTGAAGTCTCTGAAGTCTGGGTGAAGATATCTCCATGTGTCTATTAATTGTAGGGAGCTGAGGAATGTTTAGATTTTTTTTAGTGCGTTATATTTAATGCAGGATTTCCCCGAGGAGGAATCAACTGCCGGGTTCAGTGGTATGTTGAAGTCTCCTCCCAGTATAAGTATTCCTGTTGCAAAGCCCATAAGTACCCGAACTATCTTTTGGCAAAAGATCACTTGTGCTGTGTTAGGGAAGTAGACGTTTGCTATCGTGATCGGTCTTTCATGGTATGTACCTTTAATAAATACGTATCTTCCCTCCGGGTCACTAAGGCTTTCACTAAGAGTAAAAGGTGCCTCCTTACTCACAAGAGTCGTTACTCCTTTAGTCTTGGCCTGGTCATTAGTTGCATGATATGCAGTGGGAAAGAATGCGTTCATAATTTTTGGAATGTGCCCTGTCTTAAAGTGGGTCTCCTGCAAGAGGACAAAGTGTGGCTTACCCCGCTTTAGTTCTCTGAGGAGCGAAGTCCTTTTTTCTGGTATGTTCAGTCCTCTGGTGTGAGAGATCACCTTTGTGTATTTACCCAACAGTGAGTAAGCCATCTGTAGGATTAGTAAGGTGGTTCCAACAGATAAGTCTTACAACCAGCACTGGAAGGTTACAGACGACCAGTCTCCACCACAACTCCTTAAAAAACAGAAAGGGTAAGTGGAATAGGGGGGATAGGGGAAGGTACAAAAATAAAAAAAGTAAGTCTAAAAAAGAGAGAAAGAAGAAAAGAAAAGGAGAGAAGAAAAGAAATGTTAGTTCAACAGAGTATTCAACAATAGGGTTCAATTCTATTGTACGTAGATTAATTGTATCACACCCTAGTCAAATCATAAACCGAACCAGAGTTTTTAAGTAGTATATCTGAGTCGAGGGGTCTCAGCTCAGATATACTTTGGGGTGACGTGTTAAGTACGCGACCAGGACTATAAAACAAAGTGTATACAAAAAAAAAAGGTTAGTTATTTGTTATTATAACTATGACGGATAACGACAAAGACACAGCCTCTAAAAGGCAAATTTTAACTTGGATCTGGTGAGATGCCAACTCTATTTAAATGCCCTCTTCCACATCTCTCCACTGATGTGGATTTGTCCTGTTGATTGACGGTGCTCTAAGTGAGCGTATGTGGCCTCAAAGCAAGTTCAGATCAATAGACTAGTAGAAAACGCGTGAGCTTCATGTTCCGAGTTTCAGAGTCTTGGAGTTATTTGTATCCTTTGTGGGATATGCCAGCTGGCGTTCTGCCCCCAGCAGCTCACAACCTTCCAAACCTCTCTGAAATGGGATTGCTGAGTAGGCAGCTCGGCTTTATCTAGTCTGATGAGTAAGAAATCAACCCAAAGTAAACAAATCCAACTTGGCAAAGTGTTCCCTTGACTCCTGTAAAAGGGTAGCCGCAGCTGCTCATCGCGTATGTAGACCTTGCTAGAGCAGAAAAAAAAGGAAAAAGGGAGCACAAAAAAGAAAGAAAAAGGGGGTGTTGAAGGTAGACAACTTTAAACCTAAATCACAGTCTGAAGGCCCATAAAGAAGGGTCGCAACCTAATGAACTTATTGTTCACTTAATCAATCAGATACGTGGGATCTTGAGGGTGTTGGACGTGAGACTGGAGTACCCCTCGGTGTTCCTCCTCCCCGTCCTTGTTTCATTCTTTTGTTCTGTTGTTGTTTGTCAGGGGTAGAGAATGGCGACCCATGTGGGTTTTTAATGTGAGGTGGTAGGGCAAACTCCTGGTACCATTCCGGCAAGTCTAGCACTTCCATATCCAATGCTGTACAGAAATCCGGTAGTTCCTCTGGTGTACGCAGCACTAGTTGTTTTCCTGTGACATTTACTAAGGCGAACGGAAAGCGCCACGTGTATCTGATCTCTTTCTCTCTAAGTTTGTCCAGGAGGGGGCGAAGTGCCCTTCTGTTCTTTAATGTAATCTGTGAGAGATCTTGGTACAGCATAATGTGTGCGCCATTGAATATGATGTGTTCATTTCTCCTTGCTTTCCTCATGATATATTCCTTGAGGGGAAAACTTTGTAAGCAGCAAATTATGTCTCTAGGGGGAGCGGTGTCTGGTCCTCTGGCTCTAAGCGCTCTGTGTGCCCGGACAAACTCTATTTCAGAGTCCTCTTGTCTTTCTAGTAGACTGTTAAACAATCTCCTGAGCGCGGGCATTATCTGATCGTTGTCTACAGTTTCAGGGAACCCCCTCACCCTGATATTGTTTCTGCGACCGCGGTTATCAAGATCTTCAAGATGGCGATTCATTTCAATAAAGTTTGAAACATGTCTGTCAGCAATCTTTTCTAGTCTAGGCAGCGCTTTGTCTCTATGTTTCCCCTGTTCCTCTACCGCTTCCATCTTATCAGATAGTACTAATATATTTGTTTTTAAGTCTGTAATAGCTGCAGAGAATGTCGCTTTTATGTCTGCAGCAAAGCCAGACATATCTGCGTAAGTGAGAGGCTTATTGGAGCGCGTTCTGCTCCTACCTGGTCCTTCCATGGCGGACTGCGAGTCCTCGCTGAAGTCCTCCTCCTCCTCCTGCAATGACCGTGCCATCTTGTGTCCCGCCACGTTGCCGCGGGGCGTAGTTGTGGCTTTCAGAAGCTCTGAAATGCTTTTTGCTGAGGAGGACGCTGCTGCCGAACGGCGTGTTTTATTGTGGGGAGTCTGGTGCATCAGTCTGCCCATCTCCCGATCTGAGCAGTCAGATTAGAAAGTAGTCGGCTGTGTCTTATTCCGGAGCTCCGTCAGTGTGCAGCCATCTCGGTCGCTCGCCAAGCCCTTATTAAGTAATTTTGAGTGCCTTGAGCGTATAGTTCTCTTATTTATGTACTCCTTTTTTGTCCAGCACTGTAGAAACTCAGGAGCACTCAGAGATGCAGCACTTAAATGTCTTAAATAAACCCCTATATAAAATCCCATTCATTAGCACAAAGCAAAAGCCTTTAACACGCTAACAAATGTCACCTATAGGATATTTTTCAATATTAAACCCCCATCCATTGTTTAAAGCCTTATCCCCATTATAAAGTCCCATATATCAGCTCAGAGCAAAAATATTTAACAAGCTAACAACAAGAGTCACTGATGGGAGAATTTTTTTATTTTAAAGTCCCATCAATTATTGAAATCCATTATTTAAAATCCCATCTCCAGCATAAAATTCCATCCATCAGTGCAGGGCAAAAGCCTTGAACACGCTAACAAGAGTCACCTATAGGAGACTTTTTAGTTTTACTGTCCTCCTGTGTTTAATGGATAGAACAGAAACAATAAGGCCCTATCTCAGGTGGCAAGTGAAGCACAAATGGCACTAACATGTTGGTAATGCATAACAAGACATTTAAGTAATTTTAAGGGAATACGATGGACTATGCCCTAGGAGAGTTCTTTTTTTATTCCACCCTTTTCTTGCAAAGTGGCTCTATTGTTGTTTAGTCTATTACTCAAACCATACACCACTTCTTCTTCATCATACAGACTAACACTTTGGCACTTTAGAACATTTCAATGCATGATTACACAAAGAGCTGACTGAGAATGTAATTCAGAGTAGTGGAACATTTATGGGAAATGCTCCATCTCTGAAATAGCTCACAGTTCTCTGCTAGTTAAAGCTTAGATTAATAATTAAAATGTCTGTGGACTACACAAAGCTGAAAGATGATTACTCTAAAATGTAGATTAATGGATATAATATTCTGCAAACTGTTTCATACATGATTTAAGCTTTATTTGCCAACTTTAACTTTTATAGACCTACTCATACACAAACAATGCATCACATAAATTGAGTCTGTACATTTAAAATTACAAGTCTCAAGCATGCAATGACCAGTTAAGCCCGAATGAAAATAAATAAATGTTTCTTTAGCACTTGTTTTATGTAAGTTTATTTTTAAAGAGCAACATTAACTTTGTGATTCATCTAGTTGGAAGAGAAAAAGATATAAAACATTCAACAACTAGGTTATCTTTTAGCAGACTTCATTTACCTTTTTGCAAAAAATGTAAATATCAGTAGCAAAATCGACTTAAATCGCCCCCATGGAGAAGTATGACGGATGACTAATAGCAGTTCACAGACATAGCATTCTGTTTTTAATTCTAGTTTCTAATTTGTTGGTAACTTTCCTAATGTTGTAAGATGTGGGACTAAGTGGAACCTTAAAAACAATGCTAGATATTCTCCTGTATTTATCTAGCCTCCTGCTTTACATGACATGTAATAAAGAAATGGTTTTGAGTAACAGGACCGGGTCTAGCCTATCTGATGTGGGGGTGCAGTAAAAAATGGCAGGGGGGCAGAGGATGTGAGGTCAGCAGCTTGTAGGGCAGTGTACAGAGGCCATTAGTTTGAATGGGCAGTGTATAGTGGGTTCTCAGGGAAGTGTACAGGGGTTAGCAAGACAGTGTACAGGGGACAGCAGAGCAGAGGACAAGGATTTAGCAGGGCAGTGTACAGGACATAAGCAGGGCAAAGGACAGGGGTCAGCTGGGTGCAGAGAAGGGGTTATCAGGGCAGAAGATGAGGTCAGTAGGGCAAAGTACAGGGCTCAGCAGGGCAGTGTACAGGGGTCAGCAGGGTGGAAGACAAGGGTCACAAGGGTAGAACGACAGGGATCAGCAGGGCAGAGGAAAGGGGGTCTGCAGGGCAGTGCACAGGGGCCAGCAAGACGGAGGACAGGGATCAGCAGGGCAGAGGAAAGGGGGTCAGAAGGGAAGTGTACATTGGTCAGCAGGATGGAGGACAGAGGTCAGCAGGGCATAGGACAGGGGGCTGTATGGCAGAGGAGAAGGATCTACAGGGCAGTGTACAGGGTCCAGCAGGACAGAAGACAAGAGTCATCAGGACAGAGGACAGGAGTCAGCAGGACAGAAAACAGGGGTCATCAGAACAGAGGACAGGGGTCAGCAGGACAGTAGTCAGCAGGAAAGAGGACAGGGGTCAGCAGGGCAGAGGAAAGGGGGTCAGAAGGACAATGTACAGTGGTCAGAAGGGCAGAGGACAGAGGAAAGGGTGTCAGAAGGGCAGTGTACAGTGGTCAAAAGGGCAGTGTACAAGGATCAGAAGGACAGAGGACAGGAGTCAGCAGGACAGTGGACAGGGGTCAAAAGGACAGAGGTAAGGGGTCAGCAGAATGGAGGACAGGGCTCAGCAAGGCAGAGAAAAGGGGGTCAGAAGGGCAATGTACAGAGGTCAGAAGGGCAGTGTTCAGGAATCAGCAGGACAGAAGACAGGGGTCAGCAGGACAGAGGACAGGGGTCAGCAGGATGGAGGATAGGGGTCAGCTGGGCAGAGAACAGGGGTCAGCAGGACAGAAAACAGGGAATGGCAGGGCAGTGGACAGGGGTCAGAAGGCAGAGGACAGGGGTCAGCAGAGTGAAGGACAGGGGTCAGCAGGATGGAGGACAGGGGTCAGCAGGATGGAGGACAGAAGTCAGCAGAACAGAGGACAGGAGTAAGCAGGACAGAAAACAGGGAATGGCAGGGACGTGGAAAGGGGTCAGCAGGCAGAGAACAGGGGTCAGCAGGCAGAGAACAGGGGTCAGCAGGGAGAAGGACAGGGGTCAGCCGGATGGAGGACAGGGGTCAGCAGGATGGATGACAGGGGTGGAGGACAGGGGCCAGCAGGAGGGTGGACAGGGGTCAGCAGGATGGAGGACTGGGGTCAACAGGATGGAGAACAGGATTCAGCAGAATGGAGGACAGGGGTCAGCAGGAGGATGGACAGGGGACAGCAGGATTAAGGACTGGGGTCAGACAGGGACCAGCGGGTGGAGGACGGAGGTCAGAAGGGCAGTGTACAGGGGTCAGCAGGGCAGGGTACAGGGGTCAAATCCCCCCATTCCCCATCTTAGCGAAAATCCCCCAACCTCTCCTAGTACAAATCCCCCTCCTAGCACATACCCCCCATTCCTCTTTCTAGCACAAATCCCCCCTCCCACATTAACCTTCCAAGCACAAATGACTTCCCCTTCCTCCACAAACCTCTCATCCCAAGCACAAAGGATTCTTACCCCCCTCCCCTCTCCACATTGTGTTCCCAGTACCATTCCCCTACCTGTAAATTCCAACACCCCCCTCCCTCCCCAAAACTTGCAGGTGGGAAATCCTACAAAGGTGGTGCGAGCTGTGCTGTTCTCCTGTCATAACAGCACTCTTTCATGCAGAAGATGATTCAGGATCACTCTTACAATTGGCTGTTCACACATGGTTTGATTACCCGCCCCCTATCTCCTATCTCCTATCTCCTCCAAGGGCTGTTTATCTCATGGAAGCAGGAAATGTGAGTAGGGATCAAAATGTGTGCAGTCTAGCGATCCTGTTTCACCTGCTGCATGGTGGAGGGCGAGAGCACAGCACAACCCACACCTCCTCCCAGCTTTCTTCTGTCAGCTCCTGTCACTTTTTATGTGACATTTAGACTTTAGTTCCCTGCAGCAGGCTGCCCTTCCTACCTCAGAATGTCCATGGGGTGGCGGGTGGCTTGCCAGGGGGAGCAAAACTGAAATCTGGGGGGGGGTGCAGGATAAGCCAGCACCTCCATATATCTGGCCATGTTGAGTAGTACGTTCTTGTGGGGCTTCTTGCTAATAAAAGAGATACAGTAATAAAAGATGTATGTGCAATACCAGTCAATGAATTGCAGAGAGGAGAATTGATCAAAACTGGAGCAGCCAGAATCTGGAGAAGTTGGAAACCAATTAGCTTCTATCTTTCATTTTCAAAGCTTAAATGAGCAAGCTGAAGTCAGGAGCTGCTATAGATTTTGTGTGCTCCAGTTTGGATAAATGTCCCCTTAGAAAGGATACTCAATTTACCGTATTCCTGTCCTGTTAGTAGGCAGATGAGGTAGGTGGTTGAAAGCCTTGCTGCCGTGTCCCTGGTGCAATGTGCTTTCTATTGGGTCAGCTATTAACTATTTTTCTACATTTATGTCTGCTGTTAAACATGCATTACTGTATGGAAATACTTTTGAAGATGATTGAGTGTTATGCCCCATACACACAATCAGACATTCCATCAGAAAAAACTTGGCTTGTTTTTCCGACGGAATTCTGCTCAAGCTTGCCTTGCATACACACGGTCACACAAAAGTTCTCTGAACTGTCGACTGTCAAGAACGCAGTGACATACAACACTACGACGAGCCGAGAAAATTAAGTTCAATGCATCCGAGCATGTGTCGATTTGTTTCCGAGCATGCATGATTTTTTGCGCGTCCGAACTGCATACAGACTAACGCATTTTCGGATAGGAACTTTTTACGACTGAAAAATAGAGAACATGCTCTCAATCTTTTGCTGGCTGAAATTCTGTCAGCAAAAGTCCGATGGAGCATACACACGGTCGGAATTTCTGACAAAAATCTCACATCTGTCTTTTGCTGGCAGAATTTCTGATCATGTGTATGGGGCATTACTGTGATAAAAGTTCTCTGAAAGGAACAGCTGCTACACGTGTGTAGCGAGCACATTTTTGTTCAATAATCTAATGTTATGTTATAACTTAGTATTTGGCGCCATCTAGCGGCTAAAATTGTGAATGGACTTTATTTTATTTTTTCTTTCTGAAGAATGTGAGAAGATGATAGGAAGTGACTGTTTGTTTGTTTACATTTTCACATTAACTTGACCTACCCACAATGCCTAGTGACCTATCATGAGCACCAAGAGACTGAACTGCGTGCTGGGTAGGTTATAAAAGGCCCCTTCGTGGCCATCTTAAGTCTCTTGTTCTTGGGACACATGGCCTGCCAGCAGGGCTCTGTGGGTGTGTGTGTCCCACAGAGTTGCGGCCTACCTTGTGCAGAGTGGAACAGCCAGTGATCCTGCCTTAGATCACAGCGTGCTGGAGAAGCAGTGTGATTGATCCAGAGACCCTTGAAGGAGGTAACCGAGGACTCCCGGTCATCTGTGAGCAGCCTTTGATCCTGACCTACATCACAGCATGCTGGAGCAGCAGTGTGATCGATCCAGAGACCCTGGAAGGAGGTAACCGAGGACTCCCAGTAATCTGTGAAAAGGAACAGCGTGAAGGCGTGGCCGCGGGAAACAAATTGAGATATTGTGGAGCGGAGGCATCCATCTACCTGGACCCAGTGTGATGAGAGGGCTACTGCCTAAAGTTTCATTGACGCACTTTCACACACTTGCATCTGTGACACAGTGCTGCTGGGACCTGTAGTCCTACAGAGGAGATTTAAAGGGATAAAGACTGAGTTTAAAATAGGCCTCAAGCCTGCACTTCACTACAGTTTAACACTGTGTTATACCAAATTACTTGCACCGGAGCCAGTTGCAGTGCTGCCACACCCCAACAATAGTTCAACATTCAGTTTGCTTTGACCCGGGTTTTGTTAACCCCTACAAATTAACCGACACATAGCTACCAGAAGACAGAAGAGAAGAAGGACCGCCTCTGTTAACGCAAGGCCTTGCATTCTACTGTTCCACAGGGTTATTGTAATACAAACCAGTGGGAGCTTCCTAGTAATTGTGCTATGCTTTTTTAAATTGCTATTGTCCTTTTACATAGACAGAGCATGCTGAGAGTGGGACAGTGTCCATAGTGAAGTCAGTTCACTCTGTCATTGGTCCCATCTCATAAACGCATTGCTAAGAGGTTCACTTAAACACTTTCCATTTGTGTAATACTCTATTGTGAATTGATCCTGTTGGTAGTCATACTATGTTGGTCTGACAGTACAACTGCTGTAACCATTATTTTGAAGTAGATACAGTGAAACATTATTCTTGTTTAAAGTGGAGTTCCACCCGCTTTTACAACTCTTTAGCATCCCTCACTAAACTGTGCACTGTAAACGAATTGGATATTTTTTTATTTTTTTTCTCAGCACCTACTGTACATCTGCTGTATTCATTTTTCACTTCCTCCTCCCTGGCCGTGGCCCATCGCATCATTTCCTGTTTGCAATGCCTTCTGGGAAGGGCCAGCAACTTCCTCTGACACTGCCATTGCTATGGAAACCTGACCTGAAACCTATTACACTGCTTGTGCTGCACTGAGCATGTGCAAGATCTGCAAGGATGAGATCCAGGAAGAAATACAGTCTGGCTTCAAATGCCCACACTTAAGATGGCCACGGCCTGTTGTAAGTTTATAAAATAACAAACTACTGCTATAAACTAACAAAAAAGACCCTAGTTTACAGACTAACTTTACTAGAATACATTAAGCTTGTGTATTATAGGGGTATTTTTATTTAAAAAGTATAATTTCGGCCGGAACACCACTTTAAGTATTCCTGTGTTGAGTGTTGCTTCCTTTGAATTGCTGACCAGGTGGAAGCTGGAGATCAAAGGTAAAGACAAAAAGGTATTTTATATTATATATTGTGTAATTGTCTTTAAGTTTTTTTACCACACACTAACATTGCATCACAGCTGTGTCAAGGGGACTGAGTCAAGTTTAGGGGGTGTGGAGCATATTACAGGCCCAAATCAAATATCAGCAGCTCCTTCCGGGGTCAGTGCTACATGTGTAATGAACTGTAGGCAGATGTCAGAAAACTCTTTACATTCTGGGTGGATGGGTCTTCTTCCTGAAGTCTGTGCTATGCAACATTATCTTTCATTGCATGCTGTATTACCATCATGATTTAGACTTCGGTTTTGAATCTGTTGGATGTCCTCTGTATATGAGTAACAGAATGAAGACAGCATTGGGTATGTCAGGGAATACGCATTCTACATTAGAAAAATGGATTCCCTGATAACCAGTTAATGAACAAAAAAGTGTGAGGTAGCCTAGTACTCAACAGCTGTCTGGATGAACAATTGAAACTCTGAGCGGGCAAGTTGTGTTGTATGCATTTTCAAGCTTCGAGTGTTACTAAACCTGGGACTCTGCATTCTCTATAACTGGTTTCCCACAGTACACAGAACAAGGAAATGCAATTATTTTAGTAAATATAAACTGTTAAATACCCTTTCCTATTAGTAGTAAATAGCAGTCTTGTGACTTTTGTCAGTGTCCAGCCGAGCGCTGGTTAAAGCTTGTAGTAGGAGTATTCATTCCCCTCTGACTGAGGCTGCATGACCACTGACTTTCTGTTTGGATGGTGCTGATTGGCCCTGTGCTGATCACATGCACCCTCCCCCCTCCAAAAAAACAACTCTCTAGCAATACACACCAACCTGAGCACGTGCAGAGTGACTCCTAGGGCTCTGTTCTATCAGCAGATGGATTTGGGACAGTGGAAGAAGGGGAGGATCAGAGAAGACAGGCTTACAAAGTATTTTTACACAATGCACAGGATTAACCCCTTAGGTTCCACAGTGAGTATAACAAGCATGCTTTACTGCATATACAGACTGATTTTACTGTTGTAGGTTTAGGAACACTTTCATTATTTTGTAGCAGGGTCACAGGAAGAGCTGTGTATTTTTGCCAGCAGTTTCTCCATACAGTAATTAGTGTTTGCAGAGACTCTTGCTTTTGCCCATTTAAATTCTTTTTTCTTTCACCTGCAGTGATAGGCAAGGCAGGATATTGAAGGAACATACAGAAAAGACAGTTTGATGGCGTAACAAGAAAATGAACCGGGGGCCAAACGACAGACAGCACAGCTCCCTATGGACAGAATGTAACCTTTCCTTATTTTGCATGTGATATTTACCCTGAGCAGATCAATACAATTAAAATGTGTCTTGACACTGAGTTAAGTAGGCTGAATGCCTTACAGGATTGTTCTTTCTATGAGGATCTTATGTTTACCCCCCCCCCCCGCCCCCCTCTAAGTAGCTATGCATTTGTCTACTACTGCAGAGAATAGGAAATGATTACATACAGTACATGCAGAATCTTTTTCATATACGGT
Source organism: Lithobates clamitans (assembly GCA_037952925.1). Taxonomy (NCBI): domain Eukaryota; kingdom Metazoa; phylum Chordata; class Amphibia; order Anura; family Ranidae; genus Lithobates; species Lithobates clamitans. Next base: position 4,370,507 of record JBBGZY010000174.1, on the reverse strand, counting down.
ACTTGTTACATCTGCACTGGAAGGAGTGGACACAGTTGCTGGTGGAGCGTACTGTATGTATACACATACAATTAATGGAAATAAAATAATCCATTGGCTTTGTTGAATTATTCGCCTTTGGAAAAGAATAACATGTGAATGCCAAGAGGTGTGAAGGTCTTCCTGCCGCTACATGCGATACAATGTTCTCCAGGCCTATTGGCAAGAGCATCCAAAGATGGATTTCAGGAGTTATTGGATTGATTTTATAATGAGTTTACCCATCTTTTACAAAATTAAAGCCAAAGTTAATATTTAGAAGAAAAAAAATCTGCAAAAGGGACATAGTAAATTAATTTGATGTGTCCCTTGTGCTGCTGGATCCAGGTTTCCTTAATATTTCACCCTTAGACCCCCCCACCCCCACTGCGTATCTTCCATTGGGACACTGGTTAATAGTGCAGATGGACCTGTGACTGTACTCATCAAGATTGCCAACTATGTCTGCCCTTTCAACCCAGCTCCTCCATTAATAGAAGCCATACTACAGCTTCTATGAATAAAATATGATCTATGAAAGGGCAGGGAGATGAATGAAAGGCCCGCCTCCACTATTCATTGATCATGTTTCATTCATAAAAGCTATATTACAGCTCCTATGAATGGAGGAGGTGGGCAGAAAGGGCAGGCCTAGTCAGGTCTCTTGATTAGCACCTGTCATGGGTCTGTCAGTGCTTTTAACTCGCACCACATTTTTAATTTTTTTTTACTATATTTAGGCTTTAACTTTTAGCTAATTAAGCAGGAATTCACTGAAATGCAATCCGTGTATGGCCAGCTTTAGAAATGCAGTTTCCACTTGGAAGAGGTTGCCTGTTCAGACCAGATAAAGACAACTTAGGACTCAGGAGGAGATAAACACTTGCTTAACCAAAACAGGAAGTAGTAAGAAATCCTTCTAAAGAGAGGGATTCCCTGGTTGTCATCAGGGTCACTAGAACTCGTGTTCCCATTTTGAAGATTTCCCCTCTATTACTGTTCTGGGGACAACCCAAAATTTGGCTTTTTTTTCATTTTACTTTTGGTGAATAACAGTAAACATGACAAATATAGAGGGGGAATCTCCCCAAAGCACAGACAGCAGTAAAAATCTGACAGGTGTTCTAATCCCTCTCCACTCTACCTAAAACTAAAGTCTTGCTTTTAGTTATACTTTGACTTACTTGCTTACTCATACCTCCCAAACAGTGTCACCAACCTAGCAGATTGAAATTTACTGACACAACACCCAAAATTTACTGGCACAGCCAGGTTTTTACTGGCATTTCTAAAAGTTATAAAATTACAGTTTTAGGTGCAAATTTCAGTATTTAGGCTACAAACAAATACAATATGCAATTAGCAATGTGATTTAAGGTACATATTAAGGTAAAAAACATATTTCTTATGTTATTTTTGATATAATAAGGGCGGGGTATTGTAAGGTAAGAGGGTGGTCCTTAGGGATCTCCAGGAAAGACGGTGGTCCTTTAGAGAATCTTCAGGGAAGAGGGAGGTCCTCAGGGGATCTCCAAGGATGAGGGAGGTCCTCAGGAGAACTCCAGGGAGGAGGGAGGTCCTCTGGGAATCATCAGTGACACAGAGACCCTTTGGGGATCTCCAGGAATGATAATGGTTCCCAAGTGAAAGGGAGGTCCTCTGGGAAGTGGGGGCTTAGGGATCTCCAGGGAAGACAGTGGTCCTCAGAGAATCTTCAGAGAAGAGGGAGATTGTCAGGAAAGAAGCAAGTACCAGTCTCGCCAATATGGCTGCCTTCCTTTGCGCATGCGTGGTAGAGCGGCACTCCGGCGCATCCCTGGGCACAATACAGCGGAACGGCTAGTGCACGTGCGCAATTCAGTGGAACGGCTAATGTGTGTGCAATTCAGCGAAACGGCTAATGAGCGTGCACAATTCAGCAGTGCCGCGAACGCGCGTACACAATAGCGCGCGCACAACATAAGCCTCCCACTGGCCTATAAAGCCACTCTGTGCCATGACCAGATTGCTGGTTTGTCTTTCAACTCCCCGTGTGTTTCCTGCTTGTATCCTGATTCTTGGTTACCAGTTGTGACCCGGATTGACCTTGACCTACTCTGATCTCTTCCTGCATCTGACCCTCAGCTTGCCTGTCGGACCTCTCTACTTGCTTCCTGCGTTTGACCCTCGGCCTGGCTACGGATATTGCTTCCTGTCTCCAGTGATTGACCCTCAGCCTGCACCTGGACTATGCTATTGTCTTCAGTGCTCGACCCCTGGCTTGCTCACAGAATTTGCCTCCAGTTATCTGGGTTTGACCCTCGGACCTGCTAACAATACTTTGCACTAGACTAGCCTGTTGTTGGATTAGCTGTTTGTCTTCCTTCTTGAGCTTTAGCATCTTCCAGTCCTGCACAGCTGTCTCCCTGCCGGTGACCTTCATGCAAGACCTGCCCTGCCTGCTGGTGACTCTTGCCTCTTTCACCCCCTGTACCATCTCCAGGAGTGGAGTGCGCTTAGTCGCAAGAGGTTACCAGTCTCAGCATCTCGGGCTCGGTGAGTACCCTTATCTGACAGAGGTCCTCAGGGGATCTCCAGGGATGAGGGAGGTCCTCAGAAGAACTCCAGGGATGAGACAGGTCCTCTGGGAATCATCAGTGACACAGAGGCCCTTTGGGGATCTCCAGGAATGATAATGGGTCCCAAGTGAAAGGGAGGTCCTCTGGGAAGTGGGGACTTTGGTGATGGAGGATCCCCCAGGGGGTCTCTGATGATTGGGGAGCTTTGGGAGTTTCCAGAAATATAAAGGGGCAGCTCAGCAGCCTCTCTTATGGCGTCCCCTGGCCTATAACAGTCTTACCATCGAAAGTATGATATTTTTTGCCATAAATTTTAATTTGTTTTTATTCCGCATACGTTTATAAATCAAATTAAAAAAATGTTTATCCATTTGAAATGCATTTCTTTAAAAAAAAAAATATTGATCAAATGTTTAAATTGCAAACAAGTGCAGCGCTCAAAGCAATACAAGTATCTTATAAATGATTAATAAAGTGCCAAAATATATGTGCAACCAATATCATAAAAAATAATAATGCATATATTTGGTGCTACTTTCAATGAATTGTAAACACATAAAAAACAGTCTCTTATAAAGTGCTAATAAAAGGCTAATAAAATCAGCATGTGCAAACTCCGGTCCTCTCCATCATATTGTGCATACAAAGTTCCCAAAGTGAAATAGGTACTCCACTCTGTCACCAGCAGCGTGTAAAGCAAACACTACCTTTACCAGACAACTCCTAAGTGAGAAAGCTCGCACCATGGACTCCTAGTCGGATCATCGGCCATCAGATTGAGTCTGGATTGTCTGTTTTATAACATTCCATGTGGTATTTATTTATATTGAACAATTTTAACTTTAATAAACTACTACACTATATAATCCATTTCTCAGGAGATCGATACTGTTGTCTGGTGAGACAGAATTAGCTACCTTACATTCCATTACAATTTAGTCATCTGGTGAGTGCATAAAGGAATTGTTGGCTTTACACACTGCTGGTGACAGAGTGGAGTACCTAATTCACTTTGGGAACTTTGTATGCACAATATGATGGAGAAGACCGGAGTTTGCACATGCTGATTTTGGGACAATTTATTTGCACAATTAGCACTTTATAAGAGACTATTTATGTGTTTACAATTTATTGGGGGTAGCGCCTTAATATAGGAATTATTATTTTTTATGATATTGGTAGCACATATATTTTGGCACTATTTTAGCACTTTATTAGCACATTTATATTATACTTGCATTTTAATATAAGGTTGGCTGATCACCTTCTTTTGCGCTAGCTGCTTTTTCCATTTTGAGAGTTCCCTCATATTACTTTTGCTTGGACGTTAGATGTTCAAATTCTTGTCACTCCCATGTAAAACTTGGGAAAAGAAGGGAAGGGAGCAGTGACAGTCACAGGTGTGGGGCTCTGTCTGGGGCTGGGGGAATCTGTCCCACCTGAGAGCCCTGAGTCTAGAGGCTTCTTGGCTTACCTTGCTTGCTGCTTGTGGCCTTGTTGTGCCTGTGGATGGTACTGTTCCTCAGTCACTCACATGAGGCCCTGGCTTTGCTCTGGCAGCCGTCATGATGTCATTTTCACACTCGCCTGTCACCTTGCGAGTAGCTTCACACATCCTCTGCATGACCTGCTTCCTGGCCCCGAGCCCCGCCAGCGCCAACCGAGTACACTCGGATCAGAATAGTGATGGTCTCGGGCATTTCCGTAACTGCGCATGTGCAGTTCCAAGTCGAGCTATCATAGCAATTTTTCATGGGCACTTTTCTCCTGCTATAGGCATTTACAAGCAGGAGAAATGTGCCCTGTTTTTTACGGGCTGCCCGTAAAAATACGAGCGGTTAGCAACACTGCTCCCAACTTTTTAACTTGAGAATGAGGGACACCTGAGGGAGACAGTGACTGGTGGCGCATGTAGCAGGCAGTGGCAAAAAGTGGGTGTGGCCAAATTGTTAACAGTGGGAGGGGCTAAATGGGTATGTTTAACCGCTTCAATACCGGGCCAATTCTGACACTTTGCTCCTACATGTAAAAATCATCATTTTTGTGCTAGAAAATTATATAGAACCCCCAAACATTATATATGTTTTTTTAGCAAAGACCCTAGAGAATACAATGGCGGTTGTTGCAACTTTTTATCTCACACAGTATTTGCGCAGGAATTTTTCGAACGCGGGAAAAAACTGTTTTGTGTTTAATAGAAAAACAAAACAGTAAAGTTAGCCCAATGTTTTTGCATTTTGTGAAAGATGAAGTTACGCCGAGTAAATAGATACCTAACATGTCGCGCTTCAAAATTGCACACGCTCGTGGAATGGCGCCAATGTTCGATACTTAAAAATCCCCATAGGCGACGCTTGAAATTTTTTTACTGGTTACATGTTTTGAGTTACAGAGGAGGTCTAGGGCCAAAATTATTGCTCTCGCTCCAACGTTCGCGGCGATACTTCACATGTATGGTTTGAACACCGTTTTCATATGTGGGCGGGACTTACGTATGCGTTCGCTTCTGCGTGCGAGCACACGGGGACAGCGGTGCTTTAAAAAAATTTTTTTATTATTGTTAATGATATTTTATTTTTTTTATTTTGACACTTTTTTGAAAAAAAAAAATTGATCACTTTTATTCCTATTACAAGGAATGTAAACATCCCTTGTAATAGCAATATGACATGTCAGGTGCTCTTAATAGTGAGTCAATAAGACCCCATATCTCACCACTAGGCTGGGAAGCCTGAAATAAAAAATAAAAATAAAACGATCGCCGCTTCCAAGCCGAAGCGGCGCCTTTTTTTGAATGGAGAGGCCGGGCGTGACGTCATAACATCACGCCCGGCCTCCGACGATCATAGAGACTCCGGGGACCATCTGGTCCGCCGGAAATCTCTATGATCTACATCTGGCGCCGGCGGATCCACTCTCCGCCTCACCGATCGTAACGGTGAGTCGGAGCAAGCACCGGAGGGCGGGAGGGGGGGACGTCCCTTCTCGCCTCCCATAGGAATGATCAAGCGGCGGAACGGCCGCTATGATCATTCCTATGGTGTAGAGATTCGCCGGCTGAAACCGGCAATATCTGAATGATATCTGTAACTACAGGCATCATTCAGATATACCCGCTCAAAGCCAAGGACGTCATATGACGCCCTTGGTATTGAAGTGGTTAAACAGATCCCAGGCTTCACTGTACCTATAAAATATGCTTTGATTGCTCAAAAGACACATATAAACCCCAGCACAAGCTTAAAAAAGAAACGACTTCCATTGCATACGTTTTTGCACACACTGAATTTATACAGAGAGCTAAAAGTTTTTCTGAGCCTACCTTAAGAAGAACTTCAGTAAAATATTTGGGGACTCCATAGCAACCAGCAACTGTTCAATGGACACTTTGGTGAGCAGTGTATAATGAACAGTATAATGCATATACAGTGCCATGAAAAAGTATTTTACTCCTTGAAATTCTCTACATTTTGTCATGTTACAACCAAAAATGCCAATGTATTTTATTGGGATTTTATGTGATAGACCAACACAAAGTAGCACATAAGTGTGAAGTGGAAAAAAATGATAAATAAATGATAAATGGTTTTCAAATTTTTTGCAAATAAATATAAGTGTGGCATGCATTTGTATTCAATATTTTGTAGAATCACCTTTTGCTGCAATTACAGCTGCAAGTCTTATTGGGGATGTCTCTACCAGCTTAGCATATCTAGAGAGTGACATTTTTGCCCATTTTTCTTTGCAAAATAGCTGAAGCTCTGTCAGATCAGAATGAGCACATCTGTGAACAGCAATTTTCAAGTCTTGCCACAGATTCTCAATTGGATTTAAGTCTGGACTTTGACTGGGCCATTCTAACACATGAATATGCTTTGATCTAAACCATTCCATTGTAGCTCTGGCTGTATGTTTAGGGTTGTTGTCCTGCTGGAAGGTGAACCTCTGCCCCTGTCTCAACTCTTTTGCAGACTCTAATGCCCTGTACACCCGGTCGGACTTTCAGACGGAAAACGTGCAATCGGAGCTTGTTGTTGAAAATTCCGACCATGGAATTGTGTGTCGGAATTTCCGACACACAAAGTTTGAGAGCTGGCTCTAAAATTTTCCCGTTTGCGTAAATTCTGAACGTGTGTAGACAATTCCGACGCACAGAGTGCCACACATGCTCAGAATCAAGCAGAAGAGCAGCACTGGCTATTGAATTTCATTTTTTTTGGCTCATCGTACGTGTTGTACGTCACCATGTTCTTGACGTTCGGAATTTCCGACCAACTTTGTGTGACCGTGTGTATGCAAGACAAGTTTGAGCCAACATCCTTCGGAAAAAAGACCAGACGTTCAAGTTGTTTGGCTAAAAAGGGGAGCCAGGAGATGGGGCGTAGGTTGTTAAGATTGGTGGGGTCCAGTTTACTAGTTTACTACTGTTAGACCCTTAAACTTTATTTTATAGCACATTACTATTATCCCCATGCTTCACGCTACTGCGTGTACCTATCTTGAACACTTATGTTGTATTTTATTTAGCATGCTCTAATTATTCCCATGTTTTGCCTCAATGTATGATGTCCCTGGTTTTTCCCTGTCTATTATTAATATATTTTTTATTTCATGAATATTATGGGGGAAGGGAGATCTTAGAAAAAATAATCTGTCCCATTTATCAAGTAGGCTAGGTACACCTCTGTTTCCTTGTGCCTTCTCATGCTTTTATGCCAGAGGCTTCCCCTAACTTTTTTATAGTCTTGAAACTGAGCACTTTAATTAGCCACAGAAGTGCCACTGGAAAATAGGCATGAATTTAATATTTACAATCCAGGTCAACCCTATCCTGCTTTTCATTTAAACATTCACCATGCCAACTGAAGCATATACAGTATTTATCCAACTGAAGCATATACAGTATTTATCTTTTAAAAAAGGATTTGAAGTATTAATCTTCCAGATTGGATCTAATTTAATATCCTGAAGATATATAAACTGTATTTTCTTTGGAGACAAATTCGGTTGAGACACTTATTCAGCAGTGGATGGAGCTCCCTATGTTCACATAAAAAGGTAAATAAGACCAACACTAATATTTAATAAACCCCAAACTAAATGGAAAGTAAAACAATAAAATATATTTCTGGCTTTCAAAGCAGTATAACCAAGTTTTCAATATGAATGTAACGTAAACAGTTGAAGTGATGTATGCTTCTTGCTTGGTCCATTTGTTCCTTTTTGACAGATTCATGAAGCACATGCCTAAAGTAAACTGCTGGCTACTTTAACATGAATGTGTAATCACATGCTTTCTTTATACAGCACATTATCTCAGGTTTATCATTCAGCATGCTGTGTTTCTGTTGTAATGATTAATCACCCACATTTACACATTTCTACCCAGAAAGCTCTGTCTTGTTTCTTTACAATTTCTGATCTCCCTAGTTGATATAGGTGATGTAGGCAGTCTGAACAATAAGGAATTTTCTGTAAAAGGCAGTGCAATAAAATAAACATTCCTGACACTCTTAATGCCTAAGGAGCTGTGCTTCTTTTGTTAGTCGGATCCATTCTGACAGGTGGTATTTACATTTTACATATTACTCTATATTTCTCTTTATTCAGTGGAAGACAGTGTTCAAAAGGAACTTTTACATCAAAAACTTTTTTTTTTTTCATAGTGAAACAAAATGAAATAAGTCAAAAAACTTTTTTTAAAGAGTTTTTAAAAACATTATATTGCAAACTTCAAATTAGGAAGCTTTAACATGCAATAAGTTCAAGGAATGTTTTCGATTTTTGTCAGTATGGTGATAATCAGACTTAAAAAGGTGATCTGGCAACTCTAGCTTTTGCCTGAAGTGCTGTTTTATCAAAGTGTGATGGTGAGCAGAGGACAATAGATGCTTACTAAAAAGATGGCCTGACCCTTTTTTCTTTTTCTTGTCTTTAACACTGCAACCACTGGGCTCCTGTGAGTTTCCTCCTGGTGCTTCCAGCAGTGGAGCATCATACTCATTACTTTATAGGAGATCACTCTGACCCCCTCTTTGGGACTACATGTCTCATGGTTCCAAGCACCACAGCGCATGCTTGCCTATATAGTCCTCCCTGGCTGCCTGTGCATGTCATAGGATCAGGAATGTGCTTAATGATGGCTCCATTGGACCATGTGAGGCAGTGGAGCCACCCAGTGACCAGGAACTTGGGGGAATCTGCCTGCTAAATTTAAAGAAAAGCTGGCATTTGGATAGGAGGAGGCACACAAGGTAGGTATTGAGGCCAGCTGCATTAATTAATATTAAAATGCTAACGTTTAAAAAACTTTACAGTGAATCGTCATGCAAACACCTAAATACACAGTTTAATTGCATAATAGTTATTATTTTACCTGGACAGTTTTACATACTTGTTACACACAGTACAGTCAGACAGGTGGCACACTTATTTTTTAATTCAGCAGTTTGGCATCATGGCCCAGTTATATGGCTTAGTATGTTACTGCTTAGCAATCAGCCTGATGACTGTAACATGATGACAACTAATAACTGGACAATGGTATCTTCACTTCTGTCCAATTAGCATTTAGCTAACCCAGGAAACAGTAATGTTAACTAGGAAGAAGCAGAGTGATCTTCCTAAGGGCTGGTTCACACCAGATGCTTACCAGTGTTTTTGTAACCACTTGAAATGGCAAAAGTTCCACTTGGCCGTCATTTTGCAATAGGCGGGGTGGGACTTTTGACATTCCAGGTGGACATCATATGACAGCTTCCTGGAGCGTGCGTTGCATGTGGCTGTGCGGCTGTGCTGCAGCTACGATCTTTCACCCACCGTGTCCACCGGACACAGCTAATGACAGGTCACTGTACCGGCGCACTGCCGATACCATGTGATTGCTGTGACCAATCACAGCAGATCACATGACAATTTTAAACAATGGATGGCTTCCTTTCATGCCATCCATTGTGTACAATTGTGTTGCTAGCTGTGATTGGTCACAGTGATCACATGGTACAGATAGGGCCAATTACAGCCCATCTGTACCATGTGATTACCTGTGGCCAATCACAGCTAATCACAAAAATACTCACGGAATTAATGTTTCATTCAGTAAAAATGGTTGCTTATACCAATGAAACTCATTGGTATAAGCAATCATAATGTTTAAAGTAAAAAATCCTGATCACTTCCCCACAGTAGTACAGTGTTACTATGGTATTGTGGTAGTATTGCTCTGGTCATGGTGTGTTAAAAAATCCCCATAAACAAAAAAAAAACATATTGTTACCAGTCAGTGTCCCTAATCACCACCACACCAGTTATATGATGCTATACAGCACTGGTGACAGTATTTAAACAAATAAAAATTGTGACAAAAACATTTCAACTTCAAAAAACTAGCCATGCCCCTTACTTAATACCTAAGACTATCTAGTTTCCAAAGGGGGTAATTTTAGGGGTTATTTGTCCTGTCCTGGCGGTTTTGGGCTTCAAGAAATGAGATCTGAGAGGCTGTACAGCAGGATTGATCAGTTTTCAGATATATACCATAGTTTGTAAACTCTATAACTCTCCTACAGACTAAATAATATACACTGATTTGGGTTACTTTCACCAAAGAAATGTGACAGAATAAATTTTGACCTAAATTTATGAAGAAAGATTATTTATTTGCAAATTTTTATAACAGAAATGAAGAAAAACATTTTTTTTTTAAATTTTCGGTCTTTTTTCATTTATTTAGCAAAAATTAAACAAATCCAGTGGTGATCAAATACCACCAAAAGAAAGCTCTATTGCTCTATTTGTGTGAAAAAAGACAACAATTTCATCTGGGTACAGTGTTGCATGCTCGTGTAATTATCAGTGAAAGTGAGACAACGCTGAAAGCTGAAAATTGGCCTGGGCAGAAAGAGGGTGAACATGCCTGGTTTTGAAGTGGTATATCTCATCCAGAATGCATATATAGTAAATACCATGTTTTCCCTAGTTCATACCAGTGCGTTCAGTTTCAGTGCTTTCCAATACAAGTACAGCATGCTGCAGTTTTTCTTTTTACTTGGAACACATCAAAACACATCTAAGCGCTGGTAAACGCCCCAGAACGCACATTTTCCTGAATGAAAATTATGATTTTTCAAGTGTAAAAATAGAAAAGAGAAAAAAAAACGCTCTAGAAAACATTGGTATTGCAACTAAAATGCATCAGAAATTTGTATGCAAAAATGTATCTGGAATGCTGAAATTGTGGTGTGAACAAGCCCTAAAAGAGCTATGTGCCTCTCAACAATGACTGACCATGACTTTAAACACTTTGGCAACTGAAACAGTATATTTAGCTGGTTGCCAGACATTCCACTTAAAGCCTTCTAAGGGTCAATTAAAGAGCAAAGTATATTATGTTAAAACTGTACTTGGGCATCAATTACACCTTGATACAGTATCATGACATGTAGCAGGTAAAGTTGCTATGTTTTTGTTCATATAGGCATGATGTCTGAATTAATTAGCAAAGCTAGTTTTTACTTTTAGTTTGGCTTTGATTAATATGTTCATTGCTTATCTACAGGACATTAATATCTTAGTATGTACACCTCATATCCGCAGCATCATTGACTAGTGAATGTTTATACTGCCTGCTTAATAAATTGTAAATGTAAAAAAAAAGATCAGAGAGATTCACTCATATTCATTTCACGAATATCAGAGAGATTCACCCATATTCATTTCAATGTTATTTTCAATATACTACCAATTAACACTAGACACAAATTATTATTGTGATCTGATACATTGCCTTATACAAATTATATTCATAATATTCTATGGGATAATTTTTTCAAGAGTGGAAATACAGGCTAATGCTCCCTACTGACTCAAATGTATGTGAAGAAAAATGGTTCACCGAAGGTAATGCCACACACTGCATAACAGCCAAAGGCAGCATTACCAAATACAGTGATCATATAAACCAGAATGAAAAAAAAAGCAATATATATATATATATATATATATATATATATATATATAAATATATATACAGTATCTCACAAAAGTGAATATACCCCTTACATTTCTGTAAATATTTTATGAAATCTTATGTAAAGTAGTGAGTGCACAGCTTGTATAACAGTGTAAATTTGCTGCCCCCTTAAATAACTCACTACACAGCCATTAATATCTAAACCACTGGCAACAGAAGTGAGTACACCCCTAAGTGAAAATGTCCAAATTGGGCCCAAAGTGTCAATATTTTGTGTGTCCACCATTATTTTCCAGCAGTGCCTCAACCCTCTTGGGCATGGAGTTCACCAGAGCTTCACAGGTTGCCACTGGAGCCCTCTTCCACTCCTCCATGATGACATCACGGAGCTGGTGGATGTTAGAGACCTTCCGCTCCTCCACCTTCTTTTGAGGATGCCCCACAGATGCTCAATAGGGTTTAGGTCTGGAGACATACTGGGCCAGTCATTACCTTTACCCTCAGCTTCTTTAGCAAGGCAGTGGTTGTCTTGGAGGTGTATTTGGGGTTGTTATGTTGGAATACTGCCCTGCGGTCCAGTCTACGAAGGGAGGGGATCATGCTCTGCTTCAGTATGTCACAGTACATGTTGGCATTTATGGTTCCCTCAATGAACTGTAGCTCCCCAGTGCTGGCGGCACTCATGCAGCCCCAGACAATGACACTCCCACCACCATGCTTGACTGTAGGCAAGACACACTTGTCTTTGTACTCCTCACCTGGTTGCTGCCACACACGCTTGACACCCTCTGAACCAAATAAGTTTATCTTGGTCTCATCAGACCACAGGTCATGGTTCCAGTAATCCATGTCCTTAGTCTGCTGGTCTTCAGCAAACTGTTTGTGGGCTTTCTTGTGCATCATCTTTAGAAGAGGCTTCCTTCTGGGATGACAGCCATGCAGACCAATTTGATGTGTGTGGCATATGGTCTGAGCACTGACAGGCTGACCCCCCCAAACCTTTAACCTTTGTAGCAATGCAGTAATGCTGGCAGCACTCATACGTCTATTTCCCAAATACAACCTCTGGATATGACGCTGAGCATGTGCACTCAACTTCTTTGATCGACCATGGCAAGGCCTGTTCTGAGGGGAACCTGTCCTGATTAACCATTGTATGGTCTTGGCCACCGTGCTGCAGTTCATTTTCAGGGTCTTGGCAATCTTTTTAAAGCCTATGCCATCTTTATGTAGAGCAACAATTCTTTTTTTCGGATCCTCAGAGAGTTCTTTGCCATGAAGTGCCATGTGGAACTTCCAGTGACCAGTATGAGAGAGTAAGAGCGATAACACCATATTTAACACACCTGCTCCCCATTCACACCTGAGACCTTGTAACACTAACGAGTCACATGACACTGCGGAGGAAAAATGGCTAATTGGGCCTAATTTGGACATTTTCACTTAGGGGTGTACTCACTTTTGTTGCCAGTGGTTTAGACATTAATGACTGTATGTTGAGTTATTTTGAGGGGACAGCAAATATACACTGTTACACAAGCTGTACGTGAGGGGTGCACTCACTTTTGTGGGATTATATATATATATATATATATATATATATATATATATATATATATATATATATTGTATATACTGTGCATATGTATACAGTGCTAGTGTATAGTGGTGGCTTAGTACCCTGTACAATATAACCTAAGCTAGCCATGACTCTTCTTCATGACATCTTTCAAATGGCTTCTTTTCTTCCTGATTTATTTCTTTGATAGGTACAGATAAAAGAGGCTTTGCTGAAAAAGAAAAGACTGTGACTAAGGAGTGTTGATAACCAGGAGGACTATGAAAAACAATGCTTGCATGAACTGAAGAGCAGGAGGACTGATTGGTATTGAAACCCTAAGTGAAAGAGCAAGACTCATTATTATCCTTCTTCTGAAAATGTGCAGATGGATGAGCCAATCATTTGACAATGGCTGCACAATGTAAACTGCTCTTTTCTCATACATGTGGTTGTATGGACATTTTTGCTCCAGAAGGTGGAGGTGGGTAGATTTCAGTAGCAGTAAAGGTGCACTTATCTTTTAAGTCCAAGCAATGGGGTTGATTTACTAAAACTAAAGCGTGCCAAATCTGGTGCAGCTGTGCACAGAAACCAATCAGCTTTCATTTTTTTTTTCAAAGATTAATAAACTGAAGTTAGACGCTGATTGGCTACCATGCAAATCTGCACCAGATTTTGCACTCTTCAGTTTTAGTAAATCAACTCCTATGTTTAGTGGAACATGAAACAACTTATACTGATCTGTATCAATGTAATTCATTCTTTGGCAGATAGCAGGTGACCCATAAATAGCATGCAACATGAATTAGAGGATCCCTGCATCCTGGATTCCAGGATAACTTCCTTTTGTGTCATGGCTTAAAGGACTTGTGCTCTTACATATTGGCACTGTGCACAATGCTTCTTTAGAGTCTTTGAAGGCTTAAAAACTTGTAAGAGCACCTGTCCTGTGTGGTGTGACAAATAAAAAACTTATTCTGCAATGCAGAGATGCAGACCATGATTGCAAATTTTCCAAATGAGTCATGATTGCTGCCTCCATCACCTTTTGAAGGATTATTTAGAAGTAATGACCAGTCATGAGCAGGAGTGGCACTTCCTCTATCTATCAAAAGAGTGGAGATACACTAGGAATAATATACTACACCTTCTGGATCCTCCTACAGTCCTTTATACAGAACTTAAATAACATTATTATTTGTTTGAGCCATGTTTTTACTGCATCTTAACCAACCCACCTAAAGCCTACCATACCGCTGGGGGAGGCTCTTCACATGCTGTGACTGCAGCAAATTTGGCATTTCAAGATGACAGGCAGTACCACCTGGCAAACTCACCCATTCAAATCAATGGAGCCAGGTCAAGTGCTTGGCTCATGGTTGTGGTGCATTAGTCCCATTAATAAATGCCAGTTGGCAAAAAATAAAGCAAAAAAAAAGTAGGGTTGTCCCAATACCGATACTAGTATCGGTATTAGGACATATACCGAGCATTTGTGCGAGTACTTGTACTCGCACGAATGCTACCGATGGCTAATCCTATACCTGCATACCTACAACCGGAAGTCAGCGGGTGGAGAGGGCGGATCGGAGATCGGTTTGACAGCAGTAGAACTACGGGTAACCTGGCCGGGGCAGGGATACAGGGATGCAGGGATGCAGGGCGCCGCCGCATATTCTGTTCAAAAAATAATAAAAACGCTATAAATCTATCCCCTGTTTTGTAGACACTATAACTTTTGCGCAAAACAATCAATATACGTTTATTGCAATTTTTTTTTACCAAAAATATGTAGAAGAATATATATCGGCCTAAACTGAGGAAAAAATTTGTCTAAAAAAAAAAAATGGATTTTTATTTTAGCAAAAAGTAAAAAATAATGCTTTTTTTTTCAAATTTGTCACTCTTCTTTTGTTTATAGTGCAAAAAATAAAAACCGCAGAGGTGATCAAATACCACCAAAAGAAAGCACTATTTGTGGGGAAAAAAATGATAACCATTTAATTTGGGTACAGTGTTGCATGACAGCGCAATTGTCATTCAAATTGTGACAGAGCTGAAAGCTGAAAAATGGCTTGGGCAGGAATGGGGTGAAAGTGCCCTGTATTGAGGTGGTTAAGCATCAGTAAATCACTACTCATTATTAAAAATGATGTTTTTTACAAACTTTTTTTCATTAAAACATGTCCCCTAGGGCAATACCCAGACCCCCATAACCATTGTATGCCCAATTACTTTCATATAAGCCTTCAAAATGGGCACTTTTGATTTTTCAAGTTCGGGTCCAATAGACTTTAAATCACTACTCATGTAAAAAGGATGTTTTTTACAAAAATGTTTTCATTGATACACATCCCCAGGGCAATACCCAGACCCCCATAACCATTGTATGCCCAATTACTTGCATATAAGCCTTTAAAATTGACACTATTGATTTTTCCAGTTCGGGTCCCATAAACTTAAATGGGGTTCGTTATCCGGTTCTGAACGCTTGCGATGTTCGAAAGTTCTGTCGGGAACCGGGGGTCATTCAGCCCATCTCTAGTTGTCACTGGAACAGAAATAGAGAGGAAATCTTCCAATGGTGACACTTGTTTTGGTGACAACAAAAAAGTTTGATTATACATACCGGTATATATGTTTATTCTATTGTCTGATGTTAGATATCAGATTGAAACAAGTTAACAGTTGCATTCCCAGTTCTTTATTTAAAACCTTTTAAAATGTGTCAATTCATCAGTTGTGAATTGTGATAATATCCAGATGCATGATTAATATTGCATTGTCTTTATCATTGAGTGCTCATTTTCCTCAAAGAACTCCTAATTGTCCTATGTTGCTATTGAATTCTTTTGATATATCAAAGCGCGTTCGTTTACTCACTTTTTTGACTGACACATGAGGTTAAATTTAGTTTATTATTGGTCAGGTTAATAGCAATTAGGCTGTTACTTTTCCCTTTGGGTTAAAGACATGTATATCATTCCTTTAAAGTATTGACATTTATTGGCACAATTAGGCTTTGGTT
Organism: Lithobates clamitans; assembly: GCA_037952925.1. Lineage (NCBI taxonomy): Eukaryota > Metazoa > Chordata > Amphibia > Anura > Ranidae > Lithobates > Lithobates clamitans. The sequence continues at coordinate 4,354,371 of JBBGZY010000174.1, read as the reverse complement.
CATGTCAAGGAACGGGGACATGTAAACTCAATATGTGTCAATTAAAAAGACAGAGTGTCTTTTAATGCACAGAAAGCTTTGAAAAGTAAGTGTGCAATGCTGTAAATTGTGCCTTATTGATTGCCTAGTGTAATTCTAAAAACATTAGGCAAATTCAGAGGATGAATGTTTGTCAACCTTAAATATTATTGTTTACTGCATTTAATTAATACATATTGAACTTACATTATGGATGGTTCCCCATTACAATTGTACAGTATATACCAGTGGTATATTAGATAGATCTTGCTGGCTCAATAATATGTTTTGATCAAAGATTGTATTGCTCAGAGCAGTGGGAAACAAAGTCTAATGCCCCGTACACACGGTTGGACATTGATCGGACATTCCGACAACAAAATCCTAGGATTTTTTCCGACGGACGTTGGCTCAAACTTGTTTTGCGTACACGCGGTCGCACAAAGTTGTCGGAAAATCCGATCATTCTGAACGCGGTGACGTAAAACACATACGTCGGGACTATAAACGGGGCAGTGGCCAATAGCCTTCATCTCTTTATTTATTCTGAGCATGCGTGGCACTTTGTCCGTCGGATTTGTGTACACACGATTGGAATTTCCGACAACGGATTTTGTTGTGGGAAAATTTTATAGCCTGCTCTCAAACTTTGTGTGTCGGAAAATCTGATGGAAAATGTGTGATGGAGCCTACACACGGTCGGAATTTCCGACAACAAGGTCCTATCACACATTTTCCGTCGGAAAATCCGGCCGTGTGTACGGGGCATTACTTTGGAAGTTTGCAGTCAGGGTGTCCAAGCTGAGGTCTCCTCCCACACACCAATAGACAAACGGTTATCGAGTAAAAGAAGCAGCCGGCAACTCCAAATCATCAAGCGTATTTTTTTTCAAGCCTTCACAGTGAGTACAGTCAGCAGCAGACTAGTTTCGGCAATAAGCCTTGTTCCCAGCACTCCAGTTCAAGATATGTACTTTATAAACCAGTAGTTCACAGTCAGTAAGACAGGAGGCACCTGTGGGTATCCCGTCCTACTGATTTTAATTGTTGAAACCTTTCAGTGAATATCCAACTGCATTACACACTTTCCATGAAGTTGCCTTGTTTATTTTTTAACAACATTATTTAAAGCCAATCTCTAGTCAGATTAAACAGCAACTTTACTTTCCCGGAGAAACAACAAACCCCTCTTTGTGATCAATGTTTTTAACAAATTTTGTAGCATACTCCTATGTTTTGTTGATCAGAATCAGTAGCTGTTTTTTTGACCAGACTGATTGCATACTCGTTCTAAATGGGTGGTTTGATCGGGTTCATTATTAATCAACTGATGCACTTTCTATGTTCCAAAGAGGGCTGCAGTTGCAGTGTCGGCACCCCTTTAAAAGTAATTAATCCTTGGGGAGTATCTCAACAAAACTCACATTTCTATTGTAGGGGGTGCCTAAAATCTGACTTGTATCCTAGGTCAGACTTCTGGCAAAGTAAGTGAGCAAATCAGACAAGCAGGAAATTAGATTTTTTGGAGGTGTTCTGTACATTATGTAAAGCAGGCCTCCAGGTTGCCATGTTGCATTGAATTTTACAGAAATTTACAGTGCTGCAGATTGAAATGGAAAGGTCATTTCTAATAACAATAAATATAACATGGCTTGTGTACCATTTTTACATGCTATATTATTTTTTTATTTGCTCTATCTTCTCCATGAAAATTAATATACCCTTTATATAAAATAACATGTGGAAGTCACACACCTTCCCCCATATATTCAGAATATAGCACTTGTTTATTCAAGGGGATTTAATAGAGATTTCCTTCTCATCAGTTTGAGTTTTAGCGACCAGTCCCATGAAACTGCTCCTTCTCCAGTCAAAATCTCTCAAACTGTTCTCATGCATGTTTAAGCTTTAGGAGCCCTCAGCCCTCATACTCCATATACAAAACTGTAGAAAGAAGAGCCAAAGTTGTGCTATTTTGTGGCACCATATGCCTGTTTTTGCATGTCTCATGATTATTTATGGAAGGACCTAAATTTGTTGATGGGTATTAAGACATATGACATATGGTTTTACAGGTGAAGGCCAGTGGCATTTTTCCCCTACTCATCCTTTCTGTTTTTCACTAGTCTTGCATTTGGCTAGGGTCAGTGTCACTACTGGTAGCATGAAGCTATACCTGGACCCTATAGAGGTTGCATAGGCAGTCCAACTCCTCCAGGATGGCACATCAATACGTGCCATTGCCAGGCTTGCTGTGTCTCCCAGCACAGTCTCAAGAGCATTAAGGAGATTCAAGGAGACAGGCAGTTACTGTAGGAGAGCTGGACAAGGCCGTTCAAGGTCCATAACCAATCAGCAGGACCAGTATCTGCTCCTTTGTGCAAGGAGGAACAGGATGAGCACTGCCAGAGCCCTACAAAATGACCTCCAGTAGGCCACTGGTGTGAATGTCTCTGACCAAATAATCAGAAACAGACTTCATGAGGGTGGTCTGAGGGCCCGATGTCCTCTAGTGGGCCCTGTGCTCACTGCCTGGCACTGTTGAGCTCGATTGACATTTGCCATTGAATACCAGAATTGACAGGTCCTCCACTGGTGTCCTGTGCTTTTCACAGATGAGAGCAGGTTCCCCCTGAGCACATTTGACAGACGTGAAAGGGTCTGGAAAAGCCATGGAGAACATTATGCTGCCTGTAAAATCCTTCAGCATGACCGGTTTGGTGACGGGTCAGTGATGGTCTAGGGAGGCATATCCATGGAGAGACACATAGACCTCTACAGGCTAGACAATGGCACCCTGACTGCCATTAGGTAATGGGATGAAATCCTTGGACCCATTGTCAGACCCTACGCTGGTGCAGTGGGTCCTGGGTTGCTCCTGGTGCCCGACAATGCCCGGCCTCACGTGGCAAGAGTATGCAGCCAGTTTCTGGAGGATGAAGGAATTGGTACCACTGAATGGCCTCCACACTCACCTGACCTAAATCCAATAGAACACCCCTCGGATATTATGTTTCAATCCATCCGACGCTGCCAGGTTGCACCCTAGTCTGTTCAGGAGCTCAGTGATGCCCTGGTCCAGATCTGGGAAGAAATACCACAGGACACCATCCGTCATCTCATTAGGAGCATGTCCCGATGGTGTCAGGCATGCATACAAGCACACGTGGCCATACAAACTACAGAGTATCATTTTAAGTTGCTGCAATGAAATTTCAGCAAAATGGACTAGCCTGGTGCATCATTTTTTCACTTTGATTTTCGGGGTGTCTTTGAATTCAGCCCTCTGTAGCCTGATAATTTTCATTTCCCTCAAACGATGTGGCATCCTTTCATTGCTAACACATTACCCAGTCCATATCAGTATAGATATCCAGCATGATATTTTTTCCCATTGAGATCTGATGTGTTTTCAAAGTGTTCCTTTAATATTTTGGAGCAGTGTATAAACAAAATGGGGGTTGCACTGTTTCATTTGAAAGTAGTAAGGGACAATAGGATCATTTGGTGTTATCATATTAGGATATACATTTAAAGTGGATCTTTACTGTATCTGAGCACCACAAACCAAAAGCCCATTTTTTTTAAAGCAAATTAACCAAAAACTCTATTTCATTAATTTTTGATATAAAAAAAAAACTCTCCCATCCATCCATGCCTCCATGCTGTATTTGTTGAGAAAACACCCCCCAGCATTTCTAGCTGTGGTCATTTTGAGTAAGGGTAAATGATCGATGCAGCATTTACTTCCTTGAATACATCTGCCCTTAGCTCAGGCATACATGCAGTAGAGTGTGCTTAGCTGAGAAAACCCCCTCACCTCTCCTAAAGACTTCTGGTATGTATGACATCATTTGCCTAGGCAAGAAATCAGGAGGTACCTGAAGAAATGTAAAAAAAAAAAATTCAAAACAAGTAAATATGATTTACTTTAATTTCTATTTACTAGTGCTAGCAGCATAAGGATTAATAATAAACAATGTTTATTTGGAGAGTGAAGTTCCACTTTAATTTATGTTAGACACCCCCATATGGTGGAACTCCAGCCAAAGTCTTTTTAAAGAGCTTTTTAGAGTAGAGGAAGAGTTAGAAAGAGTGAGATTTTGATCCAAAAGGAACACAGCAAAAAGATATAGTAAAAACAAATCTTTTTTAGAGTGGGGGAAGGCAGATCTTCTATCATCTTGTTGATGTTACTGTTAGAGACATCCCCACACTTCCTTTTTAAATGACAGCATTCTCAATGTATTAGGATGTGACAGGAAGTCTCAGGGCCACAGACAATAATAAACCCCTGACAGAAGATCTAACCCCTCCTCCACCCAATTTCCAAAAAAGTGAGTCACACTAACACTTTCAGGGGATTTGGTTTAGAAATGACCTATATAGAAGCAATAGTTATAACCAGTCACAACGAGTGACAATAGTGAACGCGGAGTTCCACTCAAAAGTGGAATTTCTGCTTATCCGTCTCCTCCCCCCCTCCGGTGCCACATTTGGCACCTTTCAGGGGGGAATGGGAAACGGGGACCTGTTTTTAACAGGTTCCCCACTTTTGGGAGAAGGGGCCATGGCGCCGTCTCTTGGAACTTCGGCCCCCTCCTTCTTCCTCCGCTGGCAGGCCAATTAGAAATCACAGCGAGCTTCGCGCATGCACAGTAGGGAACTGGCTGTGAAGCTGAAAGGCTTCACTGCCGAGTTCCCTTAACAGGAATGGAGGTGGCAGCACCCGACAGCCAATCCGAAGATCGGCTAGGGGTGCCGACATCATGGGCTTCCTGGACAGGTAAGTGTCCCTATATTAAAAGTCAGCAGCTGCGGTATTTGTAGCTGCTGACTTTTCATTTTGTGGTGGGGGGCAGGACCGTCTCTTATTATAGTTATGTGTGAAAAATACATAGCTTGACAAAATATGAAGAATAATTTGCTTTTTTAGGCCACCAACTAGTTGGCAACCTTTCCTAACACTGTGTGATTGGTTGGAAAAACAATATAAATAATTAAAATCTTGTGATGTACAGTTCTTTTTTAAAGCCTTGTGCTTGACACAATGTTCTTCATGTTCACACCATTGCTGGGATTATGCAGTATAATCACAGTTTAGGGTCACTGAACAGGCATATGTAATTGTTGGTGAATGGCAATGCAAAAATCGGTATTTCTTCTTTAGTGAGGGTCATTTTTTTAATATAAAGAAAATCCTTGACAACAAAATAATTGTTCTATAGATGTACTATAGTGTTGTACATTGCAAGCATTGAACATACAGTCTATGTTCCATTGTTAAAAAATAATGTACCGTATATCATGATTTGTGAAAAGCTTTTGCTATTACTGTGTCTTTCACAGTTACAGTTACTGTAGATTCATGATTATGGAGACAGAATGCAAAGACCAGTAATGATTTAGTGCTGCAGGGGACAATAACACTGCTTGACTGCTGGCTTGTACTTCTGATCGAACTAAGCTCAAATATTTTATTGGTGCAACATTGTAGAAGCGTTCCAGTTAAAAGGGAATATTGAGTTGTCCACCTCTAGGTTAAGCCCTGATCACTTTCATGGTAAGATACAGGGAATCTATAGGAATTTTGTACATAATTTATATTTCTATTATGATCAAGACTACAAAAATCTATATTTCTATTGTTTGACATGTAAATATAAAAAGTTTTGTGTTAATGATTTATATTTAAATTTGTATATGTAATCCTGATTACCATTATCTGCTTTTGTGGAAAAAAAAAACTTTTCAAGATGAAAATTAGGCAGATAACTGAATGATACAAGTATATGAATGAGTCAAATTTCATCTTGATATCTTATCTAAAGAAGTAGTTTTCTGTATGTGCACTTAGCTAAAAGTTATGTTGCAATTTTCAGTGAATTCGTAATACATCCATCTTGGACACTACAATTTAGCTAATGCCAAAAACTCTGCCTAACATACTTATATCTCAGTAGCAGGGGCGTACGTACAGGGGTCGCAGGGGTTGCCATTGCAACCCAGCCCCATGCTCCAGGGGACCCATGCAGCCCCCTCTGTAGGCCTTAATAGGAGGGTGGCAGAGGCGGCGGCATGTAGAGGAACCAATCTCTCCATGTAGCTGCTGAATGCCCGCTTCTCATCGGCTGCAGGAGGGAAATGGAGGGCATTGGCTCCTCCACATGCCGCTCCTGCCACCTCCCCAAAGTTGTCCTGCTGTCCCTGGCTCCTCTGTCCTTCCCTGCCCCCCAACAGCACTGCCAGGTTTCTCCCTCCCACCTCCTGCTGGCTGCTGCTGGGGATCTGTCAGTATGGAGAGCAGGGAAGGAACCAGTAAATGTGTCAGATGAATGCTTGATGAATCTGTTCTCAGTCCTTTTTTCTGTCTCAAAAGTGAGACATCAGGGGTTTGTCTAGACCCATAATATTTCACCAAAGCCCCCCCCCCAGGGGGTCCTAAAAAATATGTAAAAAATAATAAAAAATAAAATTGTAAAAGAATAATAAAAAATAAAAAAATTTAAATAAAAACTACTGACACCAGTGGCGGAACTACTGGGGTCGCAAAGGTCATACTTGGGACTGGGCTCTGGCGTTCCACCACCGTGGGGGCACCCCAAGATGGCAGGAAGGTGTCCTGCTGCGGGACCATAATAAAGTGTCCCACGGTGGAAGTAAAGGGCACGGGATCGGTGGGAAGGGTCCATCATGGTTTCTTGCATCGGAGCCCTGAAGGTTCTAGTTGCGCCTCTGCTGAGTAGTACATAATCCTCTGGGCAAGATTTCGCCTTGCCAAATTATAGAGTAGAAATAAAAAATAATTTTATTAACCAGTGTCTACTTTTAATGAATTTGTTATGGAATAATAAATAATGGTTTCTGGGTAGCTTACCAATGGGTCAGGCAGGTCAGGTCCAATATTGATTTCTAAAGGTAAAAGGTTCATATATGGATTTGTAAACAATGAGGCTGATTTACCAATGGAATTGAGAATCTTCACACAATACATTTTGTGAATATTCACTTCAAATATCCAATTATCTGAAAAGCAAATTCTTGTTTGTTTATTTCATCTGCACATGAATAGTGAAAGAAAGACAGCGCTGTTCCCAGGTGCATGTTAACCTCCCTGGCAGTAATCCCGAGTGTGGCTAGGGGTGGATTTTCAGTACCAAAAGCAGTAACCGTGAGCCACACTCGGGATCGCATTGCAGTATCCTTGTCCCCAGGATCCTGCGATGTCCTACCGCTGTGTCTGCTGGCTGTGTCCTCTGCTCGATGTATCACAGTGCCAGGTTCCGTTCCCTGCGAGCATTGCGATGCACGGGGATGGAGAACGGCGCCAAATTCAAAAATTGAAACACACACAATACATACAGTACACTGTAATCTTACAGATTACATTACTGTATTAAATAATTTCACATCCCTTTTGTCCCTAGTGGTCTGTCCAGTGCCCTGCATGCAGTTTTATATTATAAATACTGTGCAGTACCATGTCCCCTAAAGATGTTTGAGGAGAAGATCCTAAGCAGAGGAAGTGATTACCATCTTTTATATACCTATCCATGCATCCCTGCAAAGTTTGTTTGCCGCATATTGTATGGCAGCGCATGCTTTTTTAAGAGTGTGCATTACATGGGGCGAAGGCAGCTTGGATCACGAGTGTACATTATTTCTTTCACTATTTTACACAAATATTTTATTTTCATGTTATCGTTTAACACCATGTTATCGATATAACACCATGTGACCCTGGGGGGATGACATGATTTGATACCGAATGCAGATGGGCACATCAGTATTCAACTACAAAAAAATGTGTGTTTGCTGCACTCTTGATTAAGACAGGCGCTTTCAGTGAGTTGCCACTTCTCTCGGTATTGCACATGAGGAAGTTTTAATACTCAACTATTTTGGAAACATTTATGGACATTTCACTCATCATTGGACTTTCTTAATGTTATAGTTCACTATTTGGTTCACTTTTTTACATTTTTGTGAGCGCTTCAATTGTTTGTTATTTATATTGTATTGAGGATTGTATATTTCTCTTATTGCTAGCTGCCATTTTTGATTTAGGTTGTAGCGCTGATTTAATTTATATTTAGTTTTGTAGGTTTAATTATCAAAGCTTAATTGACAAGCTGAAGTTAGAAGCTGATTGGCTACCATGCACAGCTGCACCAGATTCTGAGTGCTCCAATTTTAGTAGATCTCGTGCATATTGTTCCAGCACAACCTAACTTTTTTTTTTCAAACGCAACAAGGGCCAATTAATGGACTCCCTGATCATATGCGAGGCCGGTCTGAGCGTGAATGTATTATTTTGACTGTATAAATATATTGATGCCTTTGTATGTTTTTTAAAAACTCCAAACCAAATATGTTTATCCAAAATATAGTAGAGCTCACAAGAAAACAAAATGGATGTGGAATTTACTCAATGTTCAGTAGATTGTTTGCCCTTGAGATGTTTTTTTCCAATATTGATAGGTTTAGTCTACAGTGTGTTCCCATGCTGTTTCCTGTAATAAGGCCACTTTAGGAAGTTATCTTGTGGAAGAGTGAGGTGTATTATGCCGCGTACACACGGTCGGACTTTTCGTCTACAAAAGTCCAACGGACGCTGACGGACTAAAGCTGGCTGGTAATCCGATCGTGTGTGGGCTGCTTCGGACTTTCAACGTACTTTTTTAGCCTCAAATCCGACGTACTTTAGATTTGAAACATGCTTCAAATCTTTACGTCGTAACTACGACGGACCCCGAAGTCCGCTCGTCTGTATGCTAGTCCTACGGACAAAAAAACGACGCATGCTCATAAGCAAAAACTAAACGGAAGCACTCGGTCTAGTAAAACTAGTGTTCGTATTGTAGGTAGCACATTCATCACGCTGCAAAATCTGTGATCGTTGAATGCAGCGCATTTTATTTCTTCTTTACGAATGCTCTAAAGAACGAAGGTGTTTTGCTGTTCATAATCAGAGTTCTCCCAAACTGATTTCTGAATTCTTTTTCTCTTTGATCTCATGAATGATATAGTATGCTTTTTATAAACAATGTTTCCATACTAATAATACTTTTTCCCTTTTTTTTTTTTTTTTTTTTAGGTTTGTAAAGTTACCACAAAGAACCCATTATTCTTTTTTTTTTTTTTTCTAGTGATTATTTTTTAATTTTTAGATAAAGTTAACCCAAAGCACCGTTTTTGTTTATGTATATATTTTTTTTTCAAGACTTACCACTTGAACATTCTTAACATTAGTAATGTATTTTTGGTGTGTTTTTTTAAAACTCAATGAGATTGTTGTCCCTTGTTAATTTAACATTGTGTGTAAAATCAATGATTTAAAAGAAAACACATAA